>CM038670.1:295824651-296450484 GCA_021605145.1 Aegilops bicornis | reverse complement strand
GTTTAACAACCACCATGATAGTTAAATAAAATTTATTCCTTTGTTATAGGGAAAAAATTGGCTTTTCGCAAAACATATTAACCATACAGCCTCCACCAGCCATATATGCATGTAGTAATAGCTTTATTCTGTTCATTACTCTTTTGTGTTGCCTTGCCAGCATATTCCATGTGCTGACCCGTTTCGGGCTGCAACGTATCATGTTGCAGATTTTTCAGACGACGAGTAAGGTGCCTTAGGTCGTGGTCTTTCACTCAGTGATGCCGTTGGAGTTGATGGACCCACTTTATCTTCCAAGCCTTCCGTTGTTATCGTATTTAGATGGCCTTAAGCCATATTATTTGTAATAAGTTCTCTTTTGAGACATTCGATGTAATAAGTGTGTGATTGCTACTCTGTTATAAATCCTTCAAGTCATGCGTGTCAAGATTCTTGATCCGAGGATGACATTGATGCACGAGAGATCGGTATTTGAGGCCTGGTCGCTACAAGATGGTATCAGAGCACACACTGACTGTAGGACACGACCACTAAGCTAAAGCCCTAGATCACTACTCTCTTCTCATTTCTAACTTCTCCCCATTTTCTACTCCTTAGGATGGCGGATGCAAGGATCAAGTTCATGCAACCGGATGAAGACACCCCTTTTGGACGTCACTTGAAGGAAGTCACTAGATACCTGAACATTGGAATACGAAGCTTCACAGGGACTTACAACGCCACCTTACCAGAAGAGGAGCGCTGGATGATTCAAGTTCAAGTTCCAGGAAGGACGTTTACGCCAGTCACTGAGCCCATAGAGTTTTCCTTTGATGCACCAACCTGGAATCTAGGAAAGAGTATGGCAGCCCACAATACCATGGGACGCATTGGAGAAGTTTACCACAATGATCTCAAGGATACTATCTACAAGATTTGTGGGCGCCGAGATGAGCAATGGTAGATGATCAGCACCAGGAAGGATAGATCGATTGCAGCTTTCATCCAGGAGTTAAACCAACACATTCGACGCCAGGAGAACCCGGATGTCTTGTGCAGCATGACAGATTTGAAGAAGGCAATGACAAGGATCACAGAACTGGAGGAAGAACTCAAGGCTACTCGGGAGGATTATATGGAGGAAATCGTCGTACTAGTGGAGAAGAATGACGACCTGACAAGGAAGCTGGGAGTATTCATGGGAGACCCCGCGCCAGGAGGAGAAGACGACAGTTCCACTTGCCCGGAGAACTACATCATCATCAACGACACCGACTCGGATCCCGACGATAGCGATGATGACTATGTTGATGAAGCAGGAGCATATATCATGGAGTCTTCGACCGATCAATTTTTCTAGTTGACCACCATATCCGTAGTAGAATTCCACCATGTATATAGTATAGTCCGAGCACTTTTGTAACGATAGTTTTTAGACCGATTGTATGCCCTTGCTTGATTGATTGAGTGATATGTTTGTGTTTGTCTCATGTGCATATGGGTAGTGTTTTCCCCCTAGACCTCATTCTACTATGTTTTCTCACCTTTCTAAACCCAGCAGATACCTCTGAGACACGACAATGGATTTTCTTTCCCACCGGAGCTCACTCAGTTGATCCAGCAGCAGAATGCGTTGATGCAGATACTAGTCCATAATCAGAACCAGGGGAACAACAACAACAACAACAACAACAACAACAACAATAACAACAACAACAACCCACCCCCACCACCACCAGTTGATCACTTAGCCCGTTTTCTTAGGCTGAATCCACCGGTGTTCTCCAGTAGCACCGAGCCGATTGTTGTAGATGATTGGCTCCGCAAGATTGAAAGGGAGTTGACTACTGCAGGATGCACAGATGCGACGAGAGTGCGTTTTGCCGCACATCAGCTTGATGGGCCCGCAGCATCATGGTGGGAGAATTTCATAGTCACTTACCCCATCGACACTGTGACATGGGATCAGTTTCAGTAGGCTTTTCGCACTGCCCATGTATCAACAGAAGCTATGGTCATGAAGAAGCACGAGTTTCGCAACTTACGCCAAGGAGGATGCACCGTTGGCCAGTATGTGGATGACTTTAGTAAGCTAGCACGTTATGCCCCAGATGACGTTGCTACAGATGCAACTAAGGTGAGAAGTTTCGAAGGACCGAATGATGAGCTGAGCATGCAATTGATGGTGGCAAATTTCAATAACTACCAGGAGTTGGTAGATAGATCTCTCATGATTCAAGGGAAGCAACAGCAGATTGACAACCGCAAGAGGAAGTATGGACAAGGGAAGTATAATTCTGGAGCTCATCAGAGGCCCCGTTCCACCCCGAACTCGGGAGGACTTGTCCATAACCATGGAAGTCACAATCACACTGGAGGGAGTTTGCATAACCATAGTGGCGCCAAGAACGGGAATGGTAATGGAGGAAGCAACGGACATAACCATTCTAACCCGGCAACACCCGCCAAGAAAGATCTAAGCCACGTCACTTGCTACAAGTGCCAGAAGATTGGACATTACGCCAATGAATGTCCTGAAGCTAAGAATGGAAACGGCAATGGAAGCTCTGGGAAGAAGCCCAACCCTTTCACCAGGGGACAAGTGAACCACGTTAGTGTGGAGGATGTTGAAGCCCAACCCGATCCAGTAATAGGTAAGTTTTTGGTTAAGTCATTTACTGCAGTCATACTTTTTGATACTGGTGCATCGCATTCATACATATCAAGGGGATTTGTGGACAAGTTTAAACTGCCAACCCAAGCCCTTAGGTCACCCATGTTAGTAACCTCGTTAGGAGTAGATTATATGGCTAGCCTATGGTGTGATCGGTTACCATTAAGGATTGGTAACTACCTGTTTCCCTCAGACCTGATAGTATTGGAGTCACAAGGAATGGATGTGATATTAGGCATGGATTGGTTATCAAAGTATGGAGGGAAAATTGACTGCGCCAGTAAGTCGATTTTGCTCACCACCCCAGAAGGAAGAAGGATCAAGTATGTATCCCGGCATATGCCGAATAGGACTCAAGTGAATTCCTTATCAGGAGTTGTACAGGAGGATGTACCGGTGGTGAAGGATTTTCCGGATGTATTTCCCGAAGAGTTGCCAGGCATGCCATCGGATAGAGATATTGAGTTTTTGATTGAGCTTTTGCCAGGCACAGGGCCAATATCTAAGAGACCGTACAGAATGCCCGCAAAGGATTTGGAGGAAATTAAGAAGCAGATTAAGGAGTTACTGGATAAAGGTTATATTCGCCCAAGTTCGTCACCTTGGGGATCCCCAGTACTTCTAGTGGAGAAGAAGAATGGATCGTTAAGGATGGTTGTTGATTATCGAGGATTGAATGAGGTGACGATCAAGAACAAGTACCCACTGTCGATGATCAATGATTTGTTTGACCAGCTGCAAGGAGCTAAGGTGTTTTCCAAGATCGATCTGCGATCAGGATACCACCAGCTGAAGATTCGAGAGCAGGATATACCTAAAATGGCTTTTACCGCGAGGTACAGGCTATATGAGTATACCGTTATGTCGTTTGGCCTGACTAATGCACCTGCCTATTTTATGAACATGATGAACAAGGTGTTTATGGAGTTTTTGGATAAGTTTGTTGTGGTGTTCATTGATGATATTCTGGTCTACTCGAAGAATGAAGAAGAACATAAAGAGCATTTGCGTTTGGTACTTGGGAACCTCAGGGAACATCAGCTATAAGCCAAGTTCAGAAAGTGTGAGTTTTGGTTGAAGGAAGTTGGATTCCTTGGACATCTTATATCCAGAGAAGGAATAGCAGTAGACCCCACCAAAGTAGTCACTGTGACAAATTGGGAGTCACCCACGTCAGTCGGAGAGATTCGGAGTTTTCTTGGACTCGCAGGATACTACCGGATGTTCATTGAAAATTTCTCAAAGATTGCGAAGCCCATGATAGAGTTGTTGAAGAAGGCCACCAAGTTCAAATGGACTGAGGAATGTGAGGCCAGTTTTTAGGAGTTGAAGAAACGCTTGGTTACATCACCAGTGTTGATTCTGCCACATCAACGCAAGGATTACATAGTGTATTCCGACGCTTCTCGTCGAGGACTTGGAGCAGTACTTATGCAGAAGGGAAGAGTTGTTTCATATGCCTCACGACAGCTTAAACCCTATGAGTTAAATTATGCTGCCCATGATTTGGAGTTAGCAGCCGTAGTGCATGCGTTGAAGACTTGGAGACATTTTCTCATCGGAAACCATTGACAGCTATACACAGATCACAAGAGTTTGAAGTATATCTTCACGCAGAAGGAGTTGAATCTCAGGCAGAGGAGATGGTTAGAACTCATTAAGGATTATGATATGAGGGTGCATTATCATCCCGGAAAGGCTAACGTAGTAGCCGATGCGTTGAGCCGCAAAAGTCATGTCAATACACTCATGACCGGAGAATTACGCAAGGAGTTGGCAGATGACCTTCGCGAGCTATGTTTGGAAATTGTTCCGAGAGGTTATGTAGCAGCTTTGGAGATTCAATCTACTTTGATGGATAAGATCAGAGAAGCTCAGAAGACGGACAAGGAGATAGCCGAAATAAAGGAAAGGATGAGTAAAGGAAAGGCTAAAGGATTTCGTGAGGATGAGCACGATACCTTATGTTTTGAGGACAACGTATATGTGCCAAATGATCAGGAGATCAGGAAGCTGATTTTGTAGGAGGCCCATGATTCGCCATATTCGATTCACCCAAGAAATACCAAGATGTACTTGGATTTGAAGGATAGTTTTTGGTGGACCGGAATGAAGAAGGATACTGCGGACTATGTAGCACTTTGTGATGTATGTCAAAGAGTGAAGGAAGAACATCAGAAGCCAGCAGGATTGCTACAGCCATTGCCAATACCCGAATGGAAGTGGGATAAACTAGGCATGGACTTTATCCCGGGATTACCCAGGACTCGTTCAGGCTATGACTCGATATGGGTTGTAGTCGATCGTTTGACGAAGGTAGCTCATTTCATCCCAGTGAAGACCACTTACACCAGTGCAAAGTTGGCAAAGATATACATGACCAGGATTGTATGTCTGCATGGAGTTCCGAGGCCACTGTATTAGATAGAGGAACCCAGTTCACCTCAAAGTTTTGGAATCAGTTGCATGAAACTTTGGGAACCAGGCTAGAGTTTAGTATAGCTTTTCACCCGCAGACAGATGGACAAACTAAGAGAGTCAACCAGATTCTGGAGGACATGTTGAGAGCTTGTGCGCTAGACTATGGCTCTAGTTGGGATGATAATTTGTTGTATGCAGAGTTCTCTTACAATAACAGCTATCAAGCCAGTTTGAAGATGGGCCCTTTCGAAGCACACGGAAGGAGGTGCAGAACACCGTTGTTCTGGGACGAAGTTGGAGACCGACAGTTCTTTGGACCCGATTTGATTAAAGAATTTGAAGAGAAGGTTAAGTTGATTCGCGATAGACTCAAGGTAGCCCAGTCCAGGCAGAAGAGTTATGCGGATTCTAAACGCAAGGAGACAGTTTACGAAGTTGGAGACAGAGTGTATCTTCGTGTATCACCACTTCGAGGAGTGAAGCGTTTTGGAGTTAAGGGAAAGTTAGCACCACGTTTTGTGGGACCATACCAAGTTTTGGGACATATGGGAGAAGTTGCTTACAAGTTGGAATTGCCTGAAGGATTGTCAAGAGTTCACGACGTGTTCCATGTTTCTCAGTTGAAGAAGTGCCACACAGAGATGGTTGATATCCCTCTGAGAGATACAGTACCACTGGAAGCGATACAGTTGGATAGTGACTTGACATATGAGGAGAAACCAGTCAAGATACTCGAGTTTGCCAGCCGAGTTACACACATCAAAGTAATCAAGTTCTGCAAAGTTCAGTGGAGTCACCATACAGAAGATGAAGCCACCTGGGAACGAGAGGAAGACCTGCGGAAGGATCACCCTCACCTATTTTCTAGCCAACCCGAATCTCGAGGGCGAGATTCATCTTAAGGGGGGTAGGTTTGTAACATCCCAAATTTTCAATTTGGAATGTTATACATTAGATCATAATTGCATATCATATTTTATTGCATTTTGGCTTGATCCTAGAAATTCTACGCAACTCAAGGACCCACGGAGAGAGTTGGGAATTCCGTTATTTTCATATTTGAGTTTTTCTCAAATTTTAAAAAGAGGATCGTTTGATTTTAATTATTTCCTCTTCGAATATTTCTTTTATAAAAATAAAAAAAGAGAGGATAAAATGACTTCCTCAAAATGAAGAAATATTGGAGATTTAATATTAAAATCAAATAAGATTTTTATTCGGAGTTTTATCGCTATTTTATTTGAATTAGGAAAAATACGCTTTTTCAAAATTGCATTAGAGTCCCAAATAAATGTTCACCTTCTCCGGTAGATTTTTAGAGGATGGGGAAAATTTATTTCAGGATTTTTGGAATCCGTTTAGTATTTCTTTTATTCATTTATCTGCGCGAAATAATTTTACAAAAGGGGAAACCGACCTTGGGCCGTATCCGCACAGGACTCTGCCTGGGAGGGCTTTATAAGTCATGAGGCCCGCCGCAGCCCTTGCATAAACCCTAGCCCCATGATCCTTGCCACCATGTATCGACCACACACCCATGCCGCCTTGCCGCCGCCCGCCGTGCCGCCCGTCTGAGCCGCCGCCGCCCGCCGCCCGCCGCTCGACCCCACCGAGTAGTAACCGCCACGGCCGTTCGCACCGACCCACGGGAGGTAGCCGCCACGCTTTGATTTTTTAAAACCCTAGATCCGTTTTTTAGTTTCAGTTCGGTTTTTCTTCAGTTTAGTTATTTAGCGGACGTTCGTCCGTACGTTCGTTTTAACAAACGGTTTTCGCCCTGTTAACTGCAGATAACGAACATTCGTTCGTTAGTCTGTTCGTCAGTTTTTCTTTTTCTCGGATTTTTCCGCGATTATTTTTTATCGCGATTTCTGATCTGATTTTCGTTTTAGTTTAACTTTTCGCTCGTTTATAGGAATCAGGCGATTCAAGCACCTAGAGTTTCGCCTCGAAACCCTCTTTCTGTTTAACCTACTTAAACAAGTTTTTGCCACTATAAAAATTGACTTCAGTCCAGATTAGCAAACGAAGCTTGTTTCTTTCGCAATTTGAGTTTCGTTGTTTCATTTGATTTGATTCTTTTTCAAACCGGAGTTCTTAAGTTGAGCTTTCTAGTTAGATTATCTTATTTGAGTTTTACCCGTGCATTGTTGCTTGATTGCTTATTGTATGTTTGTTTGTTTGCGATAGAGTACCCGGAGTGCGAAGCGTGCTACTACGAGTCTCTTGGTTTCACGGATCATCAGCAAGGCAAGTAACACTTTGATCATACCTCTTTACTACCCAGTCTTATTGCATTAGATCAATCCACAAACAATTGCATGGTTAGGGTCTAATTTAATTTGTGGGTTTGGGAAGTAGATGAGGTAGTACCTATTCACCTGTTTATTATCAAACCTATGGGAGTTACTTGTACGTTGCTTATATTGCTATGCTATGCTCGTAGACGTGGTTTGGGTTTGAGAGTATTCATGACAGATGTGAGTATTGTCAATTAATGGTTAACTTAAGGTGGCAAATTTTATACACATCTGGGTGGATTGAGGCACCTGGGGAACCAAGTGATTGCCTGCTCTTTTTTTTGGAAATCCCGGGGTACCATGTGATTCTCCTATGGACTACCACCCAGGCTCAAAGGGATCACGAGATTATTCATGCTAGAAACTTCCGTGTGCAGCCACAAGCCATTATGGGCTCTAGCATAGTTGAGTATGTTGTGTGACCTCTTTCAGTGGTAGGCTAGCAGATGTAGGGGATGTAGGTGGTACTGTCTACCCAGAGTAAAGAGTTAACGCTTCTGAAAGACTGTGTCTCGGTCATCCGTTTCTCAAACACCATGTAGTGCGAGAAATCCAACGGAGGCGATCGAGTCTAGTGGGGAAAAGTGTGCAAACCTCTGCAGAGTGTACAAACTAATCATGGTTACCCGTGTCCCCGGTTATGGACGTTTTGAGTATCTGGTTCTTGGATTATCATGTGGATCTCATCACTCTTAATTACTTTTAGTTGGGATTGAGATGGGGTTTACCATTCTCAATGTTTAACAACCACCATGATAGTTAAATAAAATTTATTCCTTTGTTTTAGAAAAAAATTGGCTTTTCGCAAAACATATTAACCATACAGCCTCCACCAGCCATATATGCATGTAGTGATAGCTTTATTCTGTTCATTACTCTTTTGTGTTGCCTTGCCAGCATATTACATGTGCTGACCTGTTTCGGGCTGCAACGTATCATGTTGCAGACTTTTCAGACGACGAGTAAGGTGCCTTAGGTCATGGTCTTTCTCTCAGTGATGCCGTTGGAGTTGATGGACTCACTTTATCTTCCAAGCCTTCCGCTGTTATCGTATTTAGATGGCCTTAAGCCATATTATTTGTAATAAGTTCTCTTTTGAGTCATTCGATGTAATAAGTGTGGGTAATTGCTACTCTGTTATAAATCCTTCAAGTAATGTGCGTGTCAGCATTACTGATCCAGGGATGACACTGATGCACAGAGATCTGACTGTTTGAGGCCTGGTCACTACAGTATTTTGATAGCAAGGTAATTTGTAACGAGCAAGTAACGATAGTAGTAAAAAAAGTGTAGCAACATAGCCCAATCCTTTTGAGGCAAAGGACATGCCAAAACAGTCTCTTATGATAAGCAAAGCGTTCTTGAGGGTACACGGGATTTTCATCTAGTCACTTTCATCATGTTGGTTTAATTCGTGTTCGGTACTTTGATAATTTGATATGTGGGTGGACCGGTGCTTAGGTGCTGTTCTTAGTTGAACAAACCTCCTACTTATGATTAACCCTCCCGCAAGCATCCACAACTATGAGAAAAGTATTAAGAATAAATTCTAACCATAGCATTAAACTTTTGGATCCAATCGCCCCTTACGGAATAGCGCATAAACTGGGGTTTAAGCTTCTGTCACTCTCGCAACCCATCATCTAATTACTACTCCACGATGCATTCCCTTAGGCCCAAATATGGTGAAGTGTTATGTATTCAACGTTCACATGATACCACTAAGGGAATCGCAACATACATACTATCAAAATATCGAACACACATATCAAGTTCACATGATTACTTGCAACATGATTTCTCCTATGACCTCAAGAACAAAAGTAACTACTCACAAATGATAATCATGATCAAGATCAGAGAGGTATTAAATAGCATATTGGATCTGAACATATAATCTTCCGCCAAATAAACCATATAGTAATCAACTACAAGATGTAATCAACACTACTAGACACCCACAAGCACCAATCTATAGTTCCGGTAACAAGATTGAACACAAGAGATGAACTAGGGTTTGAGATGAGATGGTGATGTTGAAGATGTTGATGAAGATTGCCCTCCCCAAGATGGGAGAGTTGTTGGTGATGATGATGACGATGATTTCCTCCTCGGGAAGTTCCCCGGCGGAATCACTCACGGGAGGGCAAAAGTGCTCCCGCCCAAATTCCGCCTTGAGACAACAAGGCTCCATCCCGAAAGTCTTCTCCTTATTTTTTTTCTAGGTCAAAATGACCTATATACCAGAAGATGGGCACCGGAGGTGGGCCTGGGTGAGCACAACCCACCAGGGCGCGCCTTGGCTCCCTTGCGCGCCCAGGTGGGTTGTGCCCACCTGGTGGGTCCCCTCTGGTAGTTATTTGCTCCAATATTCCTCAAATAATCCATACAAATCTCCATGAAGTTTCAGCTTGTTCGAAGTTGTGCAGAATAGGTGGCCTGACGTAGCTTTTCCAGGTCCAGATTTCCAGCTGCCGAAATTCTCCCTCTTTGTGTATACCTTGCATATTATGAGAGAAAAGTCATTGTAATTACTCCAAAAAGCATTATGAGGATAAAAAATTTATAAACAACAGTAAGAAAACATGATGCAAAATGGACGTATCACTCCCCTCTGCGTGGGCATCCATTGCCTCGTCTTCCTCGGCTTCGCATTATTCCCTTAGCCGGCCTCGTCGTCGTCCACCGCCTTGGTGCTCTCGGCGCGGCGCGGTCAACGTTGTCAACGAATGACAGCCATTGGAAGACGACTGTACACTGTGAGGCTGATAGTTGGACCCACCATCTACATCTTCTCACGCAAGGAAGTGCCTCCTTATTGCGCGCAAAAAAATGATTCCTCTCCCTGACAGCTGGGACCCACCGCATATATCTTCGCACGCAAGGGAGTGCCTCCTTATCCTCCCTGATGGCTGGGACCCACCCAGTCAAACCGTACGTAGGGTCGTTTGTCCAGTCATGAACGTGTACGTACATACTGGTCGACCGGTCTCTCTACAAGGATGAACCATGGCCGAGCAAGCAGCAGCACGTGTAGTAGTAGAGCCCCCGATGTGGCAGTTCAGGCAGTCCCTTCTAAACTGTGTACACATACGTACAACCAGATGCCAAAAAATACACCCACGTACATACATACGGGAGGGGTCTCGAACGCCTACTCGCGCATACGTACGGCCAAGGCTCGTGTACATGGAGAGGCAGCGGACGTCAGCAACGGCGTCGTGTTCGTCGGGAGCCAATCGGCTTGGACGGAACAACCGAAACGAGGTCTGGCGTACCGTAGAATGGAGGGAACGGCCTTATGTTCAACCGCGTACGGTCGAAACGGGGTCCTAGTCATCGGGAAGGGTCTGGCGTACCGCAAAATGGAGGAAACGGACTTCTGTTCGAGTGCCTATGGTCGAAACGGGGTCCTGTTGATCGGAGGGGTGTGGCGTATCACAAAAGTGAGGAAACAGACTTCTGTTGTAGCGCTTACGATGAAATTGGGTCATGTTCATCCACCGTCTACTGCCTCGCTCCAGCCTCCATGGGTTACCGTTCATCCACGGTCGACTTCCTCCAGCCTCCACCTACTATTGTTCATCCAGCCTCCATCGGTTACTGTTCATCCAGCCTCCACGGGGTCTTATTCATCCACGCCCAACCGGCTGGGGTGCAGTGGCCTCCTCAGGGTCTTGTTCATCCAGCGGCAACGACCTACTACCACAGGGTCCTGTTCATCCAACCCCCACCGGGAACTGGTCATCCACAACCAACCAACCAGCTTGACTCACCACGTCTCGACTCGTTCTATGTACTGCACGCACGGTAGCAACTGTCACTATTCATCAAGAGGCAACCCAACACCGGCTGGCTACGTCTCGCACGAGGGCTCGAACAGCTTCAGTAAGCAGCAGCAGTGATTGATCGCCCGGGTTTAGTTAGTAGCAGCAGCGAATGAATCGCTCGGGTTTAGTCAACAGCGAATGAATCGCTTGGGTTTAGTTAACAGCCAAGTGATCAATCGCTCGGGTTCAGTAACGTAGCTAGTGTCATCGCTCGAGTTTAGTTAGCCAACGCCTTGCACACACACACGTACACAAGAGAAACGCACAAACCACAGTGCATTGCTTGGCCCCGACCACCCACCGTAATCGGGAACTCCCTATATTTTCCTCGCCCTTGCTTCTACCATGATTTTTTCTGTCATGGATGACCCAAAGAATGTCATGCAAGTGCGTCCCCAACCCGCCCAGAACGAAAAGCTCATTTTCTGTCATGATTTTTTTGTCATAGAAGTAGGAGCCTACCACATCTATGTTGATATGTGCTTTTGTCACAACTACCGTCATAGAAGTGTCATAAGCATGACAAAAAAATCGTTCGGCCCGAAATGTCATGGATGTGTCTTTTTTTGTAGTGAGGATCACTGATGAGGATGCTTGGGTCAGAGTGCACTGCCCGTGGACTGATTCTGATGAGGGAACTGGAGGTCCACCACCTACTACAGAGGAGTCTGAGGAGGAGGAGCACGATTGGTGATGTCGTGGAGTACTACTACCACCGCCGTTCTGAAGTGTACTCTCTTCCCTTTTTGTGTCTCGATGCCAAAGGGGGAGAGGGTTTAGGGATTTGTTGTGTCTTGTGTCGAGTGTGTGTCCTCTTATTTGCCTTTGCTTTCCTCGCTTGAACTATTTCATTTGCTTTGGTTTGTGTCTCTCTTATGAGTTTGAGATCATATGGTGTGAGACATATGAGCTACCCTATCTCTATCTATTATGTCAAGTACTTAATATTATTATTTGTCGTTGCTTATGTGATGTATCTTATGGTTTTATCTATATGCTCACATGTTATTACTTTCCTGCTATCTTGATTATCATGTTTTTGCAAGTATTGCTAGGTCTATAAAATATAGGGGGAGTGTTGATCCTAAATGTGTGCACTTTGCATTCGAAAAGCATATCTAAAGTAGTGCACACATCTAGGGGGAGCCCGTCTATATTTTGTAGACTGTGGGTTTGCATGCCTCATTGCTATATCATTAGCGCAAATCCCATGTTGTCATCAATCAACCAAAAAGGGGGAGACTGTTAGGGCGTATTTCTCCCTAAGTGGTTTTGGTGATTGATGACAACGTGTTCGCGGACTATCATGTGCATTGAGCATTTCACACTATCAAGCATATGGCACACGAAGATTCATGCCCCTCGGAGTTTCAAAATGAAGACGGTTTTTTATATGTCTCCAACGTATCTATAATTTTTTATTGTTCCATGCTGTTATATTATCATTATTGGATGTTTTATAATCATTTTATAACCATTTTATATTCTTTTGGTACTAACCAATTGACATAGTTCCCAGTGCCAGTTGCTGTTTTTGCTTGCTTTTTACATCGCATAAAATCAATACCAAACGGAGTCCAAACATGGCGAAAGTTTTTGTGGAATTTTTATGGACCATAAGACATCCAATGGGCCGGAGAAGCACGTGGGGGTGCCCCGAGGGGGGCACAACCCACCAGGGCGCGCCTGGGCCCCCAGATGCGCCCTGGTGAGTTGTGCCCACCTCGGTGGCCTCCCACACCGCCTCTCTGCTCTATAAATACCCCAATATTCCAAAAACCCTAGGGGAGTCGAGGAAAATCAACTCCAGCCGCCGCAAGTTCCAGAAACCACAGATCCAATCTAGACACCATCACGGAGGGGTTCATCATCGTCATTGGTGCCTCTCCGATGATGCGTGAGTAGTCTTTTGTATACCTTCAGGTCCGTGGTTAGTAGCTAGATGGCTTCCTCTCTCTCTCTTGATTCTCAATACAATGGTCTCTTGGATATCTATTTGATGTAACTCTTTTTGCAGTGTGTTTGTTGGGATCAGATGAACTTTGAGTTTATGATCAGATCTATGTTTTTATCCATGAAAGTTATTGAGTCTTTTGATCTCTTATATGCATGATTACTTATAGCCTCGTATTTCTTCTCTGATATTTGGGTTTTATTTGGCCAAATTGATCTATTTATCTTGCAATGGGAAGAGGTGCTTTGTGATGGGTTCAATCTTACGGTGCTTGATCCCAGTGACAGAAGGGGAACCGACACGTATGTATCATTGCTATTAGATAACAAGACGGGGTCTATTTATACATAAATAGATCTTGTCTACATCATGTCGTCGTTCTTATTGCATTACTCCGTTTCTCCATGAACTTAATACACTAGATGCATGCTGGATAGCGGTCGACGTGTGGAGTAATAGTAGTAGATACAGGCAGGAGTCGGTCTACTAATATTGGATGTGAAACCTACGGCCTCGGGTCTCTTCTTTATTATATTTGCCTTCGCGGTCTATTTTTATTTGCTTTTATTTTCAGATCTATTAATCCAAAAACCCAAAAATACCTTGCTACAATTTTTATTTATTTATTTTATCTCGCGTTCCCGCTAGATCGTTTTATCCAATCTACTGTAATTTTACCTATCTTTTTACCCGTGAGGGATTGACAACCCCTCTCTTACGACGGGTTGCAAGTATTTGTTCTTTGTGTGCAGGAGCTGTTTACGTGGTTTGCGTGGTTCTCCTACTGGTTCGATAACCTTGGTCTCATCACTGAGGGAAATACCTACCGTAGCTGTGCTGCATCATCCCTTCCTCTTTGGGGAAATACCGACTTAGTTCAAGCCGCATCAGTTTTCTTTCCTGTGTTTCTTTTTCGATGGACTTGAGTCATAGGGAAAACAGTACTACCAAGAGGGGGTCCGCTTCGGAATTGTTTGGGTGGAATCATCAAGTACACACTCGTATTGCACCCATTGCCTCTTTTCCCTTCCTTGGAGTTGTCCATCTATTGTGCTGAAGTAGTGGCGGAGAGCTGCAAGGGGTAGTACCGCGAGCAACAGTGGTAGTGCCACTTGTAAGCGGTAGTACCGCTCCTAGTCCCGCTCGTACTACCGCTCACAGCTGTGGTCTCGACTTTTCGTGTCGGGTTTTATGGCAGTACCTCCGGGTCTCTACGGTGCTACCTTTTTTACCCTGAAGGACGAGGGGAAGTAGGAGCGGTAGTACCATCCCTACCATCGCTGCTACTACCGCCCAGTCCTCTGTTCTCCCCTGTTTCTTCTTTCTCCTTGGCTTCCTGTAGAAAGCGGTAGTACCGCTCCTGGAGCGGTAGTACCGCTTGTGTGCGGGCTGAGAAGAGCATGACAGTTGGATTTGTTCCCCACTATAAAGGGGGTCTTCTTCTCCAAGAAGACTTACCTCTTCCTCCCCAATACTCCATTCTTTCTCAGAAGCTCATTTTCGCCCGATCTCTCTTCCTAGCCAATCAAACTTGTTGATTTTCTAGAGATTGGTTGAGAAGGCCCCGATCTACACGTCCACCAAGAGAAATTTGATTCCCCCCCACTAATCCCTTGCGGATCTTGTTACTCTTGGGTGTTTGAGCACCCTAGACAGTTGAGATCACCTCGGATCCACATTCCATTCTGGTGAAGCTTCGTGGTGTTGTTGGGAGCCTCCAATTAAGTTGTGGAGATTGCCCCAACTTTGTTTGTAAAGGTTCGATCACAGCCTTCAAGTGCAGCACTAGTGGAATCACCGCATCTCGCATTGGGTGAGGGCATGAGGAGAATATGGTGGCCCTGATGGCTTCTTGGGGAGCATTGTGCCTCCACATTGCTCCAACGGAGACGTACTTCCCCTCAAAGGGAAGGAACTTCCGTAACACATCCTCGTCTCCATTGGCTCCACTTGTGGTTATTTCTTACCTTTACTTTGTGCAAGCTTTACATATGTATTATCTCTTGCTTACTTGTGTTTCTTGTGTTGCTTGCATCATATAGGTTGCTCACCTAGTCGCTTATCTAGACAATCTATTTGTTGCAAACCCTAATTTGATAAGAAAAGTTAAAAAAATTTGGTAATTGCCTATTCACCCACCTCTAGTCAACCATATCGATCCTTTCACCCATCATTTTCCCCTTAATGGCAATAATAGAAATATGTGTCTTGTCCCCTTCTGTCATTATAGAGCACCACAAGATTTAACCCATTACAACACCTCTCCCATAGCAAGATAAATCAATCTAGCTGGCCAAACCAAACGGATAAATCAGAGAGAAATACAAAGCTATAATAGTCATTGATATAATAACTCAAAAAAGACTCAAATATTTCTCATGAATAATCTGATCATAAACCCACAATTCATTGGATCCCAACAAACACGCCGCAAAAGAATATTGCATGGGATAGAACTCCAAGAACATCGAGGAGAATATTGTACTGAAGATCAAAGAGAGAGAAGAAGCCATCTAGCTACTAGCTATGGACCCGTAGGTCTGTGGTAAACTACTCACACATCAACAGAAGGGCAACAAGGTTGATGTAGAAGCCCTGCCTGATCGATTCCCCCTCCGTCAGAGTGTCGAAAAAGGCCTCCAGATGGGATCGCGGAAGAACAGAAACTCGCGGCAGCGGAAAAAGTATTTTGGGTGGATCCTTGTTGGTTTCCCAATTTTAGAGATTTATGGAGGTGGAATTAGGTCAGACAGAGCCCCGAGGAACCCACAAGGTACTAGGGCGCGGCCCCCATGGCGCGCCGTAGTGCCTTGTCGTCTACTCATTTGCCTTCTGGTCTCCTCCCGAAGCTTCTAGGGTCTCTCTTGTCTAGTAAAAAATCATCAAAAAGTTTCGTAGCATTTGGACTTCGTTTGGAACTGATTTCTTGGAAAACCAAAAACAGGCAAAAACAACAACTGGCACTCGGCACTGGGTAAATAGGTTGTCCTAGAAAATTATATATAATTGCATATAAAACATCCAGGATTGATACTATAACAACATGGAAGAATAAAAAATATAGATATATTGGGGACATATCACTCTGATATAGTATTCACTTTCTCTGAATCATTTTTTGCTCATGTTGCTCTCGCTAAGGAGAAGTGGTTTAAATTTCATCCACGTAGTTGAATAAATTTATGAGGAACCTGTTATGGACAAAACTGAAACTATTACTTATTCTGCTAATCCAGTTGTACCCACTGCTTATATTGAGAAACCTCCTTTCCCTGTTAGGATTAAGGAACATGTTGAAGCTACAACTGTAGTTCATAAGAGTAATCTTGAGTCTCCTAAACCCTCTGAAGAAATTAAAGTGGGACCTAATATTGCAATGGTTAGAGATCTCTTGGTCGATAATATTGATGGACATGCCATTTATTTCTATGAGGAGGAAACTAGGATTGCTAAACTAGTGAATACAAGATAAGATAAATCAGATAAGAGTAAATCGGTTGTTGGCATGCATGTTGTTTCTGTTAAGATCGTTCGTCGTTGCTATCATGGTTTATGCGATATGGGTGCTAGCATAAGTGCCATTCCATTTACTTTATATCAAGAAGTTATGCATGATATTGCACCTGTTGAGATTGAAGATATTGATGTTAGTATTAAGCTTGCAATCAAAGATACTATTTCATCGCTTAGGATTGTTAGAGATGTTGAAGTCTAGTGTGGTAAGATCAAATACCCTACTGATTTTTTTAGTTCTTGGATCACCACAAGATGATTTTTGTCCTATTATATTCGGTACACCTTTCTTGAATACAGTTAATGCTGAGATTGATTGTGCTAAAGAGAAGGTCAGTGTTAAATTTGGCGATGCATCTCATGAATTTATTTCTCAAAGTTTCATAGACAACCTCATGATAGAGAACTGCCTAGTAAAGATGAAATCGCTGGTCTTGCTTCTATGGTTGTGCCTCCTACCAATCCCTTATAACAATATTTGCTAGACCATAAAAATGATATGCATATGAATGAAAGAAATGAAATAGATGAAATATTATTTAGGCAAGCACCTATACTTGAACATAGTTTGCCTATTGAAACTTTGGGAGACCCTCTTCCACCAAACAGTGATCCTGTGTTTGAGCTAAAGAAACTTCCCAATACATTGAAATATGCTTATCTTGATGAAAGGAAGATATATCATATCATTAGCAATGCCAACCTTTCAGAGCATGAAGACAAGAGATTACTCAAAACTCTTAGGAAGCATCATGTTGCAATAGGATATACTCTTGATGATCTTAAGGGCTTTATCCCATCATTATGTCAACACAAGATTAATATGGAGCCTGATGCTAAGCCAGTTCTCAATCATCTACAGCGTCTGAATCCCAAAATTAAGGATGTGGTAATAAATTAAATATTAAAGCTTATGGAGGCATGTATAATTTATCCTATAGCTGATAGTAGATGGGTAAGTCGTGTTCATCGTGTCCCTAAGAAAGGAGGCATTACTGTTGTTCCTAATAAAAATGAACATATCCCATAAAGAACTGTAACTGGCTATAGGAAGGTAATTGATTTGAGAAAACTAAATAAAACAACTAGAAAGGGTCATTACTCATTGCCTTTTATTGATAAAATGTTAGAAAGATTATCCAAGCATACATATTTCTACTTCGTAGATGGTTATTCTAGTTTTGCTCAAATACCTGTATCACAAGAAGATCAAGAGAAAACTAGTTTTACTTGCCCTTCTACAACTTATGCTGATACAAGTATGCCTTTTTGTTTATGCAATGCACCTACTACCTTTCAAATATGCATGACTGCTATATTCTCTGATTTCTATGAGAAAATTGTTGAGGTATTCGTAGATGCCTTTTTGGTTTACGGAACTTGTTTTGACGATTGCTTGAGCAAACTTGATCGAGTTTTGCAGAGATGTGAAGAGACCGATCTCGACTTGAACTAGAAAAAGTGCCACTTTATGGTGAATGCAGGTATAGTCTTTGGTCATAAATTTTTTGAAAGAGGCATTGAAGTAGATAAGGCTAAAGTTGATGCAACTGAGAAAATGCCATGTCCTAGAATGTCAGTCTCATCGAGATTGCGATCGGTCTCATCGAGTTGCAATAACCAAGTTTCTGTAAGTCAATTCGTTCACTTCGGAATCACCGAGTTGAACTAATCGGAACTATCAAAATGAAGCCTTGTCTATGTTATCACATTTTGGTCTGTCCGAGATTCCACTTCGGTCCCACCGAAAAGCCCAACGTTCATATCTTTTACACAGGTCGGTCTCACCAAGTTTTTGCTTCTGTCGCAAGTTGAGTCAAAAGTGTTTAACGGTTGGATTTGGTGAAAGGCTATTGTCGGTGTCAAAACCGCGGATCTCGGGTAGGGGTCCCGAACTGTGCGTCTAAGGCGGATGGTAACAGGAGGCGGGGGACACAATGTTTACCCAGGTTCGGGCCCTCTCCACGGAGGTAATACCCTACTTCCTGCTTGATTGATCTTGATGATATGAGTATTACAAGAGTTGATCTACCATGAGATCTTAGAGGCTAAACCCTAGAAGCTAGCCTATGATTATAATTGTTCTTGTCCTTCGGACTAAACCCTCCGGTTTATATAGACACCGGAGGGGGCTAGGGTTACACAGAGTCGGTTATAAGGGAGGAGATCGAATTGCCAAGCTTGCCTTCCACGCAAAGGAGAGTCCCACCCGGACACGGGACGAGGTCTTCAATCTTGTATCTTCATAGTCCAACAGTCCGGCCAAAGTATATAGTCCGGCTGTTCGAGGACCCCCTAATCCAGGACTCCCTCAGTAGCCCCTGAACGAGGCTTCAATGACGATGAGTCCGGCGCACAGATTGTCTTCGGCATTGCAAGGCGGGTTCCTCCTCCGAATACTTCATAGAAGATTTTGAACACAAGGATCTTGTCCGGCTCATTTTTCCCAGCCTACCACTGCACGTGTTGCGAGGCGGTTTTATTGGCACGTCTTGTCGAAGCAGAGATCGTGTTCCCCTTATCAAGGGATTATCATCAATACGGGTGTGGGTAACCCAATCGTGCTTGTTAGTATGACTCCTCAATTTTAGGCAAGTTCCAAACGGACACGCGGAGGACGCTTGATATTCGCCCTCTTTATAAAGGGGCCAAGGCATGTCCTTTTCTTCTCGCGCTCGATCCTTCCCTTCCCCCACCTCGAGTTCCAACACCCAAGGCTCAGGCTAAGTGCTTCGGACCTTCAACCATGTCCGGATCCAACCTTCAAGGCCGGTGGATGGCCTCCTCTGTCACAGAGGAGGACATCAAGAAACTAAGAGAAGCCAAGTATCTGACCGCCGAAATCTCACACAGGCTGCCTACTCAAGGGCAGGTCATCCCCACTCCCGAACCCAACGGGAGTGTCGTATTTGTTTCCCACTTCCTCCGAGGGCTAGGCTTTAGTCTTGATCCCTTCGTTAGAGGGCTTATGTTCTATTACGGGCTCGATTTCCACGATCTAGCTCCAGATTCCATCCTTTACATCTCGTCGTTTATCGTCGTGTGTGAGGCCTTCCTCCGCATCACCCCACACTTAGGCTTATGGCTCAAGACCTTCAATGTGAAGCCGAAGATGATCGATGGGCGACACGTAGAATGCGGAGGTGCCATAACAAGCAAAGGCGCCAATGCTCCATGGCTAAAGGGTTCCTTCCCGGAGGTGTCCAACTTATGGTAGCTGGAGTGGTTTTACATCACAGCTCCCCGAAGTACGAAGTGGGCAGCTGCCCCTGCCTTCCGCTTGGGCCCCCCGCCACAACTGGCGTCATGGGTCAACAAGGGGCTGGACTGGGGGCCAGTTAATGATGTGCCAACATTGCAAAGTTGCATCCGAGATCTCCTCAAGAGAGATGTCAGTCTCGTCAAGGTAATGCAAGTTATGCTAGTTCGTCGGGTCCTGCCATGCCAATGTCGATCTCTCCGCATGTGGGAGTTCAACCCGGAAGGACCGCGAACTATTCAGCAATTCTTTGGCGTGGCGCTCGAAGAGATGTATGGATTGTTCTTCGGATCACGAATAAAGTGTCCGGACACCACCGAGGATGCGGGTCTCAACTGCAGCCGTCCAGATACCCATGTAAGTAATTTTGCGGCCAAACATGCTGTCTTTTTATTTGTCACAACATCATTCTGAAAAAATTGCTCTTGGCCAGGACTGGATAAGAAAGGCGAAGCTGAATCAGGTGTTCGGCCCCCCTTCCCGAAGGCTCACTGGATCCTATACTAGCCAGGATGATTGAGCACGCACCCTATCAAGTGCCATCAGGGGAAGATAAAGGGAGGAATAAAGAAGCCGAAAGCAGGCCTCACACATTACTCATTCAAACCAGGGGAATTAGTGTCTCCGCGAAGGAGGATAATCAGGGAGAAGAATCTAGAATCCCCTCTCCCCAAGGAAGGAAAAGGACCGCCTCTGAAGACTTGGAAACGAGGGTTTCCAAACGAGGGAAGAAACCTTCGCCCGGGGGCCCTGCCCTAGAGGGTGTCCTTACCGCACAGTGCCCGCAAGGGGGTCAGCCCTCCACCGAGATGTAAGTGAACAAGAGTACTTTTGGTAAATATATCCTGCTTTATCTCCAAGGACAATGACCGAGACGTATATCTTGCAGTCCGGATCGTAGCCCTTCTCGACAGAGCTCGTCTTTGGGGAATCTTCTTCCGGAGATGATGAAGAGCGAAACGCCTCCCCGTGTCTCCCCGCCTCCTGGGGCGGACGACCCTGAGGTGTCATCACGGAGGGTTTCTCCTGATCCGCCAAGGCAAAAAGGTAACCCTTCAGTCACCCAAAGTCTGGAGTATTTGGCTCCTAAGGAGAGCAACAGAAAGAGTCTGGGATTGTCCGGTGCACAACCAGACATACTGATGGGCCTTTTGGAGCAAGCAGCTATCTCAGAGGAGCATTGTACTTTAGTGGGTACGGTGGTTGAGAGGATTTCATAAGCCAAAAGTGGGTTGCATGAGGCTTTTCCGAGCCTGCTAAGATGTTTTGAGGTATGCAAAGTAATATAAATTTTTTGATGGTACCGCACACGCTAGGTTGCTCTATACAGATAGTAGCCCCTGAGACTCTGGTTGCTGTCCAGAGGCGGCAAACAGAGGATCATAGTCCCAGGTAATGATCACGCTGCTTTCATGTGCAGGCGGCTGAGGGTCTGGTGGCTGGACGGACTTGTGAGTTTGCCGGACTGAAGCGGCAACTTGACGCGGCTGATGCCGACATTGTGCTTGTGAACAAGCGGCTTGACGAGGCACAGGGTATGTATTTTCGGTTGGTCAACAAATATTAAGAGGAGCATGATGCTAGTATCTATAATATGTTGTGGCTGCAGATGGAGCTGCCACCGTGGAGACACTTCGGGCGGAACTTGCCCGAGCCAAGGAACAAGCCAGGAGAAGTGATGCAGCCGCCCTAAAGGCGGCCGAATACTTAAGAGCCGAACAGGCTGCTCATCGCCAGAGCAAAGATAAAATAGCCAAGATGGCTGTTGAGCTGAAAGATGCCGTCGGCCGATATGAGCTTCTTGAAAAGGAAAGCCAAGCGAAAGCGGCTGACCTGAAGAAAGCCGTGGAAGCAGCCAAGGAAACCCGCTCTCAAATCAGAGTGGCGAAGGAGGAGCTCCGTCTAGCCGGAGATATCACGGCTGGGAAGCCTTTTTGTTGCGGATGAAGTTCGGAGATCCGAATTATGCCCCTCTGGATCAATCATGGAGTGTTGCAGACGCGTACTTGGACTTGGCAATGAGTGCTCCTGATGCGACTGGGTTTTTCAAAGATCAGAAAGATCATGAAGTGGAAAGATAGTTATGGTCACAGTTCAGTGCTCCAACGCGTCCACTTTTGTTAAATGAACAAATGGCCGAGTGGGCCAAGCTCCATAGGTTGTCCGGACTTGCCATGAGGTCTGTCGTGGATCATCTTTGGCTGAAGGGACCAAGGCCGAATATTTATTTTGGTTTAGTGCAACGATTCCTTGGTGCTGTGCTGCATATCGATGTTGTAAAGAGCTCGGCATGCATAGAGGGTGCACGGATGGCCCTTGCTCGTGTTAAGACGTACTGGGCACAGATGGAGGCCACCGCTATTGCAACCCGGGATCTGGCCGTAGGCCAGGTCCCGAGCGAGCACTATTTTGAAGAAGTCCTAGAAGGCGCTCGTTTAATAGAGGCTCAGTGCTTGAGGAGTATCATGTTCGAGTGACATGTGTCCCAATTGTAAAAACAATACTATTTGGATTATAAAGGCTTTGTTTATACTTTTGCCTGAAAGTATTATGATGCCTCATGTGCTGCCGTTTATGTATGTATATAACTTGAAAGTTTGCAGTCGTCGGCTTCAGCCCCCACGCACATAATGCGGGGGTGTTCGGAAAAGCGCATATTCACACTTGACACAACATCTTGGTCCATTAAGGAGGTGACAGCGTGATGACCCACAAGTATAGGGGATCTATCGTAGTCCTTTCGATAAGTAAGAGTGCCGAACCCAACGAGGAGCAGAAGGAAATGATAAGCGGTTTTCAGCAAGGTATTCTCTGCAAATCTTTGAAATAAGTGGTAACAGATAGTTTTGTGATAAGATAAATTGTAACGAGCAACAAGTAACAAGAGTAAATAAAGTGCAGCAAGGTGGCCCAATCCTTTTTGTAGCAAAGGACAAGCCTGGACAAACTCTTATAATAGGAAAAGCGCTCCCGAGGACACATGGGAATATCATCAAGCTAGTTTTCATCACGTTCATATGATTCGCGTTCGGTACTTTGATAATTTGATATGTGGGTGGACCGGTGCTTGGGTGCTGTTCTTACTTGAACAAACATCCCACTTATGATTAACTTCTATTGCAAGCATCCGCAACTACAACAAAAGTATTAAGGTAAACCTAACCATAGCATGAAACATATGGATCCAAATCAGCCCCTTATGAAGCAACACATAAACTAGGGTTTAAGCTTCTGTCACTCTCGCAACCCATCATCTACTTATTACTTCCCAATGCCTTCCTCTAGGCCCAAATAATGGTGAAGTGTTATGTAGTCGATGTTCACATAACACCACTAGAGGCTAGACAACATACATCTCATCAAAACATCGAACGAATACCAAATTCACATGACTACTAATAGCAAGACTTCTCCCTTGTCCTCAGGAACAAACGTAACTACTCACAAAGCATATTCATGTTCATAATCAGAGGGGTAAGAATATGCATATAGGATCTGAACATATAATCTGCCACCAAATAAACCAACTAGCATCAACTACGAGGAGTAATCAACACTACTAGCAACGTACTAGCACCAATCCCGGACTTGGAGACAAGAATTGGATACAAGAGATGAACTAGGGTTTGGATATGAGGCAGTCTTTGGTGAATATGTTGATGGAGATTGCCCTCTCCCGATGAGAGGAGCGCGTTGGTGATGATGATGACGATGATTTCCCCCTCCGGGGAAGTGTCCCCGGCGAATAGCTCTGCCGGAGCCCTAGATTGGTTCCGCCAAGGTTCCGCCTCGTGGCGGCGGAGTTTCGTCCCGAAAGGTTGCTTCCTATTTTTTTTCCATCGAAAGACTTCATATAGGAGAAGATGGGCGTCGGAGAACCACCAGGGGGCCCACGAGGTAGGGGGGCGCGCCCCAGGGGCGGGGGCGTGCCCCCCACCCTCGTGAGCAGGGTGTGAGCCCCCTGGCCTTCATCTTTGGCGGTGATTTTTCTTTATTTATTTTAAGATATTCTGTGGAGTTTCAGGACTTTTGGAGTTGTGCAGAATAGGTCTCCAACATTTGCTCCTTTTCCAGCACAGAATTCCAGCTGCCGGCATTCTCCCTCTTCATGTAAACCTTGTAAAATAAGGGATATAGCCATAAGTATTGTGACATAACATGAAATAACAACCCATAATGCAATAAATATCGATATAAAAGTATGATGCAAAATGGACGTATCAACTCCCCCAAGCTTAGACCTCGCTTGTCCTCAAGCGAAAAGCCGATAACAATAAATATGTCCTCATGTTTAGAGGTAGAGGCGTCGATAAAAATAAAATACGGACATGAAGGCATCATGATTATTCTCATAACAGCAACATTTATAGGTTTTGTCATATGATTACTTGTGTTCAAGTGATGATCTTTTCACAATGCAAAGGTATGAATTAGAAACCTTATTGGGCACCAACAAATTATAACCTCAGTCATTGAAGCAATTGCAATTAATCATAACATCGGAAAGAGTCTATGTCAGAGCTTAAAAGCAAGTCCACATACTCAACTATCATTTAGTCCTTCATAATTGCTAACACTCACGCAATACTTGTGGTTACAGAGTTTTAATCGGACACAGAGAAAGATAGGGGCTTATAGTTTTGCCCCACAACCTTTTACCTCAAGGGTAACGTCAACAATAATAATTCATGCTCCCCTACATCCAGTTAGATATATATATCATGTTCTTTCCAACATGCTAGGCTTGCCAAAGGATAAAATGAAAAAGGAAAGGTGAAGATCACCGTGACTCTTGCATAAGGTAGAGGATAATAATAAAAGATAGGCCCTTCGCAGAGGGAAGCAGAGGTTGCCATGCGCTTTTATGGTTGGATGCACAAAATCTCAATGCGAAAGAACGTCACTTTATTGCCCCTTGTGATATGAACCTTTATTATGCAGTCCGTCACTTTTATTTCTTCCATATCACAAGATCGTATAAAGCTTATTTCCCCACACCAATCAATCATACATATTTAGAGCAATTTTTATTGCTTTGCACCGATGACAACTTACTTGAAGGATCTTACTCAATCCATAGGTAGATATGGTGGACTCTCATGGCAAAACTGGTTTAAGGGTATTTGGAAGCACAAGTAGTATCTCTACTTGGTGCTGAGAATTTGGCTAGCATGAGGGGGAAAGTGTAACATCCCAAATTTTCAATTTGGAATGTTATACATTAGATCATCATGCATATCATATTTTTCTCGCATTTTTCCGATCCTAGAAATTTCACGCAACTCAAGGACCCTCGGAGAGAGTTGGAAGTTTCATTATTTTCATATTTGGGATTTTCCAAATCTTGAAAATAGGATCATTGGATTTATTTAAATTATCTTCACAACATTTTTCCTATAAAAATATTTCGAGAGGGAATAATATGACTTTCCCAAGCAATTAGGAAAAATGAAGATATTATAAATAAACCAAATTTGGTTTTGGAAGATTTATTTTGCTTAGGCAAAAATGAGCATTTTAAAAATTTTATGCAAGTATATTGTTTTTAAAGTTCATTTTGTTCGACTCATTTTTAGGAGTCGGGGAAAATTTGTTTTAATTAATTTGGAGTTTGTTTGATATTTTATTTAATTAGTTTTTTTTTATTTAAAAACGCTACCTGGACCGAGGCCCAGTGCCCAGCCCAGCCCCCTGTGCCCAGCCACCGCCCACCTCCCTCCTCCCTCGCGCCCGCCCGTGGCGGACTCCGCCCGCCCGCCGCGCCATCGCCCGCCCGCCGCCCGAGTCCCGCCTCGACCCGGCCTCCTCGCCCCCTCCCAAGGAAACCGCCCCCCTTTATAACCGCCGCCCCCCCCTCTCCCTCACCTCGACCCGCCGCCCGCCGCCCCAAGCAGCGCGCCGCCGCCGAGCCGCCCTCGCCGCCCGGGAACTCCGCCCGGAGCCCCTCCAGGCCGACCCCGCCCGAGCCCGCGGACCCAGCCGAGAGCCACCGGAGGTAGCCCCGCCCGATCCGGTTTTCCCCGTGAACCGATCCGGTTTTTTTTTAAAAAAAAAAATATGTTCGGTTTTTTTAAAAAAAAAACCTAGATTGGTTTTATTTTTTTCGGTTTTCTTATTTAACGAACGTCCACCGAACCGTTCGCTTCAATGAACATGTTCGTTAGATTCGTTCTGTTAACGAACGCTCACTTTTTAACTCGTTCGTCGTTTTCTTTTTAATCGGAATTAATCTGTTATTTTTACGATTTGATTTGAGATCTGATTTTCAAAACTGTTTTATTTCTTGCTCGTTTATCTAATCAGGTGATTCAAGCGCTGGAGTTTAAAGAACGAAACCGCCGTTCGACTAACCTATTTTCACAGAGTTTTGCTACTGTGAAATTTTGACCTATTTTCAGATTTGCTAAACCAAGTCGTTCTCTCTCGAGTTCCGACTTTCGATGCTTTATTTGATTTGATTCTTTTGCAACTGTGGTTCTTAAGTTGAACTATCTGGTTAGATCTTTTATTCGAGATTTTCCCTGTGCATTAGATGAGTACTTATTGTATGCTTGTTGTTTGTCTGCGTTAGATCACCCGGAGGTCGCCGCTTGTTATTTGAATCTCTAGGACTCATGGATCATCGACAAGGCAAGTAACACTTTGATCATACCTTTTCTACTACCCAGTTTTTATGCATTAGATCAAACCCTCAAACACTTGCATGTTTAGGATCTAATTAAATTGTGGGATTGGGAAGTAGATTGAGGTAGTACCTATTACCTGTTTTACTTATGAAACCTTGGGAGTTACTTCTACGTTTGCTTGATTATGCCATGCTATGCTAGTAGACGTGGATTGGGTGAGTGAATATCCATGATGTATGTGAGATTGTTAATTAATGGTTTATTTAAGGTGGCAACCTAAACACACATCTGGGTGGATTGAGGCACCTGGTTTCTATCGATTTGCCTGTATTTCTTCGGACCGCCACCCGTGCTCTAAGGGATCATGAGATTATTCAAACTAGAAACTTCCGTGTGCAGCCACAAGCCAATTATGGGCTCTGGCGTAGTTGACTAAGTTGTCACGAACTCTTACGGGCGGAACTAGCTGATGTAGGGATGTAGGTTGGTACGGTCTACCCACATGTAAGGTGCTAGCGCTTCGAAAGACTATGTCTCGGTCATCCGCTTCTCAAACACCATGTAGTCACGAGAACCAAGCGGAGGCGATCGAGTCTTGTGGGGAAAAGTCATAAACCTCTGCAGAGTGTATAAACTAATCATGATTAGCCGTGTCCCCGGTTATGGACAAATCTTGAGTATCTAGTACTTGATTATCATGTGAATCTCAACATGTTACTTCTAAAATAAATGTATTGGGTTTTTAATGAGTACTTTTAAATTGGGATTGAGGATGCTGTCAACCATCTTCAATGTTTAACAACCACCATGATAGTTAAATAAAATTATTCCTTTGATGTAGGGAAAAATTGGCTTTTCGCAAAAAATGTAACCGTAGAGCCTTACCACCAGCCAAATATGCATGTAGTATAGGCTTATTGCATCATTGCTCTTCGTGTTACATTGCCGGCATATTCCATGTCTTTGACCCGTTTGGCTGCAACTTTTCATGTTGCGAGACTTTTCGCATTTACGAGTAAGATGTTAGGTTGTGGTTCTATACTCGGTGATGCGGCTGGAGTTGATGGACTCACTCGTTTTCCAAGCCTTCCGCTGTTATTATTAGATGGCCTTAAGCCATATTATTGTATTAAGTTCCCTTGTGGACAACGATGTAATAAGTGTGTGATTGCAACTCTGCTATAAATCCTTGAAATCTTGTCTTTGTATCAAGATTATCGATCCAGGATGACATCGAGTACAGAGCGCTAGATCCATTCGGTCCGGTCATGACGTAAAGGCAAGCTCAACATGTTAGAGGATCCATGACAACATACTTTATCTCAGATATAAGAAAACATAACTCATCACGTTGTCTTCCTTGTCCAACATCAACTCTTTAGCATGTTATATTTTAATGAGTGCTCCCAATCATAAAAGATGTCAATGATAATATATATATATATATATATATATATATATGTGAAACCTCTCTTTCCTTATTACTTCCTATTAATTGCAACGATGACCAAAGCTATATTTGCCAACTCCCAACAACTTTTAATCATCATACTCTTTTTATGTGAAGTCATTACTCCCAATAAGATCAATATGAACTCTTTGTTTATTTTTAGTTCTTTTTCTTCTTTCTACTCTTTTGTTCACCCAAGATCATGGCAAAATAATCAAGCGCTTGACTCAACACTAAACTTTATTATATATATAGCTCACGGACTCGATTACATAGAGAGATCATAAAGCAAAACTCAAAACTAGATCATGCCATAACTTTATTCTACTAGATCAAGATACTACTAATAGGATCGAACTAAGAAAAATGGTAAAGATAGGAGTTGTGATGGTGATACGATACCGGGGCACCTCCCCCAAGCTTGGCAGTTGCCAAGGGGAGTGCCCATACCCTTGTGATTATGTCTCCTTCTTTGTTGTCGAAGAAGGTGGAGATGATGGATAGTCACACATCGAGCGTAAGTGGTCCTCCAACTTGCAAATAATGCCCTTGAGTGCAACGATATGCTCCTTCAACAAAATATTTTCACTTGTGAGATACTTGTTTTGAATACGAGCTAACTCAATCATCTTGAAAGCTTCGATTTTAGTTGGGGTGAGAAAGTTGTGATCAAGTAGGAGGGTGTCTTCTGCTGCCGGAGCTTGGTCCTCCGTGGCCTTCTTGATCCTTTCATCCTTGTTGATATCCATGGGCGCTTCCCTCTTCAGCTCTATCTTCATTAGCCAAGCATCTTTGTCACCATTGTCGAAGGAGGGGGACGACATGATGCCTGGCCTTGACAACCCTGACAGAAAACAGCTCGAAACAAGAACAGAGGAGATTTGCGTGATACGGGAGTCAAAACCTTCGGGAGAATATATAATGAATTTTTACCGACCAAAATACGTATCGTGCAAGAAAACGGAGTCTGGAGGGCACACGGGGTGCTCACGAGGTAGGGGGCGCGCCCAGGGGGGTAGGGTGCGCCCACCACCCTTGTGGGGCCCTCGTGTCCTTCCCGGACTGCTACTTATTTTTCTATTTTGCTAAATATTCCAAAACGGAGAAATATTGCCTTAAAAATTGTTTTGGGGTCGGTTTACTTACCGTACCACATACCTATTCCTTTTCGGAGTCTGGAACAGTCTGGAAAGTGTCCCTTATGTATTCCTCCGAGGTTACGGTTTCAATAATATTGGTTTCAACATTTATGGGATTACCTGAGATATAATGTTTGATACTTTGACCGTTTACCACCTTCGGATTTGTGCCTTCGAAGTTGTTGATTTTTATGGCACCGAACGATAGACCTCCTCGATAACGTAGGGACCTTCCCATTTAGAAAGAAGTTTTCCTGCAAAAATCTTAAACGAGAGTTGTATAGCAATACATAATCACCTACATTAAACTCACGCTTTTGTATCCTTTTGTCATGCCATCTTTTAACTTTTTCTTTAAACAACTTGGCATTTTCATAAGTGGCGTTCTCCATTAAATCAAGTGAGCTAATATCAAATAACCTCTTCTCACCGGCAAGTTTGAAATCATAGTTGAGCTCTTTAATAGCCCAATATGCCTTATGTTCTAGTTCGAGAGGTAAGTGACATGCTTTTCCATAAACCATTTTATACGGAGACATACCCATAGAATTCTTATATGCAGTTCTATAGGCCCATAATGCATCATCAAGTTTCTTGGACCAATTCTTTCTAGACCTATTAACAGTCTTTTGCAAAATTAATTTGAGCTCTTTATTACTCAATTCTACTTGACCACTAGACTGTGGGTGATAAGGAGATGCAATTCTAAGATTAACATCATATTTAGCAAGCATTTTACGGAAAGCACCATGAATAAAGTGTGAACCACCATCACCATTAAATATCTAGGGACTCCGAACCTCGGAAAAATAACTTCCTTAATCATTTTAATATAAGTGTTATGATCAGCACTACTAGTTGGAATAGCTTCTACCCACTTAGTAACGTAATCAACAACAACTAAAATATGTGTATATCCAATAGAGGCAGGAAAAGGTCACATATAATCAAAGCCCCAAACATCAAATGGTTAAATAACAAGTGAATAATTCATATGCATTTCTTGACGTCTACTAATATTACCAATTCTTTGACATTCATCACAAGATAAGACAAACTTACGGGCATCCTTGAAGAGAGTAGGCCAATAAAAACCAGATTGCAATACCTTATGTGCAGTTCTGTCTCCAGCGTGGTGTCCTCCGTAAGCTCCGGAATGACACTTGCATAGGATCTGTTCCTGTTCATGCTCGGGCACACAACGTCTAATAACACCATCCACTCCTTCTTTATAAAGACGTGGGTCATCCCAAAAGTAATGTCACAAATCATAGAAAAACTTTTTCTTTTGTTGGTATGTGAAGCTAGGTGGTATAAATTTAGCAACAATATAATTAGCATAATCAGCATACCATGGAGTACTACGAGAAGTACTTATGACATTTAATTGTTCATCAGGAAAACTATCATCAATAGGTAGTGGGTCATCAAGAACATTCTCTAACCTAGATAAGTTATTTGCAACGGGGTTCTCAGCTCCTTTTCTATCAACAATATGCAAATCAAATTCTTGCAGCAAGAGAACCCATCTAATAAGTCTAGGTTTTGCATCTTTCTTTTCCGTAAGATATTTAATAGCAGCATGATCAGTGTGAATAGTTACTTTAGAATCAACAATATAGGGTCTGAATTTATCACAAGCAAATACAACTGCTAAAAGTTCCTTTTCGGTAGTAGCATAATTTCTTTGAGCATTGTCTAGAGTCTTACTCGCATAATGGATAACATTTAATTTCTTATCAACTCTTTGCCCTAGAACAGCGCCTACAACATAATCACTAGCATCACACATAGTTTCAAAAGGTAAATTCCAATCAGGTGGCTGAACAACAGGTGCAGAGACTAATGCTTTCTTAAGTAATTCAAATGCTTCTACACAATCATCATCAAAGACAAATGGTACATCTTTTTGTAATAAATTAGTCGAGGTCGAGAAATTTTTGAGAAGTCCTTAATGAACCTCCTATAAAATCCGGGCGTGACCAAGGAAACTTCTTATACCTTTGATGTCCTTGGGACATGGCATATTTTCAATAGCATCAACCTTGGCTTTATCAACTTCAATACCTCTTTCAGAAACTTTGTGCCCCAAGACAATACCTTCATTAACCATAAAGTGGCACTTTTCCCAATTGACTAAGTTGAAAAAGCCCTCCGTCCCGTCAACTTAGTAGGCCCACAAGTCAACCTGCCACTATACTGGGTCCCAGCTAACAGGGGGAGTATTCATTTTTTTGTGCGTAATAAGGAGGCACTTCCTTGCGTGCGAAGATATAGCTGGTGGGTCCGAGCTGTCAGCGGCGGTAATGTTTTTTTCGCGAAATACAGAGGCCCTTTCGGTGGGTCCCTTATGTCAGGTGGAGGAATCTTCACGTACAGTCCACTTCAGATGCATGTCGGTCGTTGACCATGTTGACCAGGCCGCGTCGAGAGCACCAGGGCGGTGGACGACGGCGAGGCCTAGGAAGGGAACGACACGGAGGCAGGGAAGACTTGGCAGTTGTTTCCCACGCGGAGGGGAGTACGACTGTACGAGGGTTTACTGGTTCGTCTGCCGTCGCCGGAGAATAACAGCAGGTGTGGGTGAGTAGAGGGATGGCTAGGCCAGCGATGGGAGTACGGTGGGGCGGTGAGGCCTGCGCGGCAGCACAGCCGGCCGCGGGGAGGAGGGAGCAGGCAGTCCCGTCGGCGCTTGTTTGAGCGGCTGGAGCAGGAAGAGCAGAGATTGAAGAAGCACGACGGCCGTTGGATGGACATCCAACAGTCACTGCTTGTGCGTCAACCTTTTTTTAGGAAAGCCTCAAATCTGTGGAAAACAAAGATACTGACCCATCTGCCATTATTTCTAATAATTTACATCCCATTTGCTAATTCTTAAAGTTTTTTTGGAGCCCATATTCTTTTTTAGCATTACAGCCCATATTGTGGCCACGGTTAAAAAATTATATGAAATTTTGCATATTTCGGTGCGGTCCGAACTGTTTTTAATCCCGAAATTTCGACTCACATTCAAACTGATTTTAAAAATAATTGTATATCAATATAAAATCCAACAAATTCTCCAAGCATAAAATTAATGTAATTTAAAATCTCGAAATGAAAAAAAGATATTTGAAACTAATTGCCAGTTTGATGTGTTTTAAAAATGTACAGCCCATTTCTCATTACTGATGGGCCATTTTCTCGGCTAGCCGAATGAAAGCTCTCCTCGTCTTGAAATATTTGCAGCCCAACAGGCCTGACAAAGCGACTTACTTGGCAAATCACAAAAAAACTGGGTTGTGGCCTTGGACCCAGCTGTCAGCCTCTCCATGTACAGTACTCTTCCGATGGAATGTCGTTGACCATGTTGACCACGCCGCGCCGAGAGCACCAAGGCGGTGGACGACGGCGAGGCCTAGGAAGGGGACGGCCCGGAGCCGGGGAAGACGCGGCAGTGGATGCCCACGAAGAGAGGAGTACGAGGATTCACTGGTTCGGCTGCGGTGTGATGTTGCTGTCGCCGCAGGGCCTGGCTAGTGGTGGGAGTAGTAGGGGGCGATGAGGCCTCAACAGCTGACACAACCGGCCCTTTGGAGGCGAGAGCAGGCGGTCTCCCGACGCTGGTTTGGGCGGCTGGTGCAAGAAGAGCAGCGATTGAAGAAGCAGCAGGACCGTTCGATTCAAATCCAATGGTTACTGCTGCTAGAATCGTTTGTTGACTAAGTTGACAAGCCCTGCGTACGCGTCAACTTAGTAGGCCCACAGGTCAGCCTCCCAACCGGTGCGCCCCAGATGTCAGTGGGAGGAATCATTTTTTCCGCGTAATAAGGAGGCAGTTAATTGCGTGCGGCCAGACCAGCCGGAGGGAATAGGGTGGGCCGGGAAGCTGCCAGCATCACAGCGGGCCACAAGAGGAGGGAGCAGGCAGTCCCGTCGGCGCTAGTTTAGGCGGCTGGAGCAGGAAGATCAGAGATTGAAGAAGCACGTCAGCCGTTTTGTGGCTCCCAACCGGTGTTCACTGACAAAGCCTTGCGTAAACAAGTCAACCCCGAAATTTGTGGCGTGTATAACCCATTTGCTATTATTTTTATAATTTTTACTCATTTTCTAATTCATATGGAATTTATTGCAGCCCGTTTTCCATTTTTAGAATTCTTTGGCGATTTTAAAATTGATGCCGAGGTCAAAAATTAACTAAATATGTGGGAAATTTTGAAAATTCACAAATTTTTGCTGGGGAACAAAATATTCTTAATCCAAAAATTAATAGCCATACTAAAACAAATTTAAAAATAAATTAGTACCATGTCATGTTAAATCCAATGAAATACGTATAAGATATCAGTGAAGAACAAAAACAAAAAAAGAAACTTATATCCCATTTGCTATATTTTTTTTGGAATTTTCAACCCCTTTTGATATTACTTTTAACAGACATTAATCATACTCTTAAGCCAGGTCGGAATGCATCCCTCCTCGTCTTGAAAGATTTGCAGCCCAGTAATTCGGAGAAAACTAATAGGCCTAGCTTGGGTATTCTTCAAAAAGAAATACCGGGCTACCTATTTTCTCAAAGAACTGGTGCATGAGCATTTAGCTTTATTTATTTATTTACTTATTTATGTTTAGGGGACCATGAGCATGTACCTGGGCGGATTCATGTGAGAGCCTCCTTCCAGCTTAATTATGGGCTTCTCTATTGGGCCTTCATCGGTGGGCTGCATGTTATCAACAAGTGGAAAATGTGTTCAGTATGAAAAATAGTATGCGCTACGTGCGATGCAGGGCACTAAAGGATCGAACTGCAACGACTTCCAAAACATTGTGTTTGTCGTTCTAACAACACATTTATTCAACCAACAGACGAAATATACTACTGATTGTACATTGAAAACAGCAGTAGCAACCAGGGCTAGGGGTGCAATGTACAGAAGCGAGCCGGAAGAGTGAAGACGCATCCCTCTCTTCCAAACCAAACATCAGCCATCATTACAAAAGGGCTACCAAAAAGAACAAGTGTATGCATCAAACTAAATAAAGATCCTACTACACCAAGTGTATGCGCATCTAACTAACCGGCTCGCTTAGAGGTTACTATTTATTAAGTCGTGGAGATTGGTCGACGGCTTGAACCAGATGGGTGCCTGACGGGGAAACTCCACCGGCGGTCGAAGTCCGATACTTGCGACCCTCTCTCCTACTTTGGGCTGCAGGCGTGGCGGCACATATCGGTATGGTGCATGCAGAGACGCATGGTACGCTGTGTACACAGTTTTGCTCGATGAACGAAACAGCGCTGCCATCATGATCCTTGCGTCGGTTATCTCCTGGTTAATCAGATAATTCAGTCCGACAAACAGAGAGCGTGTACCAAGGCTACTTACCAGCCTCCAGTCAAAAATTCCTGAAGGCCCAGAGAAGTTGGGATCCTGCTCAAAGACCTTGTAGTGACTGTGACTGTATTCCGCGAAACAACACGTCCGGTACGTGCGAACGATCATCAATCTTTCGTTGTCGTCTGATCGAGCCAGGAACCACTTGCAACTGCCATGCCACTTTTCTTTGAAAGGTTTTGGGATTAGGAAGGGTAGGGACACCAGGCGGCCTACAACATCATATCAAGTTGGAGTCAAATAAAAAAGGTGTCTTGATTTAGTCAATCTTAAGAACAACATGTTATGAGCATGAATATTTTTTCAGCAAATGTTGACAGTAATATAAGCAAGCCATCATGATATGATAGGAAAGTAACATACTGTTGTAACAGCTGCTTGTAGCGATGATCGGAGTAGGCCAAAGCAATACGTCCGACCATAGAAGGAGTCGAAGCGTAAATGAAGCCCTTGTGTTCAATGGCATCAGAGAACCATGGAGGATGTATGATCCTGCGATGGACGTGCAGATTTATCCACTTACCGCTGACACTGCCGATAGGCGAGACCGCGGTTGAAGAACGCAATTAGCCTGAAGTCTTTATAATTGGCACATTTTGTGGGCACTTGGCAGATTACAACCTTGAGCAAATCAAACTTGGTATCATGTTGGCTACTGTAAGATTCCGAGTATTCTGGGCTGCGGTGCCAAAGCAGTGCAGTGTTAATCGAAGGAAGGGGGATCAATCGCCGGGTGTAGACCTCCACGAGCATCCAGCTGCCGCGACCGTCGACGAGCACCATCCAAGACGTGTTCATGCCGACCCAGTACATACTGTTAACGTAGTTGAGGCTGACGGGGATCGAATCGTAGTCAAGGGGGTTGATGCTCGCCACTCTATGATCCTTATGCTGCGTGACACGCCGTTTCTGAAGATCAGGCGGCATCAGCAATCAAGGAGCTGGCTTAAAAACCTCCGACCTGAGGGTTTTGAGTAAACGGTACAGCCCCGACGAGCACGCGGCGAGCGGCATGGTACTGAGATTGTCCACACGCGAAACAATGAGCTTGATTACCTCTGTGGGGAGCGAATTCCAGCCACTCTTTTGGCGGACGCTGCTCGGTTCTACCATTGTTAGTGCTTGGGTTTCGGACGAGGGGGGAGGCGCCTTAGCGGGGATGGAAGAGCGGACAAAGATGGAGAAGCGAATATGTGCTGCGGGAAGTGGACAGGTGATGATGACTACAAAGACGCCGCTTGACTTACGAGACACATACCAGCAGCGTAGGGTCATATCAAAGTCAGACAACTTGCTTGAGTGATCACAGCACTGGTACTCCCTACAATACCTGCTACTATGCCCTAACTTGCTTGCGTAGAGTAGTAGTAGTGGAGTAGGACTCTGCTCTACTACTAGCACCGGAGTAGTATGTTCTAATCTAAAATAGTTACAAACTTCAATGCCCGAGCGTGGAACGACTACGAACCGCCATCGGTGCTAACTCCAATCCTGCAAGTCATGGATTTGTTTCGCTTAACTTTCTGTATGAATCAGAGTCAGCCCGCAAGTCATGTACCTTTGTCTTGATAGTGGAACCCACAGAGTACTTAGAATACAAGATTAAGGATGCAATTAACTTTCTATAGAGGGAGAATCATACACGCAATTAACTCAAATGGATTGGACGTGACTCTATTATTCTCCAACGACAACCGGCAAATTTCCTCCCGCGGGCCGAAGTAGGTTTCTCGGTTTGCATGCGGGTTTGACGGAGGGGTTTGATGGAGGCGAGGAGGCGTGTTCAACCGGGCGTGCAGTGGACGGCGCAGTACTATTCGATTTGATAACTACAACTAGTATATTATAAAAAACAAAGAAGAGTAGTAGAGATACAGATAAGTATAGAGACTAGGGAGGAGCACCATCTACTGCTTCGTGGGCTACTCATGCGTTCCATTCGGCGCCTGCAACATCCCCTACAGCCACTCCCTCCTGCGCTCCATTCGGTGGGCGCTGTTGAAATTTGGGGAGCACACTCTCGCGACTGCTAGCAGCGACGACTTCACCGATGACGACTTCTTCCCCGACCTCGGCAACCTCTTCCTCAACGACATGGGCGACAACCTCAACGCCAAGGGTGCTACTCCCGTTGCACTGTATGTGTTTCTGTCCTTCCTGTTCGAAATCATGGTAGAATTCATGTTTCTAGTCTGTGTCCTAGATTCGATTTGTTCATCTACTATGCTAGTCCGCATGATTAGTTTAATCTCTGTTATAGCCGTCATGATTTATTTTGTAGTAAATCTCATAGTAACTTGCTCATATATTCAACTGGCGGAACGTCCCCTACAGCCACTCCCGTTTCATGGACGGCCTGGTCGATGCCTCCAAGGAGCCGTTCGTCTCATCGCTATGAGTGCCCGGTGCCGTTTTGGGGCTCGCCGGCGGACATCGTGCATCACCTGACGCAGGCGTGCGGCAATCACTACTGGCCCTTGGCGAAGAACATCAAGTATGAGACGTGCTACCCGTTCACCGTGCCGGAGTCGCTGGAGGATCAGCGCCGCCTGCTAGTCTCGGAGGAGGACGGCGGCGTCTTCCTCTTGATCGTGGTACCGGCAAGGCCCAAGAGCCACCACCACATCTTCAGAGTGTGCGCTGTGGGCGACGCCACCGACGCCGGCTAATCGACACGAGGCCGATGTATGGGTGTGTGCTCACTATTACTACCCCTCGGAGGTCCGTGGGCGGCGACACTGGCTACGCCAAGCATACTTGGATTCTGCCGAGCTGGGACTTTCCCGCCGATATGGACATGGAAGACGCACGGTGTTATTTGACCACCCCCATCAATGTGCACGGGGACTCCAAGGAGGTTCACCTGGACATCTGCATATTCATGTTAAATGTTGATCATTAGTCTTCGCTCAATGTAATCCGCTGTCTAAGCATGTGGAGACTTCCATGCAGGATCTTGCTCTATTGGAGTATCGCGCATGAATGAAAGTGTATCCATTTATGGTTTAGTCTGGAATCTTCCATGTATGAATTTTTACTACAGTACTGGTGAAAGACTTACGATGAACCATTTCTTACATCTCCTCTGCCCGCTTGCAAGTAATCCTGATTTAGTCCCTCCGTCTAGGTGTATAAGGGCATGGTTAATATTACTTAATAGTATAGCCAACTGTTGACTATAAGAAAGTGCCATGTCATCTGTAGCCAACATGTATAACAATCGATACTCAAAAACTAATTCTTAAAGATCATTTCTTGCAAAGCACAATAAGTGTTATTTCTTTACAAGTTTTGGATGCGGGTTGAACAGTTGAACGCTTTTGTTTGCAAAAGATACCTTTTATCTATTTCACCCGGATGTTTGTGACCTCTAGAGATGAAATAATATCCGAAGAAACCTATCGATACCCGTTACACATGAGATGACCCCACATCCTTTGTCAAAATAAACAACTCCCCGATCAATGCATTTCACTCTTGATGCGGCCTTACGGGCACCTTACTACAATAGATTAGTACGACCAAAAATTGAACTAACATTATATATAGTACGATAAATGCTGATGCATGTCACCTAAAAGTATATCATTCAAAACTATGTTCAAATACGAATCCAACGATATAGTTTTTGTTGACATGCACTAACATTTTGTCGATTAAATCTTCACCAAATTCAATGGGGACTAATAAACCACGACCGATGTAGTACAAGTGTAGAGGGCGGCGCTGCACGGAGTCTCACCTCTCCCCCGCTGTGGCGCGCAAAGAAGTCATATCACAAAACCCAACCACTCCCGAAATAAGTGGCCCGGTAAAATAAACGAACAAGCAACCATCACATCCCTCCGCCTTTTTTGCATTTCATCTCTGCATTTACTTTCTCCGTTTCATCTACACTCGATCCCTAGCTACTACTCCTAGGGCGGTTCTTTTGTGGCTTCCCCGACTTTTCCCCAAGACTAGTCACAGTGGAGAGTAACAATAAGGCGCCTCACTCATTTATTTGGGCTTCTAAACTACTACTCCGTCCTGGTTTATTCCTCACCATTGTAATTTGTGCTAAATTTCGACCAGAGATTTAACTGGTTTATTCTCGCCATTGTAATCCCTCTGTCTAGGTGTGTAAGTCATCTTACGAAAACCAAATAATCCCAAAATACTTAGGCGTGGTGCATTAACTTCTACCTCGTTTCTTGTTTCTTGACATATCAACCAATAAGAGATAAAGAGTGTGCATGCTTTTAGTGACTTGAGATATCAAACACAACATGCAGTGGTTAGTTCATTGCATGCAATACTATTAATTAGCAAATAAACATGAACGTTTCTCGTTTTCTCCTCCTCCTTGGTCACGGTGCACAGCCTAAAATGACTTACTCACCTAGACGAATGGAGTAGTGCATGTGACATGCACTAACATTTCATTAGTTAAATTTATGATCAAAATTTGACACAGATTACAATGGGGACCAATAAACCAGGACCGAGGTAGTAGTTATGGGATTACTAATCTAGAAGCCTAAAAGAATTGTGTGACGCCCGGGTAATCAAGCTACAGTAACCCTGCGCTAATGATGCCATGTCACCTCGGTTACTGTTGATAAACTCGCGTCGCTTCGAAACCCAGTTCAAATTCAAAATTAAAATAAAGGCAAACGATAAAGGTTTTCAAATATTAAAACTAAATGTTCGGGTGGAGCCAAATAATGCATAGGTAATTATGGTGGAGAGACCACACTTCTAAAAAAATGTTAAATAATCTAAAATGGATAAACAGTAGCTAAAACTATAAATAAGTGCCTTCTGAATTTTATAAATACTAAACTATTTTGTTCAGGGGTAAAACTTTTTGTGATGGTAGTAGGAATTGTAACTCTATTTTAGGTGTGGGTTTTACCTTCTGTAAGACTAAAAAATATTAAAGAAATAAAAGAAAATAGAAAGCAAAGGTAAGAATAAAAAAAAAAAAAAACCAAACCCCCCTTCCCCTGGGCCATTCGGCCCAACCGGGCATCTAGGCCACCAGGCCAGCCCACTCCACCCCCTTATCCCCTCGGGCGACCGAACCCTAACTAGCGAGACCCCACTCCTCCCACTCGCCCCCACTCTCCCGAGTCTCTTCCCCCACCTCTCGACCCCGTTCTGGATCGGGAAGGCCAGAACGGACCCGACGCCGCGCCCCTACAACTGCGTATGCCCCCTTCCTCGGATGGCCGAGGCCCACATCGCCGAGAAATGGCACGACCGTCATTGCCCCCCTCGGTCGATCTACACCACCAACCGCGCCCGAGGACTGCCGCCACCGCCCCGTCGCCGCACCGAGCTCTCTCCGCCGGATGCCCATCGTGCCGATCTGGATCGGCACATGGGCCGATCCTCGACGCCACCTTGCCGGCGCCGCCCCGACGCCCTCCACCTCGACCTCGCCTCGCCTCCTCATCTCCTCCTCGTCGGCCGACTTCGAGCCACGCCGACCCCCTCCCCTTCAACGCTCGTGAGCACGCTCCCCTTTTCCTCCCCTCTGCTCGCTCGTCACCGAACGCGCCCGCGCTCAGGGCTGCACTCGCCCCGCACGGCGCGACATCGTGCGCGAGCACGCGCCCGCCTCCCTTGTGCCGGCCGCGCTCACCGCGACCCAGGGCCGTCCTTCCTCGCCGTCCGACCCGCTCGCCCTTCTGCCTGCTACCTCGGCTCCACCACGCCGCGAGCGACCCCGCTGCCCGCCGCACGCATCCACCGTGGCCCGCGCCCATCCTTGGCCGGCGCCGTGCCCTGCCGTGGCCGTCGGCGAGCCCCTTCCCTGGTGCGTGCGAGCCGAGCCGCACCAGTGGCTGGGTCGCTGCCGCTGGGCCCGCCCCTGTAAAAAAGGAAACAAACAACAAAAGAAAATAATTAAAATAATAATAGGAAATAAATTAATAATAATCAGTTAATTAATTAATTAATTAGTTAATTAATTAAATTTTAGTTAATTAGCCTAATCACCCTATGACACCTGGGCCCCACTGCCCAGATTTGACTAGTCAACAGTCAACACTTTGACTGTTGACTGCTGAGTCAACACTTGTCTGGCCCCACCTGTAATAGGCTCTAACTAGATTAGTGCTAAGTGACTAAAGTAATCTTGTCTTAATTCGAAGTTAATTAATTATAGAAATTTAGTAAAACTTTGGAAAATCATATAAAATAATCCGTAGCTCGGATGAAAATAATTTGTACATGAAAGTTGCTCAGAACGACGAGACGAATCCGAATACGCTGCCCGTTCGTCCGCCACACATCCCTAGCATAGCAAACACGCAACTTTCCTCCTCTGGTTTATCTATTCGAAAACGTGAAACACCGGGGATACTTTCCCGGATGTTTCCCCCTTTCGTCGGTATCACCTACTACCGTGTTAGGGCACACCTAACATCGCTCATTGTCATGTCATGCACCGTCGTGCTTATGTTTGCATTATATTTATTGTTTCTCCCCCCTCTTCTCTCGTTACACACCGAGACCGACGCCGCTGCTACCCAATACGTCTACGGTGTTGACGACCCCTCCTTCTCGGCTGAGCTTCTAGGCAAGCCCCCCCTTGATCACCAGATATCGCATATTCTACTCTCTCTCATGCTTGCATTAGAGTAGTGTAGCATGTTACTGCTTTCCGTTAATCCTATCCTGATGCATAGTCTGTCCTTGCTACTACTGTTGATACCTTTACCTGCAATCCTACATGCTTAGTATAGGATGCTAGTATTCCATCTGTGGCCCTACATTCTTGTTCGTCTGCCTTGCTATAGTATCGGGCCGTGATCACTAGGGAGGTGATCACGGGTATATACTTATATACTTTACATGATACCTGTGGTGACTAAAGTCGGGTCGGCTCGTGTAGCACCCGTGAGTGATTCACGGATTGGGGGCTGAAAGGACCTTTGTCCCGACGGCCCTCTGGGTGGATCTTTGTGGCGGAGCGACAGGGCAGGTTGGGACCACCTAGGCGAGAGGTGGGCCTGGCCCTGGTCGGCGTGCGCGGTTACTTTGAAATAACACGCTTAACTAGATCTTGGTATTTGATCTGAGTCTGGTCATTTGGTCTATACGCACTAACCAACTACGTGGGAAAGATATGGGCACTCGGCGTCGTGGTATCAGCCGAAGCCTTCATGACATCAATCGGTGGCGCTGCCACGGATTGGACTGGACGCTGCTAGGCTAGGTTCTGCCTTCCGGTCAGCCACGCAACGTCTTGGTGTGCTAAGGGCGATGGGCCCGCACTGTCGCGCTTAGGTTTAGACCGGCGTGCTGACCTCTCTATTGGCCTAGGTGGGGCTGCAACATGTTGATCTTCCGCGGCCGGGCATGACCCAGAAAAGTGTGTCCGGCCAAATGTGATCAAGCGTGTTGGGTTATGTGGTGCACCCCTACAGAGAAGTTAATCTATTCGAATAGCCGTGATCTTCGGTAATAGGACGACTTGGAGTTGTACCTTGACCTTATGACAACTAGAACCGGATACTTAATAAAACACACCCTTACAAGTGTCAGATACAACCCGGTGATCGCTCTCTAACAGGGCGACGAGGAGAGGATTGCCGGGTAGGATTATGCTATGCGATGCTACTTGGAGGACTTCAGTCTACTCTCTTCTACATGCTGTAAGACGGAGGCTGCCAGAAGCGTAGTCTTCGACATGATTAGTTATCCCCCTCTTATTCTGGCATAACAGTCCACTGATATGGCCCTTACACATATACCCATGCATATGTAGTGTAGCTCCTTGCTTGCGAGTACTTTGGATGAGTACTCACGGTTGCTATTCTCCCCCTTTTCCCCCTTTCCCTTCTACCTGGTTGCCGCAACCAGATGCTGGAGTCTAGGAGCCAGACGTCACCGTCGCATTTAATTCTACTACTCTACTGGAGGTGCCTACTACTACGTGCAGCCCGGCGACGACCAGGAGTAGTTTAGGAGGATCCTGTGCAGGAGGACTACGCCTCTCTCGATCGTATCCCGGTTTACGCTAGCCTTACGAAGGCGAACTTGTTTAACTTATGTATGTACTCGGATATTGTTGCTTCACGACTGCCTATGATCGAGCACTTGTATTCGATCCCTCGAGGCCATTGGCTTGTATTATGATGCTTGTATGACTTATTTATGTTTTAGAGTTGTGTTGTGATATCTTCCCATGAGTCCCTGATCTTGATCGTACACATTTGCGTGCATGATCAGTGTACGATTGAATCGGGGGCGTCACAAACTAGCCCCTGGTACTCCTACTAGTAGTAGTACTCAAGTTGGAATTCCAATTGCATGGCACAACTTCTTAGGCAAAAAAATTCGATACAGGGTGTAGGAAGCGGTTTGGGAATTTGCATGCCTTTACAACCAGTGAGATACTCCGTACAAAGTACGACAGAGAAATAACCACAGAGAAGGAAGCTAAAAGTAAACAATCACACGAGCATTTTGCATTTGTTTTGCATTGAATCGTTTCACAAGCTTGACTAGTGTTGTTTTTCTACTTTTACAAAAACCACATCATAATGTTAAAACGTGCATTTCCACGTACATAAGTAATAGTAGTACTCCCTCCGTCTAGGTGTATAAGTCTTCCCTCCTTCTTGGTCACGGTGCACAACCAAAGATGACTTTTTGACACAGACGGAGGGAGTAGCACATCTGCAAGCATATATCGAGAGAGGCGTGCGGTGCGATAGTATATAGTAAAGTTTGTGCTGTATGCACGCATTACTTGCAAAATGCGTCTGAATACACAAGGTTTCCAAACTTTCCTTTTACATACTTAATTAAGGACGCTAAAAATTCCTGAACGTTCGGGATTTATCATTTGTGTGCCAAAACTAATGAGATCGCCTTACGAAACAAAAATTATACTCCTCCTAAAAGCCCCGGCGCTCGCAGGAGCGCTTGTGGCGCGCCACGAGTGCCCTGGTGCGCGGCCTTTTCCCAGCTCGCCGACACAACGCCTCTTCCTCAGCCTTGCAACTCGCGAGGTGCTTATTGGCGGCTTGCCGGCGGGCGAGCGCGATCTCACCGGTGTGGTGATCCGGCGCCAACAGGTACTCCTCCTTCTTTGAAGCGTGCACCAGTCCACGTCGCCAAGCGTAGATGAGGCGCTTGGGCCCGGCGCACTCAGGCGTCGGCACGGGCGTCCTCCGCCACCCTCACGGCCCTCGCCGAGCCTTCCGCCAAAAGCCAATTGCACGACTCTCGGGACGCGACATAGGCCTCCCAGCACCTTGTTCCGCGATGCGCTTCTCTTCCTCGGCCTTCTTCTCCGCCTCTATTTTGGCGCGCTCTGCTGGAGGCAAAGCCTCCCACAAGGCGACATCCATTTCTTTCCAAAGCTCCTCAAGGCTGGGGGGCTCGCGCGGGCGGGGCGGCATTTTCCTCATAGCGGGGTGCCGACACGTCCTCCGGCGTGCGTGCTGGCGAGATTGGGAACACCGACGCGTCCACCTCGACGCGTCGCGGCGAGGAGCGGAACGCCGACGCGTCCTCCTCGACTAGTGGCGGCGAGGAACGGAACGGCGACGCGTCGCGTCGCGGCGAGGAGCGGAACGCCGACGCATCCTCCTCGACTAGCGGCGAGGAACGGAACGATGACGCGTAGCGTAGCGGCAAGGAGCGGAACACCGACGCGTCCTCCTCGACTAGTGGCGGCGAGGAACGGAATGGCGACGCGTGACCGTCCGCGCGGTGCAGCGAGGGGCTCCTACGGCTTGGGAGGGGCGACGCCATGGTGGTCGACGTGAGAGGGAGCGGGAGGAGATAGCGATGAACGTGAACATGAGGGGGAGGAGATAGCGATGCCGTGGGAGGCGCAGTATTTATAGCGAGCAATGGCACACCTGCGTAAGATATGGACTGAGCTGCACTGACTTAATGCAGGTCCAGTTGCATCACTGACATGTGGGCCAGACCCCTGTTGGGCCCATATGTCAGTGACCCAATGCACCTGCAGTTAAGTAACAACTACTTGGGCATATTTGTTGGAGTAAATTACGGGAGAGCGAAGGGGTGGAAATATTGCTGATCACAATGGATTGGACGAGCGTGGGGGGAGGAGAGTCATGAATGCCAATTTTTTCACACGGGGTGGAGTGGTGGGACCGCCAGAGGGAGAAGGAGAGTTTGGCAGGCATATTGTTTCCACACATGGAGAGGAAAAGATTTGGAGACGAACGGGCTTCCTGCAGGTATGGGGAACGGTGCATAATAAGTCATCTTGCATGTCTGGCTTGGTATAGTCTCAAGTCATTAAAAACATACACGCCCCACACATGTTCATATTTCAAGGTGCACTAAATTATTGCATGCGATGATAAAGGCTGGCCATAATGGTGGTATCTTAACTGGTATCATGCACAAGGGAATAGCAAACATGCTGATGTGGCAAAGAATTAAAGAAGAGAGGGGGCACTACAAAAAAAATACACTTCCGTGATGATACGTGTTTGTCACAGTAGGTCACGTTTTTTGTCATGCATGTACATCCATGACAAATTTATGACAGAATCAAGATAGTCATACATGTCTTTGTCAGAGAAGTGTTCCATGACATTACCAAAATTATCATCACGGAAGTGTCCACTTCCATGACGATAAATCGCGCGTCCGCGAAGTGCTTTCGTCAAGGGTGGTGACACGTGGCATCCACCGTAACGGAACGCCGTTAAGCTATCGGGTCGGGTTTTGGATCCGATAACCCGTTAACAATACGACCAATGGGAAATTTCCACGTGTAAAATTCTTATTGGTAGGACGAAAACACGTGTCACCGTCGATTGGGTCGAGATAGGCGCCTATGATATGTCGACACGTGCCATGGCCCACCACCGTCCCATTTAGCTTACAAAGCCGGCCCGTTTGACTTGGTCAAAGTTAACGGCCGCCCATGAAAAGCTCGTTAACGGTCTCTTCGCAAATAGCCCATTTTATGGCCCGTTAACTCACGGCCCGTTAGGAACTAAAGGAAATCGGCCCAACAACGTCATGTGGGCCGTCGAATATAACACCAGCCCATTTCACTCTCGGCCCATGTATGGCCCACGACGTCTTTCGGCCCATATGAGGCCTTTCAGATCTTTCGGCCCTTTACGGGCCCACGGTGACTCTAGCCCATAATGAACAGTAATTTTCGTTGTACCCGTTAACGGCCCGTGATTTACATGGGCCGTTTCCACTCCGTGTTAGCTTTCGCCTATTGACGGCCCATACGTTCTTGGGCTCCTTTTGACCCTCGATTACTTCCTACCACATCGGCATGTTCCCCTAATGGGCCAAATTCGGCCCATGGCAAGAGTCGGCCCGTTACTGGCATGTTCCCCTAATGGGCCAAATTCGGCCCATGGCAAGAGTCGGCCCGTTACTGGCCTGTTACCCTAATGGGCCAAATTCGGCCCATGGCAAGAGTCGGCCCGTTTACGGCGGCCGTCCTATATTCTCGCTCATTAACGACCCGTTATGCCCGTGATGTAATTAAGCTTTTTGCGATCCTACGGCTGTTAACGCCCGTTACCGTCTTGAGCCGATACCATTCGCCCGATTATGGCCCATGTAGACCCATTTATCCGACGGCCCGAGGCCCACCGATTACAGGCCCATTTATCGACGGCCCCAGGCCCACCGATTACAGGCCCATTTATTGATGGCCCGTAGGACACCCATGGATCCTACGGCCCGTATATGGCCCATGGGTAGTTGCGGCCACTAGCAAACCAGGGAAAAAGAAGAATGGGAAATAAATAAGGCCGAAACTAGCGCTAGGCTATTAAGGCGATTGCACAGATTACATCCACTCGGCATCAAAGATCGCCACCAGTGCAAATATAGGGAACACCCTGCACTATACAAAAATGGCTTGCTGCTTTTCTTGACCGGTGGCTGCACGTTAAGAATAAATTTTGTATTGCACCAAAACAAATTACAACTATATAACAAAAGGAAGGTTGGCATAAAACTTAACAGTCTAGCGTATAAATGCACCACCGTAAGTTCGAAGCTCGGTGCATTTGACCGACCGTTATGTTTTCATGTCAGATTGTCCGGTGGAGCACCATAACCCTCGCCTTCATTTCCCTAGGCTCCTGAACAACATAGCAAATGTCTGATAGTCTGGTTTCAAAACCGTGCATATCTTGACGACATTGAGCAATGTTTCTCCTTGTTTCACAAAGGGCCTCTGTTAGGGAATGGACTTGTGTCTGGAGCGCAGATACATCATTGCTTTGAGCTTGCATATCTTGATCATGAGGCAGTTTGGACGATATTGCCTCAACAACAAACCCAGTATTACGCAGGAACGTGCTTTTGGCACTGTTAGTGGACAGTCTTGACCCACTGCGCAGAAGAGTCGACATTGCGGTTATAGTTGCCTCGCCACCTTCGTAAGGTGGTGGTTCTACCATTTTTCCATAGCTCGCTGAAAAGTTGAGGTTTTACATTAGTAGTACCAGAACAAAAGATATTAAAGCGGCATAAAGAAACCAAACAAAATAGCTTTGGTCTATATACGTAACTTATTCTGGTGAACCCATGTAAAATATTAGTTGTATTTTATTGCAAAGTACATAAAAACCAGGTTCCAAACATATGACCATGTACCATCGCTAATGTATTGTCTATTTCTTCACATTGTATTGAGGGCTAAGGATAAAGAGACGAAGTTTATAATACGGTAAGCACAATATGACATCATTCATATCACAAAACAACTGAGAACAGACAAACATGCAATTGTAACGTTGTGTGCGCAAGTCCAAGACGTAACTAGATTACGGGTCAAGATCAAAGGAACATCACTCCTCCCTTTTAAACCTTGTAAGGTGCAATGATACGCTAAGACAATTGTGTATAAAATTGAAAAGAGTAATAGACATTGACTGCAAACCATGCAGTTCAAGGCACAAGTCAGAGTAAGCAGTAGTTAAAAGGCATGAGGATTAAGGACTTACAACAAAGGGCTTTGACTGGTGTAGTCATGCCCTTCTTCTTCTTTGGTGTGTGATACCTTGAAGATTTCCACAACATTTGGTTCAGGTACTTTTTGGTCCTTGCGGGCTTTCCTCTGCATTTCGAACAAGTCAATATAGATATGATAATATGGTACAACGAAAAGAGTGAAACCGCAGCTAATTACAAGAGCCTCGCAGTGTGCAATATAGCTACGAGATCCGATTAAATGCATTGGAATTTCACTTTAAATGCGGTTGGCCTTGTTCTTTGAGCAGTTCACCTACAAGAAGATAGATTTGTGTGGCACATGCGTCAATAGGACTTCAACATGTGATCTGATCACATATATATAATGTACACGATACTTTGGATCGGACCGATGTTTAACAAGGCCCCTCCAGGTCTTCATTCGATATATTTTCCACTAGAGATGTTTGGGAAAGTTCATCGTTAGCCTTGCCTTCAAAGTGAGTTTTCCTCAAGTTATACCGACATCTTGTCATGAGCGAACTTGAAAACATGGGTGCAAGCTTGTCTGGTTGCATCATCTTGGCTATCTGAAAGCACAAGTGCTCCCTAGGTGGTTTTGGTAATTAATGTCAACATATCTCTTGTTGGACTAACACTTTTATCTAGTATGTTTCAAATAAGTTCAACAATGGAGTGGCATGGACTAAAGGATGTGGGAACCCCTTCAAGATGCTAAGGACAAAGGATTGGCTCAAGCTTCAAGCTCAAGACTCTTCATTTTACATTTTAGTGATCCAAGATCACATTGAGTCTATAGGAAAAGCCAATACTATCAAGGAGGGATGAGGTGTTGCTTAATGAGCCTCTTGCTTCATGTGCTTAGTGATATGCTCCAAAACCCTCAGCTACTTTCCCACTTCCACACATATGACCTAAACCTAAAGTCAAACTCGGCCTCACCAATTCTTTCTATCCGGCGCCACCGAAGTTCAAATTGTAATAGCCACTGCTACAAACCCTAGACAAATCGGTTTCACCGATAGGGATCTCGGTCTCACCGAGATGGGATTGTAATCTCTCTGTTTCCCTTCGTAACGTTTTGGTCTAACCGAAGTGAGTAATCTGTCCCACCGAGTTTGCCTGACCATCTCTTTGGTTAGCTAATTACCAAAGCCGGTCTCACCGAGTTTGTGTAATCGGTCTCACCGAGATTACGTTATGCCCTAACCCTAACCATATCGGTCCTACCGAGTTGCATATCGGTCCCACCGAAAACCCTAACGGTCACTAGATTTACTGGATCGGTCCGACCGAGTTTATTGATTCGGTCCCACCGAGTTTGGTAAATTGTGTGTAACGGTTAGATTTTGTGTGGAGGCTATATATACCCCTCCACCTCCTCTTCATTCGTGGAGAGAGCCATCAGAACAAACCCTACGGTTCCAACTTACCGGTTACGAGAGAACCACCTACTCATGTGTTGAGGCCAAGATATTCCATTCCAACCACATGAATCTTGATCTCTAGCCTTCCCCAAGTTGCTTTCCACTCAAATCTTCTTTCCACCAAATCCAAATCATGTGAGAGAGAGTTGAGTGTTGGGGAGACTATCATTTGAAGCACAAGAGCAAGGAGTTCATCATCAACACACCATTTGTTACTTCTTGGAGAGCGGTGTCTCCTAGATTGGCTAGGTGTCACTTAGGAGCCCCCGACAAGATTGTGGAGTTGAACCAAGGAGTTTGTAAGGGCAAGGAGATCGCCTACTTCGTGAAGATCTACCGCTAGTGAGGCAAGTCCTTCGTGGGCGACGACCATGGTGGGATAGACAAGGTTGCTTCTTCGTGACCCTTCGTGGGTGGAGCCCTCCATGGACTCGCGCAACCGTTACCCTTTGTGGGTTGAAGTCTCCATCAACGTGGATTTACGATAGCACCACCTATCGGAACCATGACAAAAACATCCGTGTCTCCAATTGCGTTTGAATCCTCCAAAACCCTTCCCTTTACATTCTTGCAAGTTGCATGCTTTACTTTTCGCTGCTCACATACTCTTTGCATACTTGCTTGTTATGTATTGTGAATATTAAACTTGTGCCTAAACTCCACTTAAACCTAAAGAAGTTAAAAACTGCAACTTTGGTACTTAGTGTCTAATCACCCCCCCCCCTCTAGACACCTCTTCTCAAGATCCTACAAGTCGTATCAGAGCATTGGTCTCCATTGCCTTGGTTTAATCACCACTGGAGGAAGATGGATGAGTCTACTTTGGGGAGTCTTAGACATAGAGTGTCTATTCTTTATGGAGAGTATTTTCATGAGTGGAAAAATGAGATGCTTGTAATTTTCAATCAATATCATTTGAACAAGTACATTGCTAGCCCTTGTGCACCTCATGTTGATCCTATGCATCCTACCCTTGATGAATCAATTGACATGATTAGGAATCTTAGAACTATTAATCTTATCACTAGAGGCTTGCCTACTCTTGAGTGTGCCTACACTATATGGAAATTTCTTGAGGAACGCTTTCCAAATTATTCCTTGAAAAATCTAGATGAGATTCTCTATAAGTCTATTGCCTTGAGTAAGATGAATACTAGTGATCCTATGTTTGGTGATCGCCTATTTGAACTTACAAACCTTATGCGTGCCAAAGGAGATGTTGCAATTATTGGTGATATTATTTCCGGCTATAAGAATTCATAAGCAAGATCATTTTCAAACTCACTCTAACGAATTACCCTCTCTAGGACTTGATCCACCACATGACGATGTTGAACATGGATACTATGATGAGGATGATGATAGTGACTTCGATCTTGACGATGCAATGAGACATTTTGGTCTTATGGAAAATCTTCGGGGATATGTGTCAGGAGGAAAGGAATGGGTCCTTGACAGTGGTTGTACCGATCACATGACCGGAGATAAAGACATGTTTCGTGAGCTTGCTGAAAATGATAGTCCTCGAAAGTATGTCACTTTCGGTGACAACTCAAAGGGTAAGGTGGTTGGCCTCGGTAAGGTGGCCATCTCACATGATAGCTCCATTCGAATGTTATGCTCGTTGAATCCCTTGGCTACAACTAACTTTCGATCTAGACTTGCTGATTTCGGTTTCAATGTCCTATTTCTTCAAGTAGATTGCCAAGTGTTTCGTCGAGACAATCATAAAATGGTCTTTACCGGTATACGTAGAGGTGAACTTTACATTGTTGATTTCTCTAAAAAGGCTCAACCTAAAACTTGCTTCATTGCTAAATCCTCAAAAGGTTGGTTATGGCATAGACGACTAGGTCATGTTGGCATGCGAAACCTTGACAAGCTTATTAAAGGAAATCATATCCTTGGAGTTAATGATGTCATATTTGATAAGGATAGACTTTGCAACGCTTGTCAGGCAGGTAAACAGGTTGGAGGAAGGCATCCCGTGACGAACATCATGACCACAAGGAGGCCACTCGAGCTACTTCATATGGATTTCTTTGGTCCCAACGCTTGCAAAAGTCTCGGTGGAAATTCTTTTGGTTTAGTTATAGTTGATGATATTTCAAGATTTACGTGGGTATTATTTCTTGATGATAAATCTCAGGTCCAAAAGATCTTCAAAAACTTCGCTAGGAAGGCCCAAAATCAATTTGAAGTGAAGATCAAGAAGGTTCGCAGCGACAATGGAACGGAGTTCAAGAACACAAATGTGGACACCTTTCTTGACGAAGAAGGGATTTCACACGAGTTCTCGCTACGTACACACCTCAACAAAATGGAGTTGTTGAGAGGAAGAACCGGACTCTCATCAAAATGGCGAGAACAATGCTTGATGAGTACAAGACGCCGAAGCACTTTTTGGCAGAAGCGGTTGAGACAGCTTGTCATGCAACAAATCGCTTGTATCTTCACAAGCTACTCGGCAAGGCAAGATACGAGATCCTCACCGTAACAAACCCCAAGTTGGGTACTTTCGAGTATTCGGCTCAAAGTACTACATTCTTGATAAGCATCGTCGTTCAAAATTTGCTCCTAAGTCTCATGAAGGTTTCCTACTAGGTTATGGCTCAAACTCTCACACTTACCGTGTCTACAACAATTTCACCCGAAAGGTTGAAGAGACGTTAGATGTGAAGTTTGATGAATCTAACGGCTCGCAAGCAGAGCAATTGCCAATTGATCTAGGAGATAAAGATCCTTCGGAAGCAATCCAAGACTTGTCTATTGGCAAGGTCCGTCCAACGGAGGTGAAGGAGAGTACCTCGTCATTCAAGTGGAAGCTTCCACTTCACGACAAGGTGAACCAAGAGTTTATACGGAAGCATCCACAAGTGGAACACACCAAGATGAAGAAAACGAGGAAGAACATCACGAACGTCAATAACCTCCTTCTCCACCACGACAAGAAAACGACAACGCCAACAATGAAGAAGATCAAGAAGAAGAAGAAGAACAAGATGAAGAAGATGTTCAACCAAAACCCAAGCAAAAAGCTTTCACGAGTTCGAGCAAGAATTGCTAAAGACCATCCCGTAGAGCAAATCTACAATGATATTCAAACCGGGAGAATCACTCGCTCTAAAACTCGTTTAGCTAACTTTTGTGAAAACTATTCTTTCATCTCTAGCATTGAACCTATTAAGGTCGAAGAAGCATTGTAAGATTGGATAAATGCTATGCATTAAGAGCTACACAACTTTGAGAGAAACCAAGTTTGGACATTGGTTGAGAAGCCCGACAACAACCACAACATCATCGGTACCAAATGGGTGTTTCGCAACAAGCAAGATGAAGATGGACAAGTAGTTCGCAACAAAGCACGTCTAAATCGCCCAAGGCTACACACAAGTCGAAGGTATGGACTATGGTGAGACTTATGCTCCGTTGCTAGACTTGGAGTCCATTCGTCTTACTTGCCTATGCTAATCACAATGATATCACCTTATACCTAATGGATATTAAAAGTGATTTTCTAAATGGAGAAATAGATGAGGAAGTTTATGTTAAACAACGTGCCGGCTTTGTCAATCCTAAGAAACCAAATCATGTTTACAAACTTCACAAAGCCCTTTATGGTCTTAAACAAGCTCCTAGAGCGTGGTATAAATGCTTGACCAAGTACCTTATTGAAAAAGGCTTTGAAATTGGGAAAATTGATTCCACACTTTTTACTAAAAGGGTTAATGGAGAATTATTTGTATGCCAAATTTATGTTGATGATATCATATTTGGATCAACTAACCCTCATTTTAGTGAAAAGTTTGGGAAGCTAATGTCGGAGAAGTTTGAGATGTCAATGATGAGTGAACTCAAATTCTTTCTTGGGTTGCAAATCAAGCAAACTAAGGAAGGTACTTTTGTTTCTCAAACAAAGTACACTAAGGACTTATTCAAGAAGTTCAATATGCAAGAGTGCAAAGGTATGTCTACACCCATGCCTACTAGTGGACATCTTGATTTGACCAAAGATGGTAAACCAGTTGACCAAAAGGTTTATCGATCTATGATTGGTTCATTGTTATACCTATGTGCTTCACGTCCCGATATTATGCTAAGTGTGTGCATGTGTGCAAGATATCAAGCTGCACCTAAAGAATGTCATCTTAAGGCCGTAAAAAGGATAGTGAGATACTTAATTCATACACCAAATTTTGGCATTTGGTATCCTAAGAGGGCCTCTTTCGATCTTGTTGGCTACTCTGACTCGGACTATGCCGGAGACAAGGTTGATAGAAAGTCCACTTCGGGTGCTTGTCAATTTCTTGGTAAATCTCTTGTGTCTTGATCCTCCAAGAAACAAAACTCGGCATCCTTATCTACCGCCGAAGCGGAGTACATTGCCGCTGGTTCATGTTGTGCTCAATTACTTTGGATGACCCAAACTCTTAAAGATTATGGGATATATGTGAAACATGTTCCATTGCTTTGTGACAATGAAAGTGCTATAAAAATTGGTCATAATCCCGTACAACATTCTCGAACAAAGCATATTGAAGTTCGTCATCATTTCATTCGAGATCATGTTGCTAAGGGTGACATTAAACTTAAGCATGTTCGCACCAAAAAGCAATTAGCGGATATATTCACTAAACCTCTTGATGAGAAAGTGTTTTGCAGGTAGAGAGGAGAATTGAATATCATTGATGCTTCAAACTTGGAGTAGAAACTCCATTGGATACATTCAAGACATGAGCTTATGACCGATCCATGATATCTCTCTTATGATGAAAATCTTATGTCTTGGATACATTTGCATCTTGCATGTTATCTAAACCATGTAGGTACTTGGTTGAATCAAATTCCATGAGATTGTAATCTACTCACATCCTGAGCAATCTCTACATCACCAAGTCTCTACACTATGGTGGTTGAAGACAAGGAAGCACGGAATCTTTCAAACATATCCTTTGACAAACTCTATGTTGAGCTTCATGATTGTGATTTTTGGATACACAAGTGCTACTCCTTGCAAGAACTAACCCATGTAGGTAGATGGACTCAAATTCCAAGTGGTGCTCCCAACTCTTGATGAGCTACATCAACCTTGAGCAACCCACACAAGTTCAACTACATGGTCAACACCACCAACCAAGGTATGTTATTCCATCTTAGAGAAGCTTTACTCCAAGTCATGAGCTAAAGCAACTCGACAAGATGTGAATACATCAAGATGTAAACGAAAAATGGTAACCCCATTTTGAGCTTAAGCACGCAGTATGACCTATGATCAAGTGATCTCACTTGACTCCTAAGTCAATATACTCTAACATAGGTGACTTTGTCGCCGACCATCTCTAGATGAAGTTCTCTTGTGTTCTTTTCTGTGTTTTTGCATTTGTCTCATGCATATTTGTTCCCCCTTTCAAAAAAAACTTCATCTAGATTTCTTTCTGTTTGCTCTGCATTTTTCTGCATCCAATTCATTGCATATCATTCAAAAATTCCTTGCAAATATTTGTGAGATCTTACTAGTCTAGTGAGCTGAGGTGACAAGTGTTTTTTCTGTGATGAACTCGGTTTCACTGATTTGTTGTTTTCGGTCCAACCGAATCCTTTCGTTACAACCGAAGCATACCACTCGGTGCCACCGATTTCACAACAGGAAAAACAGTTTGCCACTTATTCTGTGTTTCTTCTGATCCAGCTCCACTCAATGAATCTTGTCCTCTACAAGCATCACACTTATATAAATGCTTTGTGTTGTGACTCAAGGATCAAACCCTTCTTGGAAATTGATGTCAAAGGGGGAGAGAGAGATCACATCAAAGCTTATCACTTAGAGAGATCACATCATAGAGAGAGAGAGAGAGTATCACCTCCTCAGGGGGAGAAAGAGATCTCCAGGGGGAGAGAATAGTCAAGTAGAAAGTATTTCTCAAGGATCCCAGATGCTTGGTGTTCAAGAGGAGAGATGCCACATGTCTTCTTGAGGGGAAAGACATGTTCATATGTGCTTATTTGCATTAGCTCTGTTCTTTTATATCTTTCAGCCCTAATTCTCTGTTCCCTATCTTCTCCCAGTATCCCATGCTAGATTCAGGGGGAGCAAGACATCTAAGGGAAAGAAATCATTTAAATTCATTGCATATCTTTACTCTTGAGCTTGTACTGATCCAATGTGGTACTCAGTACTCACTCTCTACATGTCATCCCAGTCTTGGTATTCTTGTGGTTTCTTCTGTTTGCTCTGGCTAGTAGATGTACCTATGTTATCTAACCTTGTTTGCGCAGGTTCATTCCATCCAAAGCCAACTCAGGACTACAAGGTAAGTATATGCATCACAATCATGTGTATGGGGAATTCTTGCTGTTGTACATACTGTTTGCAAGAAGGACTCATGAGCATGAAGGTATTTTTCTTAATATTCTTTGCTCTGATGCATATGGCCAAGATACATGTAACACATTGCCTACTCTATCATGGTTATTCTCTCACATGCTTCTATATTCCATATTCACAAGATTGCATACATGTAGGGGGAGCCTATGCTTTTTACATATCTTTCCGAAGCTTTACTTACTACTCTTTATATCTTTATCTAAAGCTTGGATGTATGTTGCCATCAATTACCAAAAAGGGGGAGATTGAAAGCACAAGTGCTACCTAGGTGGTTTTGGTAATTAATGTCAACGTATCTCTTGTTGGACTAACACTTTTATCTAGTATGTTTCAGATAAGTTCAACAATGGAGTGGCATGGACTAAAGGATGTGGGAACCCCTTCAAGATGCTAAGGACAAAGGATTGGCTCAAGCTTCAAGCTCAAGACTCTTCATTTTACATTTTAGTGATCCAAGATAGCATTCAGTCTATAGGAAAAGCCAATACTATCAAGGAGGGATGAGGTGTTTCTTAATGAGCCTCTTGCTTCATGTGCTTAGTGATATGCTCCAAAACCCTCAGCTACTTTCCCACTTCCACACATATGACCTAAACCTAAAGTCAAACTCGGCCTCACCAATTCTTTCTATCCGGCGCCACCGAGTTCAGCTGTAATAGCCACTGCTACAAACCCTAGACAAATCGGTTTCACCGATAGGGATCTCGGTCTCACCGAGATGGGATTGTAATCTCTCTGTTTCCCTTCGTAACATTTTGGTCTAACCGAAGTGAGTAATCGGTCCCACCGAGTTTGCCTGACCATGTCTTTGGTTAGCTAATTACCAAAGCCGGTCTCACCGAGTTTGTGTAATCGGTCTCGCCAAGATTACGTTATGCCCTAATCCTAACCATATCGGTCCTACCGAGTTGCATATCGGTCCCACCGAAAACCCTAACGGTCACTAGATTTACTGGATCGGTCCGACCGAGTTTATTGATTCGGTCCCACCGAGTTTGGTAAATTGTGTGTAATGGTTATATTTTGTGTGGAGGCTATATATACCCCTCCACCTCCTCTTTATTCGTGGAGAGAGCCATCAGAAATAACCTACACTTCCAACTTACCAGTTCTGAGAGAGAACCACCTACTCATGTGTTGAGGCCAATATATTCCATTCCAACCACATGAATCTTGGTCTCTAGCCTTCCCCAAGTTGCTTTCCACTCAAATATTCTTTCCACCAAATCCAATTCCTGTGAGAGAGAGTCGAGTGTTGGGGAGACTATCATTTGAAGGACAAGAGCAAGGAGTTCATCATCAACACACCATTTGTTACTTCTTGGAGAGTGGTGTCTCCTAGATTGGCTAGGTGTCACTTGGGAGCCTCCGACAAGAATGTGGAGTTGAACCAAGGAGATTGTAAGTGCAAGGAGATCTCCTACTTCGAGAAGATCTATCGCTAGTTAGGCAAGTCATTCGTGGCGGCGACCATGGTGGGATAGACAAGGTTGCTTCTTCGTGGACCCTTCATGGGTGGAGCCCTCCATGGACTCACAAGAACTGCTACCCTTCGTGGGTTGAAGTCTCCATCAATGTGGATGTATCGATAGCACCACCTATCGGAACCACGACAAAAACATCCGTGTCTCCAATTGCGTTTGAATCCTCCAAAACCCTTCCCTTTACATTCTTGCAAGTTGCATGCTTTACTTTCCGCTGCTCACATACTCTTTGCATACTTGCTTGTTATGTATTGTGAATATTAAACTTGTGCCTAAACTCCACTTAAACCTAAAGAAGTTAAAAACTGCAACTTTGGTACTTAGTGTCTAATCACCCCCCCCTCTAGATACCTCTTCTCAAGATCCTACACTATCCAACTTGAACCTCATCTGTTGAAAATTATGGGAGTCTTATTATCAGCAACCTAGAAAGTATGGGACAGAGCAAGACGATATTACTAGTTTCCATACATAACCATACTTACAGATAAATGGTCCAGGAACGTGTTGAACTAGGTTTCGTCTTTGTCATTCTGCATCAATCCATGTTGGGAGGATACGTACATGACACCTAATGGCAACCGCTGCCTCGATACTAACTTGGTGACTCACAGCATCATATGGCCTTTTTAAACCTGCCTCAAAACGGATCTCCATTCTTCCTCCTCTAGATTTAGTTAACCTATCGAGCATTATCCCCGATGTTTGTTTCCTCTTGCGCCTAGGTGCTAGTCCAACAACGAACATAGGAAGTGTTAGTGTACATCAAACTATGAGACTACATATAAAGAAGCATGCAATCAGAATTTGACTCAAAGAACTACCTTCTTGCTGTTGAAGCTCACAAGGTTCATCTGATATTGCCAACTCGTCTTGTGTCAAGAGTTCTTGGGAAGTAGTGTCGTGGCAAGGGAGCTTGGGAACTTGTTGCTAGTTTCGATTGATGCACGAGTATGTCGTGCAAATTGGTAGTACTGTGGTAGGTGTTGCAAGAACTAGGGCTGTCTCTCGCTTGTTTGGTGGCAGCTATTTGTTTCGCTTGGCTTTTTGCAGCTCATGTAGCATGGGATGCCGTGTTTGTAGAATTTTTGGCTGGACTTTCACCTTCTATTGCACCATCGCACCAAAGAGAATCTGCAGGATTCATCCGCTTCTCATTCCCTGCCATTCTGTGTTTCTTCCTCTTTCTCTGTGCCATGTTAAGTCAAGCCGACAAGAAAAACGAATAACAGATTAGTTCTTCAGAACCAATTGATGTGTGATGCAGACGAACTGAACTTTGATGTTAGACAACCACATGATAGGAGGATGTAATATGTATGAAAAATAGGACATAAGAGATAACCAAAACTATGATGTGTAAACTAAGAAGAAGACATTTCACCAAATTAGAAGCAATGCAATGGAAGGTAGACACCATATGAAAGAAGCTACAAATATCACTCTGCCAAGTTAACAGTGTCTCAGCATAAATGGCGTTTAAACAAATGTGAAGCAGTACAAGAAATAAATCATATGCAAGATGCAAACAACATCATACTACCATGTTAGAGGTCTCTCTTCATTAGTGCCATTGCATATTCACAGCATTGCATATTCACAACTTATGATGTGTAAACTAAGGAGAAGGCATTTCAACAAATTAGAAGCAATGAAAGCTATACACCATATGAAAGATGCAACGAATATCACTCTACCAAGTTAAAACTGTCTCGTCATAAGTGCCATTTCAACAAATTAGTAATACAAGCTAGAAAAGAATGTGAGATGTAACCTATATCACACTCCAAAGTCAAACGTGTCTTATGATAAGTGATTGTTGCAGGTTACACAACAATAGTAATTTTATGTAAGAACATGGTGTGATAGACAGATATTGTATATTCTAGAAACAGGAACACGTGTCTTATTCAAGTATAATGTGTAAAGTAAGCAGATGGAATTCAACAAAATTAGAAGCAATACAAGCTAGACATCACACATAACATGCAACAAAATATAATAAAGGCCAAGTTGGAGGGAGCACCGGTGATGCTACACTAGGGAGACGTGCTCATCATAAACACAACTTTGTTGAGTGTCTATGCATGTGTTGCCTTGGAAATCATCTTGGGGTGTGGAGGAGTAGAAAGCTGTAGAGGCCCTCCGTTTGGAAGGAGCACCTTTATCCGCTGCCTTGCTAACTTCCTTCCGCTTTATTGATTTTGAATTGTCAAGTAAAACCGACAAGAAAAAGCAATAAAATTCTCTCTTCGTAACTCATTCATGCATGATACTTGACAGTCACTACTTTAATGTAAGGCAAACACATGATACTAGGATGGAATATGTACGAAAACAGACGGCATGGCATGTTCACAACTGTTTGTGTAAACTAAGCGAGAAACCATTCCAAAGAAATAAGAAGCAATGCAAGCTAGACACCACATGAAAGATGCAACCAATATGACTCGCCAAGTTAAAAGCGTCCCATCATAAATGGAATTTCAACAAATTAAAAGCAATTGCATGCTATAAATCATATGAAAGATGCAACTAATATCGCACTGCATATACTAAAGGTGTCTCGTCATATTGGTTGATGCGGGATACAAAAAAAACAATAGTTTTATGTAAGGACATGCTTAATAGACAGATGTACTATGTACTAAATACATGAAGGCATGTCACATTAACAGGTATAATGTCACATTTACAGGAGTATAAGCTAAGCAGACTAGCACATGCAGTTTAACCAAATTGGAAGAATTACAATCTAGACACCATATGCAACATGCAACCATATATCACGCTGCCAAGTTAGAGCAAGCACCTGCGATGCTAGTGTAGGGGAAATGTTGTAATCAACTACAGAGCTACGTTCACTATCTTCCTCTAGCATTTCTGTTTCTTGAGAATCATGTCGGGAGGCTGACGCTGCATTCTTTAAATGAGGAGTAGTCCCCTTGCCCGCCTGCCTCGTCATAAGTGATTGATGAGGGATACACAAGAACATTAGTTTGATGTAAGAACATGGTTAATACACAGATGTACTAGTATGTACCAAAAACAAAAAGGCATGTCATATACAAAGGTATAATGTGTAAGCTAAGCAGATGCAATTTAACCAAATTGGAAGCAATACAAGCTAGACATCCATTTGGAGTGGTGAACATGATCATCTAGGACACGAGAGCCTGGTGGGAGGCGGGCTGCTTCGCCACCATCGCGGCTTCTTAGTTGGCTTCGGTGATGCCTGTCTTTCTTTGGGCTTGTCATCGGCTCGGCCAAGGCCTCGACTAGCTATTTGTCTTCTCGGTGCTCACGGGATGGTGGTTCATGAAAAATATCTTTCCTTATCTTAATAAGGACCGACTTCGCCTTTCGAATACAAGCTAGACACCATATGGAACATGCAACCACATATGACACCGAAGTTAAAGCAAGCCCACAGGATGGTGGTTCATTGCGGCGAGGTCATCAACTCGAGCTACGTTTACCGTCTCCATCTGCGACATCGCACCCTTTATAAGCGTTATAACGTGTCTTGCCTACCAGCATCTGAAATGGAGCGACTTCTCTCTTTTCTTTGCTGCTTCTCTTTCGGCAGGAGAGTCTGAAATACCCTTGCATAAAAACACAATAGTGAGAGTATGGGTGAAGTGTGTGCGTAACTAGTGCACTTTGTAAAAGTAGCGAGATAGCGGTGGCTGAAAAATAAATGAAAGGAGACATATGATAGCTCTACAACATTGCATGGCAAACAAAATTAGACTCTACTTCGTATGATTTTGTAATATATGAGCACAGAAATGCAGGTACTCCTCCAAAGACACCACCACATGTGGTCATATCTAAGATAACGATCATTTGAAAATAAATAGGTCGATCGATTTTTTAATGAACCGTCCGATCTATAAGGAACGGGCGGATGGCCTTCGCTCTACCTCCCGCCAATCACTGTTGTGATCTTTCTCGAACACTTGGCCGACCACCGGCCCAGACCCGTGCCTCCGCCGTCCCGCCCTCCCATCGACCTCACACCATCGCCGTGCTTGGCAGCACCCCCAAGCCATCCCTTTAATCCCGGCCGACCTCCAGATCAGGCGCCAGTAGCTCTAGGCCGCAGACGCCCCTAAGATAAACACCAAGGCACTGATTCCCCGGCGTAATAGTCATACTAGCGACTGTTACGCCGGGGAATGCTTCCATTAATTGGGAATCAACTGGCCAGAAATTGAAATTCAGGGGGGCGACGGACCTCTAGCTAAGGTGAAATAGTATATGAGGAGAAACCTTGTGCATGGCGAGTTACTAGGAACATCTAGTATCAAGAAGAAGCGGTCAACTAGTGTCTTCTATGGGATGAATATCGTGCAAGCGAGACGTAAGATTTGCATGAATAAGGGAAGAGGAGTACCTTCTTCTGATTGCCGGTGTGGTCACCTCCGGATGTCACGGCGATCTTCTTCTTTTACCGGGAAACCGATGTTCGAGGGTGCAGGCTTGGGCGAACCCATGGCCAAATTGTTGATCAGTTGCCGTGGTCAGATATGTCGGCGGAGGGGAAGTGATCCGAGGCGGCGAAGGATGGCGTGGTGAACAACTCCGGTGCGGTGGAGGGTGGCGATGTTGGAAGCGGCAGCGATGAGGCGCAGGACGGCGTGGTTGAACTGGCTCGAATGCAGACGGCTCGGCCTCGGCTTCAACTACTAGCCGTGGAGGGCGTTGCGGTTGAGGTTGCGGTGGGCAGCAGCGTCGGGTATCGGCTCGGCGTGATGGAGGAGGCGGCGGTTGATGGGTGGGATGGGGTGGCGGACGGAGGACGCCGGGTTTCAGCGGTGGTGGAGAGGTAGTTTTGGCGCCCACGGAGTACAAATGGGGAATCGGACGGGTGGGGGAACCATGTTTGATGCAGGGGACGCTTGTTTTTGGCTTTTGAACAGAAGATGGGACGCTTGTTTGAAATTTGGGGAAAGTACAAACTTTGCCCCCTCTTAAATTCTCGGACCCATCAAGGGTCGGGGGTAGGATGGTAATCCCAGTGTCCCAAATAGTGGGCGGGAGGCGATTTGACGGCAGCGCATGTGTGCTTAGGCGGACATTGTGTATGAATGTTTTTCAGAGGCAGTTGCGTGGCGTCTAGATGAAGCTACAAACCTACCCCGGTTAGACCTTTGGACGTCGGGCCGGTAGGTTTAGAGTACTCTTGAACTATGAGGATTGACCTAAATAGACAACGTTATATTTGACCTTGTATGTTTGAAAACCTCATTAAATTATCCGCTTCCTTTTGAAATTTTGACACTTGAAAATCCTATAACTACGATTATTTTGGAATGGAGGAGCTAAATTTGAATCTATTTTGTACACGACTACATATGCTATTATGTACAAAATTAGAGCAAAGATTGGTACCCCCATAGTTTAGGTATGGTTTACAAATGCCATGATATCAAATTCAAATAATTGAATGGACTTCATGTTGAATTCGATTTTTAAACCACCTTAGGTTGAATTCAAATGTATGCTAGTTCATAGGTAGCTATTTATAAATGTCCATTGTGTAACTTTCATATGTATAATGTGCTTTACACACACAACATGAACTATACTCACGTTTATATTCGATTGCTAAAGCGATGCATTGTGCAGAGTTCAAAATACTAACTATGTGGATCAATTGTGTCGAATAATAACGTAGACATGCTCAAATTCGATAGAATCTAGATGTCTGATGGATCAATGACCGCTCCTTACGCGAATTGCAAATATCATGATCCCATCCTAATATTTGGATACAATTTATATCTTTAATCAATGTGTAGAGCAGTCTTTTACGTGTAGTTTCACTCTCGATCGGTGGTCTCTCACACATGCTCACACACTCTCTCCCGAGGTGTCTTTCTCGCACACATGCTCTAGATATAACCCTCCCTCCCTCTCGTAACCATTTACAAGTGTTTTCACTAACCTTTATCACAATAACTCTTCCTCTCGCAAACATACACATGCACAATCCTCATCGACCCTTTCTATATACATGGACATGCCTACGTGTCTCATGTACGCACATTATCTGTACGCCTGTCTCTCACGCATTATCTCACACCTCTCTTCCTAATCGACGAGTATGATTCTAGCAGAGCATTTTGTAGGATGCCCCTTAAAGTTAGGTTGGATGAATAGTAATATCAGAGATAAAGGGGTTACCTTAGTCCAAGAACCTAGGTTTACAAATCATAGCCGGCTTTGTCAGTGGACACAGAGTCCTTCACAATTCTGCTATCTTTGTCTTGTACGACTAGTCATCCATGGGTCTTCCTAAATGTGTCATGGGCCGATCAATGTGGCGCAGGACGGAACCGAACGAAGGGCCTCACCTCGACCCACCGGACCTCACGCGGTGGCACACCCTCTGCCCCCACGTCTCATTATCTTCTCACACCCACACATACCAACACAAACACCACACACAAAATTTCTCCTGGTGCCTCTATTCCCTCCCCCCTTCCATATACACACTCAAGGAAATGGAATCTCTTGTCGTGACGTCATATTCTTCTCTCTCTCTAGACCACTCTCATTTCTTGTGCTATCTCTCCCACGCCCCCCTGTCGGCCCCTCTATCCATGCCTCTCTTGAATACGTAATACACACACATACCTCACTAGGCCCCGCCAAATGCATCAACTACACATTCACACATGTTACATCACGTACCCATTGATCTAAAAAGCCCTCTCTTCATGTTTATTTCGCATACAACATTCCTTTTGAATAAAGTGTGGCCAAAAAATTATTTTAGAGTTTCTACATATATACAACATTACAAAGTTATATGGAGGAGTATGGACGCTAATTTGCATTGCATGGTGCCCACAATGATATTTATTCCGCCTGTGAATTTGTATATTTTATACTATATACAAAGTTAGTCATAATAAAGAGAAACGAAGAGCATCTCTCTCTCCATCGTGATACCCCCCTGTCGCCCCTTTCACGCATGCACACAAAACTATCTCCGTGTCCTCTAAAATTAATCCCCCAGAAAATTCACGCGTGTTTCATCTTTCTCTCGCGATATATGCAATGACGATCATTGTATTTGAAGCGAAAGCACGATACATACATTGGACTTCATAATCCACTCATTAAGGTCACCGTTTATGTTTAGTGGTTATTGTACAGTCACGAGCTCACCGTACAACTTTGTATTTGCTCATGACATGACTAGTTGACCTGTTAAACGCTCCACATGGCACCTCTAGTGTTGCATGGCATTATCTCACTAACATCGTGCCCACCTGTCGACTTGTATCTACTCTACATCTACACTATTATAAAATACATAAAATACACTCTTATAAAAAACAGAGTTGGTGATGATGGTGTGCCCGCCATCACGCAATATAGGCCGTTCGATTTATATCGACGGATAGGAAAGAAACTATGGCAATTTTGCAAAAAGGTACCCACACACCTCTCCACATTTGCAAATAAGGCCTTCCCTCGTTCATCCTTTTCTCTCACAAGATAAACAAGTCATACAAATGCATCTTGATGTTACGTGCAACACACGGGCATCTTGCTTGTAAGAATGAAAACAAACAACAACAAAATATTTTGACGGTGGTTCGAAGTCATGACCGCGGGCATAGCGGACAAGGTGGCCTTGTATTGGTATGCTGAGCCGTCTGTTTTAACACACAGGAGCTGGTGTGGTGATTATACACACACGCACGCATGCACACAGACTCCATCCAAGTAACACTCACACAAACACATGCACCCACACACGCACGCAACACTCACACGTACACACGCAGCCACGCACGCATGCAACACCCACATGCACACACGCACGCATGGATGCACACACCAGTACACCACACGACCAACACACACTCTCACGCTCAAGTGCTCAACCTACACGTGCATGCGCACACATCAGGCCCTGACTGACACATACACAACCAGGTGATTCCAGCGCGCAGGTTGGAGCCTTGTCGGCGCTTATGTAAATTTGTGTTTATCTGACCTTTTCCCTATGCGAATTGACAGGTGGGACCCACAAGGAACATGGTCAATTTAACTAGTCAACATGGCGCCATGCAGACTATTTGTCCGGTCAACAGAGTGCAATCCGATGCTGAACTGTGAGCAAGTGACCGGATAATCACCGCAAAACGTATATAGTGACCATAATCAGCTTATTCTGAAGTTTGGTGACCGTATTACGCTTTTCTCTCTGTAGGCCCTCCAAAACCACATCTCTACACGTTCTCGCTTATTACATCTAACAACTATGCAATACAGCACTACTACTACACTCTAACACAATAAACCATATGTGTTTTAAGTTTTACTAGATATCATATTGTTACTTATAATTATTCAGTTTGCATACATTAAAATTGCCTTTGAAATGTATGGCCAGTATCATCTACCACGCGGGAAAAATCCTGCCCTTTCCTGTTTAATCGGGTTTGTATCGATGGATCGTGCGAAACAACAAAACTATAGTACTATACAATACAAGTGACAGTTCACTGGGCCGACGTGTCGTCTACTCCTCCGTCGTAAGAGTGGAGCGCTCGCTTTCATAAATCTTCTAGTCCCGTTTGCCGACATGTGGGACATCAAGCTACCGGGTCCACGTTCCATACCGGAATACAGTGCAGAGCAGCCGGGGTGAAGCACCCTAGTCATGGTGCCGGCGTAGTAAGGAGCAATGAGGCGTCAAATCACAAAGTTGCCTTTCCCGCAGTTAAGTTGGAGGGACGAAGTAATAATGCTAAGAAAATAAGTTGGAGGGATGAAGCAACCATCATTTCACTCGTTGCTGAATCCGCTTCTCCCTCATCTTCTTCAACTTAACCACGTGTTGCTTACGCCGTTGTTACGCCTCATGTGGGACGCGGATCAGCTTGGTAAAGCAACGACACGTGGGACCGCATGTTAGCAAACCGCCAGACAACGTCCTCCGAAAATAAGAAACCTCCCGCCATCCGCTGCGGCAAAATCACCTCCTTTTTACTAATCTTTGATTCTATAATTTTTAGATCAATATAATTGAGATTTGTATAGATAGCACACAGGAGCAAAACCAAGTGAATGCAGTTAAGGGAATCCACAATGTGTAGCCAAATGTGAAAATAGCTTTTGGCATCGTGGGAACCATTGTGGACGGTGTTACCAAAGCCAAAAAGATGGAACCGAAGCTCCCTGATTGGTTGATTGAAGGAATAGAAAAATGCAACGTCTCTCCTCTTTCTCCCATGCTTGGACGCATGTAGTACAAAGTATAGAGCACGTAGTCTACTCCCTGTCCCTTCTATCACAAATCACAAAGCAAAGAGGCGTCAAATCACAAAGCACCAGACGAAGCAACTATCATTTCACTCTTCACTGACTCCGCTTCTCCATCGTCTTCTTCGAGAAGCCATCTCACCGCACTAGTACTCCTAGTAGTAGTACTAGTAAAGGACTTACTGGATGCAAATAAGGTGGTTGTCTCGACTTGCAGGCGGCACTTGCGAACGACTTACCGTGGTCTCCCTCAATGGCGTTCTTCGTCGAACGCACTTCGCCAAACCACAAAAAAAAATTCGACGTCACCGCAATGGGCAAGGAATTCAAATATAGTTACTACCTCCATTTTTTTGTATACAAGGCCAGTATATCAAAATTACAATTTGCAAAGGGCCACTAACACTAATCGAGGCAAAATTGATGGGGTTAGCAACCAAGGACATTAATATCCCCTGCATGCATGCGGAAGTGAGAAGGTTCGTTTGCATGGCGCTGCATTAATCAAGCGATGAGGAGTGAGATGGTTAGCTCTTTGGTCTTTCGAGAAAACAATACGCGTTAATTGACACGTGAAACGAGGATTTGTATCGATTAAATCCCGTGAAGGAAAACCCCGCCTTTCTTTTTTAACACTAGTACTCCTAATACGTACGTACTTATCCTGTTTGGGTCTAGGCCTTGCATTGCCAAACTTCGCCACACATTTTTGCCAAGCTTGCCTAAAGTTTTCAAAATGAGAAGGAGGTACACTTGCGGACGGCTGTCGCGGTCGCACCGCACCCTCACACGGTCGCTCCTGCACGCCGCGGTCGCACCGCACCCTCACACAGTCGCTCCTGCACGCCGCAAACCCAAACAAGGGAACGCACCCTCACTGACACTATTGTGCATGTGAACAAACCAAACTCAGCCATCCTATCACTGACACATAATTTTGGTTCATAGAGTATGTTTATCCAACCGCATGTTGGGGAGTATCCGTACGGCCCGTGTGGTGGTCTGTTGGGGAAGAAGAAGAGGTGAGGAAGAAGGAAAGAAGGGTTAGGAGACATAGGATATTCATCCAACCGCCTGAAATGGTAGACTGACCCAAGTCAGGCAACTTGCATAACAAATAGTATGTTTTTACACACAAAAGATCCATAAAAACAACAACATAAAGAAAAACTATCACTGCTCGCGGAAAGAGACGACCTCGTCGTCTTTGGCTGCCGGCCTTGAACCAGCCGTCGGCTGCCGACGTGTGTCTCCGCACCATGGTTGTCCTCGGCCTCCGGCTACTCGTTCAAGCGGAGCGTGCGGGCGCTCTGCACGGACGAGATCACAGCCCGGTTCAATTCGAGGACGTCTGGTTCCGCCTGCAGGAGGGCCTTGATGGCAGCAGCATCCGCGTGCTCCGCATCGAGTCGAGCCTCCGCCGCCCAGTTCAAGTCCAGGACTTCCGTTTCCGCCTGCAGGAGGGCGTCGATGAGAGCGGCATCCATGCACTCTGTGTCGAGTCGAGCCTCTGCCGCCCGGTTCATGTCCAGGACGTCCGGTTCTGCCTGCAGGAGGGCCTCGATGGCAGCGGCATCTGCGCGCTCCGCCTCAAGTTGAGCCTCCGCCGCCCGGTTCACACCCACGACATCCGGTTCCGCCTGCAGGAGAGCCTCGATGGCAGCGGCATGCGCGCGCTCTGCGTCAAGTTGAGCCTCTGCCTCCCGGTCCTCCTTTAGTATCGCCATGTTGAACCGCTGGTCCGCCTGCACCATGGGGGACTCGGACGCCGGCACGAAGTCGACGTCCATCGTCTCATACCCATCGGGGGCCTTCCGCACCGCGACCTCCGCAGTGAACATTGGATCGGCTTCCTCCTCCTCGTAGCTTGGCCTCAGAGAACTTGGGGATTGGCCCGCCACAAAGCGAGCTTGGGAACGGAGGTCTGTGGCGCCGACCGCCGCCGCAATTTCTACGCGCTCGGCGTCGACTTCTTGTAGTAAGTGATCTTCTTGCGCACCATGGCTTTCCGGTGAACTAGGGGACACTTGATGCGGGCTAGGGGATCGAAAGGTGGGGAATGGGCTGGAGATTTGGTGTGGTTTAGGGCGTGGCTGGCGTAGGCGAGCAGCGAAAGGTTCCGTGTGAATAGTGGTTCCGGTGACGACCGGTCAATCGGTTTTGACTGTACATCGCTCTTGTCGCATTCGGTTGCAGCCCGGCATGCTGGACCCTCCATGTCGCTCCTTTGAATGGAACGCGCCGTCTTGCGTTTTGCTTGCTTGTGGGACCGCAGTTGAGAGAAAACCGACGTCCCAGGTGGGTGGGGCCCCTTCCTCCCCCTTCTCCAATACTAATTATCCACGTTGCACTTTACGTAAAACACGTAACATTATTTACGTAAGTGTAGCATTGCCCCTCCCCCCGCCCGCGTCATTTATTATACCACCACTCCCTCCGCTTTATGCGGAGTAAATAAAACAGAGGGAGTAGACTGCGGATGAGGATCCCCTGACGTGGCCGAACCCATTGAGTAACTGACATGCGGGGCCTAGCAAGCATGGGGTCCGCCAGTAAGTGACCGAAAGGGAGGGTAAGGCAGGGATACCTACATCAGAGGATCCACTTCCACTATACTACTTTGACCAAATGTTAGAGTAATAATATATGACATGCAACTTACACAAATGTTAGAGTAATAATATATGACATGCAACTTACACAAAGCATACAGGGTCTAATGCATTTTTTGAGGCTAACTTTGACCAAATGTTATAGTAATAATATATGACATGCAACTTACACAAAGCATATGGTCAATTTCGTATGTGAAAGGAGATTCCAATGATATAATTTTCACATTATACATCTCATGTACTCCCTCGGTCTAGGTGTGTAAGTCATCTTACGAAAACCAAATAATCCCAAAACACGTAGGTGCGATGCATTAACTTCTACCCCGTTTCTTGTTTCTTGACATATGAACCAATAAGAGATGAGGGTGTGCATGCTTTTAATGACCTGAGACTATCAAACATGACATGCAGTGGTTAGTTCATTGCATGCAATACTTTTAATTAACAAATAAACATTAATGTCTCTAGTTTTCCCCTCCTCCTTGGTCACGGTGCACAGCCTAAGATGACTTACTCACCTATGTGAAAGGAGTACTATTAATCTTGTCAATAGTCAAATTGGAAACCATCTCGAGTACAAATCTAGGAGTACGTATGAATCTAACAATATTGATTGGGCGTTGTTGAATGTTGATACCTTTTTAATCATAGTAGAGATACTTTGACTACACATAAAACTTATACTCCTATCATAGTATGTAAAGTAGAAAGGATAGGAGGGAGTATATTGTACGTTCAAAAATGAAATGAACATTGAATACCCTTTATATATGATTTGCAGATGCTATGATCACCGGTTCAAAATTTTGAATCTGCCTTAGGTATCACGTGCCCCACTCGTTCCTCTCGATTTCATCTCGTGGTCAGGAGATCTATTCAAAGAGGACTAGGGTGGGTACATGCGAATGATACTCGGCGGAATGTTCAAATGAGGCATGCGGGAGGATGGACTCGATTGGAGGGCGACATGATCGATGGAGAAGAGGGTTGGAGAGGAATGAGAAATAAGCAAACGCCACATGATTACACTTGAACGGCTCAAATAAACAATAAGTTGTCTTGCTTGGCTTACATAGTGAAAGGCCTAATGCGCAACGCGGAGCACTAACGCTCGAATATGGCCGGGAAAATAGGGAAACCGACATAGCGCAGACTAGTCAATTGGAGGAGCTGGCCCACGACCTCCTCGCCACCGACAACCGTTCATGTGTGTCGTTGGGGCCAACAATGTAGCGCAGCTCCGGCCGCCTCTGGACACGGCGGCCATGTGAGCGACACGCTCATATCGCCCGATAGACACGGTCGGTTTCGATGTGCCAAGGGTGGCGTTAGTGCTGTGGCACGACCAGCAGTATGTTTGCTTTGTGCCCAAGGTTGCCCCATCAAAGCATTGGGTAGCCAAAATTTTGGTTGAGGTATTGGTTGCCCATGATTTGGCCGACATTGGCAAGAAAAATGAACTAGAGTTGGCTAGAGTTCATTGGCATGCCAAAGAAATGGCAACCATCCAAACAAAGACCAATCTTTGGGTCATGACCAAAATTTTGGTAAGGTGCACTTTGGCCACAATCCAAACACACCCCAACACCCGGCTCGTCGAGGATGCACGGGGCGCCGCGACGCGTCCGCGGAGTGGTGTAGCGCGGCCAACTGCATCCTCTGGACCTGAGACCATGCCGGTTCGTCTTGCTTTTTCAATGACATGCGGGGGTCGCATTTGAGCAAAGGGCATATCCAACGTTGCCACGACCGCAGCTGACTACCCTGGCACACCAAAGCCCTCGTCCCTCGCGCCATCGCGCGGTGCGTTCCCAGCCGGCGCCAGCTGCCCGAATTCATGCCGTCCGTTCGTATGTCGTCGTTAAGAGCCTCGGTGCCCGAGGAACCAACTCCGGCGACTTAATGACGCACCCGGACGCTTGGCCTCACCGGAATGCGCTACTTAAAGCGGCAACGCCCAGCTAACCTGCACACCATAGCGCCTCGTCCTCCTACCTGGCACCACATCCGCCATGACCGCCAAGTGCGAACGCTTCTGCGGAGAAAGCTTGTCTTCGGGATGAAGCTCGAGGTCACCGCCCTCGCTCAAGTCGCCTCTCGCGATGCAATAGCGGGCGTGGACGCGGACACGACCGCTGGCGGTGGCCACATGGCGGCCGACAACGGGAGCACCGTCGACCACATCGTCCTACTTGCCGCCGTCCAATGTCCGGCACCGCCGAGGTCGGGGACTCCTCCGAGGATGAGTAGGGCATGGGAGGCGGCAGGGCATGGTGTGCCAACTGGCCGGTCCATATCCCGTGTTCTACTCTTCCTTGCCGGAGACCGCACCTTCACTTCACGGGTCTTGAACCCTGCCCCCGTACATGGACGTCGGTCGCTGCCGTAGAATAGGTTTAGGGTCGGGTTTCTTTTATTTTTCTGTCCTATAAAAGTTCGAATGTAATGAAAATCTTCCGTGTTTGCATTAATCTCGGCCGGTGTATATGAACTTTCACAATAATATACATATTGTAGGAGTACTAGAAAGATGCCCGTGCATTGCACAGAAGATCAAGATCTTGTGGGAGAAAAGGATGAACGAGGGAAAGCCTTATGTGCAAATGTGGAGAGGAGTGCAGGTAAATTGTCGTAGTTTCCTTCCTATCTGTTAGATATAGATCGGATGGCCTATATTGCTGGATGACAGGCACACCATCATCACCAACTCTGCTTTTTATTGAACCGAGACAAATCTAAAAAACCCAACTAAGTCAACCTCCCAGCATATCGCGCAGGAAAAGACCCGGCCGCACCGTTTTAGTCGGGATTACCGGATTACAAGTAGTATTATAGATGGATCGCGTGAAGCAACATTTTTTTGAGGGGGCGAAGCACCTAGTTTAAAAGGAAAAAAGGCGGTACACTCACAGCACTCCTGTCATGCGGCGTGATTGCACCCCACACACGTTCGGTCCTGCACATGGCTCACGCATAAGCGGAACGCGCTTCGCTTGTCTCTTCACCGACACGTGGGACTGCACTTGGAGAAACCGACCATGCGCCAAACTCCCCGCCCACCGCGAAAATCCCACACACACACACAAAATTCCCGCAAATTTGATTCAACCGCCCTTCACCAAATATTCCCCAAACCCCTCTCCCCGTCCCCTCCACTCCATTCGCTCCGCCAAAGCCGCCCTCCCGCCTTGATTGTCGTCGGTGCCGCGGTTCGTCGAGGGGACGCACGGCGATCCTCTCGCTCCCACAGTACGCGCTCGTAGACTGCCGTCCTCTAGCCGCGCCGCCACCTCTTGCTACGTTCTTGTGGAGGCGCACGACGGTCAGCACCGCCACCGCTGGCGACGTTCGTGTGGAGACACAAGGCGGTCAGCTTCTCCCACGGTACGCGCATTCTAGACTGAGGTCCCGTTCATGTCGGTGTAGCACTGAATGTTAGCTGATAGACGCCGTTAATCTCACCGCTTTGTCGAAGTAGTTTCTTTCGTCGGTGATCTGCTTAAGAAGCTTCCTTGCCCTGTTCTGCACTCAATCTGCTTAGCTGAGATGGTATGCCAAGGCCGATTAGTTGCTAAAATATCCTGCCATATATTTATTGTGACGTAGATTGCCATGGTCTAGTAGCCAATCTGTTAGGTGAAATAGCTCTACACCGTTTTATACTCGATCTTTGTTGCTGCGATGGCCTTCGATAGTTCGATGGCTGTGTGCTCGGCCTCATTGACTGCTAAAACAGCCTGCCATAATTTAGCACTCAAATTTGTTTGCTGAATTAGCTTTACATATATTTTGCTACTTAGATCTGCTCGTCCAAATATCTTGCCATAGCTTTAGACATCGACCTAGGTATTTTTTTTTCTGGACTTCACAAAAAAGCATATATGTTTTTCCTGTAATATCTAGTAGAAGAACTAATTTGTATGTCTAACAGATGGACATGACTTGGATAACTTCTGCTCGAAGATTCTCCACTGCATATGTCGAGGGGGCTAAAAACTTCATGAACTTTATCAGAAGTGAGTACGGTGGTCCGAAATTAGATGTGCTCTGCCCGTGTAGCAGTTGTATGAATTCAATTACAAGACCCTAGTCAACTGTGCAAAATCATCTACACTTGTATGGGATGTTGGTCACATATACTAGGTGGGTTCATCATGGTGAAGCTGTGAACGTTAATGTTATTGACTATGTGGAAGCAGCAGATCACCATCTTGATCTCGCGATGCTTTCGTGTGGAAGAGGAGGAGGAGGAGGTGGTGGTGGCGGAGCTAGTGAGTTTGACCAACATCGAAACAATGCTACGAAATGCTCGTGCATTCCGTGAACTTTCACTGCGAGAAGAAAAACGGTGGGCCCGCATGTTGGAACAACGCAACGTGGTTGTCACCCTAGGAAATAAGCTGTCAGTATTCTCAGCTATTGTCACCTTTCTTCAGGTGAAGACATCTGAGCGGATGACCAACAAATAATTTGATGCGATGTTGGCTGCTTTCCGCAAATCTTTTCCAGATGTGTCTGAGCTGCCACACACCTACAGTAAAATGAAGAATTTCCTTCATGCAGTTGGAATTGGATATGATATGATCCATGTTTGTAAGAATAATTGTGTTACATTAGGAAGGATTATGCCAACAAGTGAATGCCCGAAATGCAAATCATCAAGATGGAAAGATGGCGTATTTGTGAAGAGGGTTCCTCATAATGTTACGAGACATTTTCCAATTACACCAAGATTGCGAGAGGTTGTTTCATGATGCTTTGAAACAAGAGAGGATGTACCGTGGCATTCGGGAACCAGAGTCTGAGAGATCGAATGTAATGAGCCATCCATCTCATGGTAGTGAGTGGAAAAGCTTCAATGATAAACACAAAGAGTTTGTCTTGACCGAGAAACATTAGACTTGGCTTAGCTTCAAATGGATTTAACCCATTTGGCCACCAGGCGCCACATATAGCATGTGGCGATTGCTTGTTATCCTTACAACATGCCTCCAAATGTCCGCACCAAAGAATCAAACTACATGATGGCCTTGCTCATCCCAGTCCAAAAAGTCCTGGAAAGGATTTTGATTTGTTCATGGAGCCTCTTGTGGAGGAACTTCAACAGCTATGGAAGGGTGTTCTCACTCGAGACCTATATAGCAGCCCACCGGCTGATTTCTTTCTGCGTCTTGTTGTAATTTGGTGCATCCATGATTATCCGGCTTTGGGCACTATGTCGTATGAAGCGACACATGGTTACAATGCATGTGTTCGCTATGACAAGAATCATTGTCATACGCAATACTTAGCAAGATCTGTTACATTGGACACCACCGTTTCCTTGCCAAGGACAAGCCGCATCCTAGAAAATACCGAAGACATGTGTTCAATGCAAAGCATGAAAACCGTGATGCGCCAAAGAGGCTCACCGCCGATGAGTTGCAAGTGGAATTAGAGAAGGTCAGGCATATTACACGGTGAAACCATCCTGGTAATGGTAGCGGGAAAAGGAAGCGTGTACGGTAGAAGAGAGATTATTGTTTACCCGCAAGTCCACTTTGTGGGACTTGGAGTATTGGAAATATTTGGATCTGCGGCATAATCTTGATGTGATGCACATCGAGAAAAATATATGTGACAACATTATCGGCACACTTCTTAACATTGAAGGCTAGACGAAAGATACCTTAAAATCTAGGATTGATTTGACACACAGGTATCACAAAGGATTTGCGGTGCAAGATGAAGGTAAACCACGGGATATGGCACCAAATTGTATGCGTCTTGGACAAGGTAAAAAGAAAAGAATTCTGCGAGGTCCTGTCACGCAGAGATTCCCACATGGATTTGCTTCCAACCCCGAAAGGAGAGTCGGTCTGAGATGGAAACAAGGTACAAGGGTTGAAAACTCATGACCGCCACGTCCTACTTCAAAGGGTTTTACTGTTATCCTTAGAGGATTGGGCCATACGACTTATACATAGCGATTCTGAGTTGGGACAATTCTTGAGGGAACTCTCTTTGTAGAAATATCGGGATAGATGCTTTGGGCGTCTTAGAGACATGATACCAACTATCCTATGCGACCTTGAGAAGATATATCCTCCAGCCTTCTTTGATGTGATGGTGCATTTGGTTGTTCATCTACCGATGAGGCACTACTTAGAGGTCCAAGACAAGATGGCTGGATGTACCCTATTGAAAGGCGGCTAGGCACTTTCAAGGGCTATGTTAGGAACAGAGCTAGACCCGAGGGTTCCATTGCAGAGGCCTACATTGCTACAGAAGCGTTGACATTCTGCTCAAAATACATTGAAATAGCTGATCAGCTTAGCAAAGAGGTGGGTGAAGACAATCCCAGGCTCAATGTTTTCGATTATTCTGTTTGATTTACATGGAAGAGTTGACAAGAGGACAAACCTAAAGATTTGCACAAAATGGTTTGGTATGTTGAATAACTGTCCTGAGATACTACCTTATATCAAGTAAGTGCAGTACTGGAGCTTATACATCATAATCTACTAAACTTGCAGCACATTCTTATATATTTAGATGTTTGACGCGATCACTATGTTGTGCAACATCTACAAAGAGGAGTTACTGCCGCAAAATCCAAGAAACATTGACAAATTGGTTATGGCAGGATTTGCGAAATGGTTCAAGAACCATGTAAGCTTTTGAAGTGCATCGTCGCTTTTTTAATATATTGAGTACATAAGATGATCATCTTGTCTATTTTCTAACCATAGGTTAAGAAGATGCGGGAGGATGGGCAGGCAGTTGATGATGCCCTTTACTCACTAGCAATGGGTCCTGATACTCGGGTAAGACATTATGAATCTTGCGTTGTTGGAGATGTGCGCTACAACACCCTTGCACGAGACGGCAAGGTGAAGACACAAAACAGTGCCATCATGAGCACGGATACGTATGACAAAGAGACAACTGAAATGTATGCTAACATAATGTACATTGTTCGATTGCGATATATCTCCAGTTCGAGGATCATCGGTGTGTGGTTCTATTGTCTTTGTCGTTGGTATAACCTGTTTTCCGGGATCGCAAAACCCAGAGCTGATGATTATTTCAAATCCATCAATGTCAAGGCGGTGTACCAGACCAACGAGCCTTTTATTTTGGCAAATCAAGCAACACAGATATTTTTCTTGGAAGACACATTTGCACGTAGTGACGACTGGAGAGTATTGCAAAGGTTTGAGTAGAGGAATTCGTTTAATGAAGTTGCACAACAAGATGATGCTTACACTGCTCCTGATGTACAAGATAACACATATGTTCCTAATATCTTTGAGAACCATCACGTCAATGACGCCGGTGAAAAGATTGCTTGTCATGGTGTCGACATACAAGAGTTGATCAAGAAGAAGCCAACATTCGAGGACGTTGAGGACGAAGAAGAAGATGACACCATGGGGAATTACGATTCAGACTGATACACATGGCGAAGATGTTGACGCTGATGCTGCGGATGATGATTACATTGCTTTTGTCGTATTTGCTCGTCGAAGACGTTTTTATCTACTATGTGAAATTGTGTTTGCTATGACAACTGAAACCTGATGAACATGTTGTTTAGTATTTTGTCGTGAGAACATCACTTGCTATGTATGCTGATTTGTGTTTGGTGATTGTATGACAACTAAAACATGATGACATTGTTGTTTAGTTGTACTCATATTTGGTCGTGAAACTTGAATTTGATGACATAGTTTGCTGTTGGACTGCAATTTGCTCGGCGTCTTCGAATGAGAACAAAGTCGACGCGATGTGGCCTCTGCTATTTATTTATTTATATGAGCAAAGGGATACCCCTGATTTACATTAATAGAAATTATTAGATGTTCACAACACTACGCCCACCTGCTACACATGTGTTTCATTCATTACTAGTTTCAAAGAAAGTGCTCATGTTGTAGCCACTGAATACATCACGAGTGCTACATACACCGCAAATAAAGAGACAATCATCCTCTGAGCACATCGATTTTGCCCATTATCTTCACAAGCTCTTTCATCTCCTCATTCTTTGTCAAGGCCGTTCAAGAGTCGTTGCTTGGCCATTATCGAGGAACTGCATCTTTAATCTTCGCTCTGCATCTTCCTGTTCTCGCCGTTCCTTCGCCATTTGTCCAACACCCCAACCTGCTGGTATTGGGATTCCTCGGCTAACCAAATAATCAGCGTAGTTGCATTCCCCCACATCAGAAACTTCCCAGAAATACAAACCACATGAATCTTCCGTTTTCTGCATGAATCAAATTGGAAGATCATCAACCAAACTATTAAAAATCAGCAACTGAAAGCAGCAGAACAACACTTAAACATATTATTACCCCTTGATTCGGGCATTTGTAGAAGACTCGGCCAGGGTTGCGGATTGTGGTTGAGACGCGACGGATGACTCTGCGTGATTTGCAGCAGTGGCACCACACCAACGGCAGCGGGTTGCGATGAGCAATCGGCAGCGGTGCGCGTCGGGCGGGGTGTGATGAGACCCATTGGCGATGAATGCGGGTGGCGACTTGGTGCATATCTGGTTGTTGCTCGTCAAGAAGCGGTGGACGAGTAGCCAGCGGACATGGTTGCTGCGGCGAGCTTGATGCTAAGCGAGTAAGTAGAGAAGAGGAGAAGCGAGCGTTGGATATGTCGGTTTCATTACTTGCGAGTAGCATAGCACCATATATAGTCATAGTCTAGGTTTGGATTCGAACCAGCTACGGAGTACGCCTTTTTTTTCTAAAACTCGGCAACGTCTCTTTACCGGGTACACTAGCTTGTTCTCTCGCCTTCCCAAGTCTTTGATTTTCTTTCCCCTTTTTTTGCGAGGAAGGAAGGAGGACAAAATTGAGAGTTCCTCGGACTCGAACCCAAGACCTCTCGATTGAAAACCAAGGGTGCTAGTCACTTATGTGGCGAACGTTCCCTGTGAGGAGGACGACAGACGAACGCATTTTCCTCGCAGTTTTCTTCCTATATATAAAAAAAGTATGCTACTTGGTGTCCACTTAGTGAAAAAACGATTGTGCCAACCTTGATCGTTCGATTGACATTCAACGTCTGTTGCGTTTCTTCAGTCTCTTCTTCCATGATCCGCCAAAGCCAAACCAGCGCCGGCGGGACCGCCTGCTCCCGCCTCCCACGGCTGGTTGTGATCTTCCGTCCTGTTCGCTCCCGTCCGAGGCCTCACCATCGCCCTCCGCCTTAGTTCGCTCACCTTGATTCTCGCCCTCCGTTGTTGTCAAGATGGTCAACAACCGAGAGGAATAAGGAGATGACTGTACATGGTGAGGATGACAAGAGGGACCCAAAGAAGCTGTAGTAATTTTGTTTTTCGGGACGGAGAAGGGCATCAACTAGATTGTCGGGACCTGTGGGTCTGCCTAGCCCAGGCTTTTATTTCATATGTTTAGCACATGACCAGCCCAGTTTGTTTTTTTTTCCTTTCAAAAATGGCTAGCCAACTATTTTGTTTTTTGCGTAATAACCAACATAGGCCTACTTGCTTTTCTAGGCCTGCTGGGAAATCTTTCAAGACGAGGAGGGATGCATTTTGCCCAGAAAATGGGCTATAAGTAATAAGAAATGGGCTATAAGTAATAATAAATGGGATATAAGTAATAAGAAATGGGCTATAAGTAATAATAAATGGGTCAGAATGAAAAAAATCTGAGCAGCAATTAGTTCCCAAATACTGTTTTCTTTCGATTTTGATATTTTAAATTTCATTGTTTTTGTCTTGGGTAAAATTTCATTGAATTTAAATTAAGGTATATTTAGATTTAAAATTAATTTGAATCTGGCTAGAAATTTCGGGTCAGTATGTCGTTTGGAAGAGATTTGGAGGCTCGACTTGTGGGTCTACTAGGTTGACGTGTACTTTGGCTTTGTCAACTTAGTCCACAAACGATTCAAATTTAGTCCATTAACGATTCTAGCAGCGGTGACCGTTGGATGTTAATCCAACGGCCGTCTTCTTCTTCAATATCTCGATCTTCTTGCTCCAAATTACCAACCAAGCTCGGTGGGACCGCTGCCTCGCCTCCGTGGCCGGGCTGCTACCGCACAGGCCGCACCACCCCACCCTACTTCATTGCTGGCCAGGCCATTCCTCTACTCACCCACACCTCCTGTTATTTTTCGGCGACGGCAGCCAGACCAGTAAACCCTCGTACTCCCCATCGCGTGGGCAACCATTGCGGAGTCTTCCCCGACTCCGTGTCGTTCCCTTCCTAGGCCTCACCGTCGTCCACCGCCATGGTGCTCTCGGCGCGGCCTGGTCAACTTGGTCAACGAACGACATCCATCGGCCGTGGACTGTACGCGCAAAATAATGATTCCTCCACCTGACAGCTGGGACCCACCGGAAGGGCCTCTGTATTTCGCGAAAAAATGTTCCCCCCGCTGACATGTCGGACCCACCAGCTATATCTTCGCACGCAAGGAAGTGCCTCCTTATTACGCACAAAAAAAATGAATACCCACCCTGCTAGATGGGACCCACCATAGTGGGAGGATGACTTGTGGGCCAACTAAGTTGACGGGGACGGAGGGCTTTGTCAACTTAGTCAATATGAATGATTCTAGCTCCAGTGACCGTACGATGTCCATCCAACGGCCATAGTGCTTCTTCAACCTCTGGTCTTCTTGCTCCAGCCACCCAAAGCAGCGCCGGTCGTGCCGCGTGCTCCCGCCTCTCGTGGCCGACTGTGATGTCGCGGAGGCCTCACCGCCCCCTACTACTCCCACCGCTGGCCTAGGGTATCCCTCTACTCACCCACACCCCCTGTTATTCTGCGGTGATGGCGGCCTCACGCCGTAGCCGAGCCAGTGAACCCTCGTACTCCTCTCCGCGCGGGCTACGACTGCTGCGTCTTCCCTGGCTCCGTGTCGTCCCCTTCCTAGGCCTCGCCGTCGTCTAGACCACCGTCCTGGTGCTCTCGGTGCGGCGTGGTCAACGTGGTCAACGACGGACTTCCATCGGAAGAGTACTGTACGTGGAGAGGTTGACAGCTAGGTCCAGGTGGCCGCAAGGAAGTGCCTCCTTATTACGCGCAAAATAATTATTCCTCCACCTGACAGCAAGGACCCACCGGACGGGCCACCTTATTTCGCGAAAAAAATGTTTCCCCCACGCTGGGACCCACCGGACGGGCCAGCGTATTTTCTTAAAAACATTCCCTTATTTGTCATTTCGGACCCACCGGAAGTGCCTCCTTATTACGCACAAAAATGAATACTCCTCTTACTAGCCGGGACCCGCCATGGTGGGAGGCTGACTTAATGGGCCTACTAAGTTGATCGACGGGGCCTTTGTCAACTTTAGTCAATATGAACGATTCTAGCTCCGGGACCGTAGATGTCCATCCAACGGCCGTAGTGCTTCTTCAACCTCTGGTCTTCTTGCTCCAGCCCGCCCAAAGCAAAGACCGGTCGTGACACATGCTCCTGCCTCCGTGGCCGGGTCAGGCCGTGGAGGCCTCACCGCCTTCTACTATTCCCACCGGCCAGCCCTCATGGCGACGGCAGCTCACACCGCAGCCGGACCAGGTGAACCTCAGATTCTCTCCGCTGGCTTCCACTGCCGTGTCTTCCCGGCTCCAGTCATCCCTTCCTAGGCTCATTGCCGTCCAACGCCTGGTGCTCTCGGCGCGGCGTGGTCAACATGGTCAAGGAACAACTTCCATTGGACGTGGGATCATGCGTGGAGAGGCCGATACCGGGTCCACGGCCGCATGACAAGGAAGTGCCTCCTTATTACTCTGAAAATAATGATTCCTCCACCTGACAGCTGGGACCCACCGGACGGGCCACTGTATTTCGCAAAAAAATGTTCCCCCTGACTGCTGGGACCCACCAGCTACATCTTCGCACGCAAGGAAGTGCCTCCGGGCAAAAAACAAAATGATTCGCCCCCCTGACCGCTAGGACCCACCAGCGACACCTTCGCACGCAAGGAAGTGCGTCCGGGCAAGAAAAAGAATGATTCGCCCCCCCTTACTGCTGGGACCCACCAGCTACATCTTCGCACGCAAGGAAGTGCGTCCGGGCAAAAAAAACGATTCGCCCCCCTCACTGCTGGGACCCGCCAGCTACATCTTCGTAGGCAAGGAAGTGCCTGACAGTCGGGACCCACCTGGTCGAAGCGTACGTAGCGTTGTCATTCTGGTCGTTGTAGAGGCGCACACGTGTCGAAGTAGAGGCGCGCACATAGCATGTACACGTACGTACAGCGGCGAGGGTGCAAGAAAGGAAATACGACCACGTATGTACATACGGGAAGGGTCTCGAACGCCTACTCGCGCATACGTACATGGCTGGGTCGGAACGGAGAAACATTGTCGTCGTCGTTTTCATGGGGAGCCAACCGGCTGGGTCGGGACGGAATGCGTGGTCGTGTTCATCGGGAGGGCTTGGACGGAACAGGCGATGGAAACGAGGCCTGGCGTACCGCAGAATGGAGGAAACGGACCTCCACGTTCAAACGGGTCCCGTTGATCGGGAGGGTGTGGCGTACCGCATAACGGAGGAAACAGACCTCCTTCGTCGAAACGGGGGTCCTGTTGATCGGGAGGGGTGTGGCGTACCGCAAAACGGAGGAAACGGACCTCCTACGGTCGAAACGGGGGTCCTGTTGATCGGGAGAGGTGTGGCGTACCGCAAAACGGACGAAATGGACCTCCTACGGTCGAAACGGGGGTCCTGTTCATCGGGAGGGGTGTGGCGTACCGCAAAACGGGACTCCACGGGATACTGTTCATCTCCACCGTCGACCTCCTCCAGCCTCCACGGGCTCCTGTTCATCCAGCCTCCATCGCGCTACTCCACCGCTCTTGTTCAACCACCCTCCACGGGCACCATTCCACCGCTTCATCGCTCATCCAGCCCTCCACACCACGGGTCCTGTTCAACCACCCCTCCACGGCCACCCCTCCACCGCTTCATCGCTCATCCAGCCCTCCACACCACGGGTCCTGTTCATCCAGAGGCAACGCCACCGCCACCGCTCATCCAAACCCCCCACAACGCTCACTGTTCATCCAATCGATCGGCTTCGCTTAGCGCAGCAGAAGGAATTGCTCCATCGAGTTCGCTAACAACCATCGATCGATCGCCGGGTTCGATGAACGCGTAGTCTGCAGCGTAATCGCCGGGTTCGATTAGAGCCCAACGCCTCGCCGGGTTCGATTAGAACCAACGCCTTTGCAAACACGCAGCGTGCGTAATGCGAGAAAGCAGCGCATCGCCGCCCCGACCTCCCACCGTAAGCAACTCCCCGAAATTTTCCTCCCCCTCGCTTCTACCACGGTTTTTTCCGTCATGGGCGGCCCAAAGAATGTCATGCAGCTGCGTCTCTGACCTGCCCAGGAAGAAAAGCCCATTTTCTGTCGTGATTTTTTGTCATAGAAGTAGGAGCCCACCACATCTATGATGATACCGGGTTTTGTCACAATTATCGTCATAGAAGTGTCATATGTATGATGTAAAAAAAATTCGCCCAAAATGTCACAGATGTGTCTTTTTTTGTAGTGGGGTTAGAGTAACTAGTGTTCATGCATGCATTGGTAAACACATTTTTGTGAAGAACGACAACACTAGTTGAGTACATTTGCAGACTTCAAAAACTATTCCACCGCCTCTACTATCTGGCTAAGAGTATTTGAAAATGTTGAATCGAGCCCTTTAAACTAGTCTGGAGGTAGTGGTACTCTAATAGATAACCTTGTTGTGATGACAAGATAGGACATGGCACGCACTGGACGGAGGAACTAGTCTGAATTGTGCATTTAAGTTTTGTCTGAAGTCAATGTACCTCTACTTTCACCAGACTTATAGAAAAATGTGTCAACATTCACAATGTCAAATCAATATTTTTACACTCATTATAAAACGTAGTTCTTGTACTCATTATAATTAGTATTGTAGATATTGATATTTTTAGTATAAATTTGGTTGTGGGATTTCATTGATGCCTGTCAAAGCATGGAGGAAGCGGAGCTTAGGGCTTGCATTGTCGGTCTCTACATAGGTATTTCTCTTCATAATCCTGTAATTTTAGAGACTGATTGCGCTTTTGTGGTAGCGTCTCTTGCATCGGGGGACTATGACAGGTCTGCTATGCGTGACCTAAAGATGAAAGCGTTGAGCATCTCGAAGTTGATCAACAATCTTCAATTGTCAAATATTAGCCATTCGACCAATAAGGTGGCACACTTAATCACTAAGTATAACTTTGACAATAGATTAGATGGTATTCTTGTAAATAACGTACCGCCCTGTTTGGTGAATATTGTATCGAATGAGTGTACTGGTGTGGCTGGTTAATTAATATAAGGTGGTGTTCAAAAAAAAGTATAAATTTGGTCAAACACTTTGCAAACGGTTGACGGGACTAAAAAGGACCAGAGGGAGTATCATGCATGCAGAGTAGGCAAAAAAATTGCTTGTCTAAAAAAAGGCAAAAAAATTGCTCATTTATAGCCGGTCGAAGTCTCAAAGGGCGCAACCATGCGAATGAGGCGAAGGTCATGGGAGGCGCGACGTTTGACGGAAGTAAGTAAAGTTACATCCACGCGCCGGCATGGCGTGCGAATAGGAAGAAGCTGTACCGTCAGGCCTACGATATGGGTCTAGTAGACACGGCATCTAGTGGGTCCCGCATAGTTCTCGAGAACTCTTTGGGGGCTTGCAGCCGTTTATCCACCGGGCAAGCCAACAACCCCACGCCGTTTGCACGCCCTACTCGTCCCCGTCTTCTACCTTACAACAGTTCGCTCCCAGTCGTCCCGTCCTTTCACATTAGTTCGCTCTCAGTATTTTTTGCGGGGTACAACAGTTCAACTTCTCCTAACCCTCCTCCAAAATCCATGGCCTCCCAAATCTCCAAGGCCGCTGCTGAGTACTAGGTTAGAGCCATCACCGGCGATCAGTTCATCGTCATCTACACACGTGGATCCGAGACGGTGAAAGCATGGCTTGCTCGCTTCCTACACATGTTCAACAGTTCAACGGATGAGTGGGTCGCTGGGCTAGATGTTGAGTACACCACAGTCCTGGGACTAGAGAAGGATCTAAAGGACGAAGAGAGGAAGAAGCCCGCCGTGATCCAGGTTTGCGTACATAACGTTTGCTTGGTCTACCACATATGCCATGTCGATGTTGAGTGCCAGGATTTTAAGAACTTCCTCAAGGACAAAATAGTGAAATTACATCGTAGGCTTTAAGAACGACGGTGATGTCCTCGCGTCGGTTAGGTCTCGTTGAAGGCCAGCCCTTCGATCTCCGTAAGGCAAGCCTGGTGTCTTCCTCTCAACCTTCAATGCTGACCACGGCAGCAGCCATGATTGATCCTTCAGACGCTTAAACCGAAGAAACCTCATCACGAGTTTCATCATGCATGGGAGTCGAAGACATTAGATGAAGATCACATCACAGACGCAGCAATGGATGCCTACCTTTGTTTAAATATCTACAAGGGTTGGATGAAGAAGCGATTCCAAAGGTCCTGTTCAAGCAAAGAAGCGTCGGTGAAGAGGAAGAGGAAGATGGACGAGGACGAAGTCGAGGACGTGGACTCGGACTCGAGTAGGTGGCGATGTGTCGTCGCTCATGCTGGTTCTACCGCAGGTGTCAAGCGGACTAGTTGCTTAGTTTATTTTCAAGGGTGTGTTGTGCTGAGGCCCCAGCAGAACTATGTTTATGTTCTTTCTCGTTATTTGAACTCTTTAGTACATACAGTAGTACTAGTACTATGTCTTACTACTGTTCTGCTTGCAGTTGGTAGTACTGCTTGTATCTTCGTGTTCCTACTGTACTTAATAAGTTCGTACTAGTTGTATAATTTGGGTCAGTCGATTTGTGAAAGAAGTTCGACGGTGCGAAGGAAGAAGACGACATAAGAGGTGGAAGAAGCCCTTCTAGCCATCCATGTTGCATCAAACGGCTCACATGAGTCGACTGACCCAAATTGCTCCTTCAGATTGCAGGATCCACATGGCATTCAAGGTCTCGAAGGTAGATTCCGCGTCCGCACCCGGTTTGTGGGCTCAACGCGCGCGTGACCAGCTTCCGCCGCGACAGCTACCATGCGCGCCTCCTCCGCGCGGGCAGAGACGACAATGACACGCTAGTTCCTCCTCGCCAGAGTACTGGAGCACGCGCTCATCCTCCTCTTTGTACGCTTCGTGCATAGACGCGGCTCCACCAGCTGCTCGCGTGCTTGGCAGCGCGGCGGCATCGCGAGGAGGGACTGTAGACGACGTGAGCGGGCGAGCCTTCGGCTTCATGGCACAGGGATGGCGGCGACACGGCGGTGATGGGCGAGAAATTGTTGGCCGGAGCAGGCGGGCGTTGGCATGCGCAACGGCGGCGGCATATTGATGAGTGCGCGTGTGGGAGCTTACTTTAGTTTTATACATAAGGTTGGTCAAACTTAAAATAAAACCATACTAGTACATGTAAACATTAGAATTAGGCAACGCTTTTATTAGTTAGTACCACAGCCACGATACGGAATCCTGTGCAAGCGCGTGAACCGCGGCCGCGCGGTCGATCGAACGGTGCGTCACCGTGCCACGCTCGAAGGACATCCACCGAACCTTTTTGTGTGTGTGAAAACAATCCTCGAATATTACTCAACTTTTTTTCCTATGAAAGTTCTTGACGCTGCAATATTTCCATATATTTGAATTTAGCTCCAGTTCGTGTTTATTTGGATTTGGATGTTTTAGGTACACCCTAGTTTTTTTTAATACTGATTTTGTGTGTGTGATTGAGAGAGAATGTGTGTATGTGTCCATATGTGTGTTGTGGCGGAAGGGCAATGTGGAGACGGTGTGCGTGTGATATAGACATAGAGAGGTGTGAATGTGCAAATGATCATGCATGAGTGAGACATAGACAGATGCCGATACGTTGTGTATACATGAGAGAACGGTCTTCTAGTTTACTTGTGTGTGTGTGTGTGTGAGAGAGAGAGAGAGAGAGGGAGAGAGAGACAGAGAGAGGAGCATCCGTAACACAACAACCATCTCTCTCGATTTGTCCGTCCCTCGCACGGTCGCATGCAACACATGCATCAACGCCACATTTTGACACCCTCACCCGCCCCACCCACCTCAAGGCCCGCACAATCTCTTCGTGAATACCCATTTCTCTCCTTAGGTTTGTTTTCTCTCAATATCTGACACACACACACACACACACACACACACACACACACACACACAAACACACGTAGCACAACACACACACACACTCCCCCGAGCACACAATTCATCCCCATCCAAGGTTATACAGCGAACACTCTCGCTTGTGCTTCTTTGCACCCCCAACATGCACAACACCTCAATCTTCAAAGAGGGCATCGAGCAGATCGAAGACGGCGACCACACCGCGCTAGAGAATGCGGGGTCATTTGGAAGCAGGGTGATGTGCCGACGGCTAACTGACTCCTCCCCCCACCCTCTCTCTCTCTCTTGCAGAAAATTACCAATCCCTCTCTCCCCCGCACAAAATTGTCAATCCCTCAACCCACGAGATCCTTCCCCTCTCATCCATGTTTTTCCAGCTCTCTCATCAAACATGTTGTCTCTTCTCCTTCCACGTATACAGAATCCAGATGCACACGCATCTCATGTATATTACATGTATCCATCTTTCTCACAGACCTAACTTCTTCCTCTCTCTTTCTCTCTCTCTCTCTCTATCTCTCCCTGTCTCATTAGGTTTGTCTCCTACTCTCTCGTCCACATACATACAATCTTTCCCGCCCTATCTGCTCCATCTTCAAAAGCTCTCTCTGCACGTTTCATTCACACATTGGGATATGTCAAAATGTTGCTTCTATAATGGCTGATGTAGAGTTATGGTTGTTATTGTTGCATCCTACAAAGTAATAACTATGAAATGCATTTAGATTCTCATTTGACTGGATTATGTGAGTTTGAGCATGTTGTGAAGTACTATAGACCTTGTATACATCTTGGGATTCGACAATGATTGTAACTATTGAATTGTATAGACCATTACATTCGGAGTCAATAGCCTAATATATTTATTTCACAATTTCAACGAATGATTAGTTCACTACAAACTAAGAAAACAAATGTGTACCCTCCGCTTTTTATTTAAGTCCGCCAGATACCATTGGTCAAAGTCAAGTTTTGTAAACTCTCGGAAAGCTTATAACAAAAATATTAACATCTACAATAACAAATAAATACCATTAGATTCATTATTGAATGTACTTTCACATCATACATATTTGTTATGGTAAATGTTTACATTTTTCTATAAACTTGGTCAAACTTTAGGAAGTTTGACTTTGGTCAAACCTAATATGCAGAGTTTACTACTACTACTCGCTAGTTGCTTAGACGAATCACTCAACACGCCCACACGGGAGTCCGGTGTCACAAAATTTTGAGGTCGGCAGGAAAATCTCCCACGACCACGATTCGAGCAAAGGAATTTACCATCATAGCCTTTGGAACAGGCCTACGGATGACGCTTGGTAGGGGGCTGTTTTCATAACTTCAGGTTCACCCTACCCAGCCAACCCCACCCCGGCACCCAGCGTAGTACACCTGAATACTCCCCATTTTCTATCCCCACCGCAAAATAGACTTCTCCACGGCACCGCAGCCTTCGTGCTCCTCCCCTTTACTGGAGCCGGTCCACCGTCATCGTCGTACACGGAGCCTCTTCCACATCATCGTCTTCCACGGTCTCGGATCTGCTTCCCGAAAGCCGACGCCAAGCGCAGAAGTACCACCATCATGGACAATGAACTGACTCCCGTTGCCAACCATGACTCACAGAGGCCGCCGCGACCATCGTTCTCCTCCTCGATTGGTAATGTGTGTATTGAATCACTTAGCAGTACATGTGCAGTTCCAATTTTGTTCATACCTACCCTTCAAATTTCACAGGTGCTATTGTTCCCGTAAAAGTAATTGGTTATAGCCTCCATTGTCCAATGTAATATCAGCTTGTAATTGTGCGCCGCTCCTATATCGCTACCGTGCTTGGGTAGGTTTTTCATCCGCAACCGTAGTGTGGCAAATGATGGAAAGGTTTTTAGAACTAGCAAGATGCCCATATGCTGCACGCATCAAGATGCATTTGTATGAGTAGTTTATCTTGTGGGAGAAAAGGATGAACGAGGGAAGGCCTTATTTGCAAATCTGGAGAGGGGTATGGGTATCTTTTGCAAAATTCCCATTTGTTTCCTTCCTATCCGCCGATATAAATCGGACGGCCTATATTGCAAGAAAAAAAAGTACAGAGAAAAAAGTAGACAGTAAAGGAAGTAGAGATAAATATTAAATATAAAATATAAAATAAATATAACAGTAGAGAAGAGAGTAGACATAGCAGAGACGTCGGGAAAGGATCGCGCGCGCGGGAAAAAGCGGTCGGGCATGCGCTAGTTTTGGCGCGCGGCGTCCGGCGCGCTTTATAAAATCCAACGTCCTCCCACCGCTCTGTGCCTTGCCACCGCTCTCTCCCTGCTCTTTTTTGCCTCGCCGCCGCCGCGCCACCATGCCGCCGCGTCGCCGGGAAACTTGGGGATACCGCGGCGTCCGCGCGCGCCGCTTCGGCGACTTCTCCGCCGAGATCATGATCTCCGAGGGATGCGCCTCGGCCTCGGCAATTTCGACACCGCCAACGAGGCCGCCCGTGCGTACGACGCGGTGGTGTGGCGCCTCCAGTGGCCTCACAGAACATTGAACTTCCCCAACATGCCGACGCGGGAGCGGACGCAGGAGCTCGCGTCTCTGCCGCAGCTTAGCACCGACGAGGATCGTCGCGACAACCGGAGGCGGGAGCACCGTCTCGGCATCACCGAGATGGACGAGGAAGCCATGGCGCTGTGGCGCCAACACTTCTCGTAGGACATCATCAACGAGCGCGAGTTCTACGCACAAAGGAGGGCGGAGAGGGATAAGAGGAGGACGGAGCGAGCCGCCTATCGCGAGGACAAGCGTAGGCGAAAAGCGGACGCTCAATTCAACATGAGGCTAGGGGCAGCGTCGCCCTGGGAATCCGACGATGATCGGTATCTTCACGCCTACAGTCAGACATCGGAGGAGGACATCTCCGAGGAGGAGTCGGACGACGAGGAGTAGTTGAATTATCCCTTTTTTTATGTCTATGCTGAGAACTATCCTCTACTCTCTAGTATCTACTTCTCGATCTCATCACTGTAAATGCTTTTTTAAAGCGCTGCGCATTGCAATTCTGTTGGAGATGCTTTAACACGGCAGACGAGTGCTTTAATGTTGCCCACAAGATGCGCGAGTATTACTAGTAGTATATTTTTCTTGCCAAGTTGAGATTTTGAAACCACGAGTGCGAACATGCAGAGGAGCAATGAAGACCAAACACGGGATATTCGGGACATCTTCAAGGAGCGTCGCAAGTTAAAGAGGAGCTGCACCGAACCTATAAAACGAGCTTTGGTAAGTAACACCCTTTCAATTACTTTCGTGTAGCCTCGCGTTCTTCGATGTGTATATGTTGTAGTTTCTGTTTCTCTTAAGCGTGGTGTTCTTCGATGTGTAATAAGAAGAGTCTTAATCGTCCTAATGCTTTGCTGTTTTAGCTTGATGTAGGAAGTGGGTGTTCTCACCTTGTAGTCTGTTTTTATTTTTATTTTTCCTTTTGAATTCACTTCTCCGAGTTCTGTTTATCTGGCTTCTACTAAATGGATCTAGGTTGCTCTGAGTATTAATCTAAAAAAGAAGTAACTTCATGTCAGGATGCAGTTCTTGTGAGGAGGGAAGTATGGTCAACCTCGAGATCATGTTTCCAAAATGAGGTTGGATTACACACAAGGTGCCGCCCGTAATGATGCTTTGGATTAGACACAAGGTGCAAATTCCCAGATGATCTGCTGGATTACACACAAGCCGTGGAGTCGTCAGTTGTTCGTGTCCTCGTGGCATTAGTAAAGGCTGAAAGAAAGCGTGCAGCAGCCCTTGAGAATGTCGCTGAGTTCCTGAAGAAGCGAAAAGAGCAATCAGATGCTCTCTTCACCCAAGCCAAAGAAGAGATGGAAGAAGCCAAAAATAAGCTAGCAGAGGCAGAGCAGGCTAGGCGTCTCTTGCTATCTAAAACTGTTGTCAATACAAAATTTCCTTCATAATAGCTAGGTTCAAATGTTTATCCAGTCAGCATGCCTGTTGTGATGTCCGTGCATCTACTGATGTGGCACAAAATGCTTCTTTTCGGGTCATGTAATAACATCAATTACTTTCCAAACAATAATAGACGAAGCATTGGACATGGTATAGTTCACGCGCAAGCCCGACATTCCAAGTTCAACTTCCACATCAAACTCATGTTCACAGATATCTGCACAATCATACATAATGTCCACAACCATGATTCACTTCAAAGCCAAAAAAAGTGAGGAGAGTTATAAATAAAGAAAATCCTCTACTAGTTCCTGCTACCAGTGGGAGCACAACAAGTCAAGACCATGCGTAAATTAATTATATTTTAGTCATTTTTTGTGTTCTTAAATGCCTGCCGTCTCGTGGAAGGACGTGTTGACGGCACACACGCGGATTCAATGAAGGCAGGCGGGGCAGTCTTAAGCTGGTTGCACGCGGCGAGGAGGCGTTCTCACCGGCTCGCAGCCGAAAAGTGACCCTCTTGGCGGCGTGTTTGGCTCAATGCCTGCGCTATGAGAGGTCGCGTCCGTGTCAGAGCAATCACTCCCTCCAGTCCTCTTTTGTTTGGGTATAACAAAATCTCGTTTTCCATTCACATTTTACAAGTAAAATTCGTGGACAAACTTTGACCCAAAGTACGATGGGGACTAGTAAACCATAATGGAGGTAGTAGTTTTTTTTAATCAAAGAAGGGTTTCCCCTTCCGATTTTCATTACTGAAAACCAACATCTAAATCTAAACCATAGTATTTGCCCTAGAACTACCAGGTTCAACATGTTGCAACACAAACTATACAACCTCCATCGCGAAAAAAAACATACAACCATACGCCAAGGAGGTACGTAGTACTATGAATTCCATTTTCGCTCCATACCAATCGTTCTAAAAACTACTTACTACTTATAACGCGCCATTGAAAATCGGAACTCTTAACCCCGCTAAAAAAACGATATTTTAAATGTGGCTACTCGATCTATGGCAACTGGCGAGCCACCGCGCTCCAAGTCGTTCACCTGTGGTCCCGACCATCAACTCCTACGGATCAAATTATGATGCGAGCTGACTATTCCTACAAAGGTGCTCCACCACGTACCCGGTGTGCGAGACAGCGAGAGGCCGACTGCGTGCGTGCGCCTCTTCTCTTCGTATATGTACTCCACCATTTGTCTGGTGTCCAAAAAATTATAATAACTACTAGCAATGTGCCAATGTTGCCACACAATCAAAGTAGATTAATACATATTCACCGGCTTGATAGAAAAAAAGTCTAGTTTTGAAATACGTATATCACTAAAAATATGTCATGTTTCACTCAAAATATATTCCTTTGGCAGTTTTGATGAGATAAGGGAGGAATGTTGTTGGTTTCAAGATTCGAGAAGTGGTATATGTCTAATTTCTACTCTTACTAGCAAGATGCCGTATGCTGCACGGAACATCAAGATCTTGTGGGAGAAAAGGATGAATGAGGGAAGGCCTTATCTGCAAATGTGGTGAAGAGTGTGGGTAAATTGCCATATTTTCCTTCCTATCCGTCAGATATAAATCAAACGACCTACATTGCAGGATGGCAGGCCCACGATCATCACCAACTCTATTTTTTATCCCTACTCTTATAAAAAGCATTGTCGGTGATGATCGTGTGCCTGCCATCCTGCAATATAGGCCGTCCGATCTATATCTGACGGATAGGAAGGAAACTATGGCAATTTTGCAAAAAGATACCCACACCCCTCTCCACATTTGCAAATAAGGCCTTCCCTCGTTCAACCTTTTCCCCCCACAAGATAAACTACTCATACAAATGCATCTTGATGTTCCGTGCAACGCAAGGACATCTTGCTAGTTGTTGCAAAAAGCCCATGTGTGTGTGAGAGAGAGGGAGAGTGGAGGAGGACGGAGTGCATGTGTGACAAAGACACAAGGAGTGTGTGTGCGATAGGTATCAACTTAAAATGAGGCGATAGTGTGTGTGTGTGCACGATCGAGAGGGCGTGTCTCAAGAAGGGAAGAAAAATCTACATAAATACAAGGAGCGGGAGAGAGACATGTATGCGATGGTGGAAGCACGAGTGTGCGGGTGTAGAAACCTATCTAGAGGCTAGCTAGTCGATAAATGTTTGTGAGAGAAATACGAGTCGGGGTGCGAAAGCGAGAATTTTGTGTGTGTGTGAGAGAGACGGTAGTCGGGAAGGGGAATAGACGCAGGAGTTGTGTGTGTGTGTCTGTGAGAGAGAGAGAGGAGACGGTAGTCGGGGTTGTCTGATCGGTAAACAAATGAATAATGTCGATGCAGGATGGAGATTTAAAAGGAGACCGCAACAAATGTTGTGTCTACAGGAGAGAGAGAGAGTAATTTTAGTGCTATGAGTCATATGTAGAGACATATAGGGTGTGTGAGAGAATCCCATAGAGAGAAAGACCAAGTGAAAGACGAGTGGAGACTATGTGTGTGGCGGTGAAAAAGAAAGCTTAGGTACCGAGTGATACCAGAGAACAGTAGAGATGTGAGAGATAACGAAAACCGTGTAATGTATAATGATAGGGAGAGTGTGACACTTCTCAACGGAGATGTCGAGAGACCATGTTTGCGAGGATAGGAGAAACATGAAGTGAGCGTGCGGGTGAGCTGGAGAAAAGAGAGTGATAGCTACCTGAAGGAGCATGCATGCGAGAGAGATGGGCGTGAAAGGAGTGAACAAAAAGAGATTCAAATATTTGAATTGAGATGATGATACATGTAATCCATACTCGAACCAAAATTGATCTATCAAACATGCATACTCATATGAATTCACGCACATCTATGTTATTTAATATGTAGATATTACTAATCCATACATTTTATTAGAACATAATTTGGTTAAATTTTTTTGAATTCAACCTTAAGATTTCGAGATCGTTGTATTTGCAAATCATATTATACATATAAAGGAGCATAATTCTAATGATGTATATAGAATGTAATTCCAATTGAAAATGGATCCCGCCCGAAAAAAATAGAATACAAATGGGATTCGAATTGAGTTGGCACGGTAAACGTGCACTCTGCAAAATTTGAACGAAGCGGGGAAAGTCGCAGTAACCGCCCGAAACCAAAATCTGCGAGATGGAAATCACTACTGCCTATCCCTGCCACGCAAAGCCTATCTGCTGGATTTCTATAGGTTTCGATAGGGGTAGGTTTGTAATTTCACCCAAACATGACGTAACCGCCTCTCACCCGGATTCATACATGGTGGGCGCCAAAACACAGTGTGTCCTCGGCCAAAATCGACTCCCTCCCCAATTCATATTTATACACGGTGGGCGCCAAAAACAAACTCTAAATCGGCAAATATTGATTGTATGCGAGATTACCGTCCTATCCCCAACCGACTAATGTTGCTGTGATGTAGTAGAAATTTGAAACGGGGGCTAAGTTTGTAAATTTCCTCGCATTTGAGACAAGCGCGCCCTAAATACATGGTTCCCCCTTCCTCTCTACCTCCCTTTTCCCCATTCGTACTCCGTGGGCGCCAAAACACCCTCTCCACCCCACCCTCCTCCGTCCGCCGCCGTCCGCCACCCCATCCACTGCCATCCTCCTCCACCATGCTGGAGCTGATACCCCGACGCTGTCATCCATTACAAGAGATCGACCTCTCTCATCCACGGCTTCGGACCGGGATCCTTGCATCCCGTCCTCTCGCTTCATCCCCGCCGTCATCCACCTTGCCAGCACCGCTCCTACGACTGTCTCGTCCACCGCGCCCTGCCGCCACCGTCTACCCTCCTAGATATGCTTCCACGCCGCCGACAGCCATCGCTACCGCAGCACCGTCAATTCTCAGTAGATGCGTACACGGCGCCGCACCAGAGGCGGTACTCTTTCATATCTGCTCAACTTATTTATCGCAGCAAGAAAATAGATCGCCACGGCTTTACTCTGATTTATTGTCTTGGTTGCGAAGTTGCCTTTGTCTGGTTTGCACCTTCAGATCCGCCATGGGACGCTCAACACTATACTCCCAATGCTTATGGTTTTCCCCTTTTATATTCCACACTAGTTAAATCACAGTAGACTAAATTTCAAAATTGGGTCAGTCGATTTTTGAGAGCTCGCCGGAGTTCTCCGGTGCGAAGGAAGGGACTCTGGTGGGGACGGTGGTTGTGGGGGGCGGTGGTGGGGCTCGTCGTACGAAGAAAACTCGACGCGGGTAGGGGCGGGGGTGGGGGTGGCGGAGGAACACAGGCGGTGGGGCCGGTGGTTCAGCCGTGACCCGTCTGCAGTGTTCTCAGATGGGAAGAATCGAGACGAGGAAGAAGAAGGGTTAGGAGACGAGGATCTTCATCCAACCGCCTGAAATGGTCGAGAGACAGTGGGAGTTGCATTCTTAATGCGCTCTGGTTCATCATGTGTGGGCACTGTGCAACCAACATTTTATTATCCTAAATCTGCTTGCTCTTCTTTACCATGTTCCTCTTCCGTTCTTCTTTAATATGTACTCTCTCCGTTCCTAAATACAAGTCTTTGTATAGATTCCACCATGGACTACATATGGAGCAAAATGAGTGAATCTACACTCTAAAATGTATCTGGATACATATGTATGTGATCCATAGTGGAAATCTCTACCAAGACTTATATTTTGGAACGGATGGAGTATGATAGTAGTACAGTATGTTCCTTGTACTGAAGATGAGCAGGGACATTTGCAGTGTAGAGGTCTATACGGTCGGTTGTGATGGACACTTTGAGCCTGTTTGATTCATAAGATCTTGTAAACATAGGAATAAGATTTGTAGTGGCCTGCCCACTTGAATCCTATAAGAATAGCAAGGAAATGCGGGGATCTGTGTCGCCTTTGAGAGTTACACTGATATTAACAGTACCGCACCTTCACTTGAAGAGAGCTGGTATCCGAAGCCTTTCTAGTCATACCGCAATACTAGCACATTTAATCCAAAGAAGTTCCACTTTGCTGATTTTACTCTGATGCTTAAGGTTTTCCGTTATATCTACACTATGATCTATGTAGCTGCTTTGTGTCACACTAGCGTAGTCTACTCTTGAAGCTAAGCACCGGAATGACTTACAAAATTGGCACCAAGGCATTGAGTGACATTCTGGATGCAATGAAACTCATACGCTCCCCACCTGTTGATTCTTGTTCAGAATATGATCCTAATGACTATTCTAACCTCGAGGAGTCAAAGGCAGATGGCCTATCCTGTTCACCTATCAAGATGCATGTTCTAATTTGGCAATGTTTTATTGATTGCGAGTATCTTGCATATGTTGTCTTGCATTCCTTCTACTTTGTTGCACCGCCATCTGCTTAGTTTACTCATCATATATGTCGAGATGCCATGCCCATCCATTATCAATACATATTCCATCTGTCATCATACCATATTTTTTCACTCAAATGCTGTTCTTGTGCATCAGACATCAAAAAGGAAGAGGGTGATTGCCGAACCTCAAGGAAGCATTGCAGCAGTATCGGTGTTACCTGAGGAAATCACACTTTGATGGAAAGTCTATAAACGAATTTCCGGTGAAGTCTCATGTGCTAAATTTAGAAGAAATTGAATGGAAAAACCTTGTTATGCACTGGTCTCGTTCCCAGGATGAGGTACTATCTATGAAATCACATGACAATTTGAACTTCTACTTTTCCGCATGTGCCTTACAGATCTTTTTTGCAGGAAATCTGCTCGAAGAAGAATTCCGGTTTGACAAGAACGACAGGATATTGCAAATATGCTACCCGCTGCTTTGCTCTTGTTAGTACCTGTTGTCCTGTATCACTGTACTTGCATACATACCTGGTTCATTATGTGACAGCAGTATGCATGATAGCTTGCTTATCAATTGTTCGCTCCAAATTATCTGATCTGTTTGAATGGTTACATTAGTGTAGAATATATCCAATGCCAATGTTTTTCTAGCTCTGCAATGTTCTTGTAAGTACATGATGTCCTTTATCAGTGTACTTATAATGACAGGTAGTTGTTCATGTACCATCACTCTGCAGCTTATTTTCCTTTGCCCTCCATTTTCTACACATCAGATCTATATTTAGTCTTACCATAAGGTTGGTAATCAAGAAGTTTAGGCATGCATTGCTCTTGGCTGTACCTTTTGCCTCAGACGCTGCACTTACATTTATAGCTACTTGGTTATGTAGCATCACTCTTCATCTTATCTTAAATATTCTCCATTTTTTCGTATATTATCACATCTATATTTACTCTTAACAAAATGTAGAAAAAGGCAATGCTTTTGAAAAAGATTCCATGGTAAACTTCTTTAATTGCCCCCCCCCCCCATCAGCATGGACAAGGCCTTTATAGAGCATGTCTTCACCAATAATGTAAGTTTGTCCATCTCAAACCTTCAAACTTTGTTGTATATATTTGGTTAGGCATGACTGCAACAATGTTTATTTTTGGTGTTTGCATCAAATTGCTTGTTTAAAGTTTATTATGTAGTTCATAAACAGAAGTTTGACCTTTCTCAATTTAAGTTTTCAGTTGTACAACCAAGTTCCTTCTTCATACCATGTAAATTAAACTATACAGAGCAAGTGATCTTCTTTTGCCTTTGCATGTATGCTTATGTTCTTCATCCGTAATCCAGTGGTGTGGTGAACCTACCCACTACAGCACAATGTCATATTCTGAATGTCTTAACTAAGAACAATGTCATATCATTCTACTATTATTTAAACCGTCTCTTTATTTGCCAATCTGAAATGGTATAAATTGATAGCACACTAACCATTGATACTTATGAGTTCTTGATCTGTAATCCAGTGGTGTTGTGAAGCTGCCAACTCCTTCACAATGTCATTTCCTGCCATGTCTTGACCTGAACAATACCATATTGTGTTAATGCAATTTTAAACTGTGTCACTTTTTTCGTCAGTAAGAAATGTGATGAATTGTCAGCACTGATACTTTTATGTGCAAAACCTGTCATCTCTCTGCTTGTTTATCTTTCAGAGTGAGGAAGATATATGTGTTGAACAAGCGCAGTCTCTTCATCTTGCACAGCTGCTTGCGCTGCAGGTCCCCAGCAGGGCTAACCTTTCTTGAACTCTATTGAAGTGTTGTCGGTTTTGTATATTATTTTGTCGGCGTGTTTATTTGCAATCGGTGGCGATCTTTGATGCCCAAAGTGTATGTAATCTGTTATGCTTGTGCTTTACTATCATCTTGGCGAACTTTGATGCCCAAAGTGGATGTAATATGCCGTAATTTCTTTATTGTATAGTCTAGGTTTTTCTTATTTATGATGCTGCAGTTATTTTATCGTATATATATCATGTCTTCGCAAAAACCGCCAAACCGTAAAATTACGGTACATAATCGGGTCATCATGCAATCACGATGTAGGTTGGGCTGAAAGCGTGCCGAATAGCTCACGGGCAGCGGCAGCAGCCGAAATGAACCCGACCCATGATTGCGCGAATCAAATCACGGGCTTTTAACAAAGTTAAAATTGTCTCGGTCCTTGTTTGGCCCAATCGGATATCGGTCATGCGAAAGCGGATGCAAACCGGTCGTAGTTAGGCCCAACTATATGACGGGCTTTTAACATGCCGAAATTAATATAGGGCCAAAATGTTAAACGGGCCCTTAATGTGCCAAAACTAATATCGGGCGAATTACTAAGTGGGCCTTTAGCAAGTGGGCCCAAAAGCAGTGTCCAGTTGACGGGCCGAATCTGATATGGCCATAATTGAGCCCAAAGCCTCTTAAAGGGTCGGACCTGATCTGGGCCGTAATTTGGCCCAAAATGTGGTAGGCTTTTAACGGGCCGGATCTCATATGGGCCACTATTAGGCCCGGAGCGTGGCAGGCCATTAATGGACCGGATCAAATATGGGCATTTGGCCCAAAACATGGCAGGCAGTTAATGGGCCGGCCTATTAGGGTCCACAAAATCTTGTGGGCCTACATCTGGGCCGGCCCATTAATGTCGGCGAAATATCGTGGGCCTTTAGCTGGGCCGGCCCATTATGATCCGCAAGAATCTTGTGGGCCTTTACAAGAGCCGGCCCATTATGGCACACAAAAATCTTGTGGGCCTTTACCTGGGCCGGCCCATTATGGCCCACAAAATCTTGTGGGCCTTTAGCTGGGCCAGCCCATTATGGTCCACAAAATCTCATGGGCCTTTAGCTGGGCCGGCCCATTATGGTCCATAAAATCTTGTGGGCCTTCAGTTGGGCCGGCCCATTTAAACTTGATGGGCCGGTCCATGTGTCGACATATCATAGGCGCGTCTCGCCCATTGGATGAGTGACACTGTGCCAATGATGATTTTACACGTGGAAAATCCCCATTGGTCGGGCCGTTAACGGGTTACCGGATCCAAAACCCGACCCGATAGCTTAACGGCGTTCCGTTACGGTGGATGCCACGTGTCGGTCACCCTTGACGAAAGCACTTCTGTGATGCGCGATTTATCGTCATGGAAGTGGACACTTCCGTGATGATAATTTTCGTAATGTCATGGAACACTTCTACGATAGCACAGGTATGACTATCTTGATTCTGTCATAAATTTGTCATGGATGTACATGCATGACAAAAAATGCGACCTACTGTGACAAACAAGTATCATCATGGAAGTGTATTTTTTTTGTAGTGTTGCGCTTTGGATAGCTCTTTGTGTGGCGACTGCCGCCATTCTTTTTTTCAGTGTCAAGCACTTTATTCCATCTACTGTTGAGCGTATGCGGCCTTAAGCCTTTGCTTCTGCTTCTTCAGGCTCCTCGCGGTGACGATAAGCCTTCTATGGAGGTTCTCTTGTTCCAAGTGCCTTTCCGGGATGATGTGTGCATCGTCGTCCGGACTGTTCTCCTCTCCGGAGACAGGTTGATGAGCTTTACCCTCGTTGTCGCCGTGATCGGACAGTGGTTCTGTACTATGTTCGCCATCCGCCGACTCATCCTGCTCCATCGCTGGGTCCATGTGGTCGTCGTTTCCTTTGGGGTCGACCGGGGTATTATTCTTTCTTGCGCTGTTATTGCTGTTTTTGCTGAGGCGGGATTTGGAGCGGCGCCTACGTCGTTGCTTTGGTTGCTTCTTGCGGGGACTATCCTTCGCTGCATCCTCCCATTCCTCGTCGTTGTTTTCTTTGGGTGTATCCACCATGTACATATCGTGTGACGAAGTGGCTGTCCGGCGCCCTGTGGGTGGTGTTTCCTGTTTCTCTCCTGCATCGTCGTCCATACCGTCGATGTCTTCGGGGTCGAAATCAAGCATGTCGGTTAAGTCGTCGATAGTGGCTATTAAGTGGGTGGTGGGTGGGCACTGAATTTCTTCGTTGTCCGCTTCCCACTCAAGCCGGACATAGTTCGGCCAAGGGTCTCCTGACAAGGAGAGAGACCTCAATGAATCTAGCACGTCACCCTAGGGCGAGTGCTGAAAGATATCCGCGGAGGTAAACTCCATGTTCGGCGCCCAATCAGATTCGATAGGCACGGACGCAGGCGGTTTGGAGCCAGTGGACGGGGACGAATCCAAGGGTCCGGCAACACAGGTCTCATAGGAGGTGAAGTCAGTATTCGGCTCTATCGCCGTAGAGTGTGCGGCCTCCGTGGCGGGGTCCATCCGCCCGTCCTCGGATGGCGCGATCTGCTCCGGATTGAGGGCCGGAGTATCCATAGGTGTGATCTTCCGAACACCGTCCGACGGCAGAGCTAAGTCATGCTCATCGTGACAGTGCAGCGCACCTGACATGGGCTCGAATCCGTCGAAGATCAAGTCTCTGCGGATGTCGGCAGTATAGTTCAAGCTTCCAAACCTAACCTGACGGCCAGGGGCGTGGCTCTCGATCTGCTCCAGATGGCAGCCGAAGTTGGCCCGATGAAGCCGCCGAATACGAAGATCTGTCCGGGGAGAAAAACCTCACCCTGGATCGCATCATTGTCGATGATCGAAGGGGCCATCAAGCCTTTATCGTGACGGCACAGTGGAACTCTCAATGAAAGCACCAATGTCGGTGTCAAAACCGGCGGATCTCGGGTAGGGGGTCCCGAACTGTGCCTCTAAGGCGGATGATAACAGGAGGCGGGGGACACAATGTTTACCCAGGTTCGGGCCCTCTCGATGGAGGTAATACCCTACTTCCTGCTTGATTGATCTTGATGATATGAGTATTGCAAGAGTTGATCTACCACAAGATCGTAGAGGCTAAACCCTATAAGCTAGCCGATGATTATGATTTTTCTTGTCCTTCGGACTAAACCCTCCGGTTTATATAGACATCGGAGGGGGCTGGGGTTACACAGAGTCGGTTACAAGGGAGGAGATCGAATTGCCAAGCTTGCCTTCCACGCAAAGGAGAGTCCCACCCGGACACGGGACGAAGTCTTCAATCTTGGATCTTCATAGTCCAACAGTCCGGCCAAAGTATATAGTCCGGCTATCCGAGGACCCCCTAATCCAGGACTCCCTCAGCTATAAATACCCCTCCACCCCCACCTACTCTCTAAGAGAGTCATCAGAATGAATCTACACTTCCACCATTCATTTTATGAGAGAGAACCACCAACTCATGTGTTGGGATCAAGGGATTCCAATCCAACCATTTGAACCTTGATTTCTTGCCTGCTCAAGTTGCTTTCCACTCCAATCCTTCTCCTCCCCAAGACAAATCTGTGAGAGAGTGATTGAGTGTTGAGGAGACTATCATTTGAAGCACAAGAGCAAGGAGTTCATCATCAACAACACCATCTATTACCTTTTGCATAGTGGTGTCTCCTAGATTGGTTAGGTGTCACTTAGGAGCCTCCAAGATATTATGGAGTTGAAACAAGGAGTTTGTAAGGGCAAGGAGATCGCCTATTTCATGAAGTCCACCCCGAGTGAGGCTAGTCCTTTGTGGACGTAAGCCATGGTGGAATGGACAAGGTTGCTTCTTCGTGACCCTTCGTGGTGGAGCCCTCCGTGGACTCGCGCGGCCGTTAACCTTCGTGGGTTGAAATATCCATCAACGTGGACGTACGATAGCACCACCTATTGGAACCATGCCAAAAATCATCGTGTCTTCATTGCATTTGATTTCTCTGATCCCTCCTTTACGTTCATATGCAAAGTATTTACTTTCTGCTGCTCAACTCTTAGACTTGCATGTGTAGGGTGTTACTTGATTTGCTAGAATTGCTAAACCTTGCCTACAACTAAAATTGGGAAAAGATAAGTTTTTATTTGTTCAAGTTGTCTACTCCCCCCCCCCTCTAGACATACTTCCGATCCTACAGTGGGGTTGTGCAACCAAGAAATGAGCTCGAAATGTGTTATCCACGGAAAACGCTCATGTTGCTCAACACTAAGGAGACGTAGCACGGTTTCTCAAAGGCCGGATAGGAAACTTGTGCACAACCTATGAGAAACAGAACGTGTCGACTTTCTACGATAAAGGGTTTCCCCCGCTTTATATATAAAGCATCACAACCAACATACAATGGGTCATACAACAAAACAAAATAAAAAAAGCGAGAACGGTAAAGATACAAGACACCGAAAGGACCACTAAGTTGGCAAACCCGATCCTGACTACGACACGACTAGGACAGGGCAGAACTCGCGGTTGGAGGAGGCCACGCATCCTTCACTCCGCCAAGGCCAACCAACGTCGAACCACAAGTCGTCTCTACCTCCGAAGAAGGCCTCTGCCCCCTCGCCCTGGACCGTAGGGCACCACGCCGTCGGCGGGTAAAGCCACTCACCCGAGCGGAAGGCCAGGCCAACAGGATGCCGGGAGATAACTGCAAGCACGACCACCTCACCTTGCACTGCCACACCCCATACTTCGTCACCGCCGCAGCCCGAATCAACGTCGACCGAAAGCAGCCGAGTAGGAACACCACTAAGGACAATGACGAAGCCTCGACCACCCATCCGCCGACCAAAGGTGGCACCTTCAAGAAGGACAACGACGCCAGAGTGCCATCACCACCCAACCGGAGAGTTTGGGCTTTCGCCCAGTTCGCGGAGGAAGAGGGTGGGGGACGGACCTTGATGCCGCCCCAACAGGAGACCCCGGAGCGCCGTCAGCACCGCGGATGCAGCCGTAGACCAAAGGTTTCCCCCGGTCCAAACCCACAAACCCTCCATCCTCAACCAGCCACGAGCTCCGTGCCTGCTGCCAGCCCGCTGCCCACGCAGTCAGACATGGCAGCCTTCCACATCAGCCCCGGCCACCCACCGCAGGGGAGCCGGTGCGCCACCCGGTAGCGGCGGCCGCCACAGATCCGGCACGGCATGAGCAGGAGCCCCCGCCCACGCCCGCGCAAGCACCTCCACCAGGACCCTCCGCACAGCCGCCAAGCACCAGTCCCGCCGCCGCATGCCACACCCTCTGCCAGCGTTTCGCCACCACCTGTCCTCGTCGGCCCGTGCCAGGCCTTGACAGAGCAGGGGGAGAAACGCCCCACCACCGCCGATGCAGAAGGGCTTCACCCCTCCGCGCGGGGCGGCGGCGGCAAGGGGGGAGGAGGGGTGGGAGGGGGCGGAGGTTGGCCGCTAGGGCTTCCCCTCTGCGTCGCTCGCGGGAGCGACCGGGAGGGGTTGGGAGGAGGAAGGGACCAACGTCTTCTCCAGATGTCGACTTTCTATTCCAAGTATGCTATGTATGTATGGTTCACGGTGAACTCGCACACGATGATCCAAGATGATCAGTGGTGTCAATAAGCAATGCAATGTGGCATGATGCTATTGCTATTGCTTACATGCTCTTGTTTACCTTTTCTCTTTGCTTAAAAGCTTTGTCGTCTTTATTTTTTGATATTTTCTTTGGCCACTTACGTGAAATGCTCAAACCAAGATAGCAATTGTGTATATGCAGGAACAATTGATGGCACAAGAGATGATACGATGATATATGCACGCAATGAGAGCTAAGCGGAATATGTATCACTAAAGTGCACAAGTAGCGTTGCCGACAATACTCAATGGCTAGTATCGATAGGAAAGTAACACAATAGGCTCGAGAGTTAACAATGCAATGGCAAGGATAATGTACAAGATGTCATCGAGGTTAAGATCCTTGCTAACGATCGATGTGTCAAATGGTGAGGTGTTCATTGTCGATATCGAGTATGTAGCGATGATGAGTAGCAGTGGGGTCAATGTTGAACTGCTCCTAAGTAGCCGAAACACCTTAGAAAACAGAGAACCGCAACCCAAAATCTCAAACACCAAATGGGAAAAATGGTGGTAGCGAAAGTTGTGGTGGTGTAGCGGAACCTCGGTGGGGTTGCGGAAGTACATTGGTGGATCTCGGAGCTAGCAATGCAGAAGTGTGGGCGGTGGGCGGTTTGGGGGGGGGGGGGTTAGTTTTGTCAAGTTTTGTCGGACGTCTGGAGGGTGTCAGACGACCGGTGGCTGCAAGTTGTCGGATGTCTGACAAAGGCCGATCATCTAGTGCCTGGAGATTTTGGGGGCGTGGGGATGAAGAAGAAGCCAAGGATTTTGGTGAAGAAAAGGAAATTTTGGGGCAGATTTGATGGTGGAAAAGGAAGGAAAAGGCGGAGAAGCTAGATCATCCAGCAACACTTCAAATCCATGGATCAAAATCGACAAAACATCATCAAAACCAACAAATCACAAAAAATGGCATGGCTATTTTTGTTGGTATTTGCGCATTTGGGCAAAAACAAACAAAATTGGCTAGCAAAAGGGGGGTGTTGGGGCTCCAAGATGTCATCAACCTATGCTCTGATCCAAGATGATGTAGGGTGGAACCCTAGTTCATGATCTTTTCACACTGAGAGGTGGGGAAAGGAGCAAATCAAGAAGAACACAGGATGAACACTCAATTGACAAAGATCCAATCACACATGTGATAAATCCACATACACATAAGAGGAATACAAAGGTCCAAAAGCAACGCAAGAGGGCAAATAGGTAGCTGGTTCATCCCAATCCTTAGAGGAATTGAGGGCTTGATATTTGATGCGGCTTGAACTACGTTGGTATTTCCCCAAAGAGGAAGGGATGATGTAGCACAACTATGGTAGGTATTTCCCTCAGTGATGAGACCAAGGTTATCGAACCAGTAGGAGAACCAGGCAACACTACGTGAATGACACCTGCACACAAACAAAAAATACTCGCAACCCGACGTATTAAAGGGGTTGTCAATCCCTTTCGGGTAACGGCGCCAGAAATTTGCAAGTAGACGGGATAAAAATTGTAGTAGATTGGATAAATAGATCTCGCGGGAACGCGAGATAAAATAAATGAATAAAAATTGCAGCAAGGTATTTTTGGGTTTTTGGATTAATAGATCTGAAAATAAACGCAAATAAAAATAGATCGCGAAGGCAAATATAATAAAGAAGAGACCCGGGGGCCGTAGGTTTCACTAGTGGCTTCTCTGGAGAAAAATAGCAATGGTGGGTAAACAAATTACTATTGGGCAATTCATAGAACTTAAAATAATCATGACGATATCAAGCCAATGATCATTACTGAAGGAAATATGCCCTAGAGGCAACAATAAAGTTGTTATTTATATTTCCTTATATCATGATAAATGTTTATTATTCATGCTAGAATTGTATTAACCGGAAACTTAGTACATGTGTGAATACATAGACAAACAGAGTGTCACTAGTATGCCTCTACTTGACTAGCTCGTTGAATCAAAGATGGTTAAGTTTCCTAGCCATACACATGAGTTGTCATTTGATTAACGGGATCACATCATTAGAGAATGATGTGATTGACTTGACCCATTCTGTTAGCTTAGCACTTGATCATTTAGTATATTGCTATTGCTTTCTTCTTGACTTATACATGTTCCTATGACTATGAGATTATGCAACTCCCGAATACCGGAGGAACACTTTGTGTGCTACCAAACGTCACAACATAACTGGGTGATTATAAAGGTGCTCTACATGTGTCTCCGATGGTACTTGTTGAGTTGGCATACATCAAGATTAGGATTTGTCACTCCGATTGTCGGAGAGGTATCTCTGGGCCCTCTCGGTAATGCACATCACTATAAGCCTTGCAAGCAATGTGACTAATGAGTTAGTTGCGTGATTATGCATTACAGAACGAGTAAAGAGACTTGTCAGTAACGAGATTGAACTAGGTATTGAGATACCGACGATCTAATCTCGGGTAAGTAACATACTGATGACAAAGGGGACAATGTATCATGTTATGCGCTTTGACCAATAAAGATCTTTGTACAATATGTGGGAGCCAATATGAACATCCAGGTTCCGCTATTTGTTATTGACTGGAGACGTGTCTCAGTCATCTTTACATAGTTCTCGAACCCGTAGGGTCCGCATGTTTAACGTTTGGTGATGGTCGGTATTATGAGTTTATGTGTTTGGATGTACCGAAGATAGTTCGGAGTCCCGGATGTGATCACAGACATGACGAGGAGTCTCGAAATGGTCGAGACATAAAGGTTGATATATTGGATGATGATGACCCACAAGTGTAGGGGATCTATCATAGTCCTTTCGATAAGTAAGAGTGTCGAACCCAATGAGGAGCAGAAGGAAATGATAAGCGGTTTTCGATAAGGTTTTCTCTGCAAGCACTGAAATAGTAGGTGACAGGTGATAAGATAAATAGTAACGAGCAAAAAGTAAATAAAGTAAATAAAGTGCAGCAAGGTGGCCCAATCCTTTATGTAGCAAAGGATAAGCCTGGACAAATTCTAACAATGAAGAAGGAGCTCCCGAGGACACATTGGGAATTATCGTCAAGCTAGGTTTCATCACGTTCATCAGATTCGCGTTTAGTACTTTGATAATTTGATATGTGGGTAGACCGGCACTAGGGTACTGCCCTAACATGGACAAGCATCCCACTTATGATTAACCCATATTGCAAGCATCCGCAACTACAGAAAGGAGTATTAAGGTAAACCTAACCACATCATTAAACATATGGGTCCATATCAACCCCTAACGAAGCAACACATAAACTAGGGTTTAAGCTTCTGTCACTCCAGCAACCCATCATCTACTTATTACTTCCCCATGCCTTCCTCTAGGCCCAAATAACGGTGAAGTGTCATGTAATCGACGTTCACATAACACCACTAGAGGAAAGACAACATACATCTCATCAAAATATCGAACGAATACCAAATTCACATGACTACTAATAGCAAGACTTCACCCATGTCCTCAGGAACAAACGTAACTACTCACAGAGCATATTCATGTTCATAATCAGAGGAGTAATAATATGCATAAAGGATCTGAACAAATGATCTTCCACCAAGTAAACCAATTAGCATCAACTACAAGGAGTAATCAACACTACTAGCAACCCACAGGTACCAATTTGTGGTTTTGATACAAGATTGGATACAAGAGATGAACTAGGGATTTTAGAGGAGATGGTGCTGGTGAAGATGTTGATGGATATTGACCCCCTCTCGATGAGAGGATCGTTGGTGATGACGTTGGTGATGATTTCCCCCTCCCAGAGGGAAGTGTCCCCAGCAGAACAGCTCCGCCAGAGCCCTAGATTGATTCCGCCAAGGTTCCGCCTCGTGGCGGCGGAGTTTCGTCCCGTAAGCTTCCCCTCGATTTTTTTCAGGGTAAAAGTGATGATATAGCAGAAGATGGGTGGCGGAGGCCCACCAGGGGGCCCAGGAGAAAGGGGGACGCGCCCTACAGGGGGGCGCCCTCCTGTCTCCTGGACAGGGTGTGGGCCCCCTGGCCTATTTCTTTCGCTCATAAATTCTTATAAAATCCAAAAGGTTGTTTCGTGGAGTTTTAGGACTTTTGGAGTTGTGCAGAATAGGTTTCCAACGTTTGCTCCTTTTCCAGCCAGAATTCCAGCTGCCGGCATTCCCCTCTTCATGGTAAACCTTACAAAATAAGAGAGAATAGCCATAAGTATTGATATATAATGTGTAATAACAGCCCATAATGCAATAAATATTGATATAAAAGCATGATGCAAAATGGACGTATCAACTCCCCCAAGCTTAGACCTCACTTGTCCTCAAGCGGAAGCCGAAATCGAAAAATATGTCCACATGTTTAGACATAGAGGTGTCGATAAAAATAAAATACGGACATGAGGACATCATGATCTTTCTAATAACAATAACATATATAGATTTTGTCATATGATTTCCTATGCTCAAGTAATAAGCAATTCAGAATGTCAAGTATGGTTCAAAAACTTCATTGGGAACTAACAAACTATAATCTCAGTCATTGAAGCAATTGCAATTTATCGTAACATCAGAAAGAGTCAATAATAGAGCTATTCAACAAGCTCACATACTCAACTATCTCTTAGTCCCCTATAATTGTTAACACATGCAATACTTGTGGTTATAGAGTTTCAGCCGGACACTGAGAAAGATAGGGGCTTATTGTGTTGCCTCCCAACGTATTCACCTTTAGGTGATGTCAACAATAATAGCCTATGCCAACTTACATCCAATTGGATATATGTATCATGATCTTTCAAACACGAGGAGCTTGCCAAAGGATAAAAATAAAAAGGGAAAGATGAACATCACCTTGACTCAAGCATAAAGTAAAAACATAAAGTAAAAGATAGGCCCTTCGCAGAGGGAAGTAGAGCTTGTCATGCGCGTTTAGGGTTGATGCACGAAATCTTATGCAAAAGAACGTCACTTTATATTGCCCCTTGTATGTGGACCTTTATTATGCAGTCCGTCGCTTTTATTACTTCCACAACAAGTTCGTACAAAGCTTATTTTCTCTGCACTAATAAGTCATACATATTTAGAGAGCAATTTTTATTGCTTGCACCGATGACAACTTACTTGAAGGATCTTACTCAATCCATAGGTAGGTATAGTGTACTCTCATGGCAAAACTGGGTTTAAGGATATTTGGAAGCACAATTAGTATCTCTACTTGGTGCAAGAATTTTGGCTAGCATGAGGGGAAAGGCAAGCTCAACATGTTTGGAAGGTCAGTGACAATATACTTTAACTGAGATGTCGGAAAACATAAACCATTACGTTGTCTTCCTTGTCCAACGTCAAATCTTTTAGCATGTCATACTTAATGAGTGCTTCGCAATCATAAAAGATGTCCAAGATAATATATTTATATGTGAACCCCTCTTTCCTTATCACTTCCTTTAATTGCAATGATGACCAAGGCTACGTTCATCAACTCTCAACAATTTTTATGCCTCATACTTTCTATGTGTGAAGTCATCACTATCCATAAGATCAATATGAACTCTTTTGTTCTTCCTACCTTATCAAGATCATAGCAATCATAGCAAAGCCCTTGACTCAACACTAATCTTTATTATAGATAGCACGGACTCGAATACATAAAGAGATCACAATGCAAAAATCAAAACTACTTGATATCAAAACTTCAATCTACTAGATCAAGATACTACTAAAAGGATCGAACTAAATAAAGTGGTAAAGATAGGAGTGTGATGGTGATACGATACCGGGCACCTCCCCAAGCTTGGCGATTGCCAAGGGGAGTGCACATACCCATGTGATTATTTCTTCGGAGGTGGTGAAGTAGGAGTTGTTGATGATGCAGGCTTGTCGTCCGTCTTCCAACGCATAGGCTCTCCATCATAAAAGGATGATCGAGTCTCCGAGATCCTTAAATCTGCAGCCAAACTCATCCTTTTGAATCTATATTCATACTCGCAGTTCTGGTTTTGCAGGTCATAAATCTGGGCTTGGAGGTGCTCAATTTTCTCCTGAAGCTTGAATATGGTCTCCCCAATGACTTTGGCATCCAGCTTGTGGTTGTTGGTGAACTCCGTGATCATCATCTGGTTGGCGTTGAGTCCACGCTCCACCATCCCTTGACACTTGAAAACTTCTTGCTCCATGGCTTGAAGCTTTGTCTCCACGCCCCAGACGCCTTGGTTCCCCCACATCGCGGATGTGCAGCACCCCCTCACGTATCTCAATGGTTTGAGGGTGATGCAGCACCTCCGCGAGATAGGGGTTGATAACCCTCTCGAAAAACTTGTCCTTGGGAGCGCTTGGAGACAACATGGTGCTCTAGATCTGAAACAAAAACAGCTCGAAATGAAAACAGAGGATATTTGCGTGATACGGTGGTCCAAACCTTCGGGAGTATATATAATGAATTTTTACCGACCAAACGTAACATACAAGAAAACGGAGTCAGGGAGGCACACGAGGTGCCCACGAGATAGGGGGGCGCGCCTACGAGGGGCGGCCTCCTCTCTCGTGGGAGCCTCGTGTCCCTTTTGGACTACTTCTTTCTTCCTAAAATTCTTAAATAATCCAAAACTGATAAAAAATTCCATTAGAGTTGTTTTGGAGTCGGTTTACTTACCGTACCACGTACCAGTGGCTTTTCGGAGTCTGGAACGTTCTGGAAAGTGTCTCTTATGTACTCCTCAGGGGTTATGGTTTCAATAATATTAGTTTCAACATTGACAGGATTACCTGAAATATAATGTTTAATTCTTTGACCGTTTACCACCCTCGGATTTGTGCCTTCGAAGTTGTTGATTTTTATAGCACCAGAACGATAGACCTCCTCGATAACGTAGGGACCTTCCCATTTTGATAGAAGTTTTCCTGCAAAAAATCTTAAACGAGAGTTGAACAATAACACATAATCTCCTACGTTAAACTCACGCTTCTGTATCCTCTTATCATGCCAACGTTTGACTTTTTCTTTGAAAAGCTTGGCATTTTCATATGCTTGGGTTCTCCATTCATCAAGTGAGCTAATATCAAACAACCTCTTCTCACCGGCAAGTTTGAAGTCATAATTTAGCTCTTTAATAGCCCAATATGCTTTATGTTCAAGTTCAAGAGGTAAATGACATGCTTTTCCATAAACCATCTTATATGGAGACATACCCATAGGATTTTTGTATGCAGTTCTATAGGCCCATAATGCATCATCAAGTTTTTTGGACCAATTCTTCCTAGATCTATTCACAATCTTTTGCAAAATTAATTTGAGCTCTCTATTGCTCAACTCTACCTGACCACTAGACTGCGGGTGATAAGGAGATGCTATTCTATGATTAACATCATACTTAGCGAGCATCTTACGGAAAGCACCATGAATAAAGTGTGAACCACCATCAGTCATAAGATATCTAGGGACTCCAAACCTCGGAAAAATAACTTCTTTAAGCATTTTAATAGAAGTGTTACGATCAGCACTACTAGTCGGAATAGCTTCTACCCACTTAGTAACGTAATCAACAGCAACTAAAATATGTGTATAACCATTGGAGGCAGGAAAAGGTCCCATATAATCAAAGCCCCAAACATCAAACGGTTCAATAACAAGAGAATAATTCATAGGCATTTCTTGACGTCTACTAATGTTACCTATTCTTTGACATTCATCACAGGATAAGACAAACTTACAAGCATCTTTGAAAAGAGTAGGCCAATAAAAACTAGATTGTAGTACATTGTGTGCAGTTCTATCTCCAGCGTGGTGTCCTCCATAGGATTCAGAGTGACACTTGCATAGGATTTGTTCTTGTTCATGCTCAGGCACACAACGTCTAATAATACCATCTACTCCTTCTTTATAAAGGTGTGGATCATCCCGAGTAATGTCTTAAATCATAAAAGAACTTTTTCTTTTCTTTGGTATGTGAAACTAGGCGGTATATATTTAGCAACAATGTAATTAGCATAATCAGCATACCAAGGAGCAAAGACGAGAAGCATTGACAACCGCTAATTGTTCATCAAGAAAACTATCATTAATAGGCAGTGGGTCATCAAGAACATTCTCTAACCTAGACAAGTTGTCTGCAACGGGGTTCTCAACTCCCTTTCTATCAATAATATGCAAGTCAAATTCTTGGAGCAAGAGAACCCATCTGATGAGTCTAGGCTTAGCATCATTCTTTTCCATAAGATATTTAATAGCAGCATGATCAGTGTGAATAGTGACTTTGGAATCAACAATATAAGGTCTAAACTTATCACATGCAAACACAACTGCTAAGAACTCTTTTTCAAGGTAGCATAATTTCTCCGGGCAAGATCAAGAGTCTTACTAGCATACTGGATAACATTCAATTTCTTATCAACTCTTTGCCCTAAAACAGCACCTACAACATAATCACTAGCATCGCACATAATTTCGAAAGGTAAATTCCAATCAGGTGGCTGAACAATAGGTGCGGTGATCAAAGCTTTCTTAAGTGTTTCAAATGCTTCCACACAATCATCATCAAAGACAAAAGGAATATCTTTTTGCAATAAGTTAATCAGAGGCCTACAGATTTTAGAGAAGTCCTTAATGAACCTCCTATAAAAGCCGGCATGACCAAGGAAACTTCTTATACCTTTTATGTCCTTGGGACATGGCATCTTTTCAATAGCATCAACTTTGGCTTTATCAACTTCAATACCTTTTTCGAGATCTTGTGCCCCAAGACAATGCCTTCATTAACCATAAAGTGACACTTTTCCCAATTCAGGACGAGACTAGTGTCTTCGCATCTGCAAAACTCGATCAAGGTTGCTCAAACAATCATCAAAAGAGGATCCATAGACGGAGAAATCATCCATGAATACCTCACAAATCTTTCCACAAGAATCAGAAAATATAGCCATCATGCATCTTTGAAAGGTAGCGGTGCATTACATAAACCAAAAGGCATACGTCTATAAGAAAAAGTACCAAAAGGGCAAGTAAAAGTAGTTTTAGATTGATCCTTTGTTACACAGTATTTGAGAGAAGCCGAATAACCATCTAGATATCAAATATGTGTGTGTTTGGATAGCCTTTCTAGCATTTGATCAATAAAAGGTAAAGGGTAATGATCTTTCTTAGTAGCTTTATTTAACTTACGAAAATAAATTACCATCCTATAGCCTGTAATAATTCTTTGCGGGATCAATTCATCTTTATCATTAGGAACAACGGTAATACCTCCCTTTTTAGGGACACAATGGATGTGGCTTAGCCATTCACTATCGACAACGGATAAATAATACCTGCCTCAAGGAGCTTTAGTATCTCCTTTCTTACCACTTCCTTCATTTTGGGATTTAATCGCCTTTGAGGATCTCTAACTGGTTTGGCATCTTTCTCCACTGAAATTTTGTGTTGACATAATGTGGGACTAATGCCCTTAAGATCATCCAGAGTATATCCAATAGCAGCTCGGTGCTTCTTCAGAGTTTTCAATAATCTTTCTTCTTCTTTCTCTGAAAGGTTAGCACTAATAATAATAGAATATATTTCTTTTTCATCAAGATAAGCATACTTAAGATTATCAGGTAAAGGTTTGAGTTCAAACACGGGATCTCCCTTGGGTGGAGGGGGATCCCCAAGAATTTCAACGGGAAGGTTACGTTTCAGCATAGGTTCTTTTTTAAGGAACACTTCATCTATTTCTTCCCTTTCCTGCATAAACATATCGTTTTCATGGTCTAGCAAATATTGTTCTAACGGATCGGTCGGAGGAACAGCAATCGAAACAAGACCAATAATTTCATCCTTACTAGGTAATTCCTCTTCACGGTGTTGTCTACGAAATTTAGAAAATTTGAACTCATGAGACATATCACCTAGACCAATAGTAACAACATCCTTTTCGCAGTCTATCTTAGCATTAACGGTGTTCAAGAAGGGTCTACCAAATATAATGGGACAAAAGCTATCTTGTGGGGAGCCAAGAACAAGAAAATCAGCAGGATATTTAGTTTTCCTACACAAGACTTCAACATCTCTAACAATTCCCATTGGTGAAATAGTATCTCTATTGGCAAGTTTAATTGTGACATCAATATCTTCTAACTCAAGAGGGTGCAATATCGTGCTTAATTTCTTTGTATAAGTCAATAGGTATTGCACTAGCACTAGCACCCATATCACATAAGCCATGATAACAATGATCTCCTATTTTAACAGAAATAACAGCATGCCTACCACAGGTCTATGTTTATCTTTAGCACCGGGTTTGGCAATTCTAGCAGTTTCATCACATAAATAAATAACATGCCCATCAATATTATCAGACAAGAGATCTTTAACAATAGCAACATTAGGTTCAACTTTGATTTTCTCAGGAGGTTTATAAGTTCTAATATTGCTTTTACGAACCACAGTTGAAGCTCTAGCATGATCCTTTATCCTAACAGGGAAAGGTGGTTTCTCAACAAAAGCAGTAGGAATAATAGGATCACTATATGTAATAGTCTTTTCTTCGACTCTAATGGGTGCAACTACTTTTACCTCAACAGGAGGATTATATTTAAACCACTTCTCTTTAGGGAGATCAACGTGAGTAGCAAAAGTTTCACAAAAAGTAGCTACTATCTCAGAGTCAAGCCCATACTTAGAGCTAAATCCACGGAAAGCATCGGTATCCATAAAAGATTTAACACAATCGAACTTAGGTGTCATACCTGACTCCTTACCATCGTCGGAACCCCAATCTTCAGAGTTGCGCTTAATTCTTTCCAATAGGTCCGATTTGAAATCAATAGTCTTCAGCATATAGGAACCAACACTGGAAGTATCGAGCAGGTTGCGATTATCAAGAGAAAGCCGAGCATAAAAATTCTGAATAATCATTTCCTGAGAGAGCTCATGATTGGGGCATGAATATAACATTGACTTAAGCCTCCCCCAAGCTTGAGCAATGCTTTCTCCTTCGCGAGGCCAGAAATTATATATGTAATTACGATCACGATGAACAAGATGCATAGGATAGAACTTATGGTGAAATTCCAACTTCAATCACTTATAATTCCAATATCTCGTATCATCACATAGCCTATACCATGTCATTGCATATCCCTTCAAAGATAAAGGGAAGACCTTCCTTTTGAAAACATCATCAGTAATGCCTGCAAGCTTAAATAATCCACAAACTTCATCCACAAAGATAAGGTGTAAATTGGGATGCAATGTTCCGTCTCCTGCAAAAGGATTAGCTAACAGTTTCTCTATCATACCCGAAGGAATCTCAAAGTGAATATTTTCATAAAGTTCAGTAGGTTGAGGAGCATCTCTTTTATCTTCTGGTTGGGGTGAATATACCCCAAACAAGCCCCTCAAAGGATTAGTTTCCATAGTGAAAAGTAACAGAAAATTTCAGCACACTATATAAACGTTTCCTTACCAAGTTCCACTCACCAAAAGAGCTACACTCCCCGGCAACGGCGCCAGAAAAGAGTCTTGATGACCCACAAGTATAGGGGATCTATCGTAGTCCTTTCGATAAGTAAGAGTGTCGAACCCAACGAGGAGCAGAAGGAAATAATAAGCGGTTTTCGATAAGGTTTTCTCTGCAAGCACTGAAATAGTAGGTGATAGATAGTTTTGTGATAAGATAAATAGTAACGAGCAAAAAGTAAATAAAGTAAATAAAGTGCAGAAAGGTGTCCCAATCCTTTATGTAGCAAAGGATAAGCCTGGACAAATTCTAATAGTGAAGAAGGAGCTCCCGAGGACACATTGGGAATTATCGTCAAGCTAGTTTTCATCACGTTCATAAGATTCGCGTTCGGTACTTTGATAATTTGATATGTGGGTAGACCGGCACTTGGGTACTGCCCTAACATGGACAAGCATCCCACTTATGATTAACCCCTATTGCAAGCATCCGCAACTACAAAAAGGAGTATTAAGGTAAACCTAACCAAAGCATTAAACATATGGGTCCATATCAACCCCTAACGAAACAACGCATAAACTAGGGTTTAAGCTTACATCACTCTAGCAACCCATCATCTACTTATTACTTCCCCATGCCTTCCTCTAGGCCCAAATAATGTTGAAGTGTCAAGTAGTCGACGTTCACATAACACCACTAGAGGAAAGACAACATACATGTCATCAAAATATCGAACGAATACCAAATTCACATGACTACTAATAGCAAGACTTCACCCATGTCCTCAGGAACAAACATAACTACTCACAAAGCATATTCATGTTCATAATTAGAGGAGTAATAATATGCATAAAGGATCTGAACAAAGGATCTTCCACCAAGTAAACCAATTAGCATCAACTACAAGGAGTAATCAACACTACTAGCAACCCACAGGTACCAATTTGTGGTTTTGATACAAGATTGGATACAAGAGATGAACTAGGGTTTTGAGAGGAGATGGTGCGGTGAAGATGTTGATGGAGATTGACCCCTCTCGATGAGAGGATCGTTAGTGATGACGTTGGTGATGATTTCCTCCCGGAGGGAAGTGTCCCCGGCAGTAACAGCTCCGCCAGAGCCCTAGATTGATTCCGCCAAGGTTCCGCCTCATGGCGAAGTTTCGTCCGTAAGCTTGCCCTCGATTTTTTTCCAGGTAAAAGTGATGATATAGCGTAAGATGGGCTCGAGGCCCACCAGGGGGCCTAGGAGATAGGGGTCGCGCCCTGTGGGGGCGCCTGCCTCTCTGGACAGGTGTGGCCCTCGGCCTATTTCTTTCGCTCATAAATTCTTATAAAATCCAAAAAGTTGTTTCGTGGAGTTGCAGGACTTTTGGAGTTGTGCGTAATAGGTTTCCAACGTTTGCTCCTTTTCCAACTGAATTCCACGCAAGCATTCCCCCTCTTCATGGTAAACCTTGCAAAATAAGAGAGAATAGCCATAAGTATTGAGATATAATGTGTAATAACAGCCCATAATGCAATAAATATTGATATAAAAGCATGATGCAAAATGGACGTATCAGATGAGTATATTCGGACACCGGATGAGTTCCGGGGGTCACCGGGTAATTATCGGAGTGTCGGGGGGTTATCGGAACCCCCCGGGGGACTATTGGGCCTACATGGGCCATATGGAAGAGGGGAGGCAGCCCACAAGGGGCAACCGCGCCCCCTCCCTAAAGGGAGTCTAAATTGGACTAGGGAGGGGGGCGGGCTCCCCCTTTCCTTCTCCTCTCCCTCTCCTTCCTTCCCCCTTCCTCCTCCTAGTTGGACTAGGAAAGGGGGAGTCCTACTCCTACTAGGAGGAGGTCTCCTTCCCCACCTTGGCGCGCTCCAAGGCTGGCCGGCCTCCCCCCTTGCTCCTTTATATACGGGGGCAGGGGGTACCCTAGAACACACAAGTTGATTGTTTCCAGTCGTGTGTGGTGCCCCCCTCCACCATAATCCACCTCGGTCATATCCTCGTAGTGCTTAGGTGAAGCCCTGTGCCGGTAGCTTCATCATCACCGTCATCACGCCGTCGTGCTGACGAAGCTCTCCCCCGACACTCTGCTGGATCATGAGTTCGTGGGACATCACCAAGCCGAACGTGTGCAGATCATGGAGGTGCCGTACTTTGGGTACTAGGATCGGCCGATCGTGAAGACGTACGACTACATCAACCGCGTTGTCATAATGCTTCCGCTTACGGTCTGCGAGGGTACGTGGAAAACACTCTCCCCTCTCGTTTCTATGCATCACCATGATCTTGCGTGTGCGTAGGACTTTTTTTGAAATTACTACGTTCCCCAACAGTGGCATCCAAGCCAGGTTTATGCGTAGATGTTATATGCATGAGTAGAACGCAAGTGAGTTGTGGGTGATAATAGTCATACTGCTTACCAGCATGTCATACTTTGATTCAGCGATATTGTTGGATGAAGTGGCCTAGACCGACATTATGCGGACGCTTACGCGAGACTGGTTCTACCGACATGCTTCGCACACAGGTGGCTGGTGGGTGTCAGTTTCTCCAACTTTAGTTGAATCGAGTGTGACTACGCTCGGTCCTTGTTGAAGGTTAAAACAGCACATACTTGACGAAAAATCGTTGTGGTTTTGATGCGTAGGTAAGAACGGTTCTTGCTCAGCCCGTAGCAGCCACGTAAAACTTGCAACAACAAAGTAGACGACGTCTAACTTGTTTTTACAGGGCATGTTGTGATGTGATATGGTCAAGACATGATGCTAAATTTTATTGTATGTGATGATCATGTTTTGTAACAAAGTTATCGGCAACTGGCAGGAGCCATATGGTTGTCGCTTTATTGTATGAAACGCAATCGCCATGTAATTGCTTTACTTTATCACTAAGCGGTAGCGATAGTCGTAAAAGCAATAGTTGGCGAGACGACAACGATGCTACGATAGAGATCAAGGTGTCGCGCCGGTGACGATGGTGATCATGGCGGTGCTTTGAGATGGAGATCAAAGGCACAAGATGATGATGGCCATATCATATCACTTAAATTGATTGCATGTGATGTTTATCATTTAGGCATCTTATTTTGCTTAGTTCGACGGTAGCATTATAAGATGATCTCTCACTAAATTTCAAGGTACAAGTGTTCTCCCTGAGTATGCACCGTTGCGACAGTTCTTCGTGCTGAGACAGCACGTGATGATCGGGTGCGATAAGCTCTATGTTCACATACAACGGGTGCAAGCCAGTTTTGCACACGCTGAATACTCGGGTTGAACTTGACGAGCCTAGCATATGCAGATATGGCCACAGAACACTGAGACTGAAAGGTCGAGCGTGAATCATATAGTAGCTATGATCAACATAGTGATGTTTACCATTGAAGACTACTCCATCTCACGTGATGATTGGACATGGATTAGTTGATTTGGATCACGTGATCACTTAGATGATTAGAGGGATGTCTATCTAAGTGGGAGTTCTTTAGTAATATGATTAATTGAACTTTAATTCATCATGAACTTAGTACCTGATAGTATTATGCATGTCTATGTTGTTGTAGATAGATGGCTCGTGTTGTTGTTACGTTGAATTTTAATGCGTTCCTAGAGAAAGCTAAGTTGAAAGATGATGGTAGCAACTACACGGACTGGGTCCGTAACTTGAGGATTATCCTCATTGTTGAACAGAAGAATTACGTCCTGGAAGCACCGCTAGGTGCCAAACCCGCTGCAGGAGCAACGCCAGATGTTATGAACGTCTGGCAGAGCAAAGCTGATGACTACTCGATAGTTCAGTGCGCCATGCTTTATGGCTTAGAACCGGGACTTAAACGACGTTTTGAACGTCATGGAGCATATGAGATGTTGCAGGAGTTGAAGTTAATATTTCAAGCAAATACCCGAATTGAGAGATATGAAGTCTCCAATAAGTTCTACATCTGCAAAATGGAGGAGAATAGTTTTGTCAGTGAGCATATACTCAAAATGTCTAGGTATAACATTCACTTGATTCAACTAGGAGTTAATCTTCCAGATGATAGTGTCATTGACAGAATTCTTCAATCACTGCCACCAAGCTACAAGAGCTTCGTGATGAACTATAACATGCAAGGGATGGATAAGACAATTCTCGAGCTTTTCACAATGCTAAAGGCTGCGGAGGTAGAAATCAAGAAGGAGCATCAAGTGTTGATGGTCAACAAGACCACCAATTTCAAGAAAAATGGTAAAGGGAAGAAGGGGAACTTCAATAAAAACGGCAAGCAAGTTGCTGCTCAAGTGAAGAAGCCCAAGTCTGGACCTAAGCCTTAGACTGAGTGCTTCTACTGCAAAGGGACTGGTCACTGGAAGCGGAACTGCCCCAAGTATTTGGCGGATAAGAAGGATGGCAAGGTGAACAATGGTATATGTGATATACATGTTATTGATGCGTACCTTACTAATGCTCGCAGTAGCACTGGTATTTGATATTGGTTACATTGCTAATATTTGCAACTTGAAACAGGGACTATGGATTAAGCGAAGATTGGCTAAGGACGAGGTGACGATGTGCGTGGGAAATGGTTCCAAAGTCGATGTGATCGCGGTCGGCACGGTACCTCTACATCTACCTCCAGGATTAGTTTTAGACCTGAATAATTGTTATTTGGTGCCAGCGTTAAGCATGAACATTATATCTGGATCTTGTTTGATGTGAGACGGTTATTCATTTAAATCAAAGAATAATGGTTGTTCTATTTATATGAGTAATATATTTTATCGTCATGCACCCTTGAAGAGTGGTCTATTATTGTTGAATCTCGATAGTAGTGATACATATATTCATTATATTGAAGCCAAAAGATGCACAGTTGATAATGATAGTGCAACTTATTTGTGGCACTGCCGTTTGAGTCATATTGGTGTAAAGCGCATGAAGAAACTCCATTCTGATGGACTTTTGGAACCACTTGATTATGAATCACTTGGTACTTGCGAACCATGCCTCATGGGCAAGATGACTAAAACTCCGTTCTCCGGAACAATGGAGCGAGCAATAGATTTGTTGGAAATCATACATACTCATGTATGTGGTCCGATAAATGTTGAGGCTTGCGGCGGGTATCATTATTTTCTCACCTTCATAGATGATTTGAGTAGATATGGGTCTATCTACTTGATGAAGCATAAGTCTAAAACATTTGAAAAGTTCAAAGAATTTCAGAGTGAAGTGGAAAATCATCGTAACAAGAAAATAAAGTTTCTACGATCTGATCATGGAGGAGAATATTTGAGTTACGAGTTTGGTCTTCATTTGAAAAAATGCGGAATAATTTCGCAACTCACGCCACCCGAAACACCACATCGTAATGGTGTGTCCGAACATCGTAATCGTACTTTACTAGATATGGTGCGATCTATGATGTCTCTTACTGATTTACCGCTATCGTTTTGGGGTTATGCTTTAGAGACGGCTGCATTCACGTTAAATAGGGCACCATCAAAATCCGTTGAGACGACACCTTATGAACTATGGTTTGGCAAGAAACAAAAGTTATCGTTTCTTAAAGTTTGGGGCTGCGATGCTTATGTGAAAAAGCTTCAACTTGATAAGCTCGAACCCAAATCGGAGATATGTGTCTTCATAGGATACCCAAAGGAGATTTTTGGGTACACCTTCTATCACAGATCCGAATGCAAGACATTCGTTGCTAAGAATGGATCCTTTCTAGAGAAGGAGTTTCTCTCGAAAGAAGTGAGTGGGAGGAAAGTTGAACTTGATGAGGTAATTGTACCCGCTCCCTTATTGGAAACTAGTTCATCACAGAAATCTGTTCCCGTGACTCCTACACCAATTAGTGAGGAAGCTAATGATGATGGTCATGTAACTTCAGATCAGGTTACTACCAAACCTCGTAGGTCAACCATAGTAAGATCCGCACCAGAGTGGTATGGTAATCCTGTTCTGGAGGTCATGTTACTTGACCATGACGAACCTACGAACTATGAGGAAGCGATGATGAGCCCAGATTCCGCGAAATGGCTTGAGGCCATGAAATCTGAGATGGGATCCATGTATGAGAACAAAGTATGGACTTTGGTTGACTTGCCTGATGATCGGCAAGCCATCGAGAATAAATGGATCTTCAAGAAGAAGACTGACGCTGACGGTAATGTTATCGTTTCACAAAGCTTGACTTGTTGCGAAAGGTTTTCGACAAGTTCAAGGAGTTGACTATGATGAGACCTTCTCACCCGTAGCGATGCTTAAGTCCGTCCGAATCATGTTAGCAATTGCTGCATTTTATGATTATGAAATTTGTCGAATGCATGTAAAGACTGCATTCCCGAATGGATTTCTGGAAGAAGAGTTGTATATGATGCAACCTGAAGGTTTTAACGATCCAAAGGATGCTAACAAAGTGTGCAAGCTCCAGCGATCCATTTATGGACTGGTGCAAGCATCTCGGAGTTGGAATAAACGCTTTGATAGTGTGATCAAAGCATATGGTTTTATCTGAGACTTTTGGAGAAGCCTGTATTTACAAGAAAGTGAGTGGGAGCTCTATAGCATTTCTAATATTATATGTGGATGACATGTTGTTGATTGGAAATGATATAGAATTTCTCGATAGCATAAAAGGATACTTGAACAAGAGTTTTTCAACGAAAGACCTCGGTGAAGCTGCTTATATATTGGGCATCAAGATCTATAGAGATAGATCAAGACGCTTAATTGGACTTTCACAAAGCACATACCTTGATAAAGTTTTGGAAAAGTTCAAAATGGATCAAGCAAAGAAAGGGTTGTTGCATGTGTTACAAGGTGTGAAGTTGAGTTAGACTCAATGACCGACAACTGCAGAAGATAGAGAGAAAATGAAAGGTGTTCCCTATGCTTCAGCCATAGGCTCTATCATTTATGCAATGCTATGTACCAGACCTGATGTGTGCCTTGCTATTAGTTTAGCAGGGAGGTACCAAAGTAATCCGGGAGTGGATCACTGGACAGCGGTCAAGAACATCCTGAAATACCTGAAAAGGACTAAGGATATGTTTCTCGTTTATGGAGGTGACAAAGAGCTCGTCGTAAATGGTTACGTCGATGCAAGCTTTGACACTGATCCGGATGACTCTAAGTCACAAACCGGATACGTGTTTATATTGAACGGTGGAGCTGTCAGTTGGTGCAGTTCTAAGCAAAGCGTCATGGCGGGATCTACGTGTGAAGCGGAGTACATAGCTGCTTCAGCAGAAATGAAGGAGTCTGGATGAAGGAGTTCATATCCGATCTAGGTGTCATACCTAGTGCATTGGGTCCGATGAAAATCTTTTGTGACAATCTTTGGTGCAATTGCCTTGGCAAAGGAATCCAGATTTCACAAGAGAATCAAGCACATCAAGAGACGCTTCAATTCCATCCGCGATCAAGTCGAGGAGGGAGACATAGAGATTTGCAAGATACATACGGATCAGAATGTTGCACACCCGTTGACTAAGCCTCTCTCACGAGCAAAACATGATCAACACCAAGACTCCATGGGCATTAGAATCATTACTGTGTAATCTAGATTATTGACTCTAGTGCAAGTGGTAGACTGAAGGAAATATGCCCTAGAGGCAATAATAAAGTTGTTATCTATATTTCCTTATATCATGATAAATGTTTATTACTCATGCTAGAATTGTATTAACCGGAAACTTAGTACATGTGTGAATACATAGACAAACAGAGTGTCACTAGTATGCCTCTACTTGACTAGCTCGTTGAATCAAAGATGGTTCAGTTTCCTAGCCATAGACATGATTTGTCATTTGATTAACGGGATCCCATCATTAGAGAATGATGTGATTGACTTGACCCATTCCGTTAGCTTAGCACTTGATCGTTTAGTATATTGCTATTGCTTTCTTCATGACTTATACATGTTCCTATGACTATGAGATTATGCAACTCCCGAATACCGGAGGAACACTTTGTGTGCTACCAAACGTCACAACGTAATTGGGTGATTATAAAGGTGCTCTACAGGTGTCTCCGATGGTACTTGTTGAGTTGGCATACATCAAGATTAGGATTTGTCATTCTGATTGTCGGAGATGTATCTCTGGGCCCTCTCGGTAATGCACATCACTATAAGCCTTGCAAGCACTGTGACTAATGAGTTAGTTGCGGGATGATGCATTACAGAACGAGTAAAGAGACTTGCCGGTAACGAGATTGGACTAGGTATTGAGATACCGATGATCGAATCTCGGGCAAGTAACATACCGATGACATAGGGAACAACGTATATTGTTATGCGGTTTTATCGATAAAGATCTTCGTAGAATATGTGGGAGCCAATATGAACATCCAGGTTCCGTTATTGGTTATTGACCGGAGACGTGTCTCGGTCACGTCTACATAGTTCTCAAACCCGTAGGGTCCCCATGCTTAACGTTCGGTGACGATTGGTATTATGAGATTATGTGTTTTGATGTACCGAAGATAGTTCGTAATCCCGGATGTGATCATGGACATGACGAGGAGTCCCGAAATGGTTGATACATAAAGATTGATATATTGGATGACTATATTCGGACACCGGATGAGTTCCGGGGGTCACCGGGTAATTATCGGAGTGCCGGGGGGTTATCGAAACCGCTGGAGGGACTATTGGGCCTACATGGGCCATATGGAAGAGGGGAGGCAGCCCACAAGGGGCAGCCGCGCCCCCTCCCTATAGGGAGTCCGAATTGGACTACGGAGGGGGGCACCCCCCCTTTACTTCTCCCTCCTCTCCTTCCTTCCCCCTTCCTCCTCCTAGTTGGACTTGGAAATGGGGAGTCCAACTCCTACTAGGAGGAGGACTCCTTCCCCTCCTTGGTGCGCCCCAAGGCCGGCCGGCCTCCCCCCTTGCTCCTTTATATATGGGGGTAGGGGGCACCCTAGAACACACAAGTTGATTGTTTCCAGCCGTGTGCGGTGCCCCCCTGCACCATAATCCACCTCGGTCATATCATCGTAGTGCTTAGGCGAAGCCCTGCGCCGGTAGCTTCATCATCACCGTCATCACGCCATCGTGCTGACGAAGCACTCGCTCGACACTCTGCTAGATCTTGAGTTCGTGGGACGTCACCGAGCTGAATGTGTGCAGATCACGGAGGTGTCGTGCTTTCGGTACTAGGATCGGTCGATCGTGAAGACGTACGACTACATCAAACGCGTTGTCATAACGCTTCCGCTTACGGTCTACAAGGGTACATGGACAACACTCTCCCCTCTCGTTGCTATGCATCACCATGATCTTGGGTGTGCGTAGGATTTTTTTTGAAATTACTACGTTCCCCAGCAATTACATAGGCATCACGTACTAGATTAGTAGACCGACTCCTGTCTGCATCTACTACTATAACTCCACACATCGACCGCTATCCAGCATGCATCTAGTGTATTAAGTTCATGGAGAAATGGAGTAATGCAATAAGAATGATGACATGATGTACACAAGATCTATTTATGTAGAAATAGACCCCATCTTGTTATCCTTAATGGTAACGATACATACATGTCGTTTCCCCTTCTGTCACTGGGATCAAGCACCGTAAGATCGAACCCATCACAAAGCACCTCTTACCATGGCAAGGAAAATGGATCTAGTTGGCCTAACTAAACCAAAGATTCAAATATATGAGGCTATAAGTAATCATGCATATAAGAGATCAAAAGACTCAAATAACTTTCAGGGATAAAAACATAGATCTAATCATAAACTCAAAGTTCATCGGATCCCAACAAACACACCGCAAAAAGAGTTACATCAAATAGATATCCAAGAGACCATTGTATTGAGAATCAAGAGAGAGAGAGAGAGAGAGAGAGAGAGAGAGAGAGAAAGCCATCTAGCTACTAACTATGGACCCGAAGGTCTACAAAGAACTACTCATGCATCATCGGAGAGGCACCAATGAGGATGATGAACTCCTCCGTGATGGTGTTTAGATTTGATCTGGTGTTTCTGGAACTTGCGTGTCTGGAATTGATTTTTGTCGACTCCCCTAGGGTTTCTGGAATATTGGGGTATTTATAGAGCAAAGAGGCGATGCGGGAGGCCACCGAGGTGGGCACAACCCACCTGGGCGCGCCTGGGGGCGAGCCGGTTGTGCCCCCCTTGGGGCACCCGCGGGTGCTTCTCCGGCCCAATGGGTGTCTTCTGGTTCATAAAAATTCTACAAAAAGTTTCACTGCATTTGGGCTCCGTTTGATATTGATTTTCAGCGATGTAAAAAACAAGCAAAAAACAAGAATCGCATCGGGCACTATGTCAATAGGTTAGACCCAAAAAATGACATAAAATGATTGTAAAACATCCAAGAATGATAATATAACATCATGGAACAATAAAAAATTATAGATACGTTGGAGACGTATCAACATCCCCAAGCTTAATTCCTGCTCGTCCGCAAGTAGGTAAATGATAAAAACATAATTTTTGATGTGGAATGTTGCCTAACATGTTCATCACATATTATTTCTTTTATAGCATGGACAATTGGACTTTTATATGGTTCAAAGCAATATTCTAGTTTTGACATGAGGACTTTAATACTCAAGCATATCAACAAGCAACCATGTCTTTCAAAATATCGATGCTAAAGCAAGTTATCCCTAGCCCATTATGCTCAAGCATTGACCCACCCATGAAACACACTCGCATATTAGCTACACCCAATGCTAAAGTACGATCATAGTGCCCGTTAGTTGGTGCTTTATAAGAGAAGATGGAGACTCAAGTAAAAATAAAAATTGCATAAAGTAAATTGAAAAGGCCCTTCGCAGAGGGAAGTAGGGATTTGTAGAGGTCCTAGAGCTCAAAGAGAAAAAGATTGAGATAAAATATTTTGGGTGGCATGCTTTTCCTGTCAACGAAAACGATCGAGTAGTTCCCAATTGAAAGTGCTAGTTATCGACTAGAGGGGGGGTGAAATGGCGATTTTTATGAAAGTCTTCAAAACATGTGAGTTTCAAAGACGGACAACAGAAATGAACCTATAGATATGCAGCGGAAGGTAGACTACACTAGGCAAGACATAGTCAAGTAAGCAGTGAAGTGAAAGCACGAAGACTATTAGCAGCTAGGTAGTATGGATCAGGATGGAATATAATATGAAGCCAAACAATAATAATCTTCACACAGTGAAGTCAATCAGATCATGCAAGCAGACAATGACTTCATGAAGATAAACTGTAAGTAAAGAGAGGGAAGTGATAGAACCAGTTGCTTGGAGAGGACAAGGATTTGTTGGACCAGTTCCAGTTGCTATGATAACTGTGCGTCTGGTTAGGGAGGCTGAGATTCAACTCAGAAGACCGCATCTTCACCTTATTCCCCTTGAGCTAAGAAGACTTTGTCCTCGCCCAATCACTCAGGTAAGTCTTCAAGGTAGACTTCCAAACCTTCACATACTTCGTTCACCGGCAATTCACAATGACTCTTGGAAGCTCAAAACGCGACGCCTAACTGGCTGGAGGATTCACAGTCCTCAAGTGTAATAAGTCTTCAAATCACGCGGACAGAAAGACTTCAATGATGCCTAACACTCTTTGGCTCTGGGTGATTTGGGCTTTGTCCTTGCAAGGATCTTTCTCTCAAATGCTTCGGAGGTGGGTTGCTCTCAAACGACAAAAGCCGTGCACTAACTCTGAGAAGCCACCAATTTATGGTGTAGGGGGTGGGCTATTTATAGCCAGGAGGCAACCCGACTTGATTTGTCTGAAATGACCCTGGGTCACTAAGGAACTGACACGTGTCCAATGTCAGATTTCAAACACACGCGGCAGCTTGACTTGGGCTACAAGTAAAGCTGACTCATCCAGCTCTGGATAAGATTTGCTCTCAGTGTCTTCACTCGAAGACATAGGATTTGGTTGAGCATCACTTCAGTCACTTTGACTTTGTTCACTTGGACCCCACTTAATAGTGCGGTGGTTCCTATGACTCAACAAAGAAGAAAAGGAAACTACGAAACAACTATGTCTTCGTACTCCATAGTCTTCATGCGAATGTCTTCTTGAGTCATAATCTTTATTGTGAATATCTTCACATACCAACATTGTCTTCAATGTCTTCACACATTTTTAGGGGTCATCTCCGGTGGGTAAACCGAATCAATGAGGGACTACTACCTGTGTTATCCTGCAATTCTCACAAACAAATTAGACCCTCAACCAAGTTTGTCGTCAATACTCCAAAACCAACTTGAGGTGGCACTAGATGCACTTACAACTCCCCTTTTTTGGTGATTGATGACAAACTGGTTGAAGTTTTCAACAAGGATAAAAGTATGTGAGATTGTAAGGGTTAAGGCATTGTCTTCATAAGTAGCAAAAGGCTCCCCCTGAAGATGTGCATATAAATAGTTTGCTCTTGAATGCAAATGCACATGGTAGGTTTTACTTGTGGAGATCCTCTTCAACCTATGAAGACAATTCATCATGCATATACAGATATAACAAAGATAATGACATGCATAATGAAAAATGGACGTCTGCGGAATGACTTCATGCGGAATTTATCATCGCATCATAGAGTAGCAGAAAACGTAGCAGACAACCATCAAGTTTAAGTGTTACAACTCAAAGAACCAAATGTATCAAAAACGAGAGTTGTAACCACTTAACAAAAAAATAGCAACCACCCATATGGACCCGCTTGAAGACTATCAACTCATATGCTTCTCCCCCTTTTGTCAGTAGGGACCAAAAAGGTTTGAAGACATAGAGCATCTAGTCGTTCCTATCAGGAGTAGATGAAGGTGCAGGGTCGACGTTGGAGTTTGGTGGTGCAGAGGGGCCTGGTGCAGTGTCGAGACGCGGCGAGGTCATGGTCGGTGAGGTGGCATCATCTTCTTCATCGACGGCTCTTGCAACAACAGTTGCAGCTAAAGATGAATACTCGGGGTCTTCTAAGGAAGGAGTACGACGCAAGACGGCATTGCGAGGAGGCTTGGAATCAAACTTGTAGCGCCCAGTGAAGCCATCTTCGCGAAGATCGTCTTCGGAGCTTAGCAATGTCAGACTCTTCCAGGACCTCCGACAAGCTTCATGTGACACGAATGCATTCTTGGTGGCAAGATTGCGAATGCGATTAACATCCACCAAGAGGCTCTGCATCTAACGCTTTAGCCAGTCATGGTGCTTATCATGTTTCTGATGTAAGGCCAAAAGAAGCTCTCGGTCATTGAGTACACGAGATTGCTTCCGAGGCCTTTGAGCAATGGTGTTTTCAGTGGCTTAAGTTGTTGCATGATGAGGTGCACGTGTATTTCCAGCCAGAGGATAAACACGAGTTGCAGCAAGAACTCCCTCAATTGGTTGTGAGAAGCTTTGGTGATCAACATTGTGAAGATAAATTGGCTCCTTGGCAGGCTCAGGGTAGATGGCTTCGACAGACATATCAACCTCGGGCAAGAAGATAAGATGGTTGCGCACAGAGGGCTGATAGTTGACAGAAGAGTGAAGCTTGATTAAGCGCATCACCCATGGAGCATAAAACTTCAGGCCAAATAGACCAATTCCAGATGCAACCAGTTGCTTGATGAAGAAATCTTGAGCATTGAAGCTGATGCCATTGAGAATATAGAACACCAATGTCTTCATCGTGCCTTCAAGCTTGGCTGCAGGAGAATGTCCTTTGACGGGCCATAGAGTTCGCCTTACAATGTGATAAATGGTACAGGGCAAATACTCGAGGTCTTCGACAAAGAATTCCTTAGGATATTCAGCGTCTTGTGGCAGTGGCTTCATCATGCTGAGCATCTGACTCATGTTGGGCTCAGGATTCTGAAATATGCTCTCCAATGCATTTCTGTGTAGCTGACAACCAGGTTCATAGAGCTCACCTGGAGTGGCCAGGGAAGTAAGCTTAATGATATCTTGAGCTTTGGCTTCATGGTGCACATCACCTGTCATTCACTCAAGGACCCAAGTCTTTGGATCCCTGTTGTAGCCACGAATGTGAAGAGTGGCATAGAATTGTAGTAGGAGCTCTTCATTCCAATGCTCTTTGTCTGTGATGAACTGCAGGAGGCCAGCATCTCTGAAGCAGTCTAGAGCTTCTTCCAAGGTAAGGCACTGTAAATGGCTTCACAATCCAGACGCATGTGGGGAAAGATTCGCCCTTGATTCTATAAGATACATGAGTAATAATTGCGCTGCTGATAGCTCCAGAAGCGATCCGATGAGATTCTTGGCTTCGAGTACGGGTTCTTGGCACTATCAAAGAATGTGTTGTGTGCCCTGAAGCTGTTGACATTGAACGATCCTGGCGATGTTGCAGCACCGGGAAATCTTGGCAGTATGGGCTTTGGCTTCTGAACGTGAGGCCTGTGCTCCACATGGTAATCAAGTTGTGGTCCGGGAGCAGGAGGAGGAACCAGAACAGGCCATCGGACAGTGACAAGTTGGCCGCGCTCATATGCCTGCTCAATAGTGTGAGGCCTTGGGGGTGTAATAGCAGCTTCGGCACTGACTGTGGTTTCAGGTTGCACACTAGCTTCAGGTGCAACATTAGCTTCAGGCGCCACAATGTCTTTAGCCATGACAACGTCATTGGCTTCAGCAGTGTTGTTTGTGGCCGCCTCAATGTTTTCAACCTCCTCTTCAGTAGCAGGAGGGTTGGGCACAGACACGTTCTCCTCGAGAACAGCTTCTTGAGTGACAGGGGGTGTGGCAACTCTTTCTTAATCTTCTTCTTGAGGTTCTGGATGGTCATCGGCTGATGCAGCCGGAATGTCTTCAGCATCTTTTGCTTCGGACTCGGAGACATTCGCAGTGGGAGTGGCTTCAGGAAACACTTGGCGTGCTACTGAGCTTTGTTGCACTTCTCCCTTTGGAATGCTTGACATGGCAACCTGTGGCCTAGGGCCTTTGCGAAGCCTGCGGAAAGCAGGCGACGCCTGTGGTGATGGAGTGGTCTGGACCATGTACTCATCATGAAGCACCGGAGTGGTGACTTGAGGTGGTGGAGTACTGGGTGTGTCTTCATTACTTGGGGTCTCTTGTTGAGGGCGATCAGCCCACGAAGCATCCTGAGCAATTGGCGTCAAGGGATGACCAATGCTGATGTGTTTGTTGTTCGTGAGAACAGGCGATGATACCGGTTGGTGCTCGATCTGAGGAAGGACTTCATCATCATCTTCTACATTGTCATCATGACCAATGTCTTCACCTATGATGTGGTCGACAGGTGGAATTTCTTCATCTTCGGGAGCCTCTGTGAAAGCAGGCTCTTGGACTACAAGTTGACGCTCTTGGTTGGAGGAGGTAGGACGAGCAACTGAGATGGGCTCGACAACAAGTGGCTCTATGGCAGCAACACAACTTTTCGCAAAGACTTTGTCTTCGGCTTCTTTGTTAACGGAGCACCGTCAGAGGCATTCTTGTGCTTGCGTTTCTTGGCTCCGGCCTCAACTGCCCTTGTCTTCTTCAGTTCTGAAGCTGTTGTGGGGACCTTAGGCTTCGAGCCTGTCATGCTGGCAGGGAAGAAAATGCGAGGTGCTTCCTGCCCTGATGCTTCAGCTTGGGCCACTGCAGGCTTCTTCTTCTGTTTGGCAACCATCTTGGGGTCGATGCCTGGACGGCCAAGAGCCTTGCGCTTCTCTGCCTCATTGTGAGCTTGAACACATTTTCCTGTGAAGTATTTCATCTGCTCTCTTGAACCTTTTTGTTCCTCACGCTTCTTGTGAAACTCTTCCTTGAGGTCATGTAGCATCTACTTGAAGCTTTGAACATCAGCCACACTGAGCTTGGCCATATTCTTCTTGAATTAAGCCTTTTCATAATCAATTTTGTTCTTCAACTTGACGATCTTCTGAGCGAGAGCCAGCTCATTAGCAATGGCTCCATGCAATGTGATGCTTATGTCCACCGGGAGCTGAAGATCATCAATGCTGAGGCTCAGGTTGTCAAACCCTTCATCGATGAAATTGTTCATAATATCCATATCAAAGAGGGGCAGATCATTGAAGATCTCTGCCTCTTGCTTGCTTTTGATCAGAAGCTCAAGGGCATCATCACCAAGATCTTCATCGCTGGACAGATTAATGGTGGCATCTTCATTGCACAGAACGGCAACAGGTGTCAGTTCTTGTGCAGAACTCTTGATGAGCTTCTTCTTTTGCTTGGACTTCTCTGTCTTCTTGGAGACATGAGAGAGATCTTCAGATTGCACACTGGTTTCAGGAGGTGCAGTGGCCAATGGCTTCGCACGTGAAGCTTTTGGTGTGGCAGAGGGCTTTGAAGCCTTAGACTTCTTTTGCTTCTGAGGCTTTGGTGGTGGTGGAGCTTCATCGCATGTCGGCCATCACCGAAAGCGATCCATGGCGGCCCCCTGTACTGCTATGTGAGTGATGAGGCCTTCGAGGTTATAGAAGGGTCCGACGACATTTGGTTCGGCATCACGAGTGCCATCATCCCTTGGAGCAGATGGACCAGGGTTGAAGTCGAGTCCAAATGCTTTCTTGTTCTTCACAGCAGAATCTTTTGCAAACTTATAGTTACACTTGAATAGATTGTCATCGCGACACCATAGCGGAGAAGAGGGGTCGGCATTCTCTGGTTGTGGTCCTTGGACCATGGAAGGATAGAAACCTTGAGCAATGGCTTTGGTCTTGGACTTGGCCTGAAGATTTTGATAGAGAATATCTCCCCATGGTCGCTTGATTGCGTTCTTCTCAAGATACTCGGGTCACGGGTTGTACTTGAACCATTGTTCCGCCCAATATCGTCGAATCCATTGGATTCGAGTCTTGCGCTAGCCATAGCTTTCTTCAGGATCTGTCTTGTACAAATCATACAGATCAGGAGGCAAATCCTTGGATGTATCCCCACGGTGCTGCCTGCCGCTCTTTCTTGCTGACTTTTCAGTAGCCATAATGTTCAGACTGAAAGAGGCTTCAGTACTGTGTATGGCTTCCGTCTGCTGGTCGGAAAGGAACTGGCTTCAGGAGAATAGGTGTGACGTTGTAAGAATTCTGCAAATGAATGCATACTATGAGAACCTAGGGATTCTCCCACGGACATGTACCTGTGAGAACATTAGTGTCGGCGTTCTGGGAACGGGGGTCCCCACACTTGCCTGCCTGCGGCCTGCGTCGTGGCTCAAAGGGGGGCCCAACACGGCCCATCTTCATCAACACAAGCTCAAGACCCTAGCGAGGGGCCATGCCCCGCGGGGCGGACGACAGGGAGCTTCCTCAGGCACGGCCTCATTAGGCTGGCTCGTGAGGAGGCGGAGAGATCAAGGCGGGGTACCTTACGAGGTGCCCATGATGCAAGCCATGACGACCAAGGGCACCAAGTGGGCGCCAGCCACATTGTCCTCCTTTCCTCTTTGGTGCAAAGGGAGCAAGCGCAGGCGAGAGCATCAAGCAAAGGCATCCATTTCGGTGCAACAAGACCAAGACCAGCCCAACGGCAGGAAGGAAGTCATTGTGGAGCCCAAGCAGGCGTCACCACCAACGACAGGCGAGGACCAACTTTAGTCAGGATAAGTGTACTAGATGTTCCCCTTCAAAATGGCCAATTGTTGGCGCCCTTCCCGCTCAATACTTGGGAGAGGCCCAGGGCCTTCGCCTATAAATAGGACTAGCCACCCACAGGATAGGAGAGAGGAGAAGATGGAGAATCGGATCAAGTAGCATCTGAAAGAGAGAGAGAGAGAGAGAGAGAGAGAGAGAGAGAGAGAGAGAGAGAGAGAGAGAGAAAGGTGGCTGAACTCTTCCTAGCAGTTCATCGCCCCGGCCAAGAACAGACCCTCGCGAGGTTGTTCTTCCTTGTATTGTTCATCACCATCAGCCCAAGAGGCAATCCACCACACCACAAACTAGAGTAGGGTATTCCACCACAATGGTGGCCCGAACTAGTATAAACCTTGCGTCTCTTGTATTGTTCCTTTCATAGTTTAGATCCTAGTGAGGCGGCGGGGTGCAGGTAGGTAGAGGGCGAGATCTCCGTGCGCAACCCAGTGTTCGAACCTCAAGGGTCTGCCGGAACCCGAAATCCGACATTTGGCGCCGCTGTAGGGTGCGCCGAATTGCCTTCCGCCGCCATGTTCTCCGTCGACCACCGGATCCATGTTCGACGCTGTCGGCCGCGCCGAGCGCCGAGCCGCTCTCGCTTCCTGCGTCGCCCAGACGGCTCCCGTCGGCGGGCGCCCTCGTCGTTCCCCGTCGCCTGCCGTCAACGCCACCATCGGCCCGGTGGGGAATGAGCAGCAAGCATCGTCCCATCATCCCCCCGTGAGGCAAGACGGTCGCACTGCTACCCCCTCACTTGCCCTAGCTGGTTCTTCGTCTCGCGCGTTCCGCGCACCCATGGAGGCTCGAGCTGCGCTCATCGCGGCAAACGAGCTCATGCGCTACCATCAAGTCGACGACGTCTACGAAGAGTGGCTCGACCGCGTCGCCGAGCTCGTCCGCGCCGCAGGGGGCTCCCCTGCGCCGTCCGTCCCGCTGCACCGCACCCCGCCCTGCGCGGGCGACGAAGCTCCGGGGGTGCCTCAGCCGCCTCCCCCTCAAGAAGGCACCCTGGCCCCAAGGCGCGTGGTCCCTGGGTGGAACCCGCTCCGTTCGGCGCCAGCACGGCAAGAGCAGAGCTGCCAGGAAGTCCCTCGCCCACAAGAAGCTGCCTGAGTGCTCCCCGCTCTAGCTCGTCGCAACCACGCTCCTGCTCCAGCATGACAAGACCCCGCGCTGCTCCCAGCTGCAGCGCATGGGGACCCGCAAGACCAAGCTCTTCGTCACCCAAGGCCTCCCGTGGCCACAAAGAGCTGCCGTGCCTTCACCACCGAGCTGCGTAGCGTCGCGTGGCCCGGCAAGTTCAAGCCAGACCTGCCTCCTTGCTACGACGGTACGACCGACCCCGCAGAGTTCCTCCAGCTCTACGAGCTGGGCATCGAAGCCGCCAACAGAGACGAGAAGGTCATGGCGAACTTGTTTCCCATGGCGCTCAGGACGGGCCCTTTTGGCTCCTGAACCTGGCTCCAGGCACGATCTCCTCCTGGGACGAGATGCGCACCCGCTTCATCACCAACTTCCAAGGTACTCGTGATCGGCCAACCGCCGTGAGCGACATGCGCCGTGAAAGCACAAGTGCTCCCTAGGTGGTTTTGGTAATTAATGACAATATATCTCTTGTTGGACTAACACTTTTATCTAGTATGTTTCAGATAAGTTTAGCAATGGAGTGGCATGGACTAAAGGATGTGGGAACTCCTTCAAGATGCTAAGGACAAAGGATTGGCTCAAGCTTCAAGCTCAAGACTCTTCATTTTACATTTTAGTGATCCAAGATCACATTGAGTCTATAGGAAAAGCCAATACTATCGAGGAGGAATGAGGTGTTGCGTAATGAGCCTCTTGCTTCAAAGTGCTTAGTGATATGCTCCAAATACCCTCAACTACTTTCCTACTTCCACACATTTGTCCTAAACCTAAAGTCATGCTCGGCCCCCCTGATACTTTCTATCCGTCTCCACCGAGTTTGGATGTCTTAGCCACTGCCACAAACCCTAGGCAAATCGGTCTCACCGATAGGGATCTCGGTCTCACCGAGATGGGATTGTAATCTCTCTCTGTGTATGTCCATTATCAAAATTGGTCTCACCGAGTTTGAGCAATCGGTACTACCGAGATTACAATGCAAACTCTCTGGTTAACTTATTATCAAAATCGGTCCCACCGAGTTTGATAATCGGTCAAACCGAGTTTGCCTGACCAACTCTCTCGAAAGCTTATTACCAAAATCGGTTCCACCGAGTTTGTGTAATCGGTCTTACCGAGATTACGTTATGCCCTAACCCTAACCGAATCGGTCCCACCGAGTTGCATTCCGGTCCCACCGAAAACCCTAACTGTCACATTATTTGCTAAATCGGTTTGACCGAGTTTAACGATTCGGTCCCATCGAGTTTGGTAGATTGTGTGTAACGGTTAGATTTTGTGTGGAGGCTATATATACCCCTCCACCTCCTCTTCATTCGTGGAGAGAGCCATCAGACTGAACCTACACTTCCAAAGATCCTATTTACGAGAGAGAACTACCTACTCATGTGTTGAGGCCAAGATATTCCATTCCTACCATATGAATCTTGATCTCTAGCCTTCCCCAAGTTGCTTTCCACTCAAACCCTCTTTCCACCAGATCCAAATCCTATGAGAGAGAGTTGAGTGTTGGGGAGACTATCATTTGAAGCACAAGAGCAAGGAGTTCATCATCAACGCACCATTTGTTACTTCTTGGAGAGTGGTGTATCCTAGATTGGCTAGGTGTCACTTGGGAGCCTCCGACAAGATTGTGGAGTTGAACCAAGGAGTTTGTAAGGGCAAGGAGATCGCCTACTTCGTGAAGATCTACCGCTAGTGAGGCAAGTCCTTCATGGGCGACAGCCATGGTGGGATAGAAAAGGTTGCTTCTTCATGGACCCTTCGTGGGTGGAGCCCTCCGTGGACTCACAAGAACTGCTACCCTTCGTGGGTTGAAGTCTCCATCAACATGGATGTACGATAGCACCACCTATCGGAACCACGCCAAAAACATCCGTGTCTCCAAATTGCGTTTGAATCCTCCAATCCCTTCCCTTTACATTCTTGCAAGTTGCATGCTTTATTTTCCGCTGCTCATATACTCTTTGCATGTTTGCTTGATATATGTTGTGAATGTTAAACTTGTGCCTAAACTCCACTCAAACTTTAAAGAAACTTAAAAACTGCAACTTTGGTACTTAGTGTCTAATCACCCCCCTCTAGACACCTCTTCTCAAGGTCCTACAAGTGGTATCGAGCATTGGTCTCCATTGCCTTGGTTTAATCACCATTGGAGGAAGATGGATGAGTCTACTTTGGGAGTCTTAGACATAGAGTGCCTATTCTTGATGGAGAGTATTTTCGTGAGTGGAAAAATGAGATGCTTGTTATTTTCAATCAATATCATTTTAACAAGTACATTGCTAGCCCTTGTGCACCTTATGTTGATCCTATGCATCCAACCCATGATGAGTCAATTGACATGGTTAGGAATCTTAGAACTGCCGAACTTATCATTAGAGGATTGCCTAAAACTTGATTGGATGTTTGCCTACTTTTAAGTGTGCCTACACCATATGGAAATTTCTTGAGGAATGATTTCCAGATCATTCCTTGAAAAATCTAGATGAAATTCTCCATAAGTCTATTGCTTTGAGCAAAATGAATACTAGTGATCCTATGTTTGGTGATCGTCTATTTGAGCTTACAAACCTTATGCGTGCCAAAGGAAATGTTGGTATTATTAGTGACATTATTTCCGAAGCTATAAGAATTCATAGACAAGATTATTGTCAAACTCATTCTAATGAATCACCCTCTCTAGGATTTGATCCACCACATGACGATGTTGAACATGGATACTATGATAAGGATGATGATAGTGACTTCGATCTTGATGATGCAATGAGACATTTTGGTCTTATGGCAAATCTTTGGGGATATATGTCAGGAGGAAAGGAATGGGTTCTTGATAGTGTATGTACCGATCACATGACCGGAGATAAAGACATGTTTCGTGAGCTTGCTGATAATGATAGTCCTCGAAAGTATGTCACTTTCGGTGACAACTCAAAGGGTAAGGTGGTTGGCCTCGGTAAGGTGGCCATATCACATGATAGCTCCATACAAAATGTTATGCTCGTTGAATCTCTTGGTTACAACTTACTTTCGATTCTAGACTTGCTGATTTCAGTTTCAATGTTCTATTTATCAAGTAGATTGCCAAGTGTTTCGTCGAGATAATCATAAAATGGTCTTTACCGGTGTGCGTGAGGTGATCTATACATTGTTGATTTCACTAAAAAGGCTCAACCTAAAACTTGCTTCATTGCTAAATCCTCAAAAGGCTGGTTATGGCATAGGCGATTAGGTCATGTTGGTATGCGAAACCTTGACAAGCTTATTAAGGGAATCATATCCTTGGAGTTAATGATGTCATATTTGATAAGGATAGACTTTGTAGTGCTTGTCAAGGTGTAAACAAGGTTGGAGGAAGGCATCCCGTGAAGAACATCATGACCACGAAGAGGCCACTCGAGCTACTTCACATGGATCTCTTTGGTCCCAACTCTTACAAGAGTCTCGGTGGAAATTCTTTTGGTCTAGTTATAGTTGATGATTTTTCCAGATTTACGTGGGTGTTCTTTCTCGATGATAAATCGCAGGTCCAAAAGATCTTCAAAAACTTCGCTAGGAAGGCCCAAAACCAATTTGAAGTGAAGATCAATAAGGTTCGCAGCGACAACGGAACAGAGTTCAAGAGCGCAAATGTGGACACTTTTCTTGACGAAGAAGGGATTTCACACGAGTTCTCGGCTACGTACACACCTCAACAAAATGGAGTTGTTGAGAGGAAGAACCGGACGCTCATCAAAATGGCGAGAACAATGCTTGATGAGTACAAGACGCCGAAGCACTCTTGGGCGTAAGCGGTTGAGACAGCTTGTCATGCAACAAATCGCTTGTATCTTCACAAGCTACTCGGCAAGACTGGCATACGAGCTACTCACCGTAACAAACCCCAAGTTGGATACTTTCGAGTATTCGCTCAAAGTGCTACATTCTTGATAAGCATCGTCGCTCTAAATTTGCTCCTAAGTCTCATGAAGGTCTCCTACTAGGTTATGGCTCAAACTCTCACACTTACCGTGTTCACAACAATTTCACCCGAAAGGTTGAAGAGACGGTAGATGTGAAGTTTGATGAATCTAACGGCTCGCAAGTAGAGCAATTGCCATTTGATGTAGGAGACAAAGATCCTTCGGAAGCAATCCAAGACTTGTCTATTGGCAAGGTCCGTCCAACGGAGGTGAAGGAGACTACCTCGTCCGTCCAAGTGGAAGCTTCTACTTCACGACAATGTGAACCAAGAGTTGATACAGAAGCATCCACAAGTGGGACACAAGATGAAGAAAACGAGGAAGTGCATCAAGATGAACGTCAACGACCTCCTTCTCCACCACGACAAGAGAACGACAACGCCAACAATGAAGAAGGCCAACAAGAAGAACAAGATGAAGAAGATGTTCAACGAAGACCCAAGAAAAAGCTTTCACGAGTTCGAGCAAGAATTGCTAAAGACCATCCCGTCGAGCAAATCTACAATGATATTCAAACCGGGAGAATCACTCGCTCTAAAACTCGCTTAGCTAACTTTTGTGAAAACTATTCTTTCATCTCTAGCATTGAACCTATGAAGGTCGAAGAAGCATTGGAAGATTCAGATTGGATAAATGCTATGCATGAAGAGCTAACAACTTTGAGAGGAACCAAGTTTGGACATTGGTTGAGAGGCCCGACAACAACCACAACATAATCGGTACCAAATGGGTGTTTCGCAACAAGCAAGATGAAGATGGACAAGTAGTTCACAACAAAGCACGTCTCGTCGCCCAAGGCTACACACAAGTCGAAGGTATGGACTATGGTGAGACATACGCCCACGTTGCTAGAATTGAGTCCATTCGCATCTTACTTGCCTATGCTAATCACCATGATATCAACTTGTACCAAATGGACATTAAAAGTGCTTTTCTAAATGGTGAAATAGAGGAGGAAGTTTATGTTAAACAACCTCCGGCTTTGCCAATCCTAAGAAACCCAATCATGTTTACAAACTTCACAAAGCTCTTTATGGACTTAAACAAGCTCCTAGAGCATGGTATAAATGCTTGACCAAGTTCCTTATTGAAAAAGGCTTTGAAATTGGGAAAATTGATTCTACTCTTTTTACTAAAAGGGTTAATGATGAACTCTTTGTGTGCCAAATTTATGTTGATGATATTATATTTGGTTCAACTAACCCTCATTTTAGTGAAAAGTTTGGGAAGCTAATGTCGGAGAAGTTTGAGATGTCTATGATGAGTGAACTCAAATTCTTTCTTGGTTTGCAAATCAAGCAAACTAAGGAAGGTACTTTTGTCTCGCAAACAAAGTACACCAAGGACTTATTCAAGAAGTTCAATATGCAAGAATGCAAAGGTATGACTACACCCATGCCTTCTAGTGGACATCTTGACTTAACCAAAGATGGTGAACCGGTTGATCAAAAGGTTTATCTCTCTATGATTGGTTCATTGTTATATCTATGTGCTTCACGTCCCGATATTATGCTAAGTGTGTGCATGTGTGCGCGATATCAAGCTTCCCCTAAAGAATGTCATCTTAAGGCCGTGAAAAGGATAGTGAGATACTTAATCCATACACCAAATTTTGGCATTTGGTATCCTAAGAGGGCCTCTTTCGATCTTGTTGGCTATTCCGACTCAGACTATGCCGGAGACAAGGTTGATAGAAAGTCCACTTCGGGTACTTGTCAATTTCTTGGTAGATCTCTTGTGTCTTGGTCCTCCAAGAAACAAAACTCAGTATCCTTATCCACCGCCGAAGCTGAATATATTGCCGCTGGTTCATGTTGTGCTCAATTACTTTGGATGACCCAAACTCTTAAAGATTATGGGATATATGTGAGACATGTTCCATTGCTTTGTGATAATGAAAGTGCTATCAAAATTGGTCATAATCCTGTGCAACATTCTCGAACTAAGCATATTGAAGTTCGTCATCATTTCATTCGAGATCATGTTGCTAAGGGTGACATTGATCTTAAGCATGTTCGCACCGAAAAGCAATTAGCGGATATATTCACTAAACCTCTTGATGAGAAAGTGTTTTGCAGGTTAAGAGGAGAATTGAACATCATTGATGCTTCAAACTTGGAGTAGAAACTCCATTGGATACATGCAAGACATGAGCTTATGACTAATCCTTGATATTTCTCTTATGATGAAAAACTTATGTCTTGGATATATTTGTATCTTGCATGTTATCTAACCCATGTAGGTACTTGGTTGAATCAAATTCCATGAGGTTGAAACCTACTCATATCTTAAGCAATCTCTACATTACCAAGTCTCTACACAAGGTGGTTGAAGACAAGGAAGCACGAAACCATTCAAACATATCCTTTGACAAATTCTATGTTGAGTTTCATGATTGTCATTTTTGAATATACAAGTTCTCTTCCTTGCAAGAACTAACCCATGTAGGTAGATGAACTCAAATTCCAAGTGGTGCTCCAAATTCTTGATGAGCTACATCAACCTTGAGCAACCCACACAAGTTCAACTACATGGACAACACCACCAACCAAGGTATGTTATTCCATCTTAAAGAAGCTTTACTCCGAGTCATGAGTTAAAGCAACTCGACAAGATGTGAATACATCAAGATGCTTAAACGAAAAATGGCAACCCCATTTTGAGCTTAAAGGAAGATTTTGTGTTTCTTCTGATCCAGCTCCACTCAATGAATCTTGTCCTCTACAAGCATCACATTTTCATCATTGCTTTGTTCTGTGTCTCAAGGATCAAACCCATTCGACAGACTCCAGAAGACCCTTCTTGAAAATTGATGTCAAAGGGGAGAGAAAGAACATCAAAGCTTATCATTTGGAGATAGAGAGAGCGCATCAAAACTTATCACCTTTCTTCTTAAGGGAGAGAGAGACCTTCTAGGGGAGAGACCCTCAAAAGGCGAGAGAGGTCTCCAGTGGGGAGAGGATACTTAAGTAGAAAGTATTTCTCAAGGATCCCGGATGCTTGGTGTTCAAGAGGAGAGATGTCCACATGTCTTCTTGAGGGAGAGACATGTTCATATGATCTGTTGTGCTCAATTTTGCATTAGCATACATTAGCTCTGAACTTTAGCTCGATCATCAGTCATATCTTTCAGCTCTGTTTTCCTTCAAATTTCTGATTTTCTATTCCCTATCTTCTCCCAGTATCCCATGTTAGATTCAGGGGGAGCAAGACATCTAAGGGAAAGAGATCATTTAAATTCATTGCATATCTTTCCTCTTGGGGACATGTCGAATCCAATGTGGTACTCAGTACTCACTCCCTACATGTCATCTCAGTCTTGGTATTCTTGTGGTTTCTTCTGTTTGCTCTGGCTAGTAGATGCATCTGTGTTATCTAACCTTGTTTTCACAGGTTCATTCCATCCTAAGCCAACTCAAGACCACAAGGTAAGTATATGCATCACAATCATGTGTATGAGGAATTCTTGCTGATGTACATACTGTTTGCAAGAAGGACTCATGGGCATGAAGGTATTAATTTAATACTTTTTGCTCTGATGCATATAGCCAAGATACATGTAACACATTGCCTGCTCTATCATGGTTATGCTATCACATGCTTCTATATTTCATATTCACATGATTGCATACATGTAGGGAGTGCCTATGCTTGTTACATGTCTTTCCAAAGCTTTACTTGCTATTCTTTATATCTTTATCTAAAGCTTTGATGTATGTTGCCATAAATTACCAAAAAGGGGGAGATTGAAAGCACAAGTGCTCCCTAGGTGGTTTTGGTAATTAATGACAACATATCTCTTGTTGGACTAACACTTTTATCTAGTATGTTTCAGATAAGTTCAACAATCGAGTGGCATGGACTAAAGGATGTGGGAACTCCTTCAAATGCTAAGGACAAAGGATTGGCTCAAGCTTCTAGCTCAAGACTCTTCATTTTACATTTTAGTGATCCAAGATCACATTGAGTCTATAGGAAAAGCCAATACTATCGAGGAGGAATGAGGTGTTGCGTAATGAGCCTCTTGCTTCAAAGTGCTTAGTGATATGCTCCAAATACCCTCAACTACTTGACTACTTCCACACATTTGTCCTAAACCTAAAGTCAAACTCGGCCCCACTGATTCTTTCTATCCGGCGCCACCGAGTTTGGATGTCTTAGCCACTGCCACAAACCATAGGCAAATAGGTCTCACCGATAGGGATCTTGGTCTCACCGAGATGGGATTCTAATCTCTCTGTGTATTTCCAATATCAAAATCGGTCTCACCGAGTTTGAGCAATCGGTACTACCGAGATTACAATGCAAACTCTTCTGGTTAACTTATTATCAAAATCGGTCCCACCAAGTTTGATAATCGGTCAAACCGAGTTTGCCTGACCAACTCTCTGGAAAGCTTATTACCAAAATCGGTCCCACCGAGTTTGTGTAATCGGTCTTACCGAGATTACGTTATGCCCTAACCCTAACCGAATCGGTCCCACCGAGTTGCATTCTGGTCCCATCGAAAACTCTAACGGTCACATTATTTGCTAAATCGGTCTGACCGAGTTTAACGATTCGGTCCCACCGAGTTTGGTAGATTGTGTATTAGCGGTTAGATTTTGTGTGGAGGCTATATATACCCTCCACCTCCTCTTCATTCGTGGATAGAGCCATCGACCGAACCTACACTTCCGACATCCTATTTCTCGAGAGAGAACTACCTACTCATGTGTTGAGGCCAAGATATTCCATTCCTACCATATGAATCTTGATCTCTAGCCTTCCCCAAGTTGCTTTCCACTCAAACCCTCTTTCCACCAGATCCAAATCCTATGAGAGAGAGTTGAGTGTTGGGGAGACTATCATTTGAAGCACAAGAGCAAGGAGTTCATCATCAACGCACCATTTTTACTTCTTGGAGAGTGGTGTCTCCTAGATTGGCTAGGTGTCACTTGGGAGCCTCCGACAAGATTGTGGAGTTGAACCAAGGAGTTTGTAAGGGCAAGGAGATCGCCTACTTCGTGAAGATCTACCGCTAGTGAGGCAAGTCCTTCGTGGGCGACGGCCATGGTGGGATAGACAAGGTTGCTTCTTCGTGGACCCTTCGTGGGTGGAGCCCTCCATGGACTCACGCAACCGTTACCCTTTGTGGGTTGAAGTCTCCATCAACGTGGATGTACGATAGCACCACCTATCGGAACCACGCCAAAAACATCCGTGTCTCCAAATTGCGTTTGAATCCTCCAATCCCTTCCCTTTACATTCTTGCAAGTTGCATGCTTTATTTTCCGCTGCTCATATACTCTTTGCATCACTTCCTTTGAGTTGTTCAACTTGGCGACCAAGTGCGCCAGGGCCGAGGAAGGGCGTCTCTCCCTCCTCGAGCTGCCTGCCGCAGACCCAGAAGAGAAGAAACCCAAGGCCAAGGATGTGAAGCGCAAGGGGGCTGCCGTGCTCGCGGCAGAACCGGACACCAAGCGGGGCAGAGATCAGCCAGAGTCTTCCAAGGGAAGCCGGTACTGCGTGTACCACGACCTCCACACCCACAACACCAACGAATGTCAAGAGCTCCGAGCCGTGCAAGAAGGGAGGATCGGCTGATGTCCCGACCGCAGTGACCGGGGCTACGGCCGAGGAGGAGGAAGGAACACAGGATGCTGGGAAGACCGCGACCCTCGCCAAGAGTGGCGCGACCAACCTCGCAAGGATCACTGGCGGGACCCGCCTCGCGAGGGAGGCTGGAGGGATCAGCCTCGCGAGGATCGCCCACAAGGCAACGCAGGCCTCCCTCCTCTGCCACCGCAGCCAAGGAGAAATGAAGACCGTCATGAGGACGAGGGGGCTGGGGGCTTCCAGGAGCCGCGCGCGATCGCCTGCATCCTGGGCGGAGCTCAAGCCCCAGCCTCTCAACGCATCTTCAAGCAGTTCGCCCACAAAGTGAATGCAGTCCTCCCCAAGCTCGAAGCCACACGCCCCCTCAGGTGGTCGGCGTGCGCCATCACGTTCAGCTCAGCCGATCAGCTCAAGTGTGCGGCCACAGCCAGAGTCCTCCCGATGCTTTGCTCCCCAATCATCAGCAACGTGCTAGTCACCAAGACCCTCATCGATGGCGGGGCAGGGCTCAATGTCCTGTCCGTGGAAACGTTCAACAATCTCCAAGTGCCTTACAATCAGCTTCACCGACCAAGCCTTTCTCTGGGGTCACCGACGGCTCCACGGTCCCGATTGGGCAGGTTCGCCTCCTGTCACCTTGGTAGCGACAACTACCGCACCGAGCTCATCGACTTTGACATCGCCCACATTCGCCTGCCATACAACGCCATCCTCGGGTACCCAGTGCTGGCCAAGTTCATGGCCGCAACCCACCACGGATACAACGTCCTCAAGATGCTAGGAAGTGGCGGAGTCATGATGGTGCCCTGCGAAGAGAAAGACGTGGTGTGCTCCACAGGCGAGCCTTCGAGCCGCATCACTTTGGAAGACCCGGATCGCGAGCGGAGGATTCGAGACCGCCCCAAGAAGAAGAAGACATCGTCGGCCCGGCCCCTCAGGAGGCAGGCCCCTCAGGGTCCGCGCCTTCTCAGGGGAAACCTCCTTCTATCGCATAGGAAAGCGTGCCCGGCGCCCTCCTCAGGCAGGGCTCGGGGGCTCCCCCCTGGAGGGCCACCGACCTTGCTAAGGTCACGAGGGAGGCGCTTGGGCACCACTTGGAGGCGTGTTTGACAGCGTTTCCCTCAAGAAAGAGCAAGGCAAGGAGGGCCAAACCCTCAGGAATTCATCAGCAAGATCATTCAGGAGCTGCAGGAGTCAAGAGTCATGAGTGGCAGCCGCCGCTTACCTGCCATAGCTCCCCATCCAGGCGAGGATGGTGGGCTGCGCGTCTGCATCGACATACCAGGGCTCAACCGAGCCGCCTCTCAAGAGCGCCTCTGGCCCTCTCGCGTGGGGCGTTGCGAAGGTCCATCCCACAAATACGTTCGCATGCCTTACGGCTTGCCGAACGCGGCTACCACGCGACAGCGCCTCATGAGGAGCACCCTGGAGGCTCAAGAGGCCAGGCGTTCCGCAGCCCTGGCAGAGATGGAGATGGTCCACGAGGAGCCACCAGCGCCTCGGGAGCCTCCCGAGGCCCCTGAGCCTGGGGCTCGTGAGGATCGCTCCGCAGCCCACCGAGTCTCATCGCACAAACACCCTTTCGTCTTCAACGCTATCGGTGACATCTTTCAAGTTTCATTTCCGGTGGGAGCACCCCCAGGCTGCATTATTCCCAGGCCGCGTGGGTCCGTCCCTGCGGCGTGTATCCCTTTTACTTCATGTTCTTAGCTTACCTTGTTGGGGGCGCCCCTCGGGCTGCATCATCCCAAGTCGCTCGGGCCAGACCCGACGGCATGTATCCCTCTTGCATTTATTTCGGGTCATGCGTTCGACCCATCATGCTTGTTATTTGATGCCAATCCATGGCACCTTTTCTTCATTCATGTCGACCGCTTGCACGTTAAAGGGGGGGGGGGTACCTGAGCATCGCGACTCAGGGCTCCTACTGGCTCTCCAGCCCTCACCCTCTGGCCTTGTCCACGGCATCGCAACCTGGCATACCAGCGGCCGAGACTTGGTCTTTGAAGGCCGGAACTTCCCAATGAGCCTCCGCGACGACCCTTCACGGCCTCGGCGGCGGCAGCTCGGCAAGCTCGACGGCTGGCTCCAAGACTGTGTCGAGGTCGGCGTTGGGATCGCGAAGGTAGATGTGGGTGAGGACCCGCGTCAGCGCTGCAGAAGACAAGACACGCGCCTCGGCCTCAGCCTTAGGGCCAAGGCCAAGGGTGACATCTTCAAGAGCGCGAACCAGGAAGGGAAGCAGCTTGGCGGGTCCGTCCTCTGCGCCGGCCAGCGGGCTCTCCAGGCCGCTCTCATAAAGCGTCCTCAGCAAGGTGCGAGCCTTCACCTCCATCTCCGTGAAGGCCACGCGATCCTCGGCAAGGACCCGTGCCTTGCCGTCCAGCTCGACCTTCCTCGCCTCCAACTCTTGCTCCAGCGCGCCTAGGCGGTCATGGCGCTTCTTGAGCTTGGCATCCCGGTCCTTGACGGCCACCTCGCGAGCTTTCATGCCTTCCTCCTGCTCTTGGCGAAGGCGGGCCTCCTTGGCGAGCTGGTCCCGCAGGTCCTGCAGCTCGCTCTCCAGCGCCCTGCAGCGACCTCGGACATCGGCTACCTCCCCCAAGGCGGCGTTGCGAGCAGCCTTCACCCCAAGGACGGCCTGCTTCTCCTCGTCGCAAGCCGTCGAGGCCTGGATCAGCGCCGCCCGAATCGAAGCATCGGAGCGAATCCAACCAGAAGCCAGCTCCAAGCGCCCGGCCACTACACGAGGGTCGGCGCCCAAAAGATCCTGCCGCAGCCGGTCCAGTTCGGCAACAGCACGATCCAGAAAGGTAGGAGGAGTCGGAGAGACAGCAGTCGGTGGGGTAGGAGGAGAAGGCGGCAGCGTGACCATAATATCATGAGGCGGAGCCTGCTGCACCCCAACGGCTGTGGTGGCAGCATCAGGCAAGGGCACCTCAGGAGTCGCTTGGGTTGTGGGGGCTGAGCTCACCCCAGCCGGCTCAGCCAGGCCTCGTGAGGACGACCGGGCAGGAGAGGCTCGTGCATTGCGGTCACCTTCTTTCGCGGGCAGAGGCGCTGCCCCAGACGGAACCTCAGGAGATCCCTTCGGCTTCTTTGCCGCGGGCGCCAGCCTAGCCAAGAGATATAGACGTCAAGCCTCAGCGACAAAACAAGAAATAAGATAGGAATCGAGCACTTACTGGTCGTCACTCGCGGGATCGAGCAACCTCCGGCCATACTTGAAGCCCGAGAGCCGGCTGCAAGGATCAGCCTCAAGGAGCTCGGGAGCAGAAGGCGTGCCTACGGATCGCCTCGGGGCCGGGGCAGACCCGCAGGGGATCAGCCCGGCCCTGTCCTTCTTCGGGATCGGGGGTAAGCTCCCGCCGCCCTGCTCGTCATCATCCTCGTCGTCGTCGTCGTTCGATGAGAGGCGGAGAACGCGTGACTTGCGCCGAGGGAGGGGAGCCCTCGACTCTCCGTCGGTCGCCTCGGAGTCGAGCCCTCCTTCTCGCTCCCCTTCTCCCTTCTCTTCGCTGGAGTCGCCGGAGGACACGTCCACCGGGTCCTCGGGAACCTCCATGAGCAGGCCCGTCCCCGTTGAAGACGGGCAAGGACTGCACTACCCGCTCCCAGTCGTCGCGGAGGAACAGGGGCGTAGGAGCGCCCTCCAACCTCGCCATGTTGCCCCCGACCAAAGATTGGAGAACCGCAGCCAGGTCTTCGTCGGCCAAGACCGCGGGGCTCGGGTGGGGCCTCCACATCGGAAGTGAGTACTGACGAAGTGGAGCCAGCTGGTGCTCCAGGAATTCCCTCAGCAGTGATGCGTCGGTCAACCGCCACCGCCATGCTAGCGGCCTCAGATCCGTGTCCATCTTCTCCAACACCGGCCTCATGGCGGGGTCCCACAGAGCTCCACTCGAGACCAATCGTCGAGCTCGTGGGGTGCTCCGTGGGCAATATTAGCCGAGGTGGATCGCCCAACATCTACCAAGACCCACTTGCTCCTGAAGCCCTCAATCCTCTTCCCGGGGTTGAAATGGCGATGGAGCTACCGTGCATAACAAAACTTCACAGACGCAGAGATGGGACCATGAGAGGTCCTGAGGGAGAAAGCGTGTGCGCAGCAGGGCCCGAGGGCTGCACCCCGACGTGAGCCTCACAATAGTAGGCGAAGATCGCCAGAAGGAGAACATAGTTGGGGTGGAGATGCAGAGTTTGTAGCTTGTAATGGCGGAGGACAGAGAAGAAGAACTCGGAAAAGGAAGGCACCAGACCGGCAACAATGGCGCTTACAAAGAGAGGATAGAAGGTGCTCCCTTGGCCCTCAGGGAGGGCGGAGCCGGCCTTGAACACCTTCGCCCCGTCGATGCCTTGCGCCGCCACCATCTGGCGCACCCGAGCAAGGCTCGCCTCCGACGCGTTCGGCGAGTCCAGGGCAGGCGAGTACCAAGCTCGGCCGAGTCTGGCGAGGCGCCATGTCTTGCTAGGCGTCTTGATCGAAGTGGATCTGAAGATTTCAAGGCAGGAAGGAGAGGCACAAGAAAGGGGATCTGAGCGGTAACGGAGAAAGCAAGGGAAGCAAAGCCTAGGCGGCCGCCGCTCCTTTATCAACTTCAGCGGTTGCTAAGGCACCCACGTCCAATCAACCGCCATGCGGTGCCAAAACCCTTGGCTGTTAGAACTGTGGCGCTCGCCTTGCCCTTCGCTTCTCTCTGCTCGGCCAAGTCCGGCGCGCCTTGGGCCCGGGGCTCTTGTCGGCGTTACAGGAGCAGGGGTCCCCAGACTTGCACACTGCGGCTGCTGGCGTGGCTCAAGGGGGCCCAGCACGGCCCATCTTCATCAACACAAGCTCAAGACCCTCGCGAGGGGCCAAGCCTCGCGGGGCGGATGACAGGGAGCTTCCTCAGGCATGGCCTCATCAGGCTGGCTCGCGAGGAGGCGGCGAGATCAAGACGGGGTACCTCACGAGGTGTCCATGACGCAAGCCATGTCGACCAAGAGGCGCCAGGCGGGCGCCCGGCCAGCAGTGTCCTCCTTTCCTATTTGGTGCAAAGGGAGCAAGCGCAGGCGAGAGCATCATGCAAAGGCATCCATTTCGGTGCAACAAGACCAAGACCAGCCCAACGGCAGGAAGGAAGTCATTGTGGAGCCCAAGCAGGCGTCACCACTAGAGCCTTTGACAGGCGAGGACCAACTTTAGTCAGGATAAGTGTACCATATGTTCCCCTTCAAAATGGCCAAGGCGCCCTTCCCGCTCAATATTTGGGGAGAGGCCCAGGGCCTTCGCTTATAAATAGGACTAGCCACCCACAGGATAGGAGAGAGGAGAAGAAAGAGAGAGAAGGAGAAGATGGAGAATCGGATCAAGTAGCATCTCAAAGAGAGAGAGAGAGAGAGAGAAAGGTGGCTGAACTCTTCCTAGCAGTTCATCGCCCGACCAGAAACAGACCCTCATGAGGCTGTTCTTCCTTGTATTGTTCATCACCATCAGCCCAAGAGGCAATCCACCACACCACAAACTAGAGTAGGGTATTACACCACAATGGTGGCCCGAACTAGTATAAACCTTGCGTCTCTTGTGTTGTTCCTTTCGTAGTTTAGATCCTAGCGAGGCGGCGGGGTGCAGGTAGGTAGAGGGCGAGATCTCCGCGCGCACCCCAGTGTTCGAACCTCAAGGGTCTGCCGGAACCCGAAATCCGACAATTAGAGGTGCGAGGGAAGGGAAGAGGTCATATGCATTCTCAGAAGATTTTGAAGATAAATCAGTTTGAAGACATTGACCTCATAGCGCGAAGACATTCACTTATATGATGAGAGTTGGTTCCAGATTTGTACGAATCCAAGAATAAGTACAAGTGAGGAATCTAACTAGTTGTGAAGCATAAGTGAATATACTTGGCAAGGTATGAGATGCAGAAAAAGACAGATCCAGTTTTGGAAGTTAAGAAACCACTTTTTGTTGAAGTGGATGGATCTGATAGATAAAAAGGCAGTAAAAGTAAGATTTAATTACCACACGAAGAACTGCTAGACGAAGTTGAGAGGGAGGCCGAGCAGTTCAATCTCCCACGCCCTAACTTGGTGGCGGAAGACACCTATGATGGTGGCAGCGAGGACGAGGTTCGCGGACGGCGTGAGGACGACGTCGAAGAGGTCGCGGCAGCTAAGTGCTTCGTCTCCGGCGTCGACGCGAGCTAGCGGAGGCGCTAGGGTTTGTGCAAGGTGGCGAGGTGGAAGAAGAGATAATGATCGCGGTGAGTTGAGTATTTATAAGGAAAGGGACAACACATCGTAATTACGCAGGTGCCCCTAGGGGTTCACATCTGAAGGACACGTGGCAAACATGCAACACACTGGAAGTTGTTCCATGTTCCCACGCACGCCTGGACTGTCGGGTGGTCGTTCCCGCTTCTCCGGGTTTCAGGCAATAAGGATATAGCATTAAAACAGATTCAACGTTTGTCTCTGTATCTTCTGCTGACAAGGACGTAGAGAAGACATTCCACAGATTCAATAGAATGCATATGATTTAGATAGATAGAATCTGAGGTAGAAGCATAGAGGGGGTTAGGGTCTGATCACATTCACTTAGATCAAAAGATTCAAACAAGAAGACATAGCTATAAGTGAATGCTGTAGAGGACAGAACACAAATATATGTACATATCAGTATTAGACCAAATCAACATTGCAAAGATAAACGCAAAAACAAATCAGTGTTGAAGATAAACCAAATGTGAAGACTCTGGAAATGTGACGCCAAAAGAATTACTTCAAACAAAAGTTTGGTGGCGGCATTACCCACTGAGGGAGTCCTGGATTAGGGGGTGTCCGGATAGCCGAACTATCACCGTTGGTCGGACTCCTGGACTATGAAGAAACAAGATTGAAGACTTCGTCCCGTGTCCGGATGGGACTTTCCTTGGCGTGGAAGGCACGCTTGGCGTCTGGATATGTTGATCTCCTACCATTGTAACCGACTACGTGTAACCCTAACCCTATCCGATGTCTATATAAACCGGAGGGTTTTAGTCCATAGGACGAACAACAATCATACCATAGGCTAGCTTCTAGGGTTTAGCCTCTACGATCTTGTGGTAGATCCACTCTTGTACTACCCATATCATCAATATTAATCAAGCGGGAGTAGGGTTTTACCTCCATCGAGAGGGCCCAAACCTGGGTAAAAACATCGTGTCCCTTGTCTCCTGTTACCATCCGCCTAGACGCATACGATTCGGGACCCCTACCCGAGATCCGCGGTTTTGCCACCGACATTGGTGCTTTCATTGAGAGTTCCTCTGTGCCGTCATTGTCGGGAAGGATGCCTCATCCCGTCTTTAAAAGACGGCACCGTTACTAAAGGAGCTTTGGCCACGGCCAAACTCTCCGGCTAAGCGGTTTTCTTATGACCGCTGTTGGCCGCCGCGCCGACGATGACTTCTCGGGTCATCGAAAGCAATCTTCACGTTAACTCGGAACTCGCCGAGCAGTTAGATCCGATGGAGCTCTCTTCCTTAAACGAGTTCTTGGACCACATCGCCGCCCTGGGAGTCGCTACAGACTATGATCAGATTGGGCCTAAAACCGATCTGAGAGAGATCAACTCTCCCCAGGCTACCCACCACGTTGCTGTGGTAGAGGAACAATACAGCGACTCTTCTCCTACCTTAAGGACTAGCTATGTCCGGATTCCTGATCCCTCCATGCCGGATTCCTGCGGAGGGGAGGACACCACTCAAGCCCTGAACTTAAAGTCAGGCAGCGGGCTAGATTCATTTGACAACCTCCAAGAACCCAAGTTTCCAAGTTCGGAAACTTCTTGGCCCCTGAATCTTAGATCGGACGGGGTTCGGAATTTAATTCCACCCGCCCACCCAAACATAAGCGATCTATCCCGAACCCGGCAAGAGCCCAGTGAAACAGTACATCATTACTGGGCCAGATTCCTCCTGGTTATGGACAGGATAAAGGATTGCCGCGAGGAGGACACAAACTCATTCTTCTGCAATAATTGCACGGACAAGGGAATCCTAAACGCCATAAGTCATCGTGAAATTACACGCCATTGACTTGGTGTCCATAGTACGAAAATCTTCTTAGCGATAGAGAGCGCTGGAAAACCGAAATCAAATTTTGGGATAATCCGCCCCGAATACGACCCTAGTCCGAAATAAAGGGTGCATCATCACGAGCACACAGGTTACATACCAAAAAGCAAAAAAACCCCCAAAGGGCATGGAACCGTCTTTGGAGGGATGTCTCAATGGACCACCGCAAAATTTATAGCACAGAGGCGCCACTCCAAGTCATAGCCTTAGAGCATGTTGGATACTACGGCAGTGGCCAAAAGTGGCGAAGAGCTTTTAGCTCGAGCACCAGCCCAAGAATACCCGATGCGGTATTAACAGTCTTCGAGACTTTCGCATCAAATAATATGCGGAAATGAACACTCTGCAGCCTTGCCGAAGTCTACCAGATAGCAACAATAAATCCATGGAGTGACACGGCTATTACCTTTAACGCTAGTGACGAACCTAAAATGCGAACAGCCCGAGCACCAGCCGCATTGGTCCTCAGTCCAATAGTGGACGGCTTTCGCCTTACCAAGGTACTCATGGACGGCGGCAGCGGATTAAACCTCATCTACGAGGAAACCCTTCGAAAAATGGAAATAGACTAGAGCCGCGAGCAAAGCAGCACAACATTTAGAGGAATAATCCCCAGTCGGGAAGCATGCTGTACAAGAAAGATCACACTGATGTGGTGTTCGGCACACCGGAAAATTATAGGTCCGAGGAGGTCACATTCCAAGTGGCCTCGTTCAGCAACGGATACCACGCTCCATTAGGGCGAGAGGCATTCACAATTTTTCAAGCTATACCCCATTACGGGTACATGAAGCTCAAAATGCCCGGACCCAACGGAATTATCACTCTCGCTAGTGACCCGGACAGAGCGCTCCGCGCCAAAAATAAAACAGCCGCACTTGCCCTTGAGGCACTATCCGAAGCCCTAGCGGCAGAGGAACTCACTGCGCTACGCTCCACGGTGAACAGGGACGAGGTGATACTCGATAAGAGATCCAAGTCCACCTCTTTTAAACCGGTAGACGAAATAGTCAAATTCCAAGTCCATCCAACGGACCCTACAAAAACGGCCTCCATCGGGGCACAATTAAACCACGATGTGGACGCGCTTTTCTGAGAATTCTTCTGCGAAATTGGGACATTTTTGCTGGCACCCTTCGGACATGCCAGAATCCCACGCCCGGCTGGCGAGCATAGCCTAAATATCCTAAAAGGATTCGAGCCAGTCAAACAAGCTCTTCGGCGTTTCTCCGAACCCAAGAGACAAGCCATGGGAGAGGAGCTAGCCAAACTATTGGAGGCCGGATTCATCAGAGACATTAAACATCCAGACTGGCTAGCAAACATGGTAATGGTACCAAAGAAGGACAAATCATGTCGCCTATGTGTCGATTTTAAGGACCTTAACAAGGCTTGCCCAAAGGATCCCTTCCCCCTCCCCCGCATCGATCAAATTATCGACGCTACCACAGGACACAATTCATTGTGTTTCCTCGACGCATACTCCGGCTACCACCAAATTAAGATGGCAGAGCCAAACCAAGCCGCATAGCGGCATTCATCACTCCATACGGCCCATTCGCTTCAACACAATGCCCTTTGGGCTCAAAAATGCCAGCGCAACATACCAACGCATGATTCGGACATATGCAGCAAACCAGATCGGCAAAACGGTGGAGGCATACGTGAGCGATGTAGTGGTCGTCAAATCTAAGCATGTCGAAACCCTAGTCGACGACTTGAGGCTCACATTCGATAATCTCCGAACATATGACATCAAGCTCAACCCGGAAAAATGCGTTTTCGGCATACCAGCTGGAAAGCTCTTGGGCTTCATTGTATACGGTAGAGGAATTGAAGCAAACCCAGCCAAGATCCGAGCTCTGTCACAATTGGATATCCCCAAAGACCTCAAACAAATACAAAAATTGACTGGATGCATGGCGGCTCTAAGCCGCTTTATCTCCAACAGGAGAAAAGGCATTACCCTTTATCGCCTCCTCCGGCCACCGAACACTTCGAGTGGGCCGGATGCATATGGCCGGACTCGAAGAAATCCAAGCCATATTGGCAACAAATCCGGTCCTGGCCGCGCCCAACATGGGCGAACCAATGCTATTATACATCGCAGCAACCCATCAAGTTGTAAGCGAGGTGCTCGTTGTCGAGTGAGAAACGGACGGACACAAGTTCCCTCTCCAAAAACCAGTTTACTACGTGTCCACTGTCCTAACTCCATGCAAGTCACGGTACCCACATTATCAAAAGATAGCATACGTGGTGTTCATGGCATCCCGGAAGCTACGACACTACTTTCAAGAGTGTTCAATAACAGTAGCCTCCGAAGTACCTCTTAATGACATTATAAACAACCGCGGACATAGCGGGCGGATTGCTAAATGGGCCATTGAGCTCCTCCCGATTCGACATAACCTACAAGCCACGGTGAGCTATCAAGTCGCAAGTTTTGGCTGACTTAAATGGCGAATGGGTGAAGCCGAACTCCACGAAGAGTACGACGCATATTCCAACTGGATCATGCACTTCGACGGCTCCAAAATGTTGGCGGCACAGAAATTTGGCGTCGTTCAACGTCCCCAACTGGAGATACAGTCCAATATGTACTTCAAATAATGTACACGGACTCCAACAACATAGTCGAATACGAGGCCCTTCTACATGGTCTCCGGATGGCAGTCTCCATGGGCATTCAACGCCTAGAGGTGCGCGGGGATTCGAACCTCGCGATATCCCAAATAAATGGGGACTTTGATGCCCCGGATCCGAAAATGGCAGCTTATCTCAATGTCGTCCTAAAAATGTCAGCTCGGTTTGAGGGGCTCAAATTTCACCATATAGCCAGGGATAACAACCAGCGTGGGCGTGTTAGCGCGCATTGGCGCATAAGCGATGCCCCCCAATATCTTCCTAGAGAGGCTTTTCAAGCCATCCGTATTATGGGAGGGAGAGTCCGGAAATAACAACCCGGACCCAACCACACTGCCCCACACCGAACATTCCGACATAGTTGGTGGCTCCGCCAATGAAATAACACCGTTAGCCCACGCAATAATGGCAGTCATTGCCCCGTGGACAGAACCATTCCTAGCCTAACTAACTAGGCAGGAACTTCCCGAGGACCAAAACGAGGCCCACTGCATAGTGCGGCGGTCTAAGGCCTATAAGGTCCATGAGGGAGAGCTTTATAAGAAAAGCACAACCGGAGTCCTTCAAAGGTGTATCTCCGAAGAGGAAGGCGGAATCTCTGGCTGAAATTCATGCGGACTCGGTGGGCACCATCATGCCGCAGCCCGGGCCCTTGTAGGCAAAGCCTTCCGTACAGGATTTTATTGGCCGGCGGCCGGCAGATGCTCAGGACTTAGTCCAACGATGCGTCGGTTGCCAGCTCTTTGCTAATCAAAGCCACATGCCACCCACCGCCCTCAAAACTATACACATCACCTGGCCCTTCGTGGTCTGGGGGCTTGACATGGTTGGAACCCTTAAAGGAGGAACCCACAAGCAAAAATACCTATTGGTCATGGTGGATAAATTCACCAAATGGATAGAGGCCAAGCACAGAAGGCGGCGAATCCGGACCGGTGATAGACTTCATATCGGGTAGTACACCGTTACGGCGTCCCCATAGCATCATCACCGATAGCAGCCACGAACTTCACGGCCGACAAGGTCAAACTACGTGCAAAAACATGGGCATCAAGCTCGACTACGCTTCAGTCTATCACCCCCAAACTAACGGTCAAGTCGAGCAGGCAAACGGTCTAATCATGAGCGGCATTAAACCCAGACTAGTGCGGTCCCTCAAGGAATCTAACACACACTAGGTTGAGGAGCTCGACTCCGTACTCTGGGGGCTGCGGACCACGCCGAATCACACTACCGGATTCACACCATTTTTTATGGTATACAGCGCAGAGGCTGTTTTGCCCTGCAGCATAATTCATGACTCACCTCGCGTGCGCATGTACGAAGAAAGAGAAGCCGAGCTTGATTGGCAGGACAGTTTGGACGCCTTGGAGGAGGAGCGCGACGTGGCAAAAGCTCGTTCCGCATTCTATCAACAGCAGGCTCGAAGATATCAAAGCAGGGAAGTACGGGCCAAAGCTTACAATGTTGGCGGACTAGTTCTACGCCTGCCGGACAAGAAAAAGGACAAACTCAAGCCCAAATGGGAGGGCCCCTTCATCATCGACCAAGTCCTGACCGGCGGAGCATACCGTCTGCGAAACACATCGGATAACCGACTCGAACCGAACCCATGGAACGCAACCTGTCTCCGAAGATTCTACGCCTAGCGCCGGATTCTGAGTTCATCTCCTTCCTCCGTCTATATTTTATACTTTAAGCTGTCTTTTATTTCTCTCCTTATTCCTCCTTTTTTCCGAAGCCGTTAAAGGCTCGTTTGTGCATTGTTCGCACACACTTGATGCGCTATCCGCGCTCATTATACCTGGGGGCTTCTTTAACAGAAGCTTATTTATACGGGCTTTATGCCCAACACATGTGTCACACTTCCGCATGTACCTTTTATTCACCATTATATGCATCGATATGACTTAAGTTTTGGCCAAGCTGGGTTGCTGGCTCACATGCTTACCCCTACGTTCCCGATTGTTCGGCTAGGTGGTAAAGGAGCACCTCTATGATTGTTACCGCCGGGTCACCGGACGTGTACCTCAGACCGGGTGAAGCCGAAGCTAAGCGTTCTTAAGGGAATATTCGGTCGGTGAACTAAAAGATGATTTTTTTATTTTTCATTTATCTGCCCCAGATGCTTTTACGCTTTTTCACGGTCAGGACATGCACTTTAGGGCATGCCTCCCAGCGAAAGGAACCCCTAACGGAACTATTCTCCCTAGAAGATGTTTCTTGCTAACTATGTAATATAACATAACTAGTTGGGCACTTGTCTGATAAAGCACTTATGACCCCTACGCCTGGTCTCCACGCATGCCCCGGTTTTTACATAACCGCGAGGGTATTCGGACACACTCCGGACTATTGGGTCCCGAGGTTGAAGCGAAAAGGTCCGCTACGACAAACGATCTACAATCCGGCTAGAAGGCATTTTACATGTCATTTTAAACTACATAGTCAATTGACTGATTGTATTCCTCTTCAATGCCATCTAATAGGCTGTCTAGTTTACAGTCCTGCTGGGAATACTTTGCGGCCAACTCTACTTGGCCGTACACTAAGCTCACAGGGATCTCCTTCCCATCGGGCCCCACAGTCCGACCTCGGCCATGTGGTTTGGGTCCTTTCGTGTACCGCGTCTTCACCATGGCCCGAGCCTCCTGGCGCCTTGACGACAGGCCGATATCTTCCATAGTCGGAAGCGCCGCCGTGCTCCTGAAGCTTCATGCGAGCTCTCCAAGGCCTTGAGGCGGGGAGATAGATGGCCACAAGGCTGTCGACACCTTTCATCACCTGCCGAACTTCGTTAAATGCGGTTGCAATAACTTCGGGAAGAAGGTCACCCGTAGAACCGGGCATTTCCTCTACAGGACGACCCGTGAGAATACCTACAGACGTAACTCTGTTAGTTGACTTCCTCGCCGAACTCTTTTTCACAGTTCGTTCAAGCACTTACTATAAATGCCGCGACGAAGTCGCCGATTCTCCTTCACAGAGTCAGACAGCTGGGCACGAACATCCTTTAGTTCCTCACCCAGCCGGGTGTTGGCATCCTTCAACCGGCGCAAGAGTTGTTGCTTGTCTGGATCTAGTCCGGCGCCATCTGCAATATTATTGTCAGATTTACACACACGCCGCATTTCACAAACTACTTATCTTTTGAAGCATATATTACCAGAGGGGGTCTCTGTGGCTCCCCCTGTAGCGGCTAGTGCGGCCTCAAGTTGGACCTTGCATTCTTCAAGCTCCTGGGACAGTCGGATATTGTTTTTTGTAAGATCCTGCGTAACAAATGATCCTTAAATCAGTTATTCTAACTATTTTAAGTCTCGGGGGCTACTGGCATATATAACCGTCAAATTTCCTCACCCGTATGTCCTTTACATACTGGTCCATGGCTCTGGCTAGACCATCTTGAGCGGCACGGAGGTGCGCATCTCCCGAATTGAAGGCATTCAATGCCTCTTGGGAGAAACATGCGTCACGAAGAACTGTCCGTGGCGCTTTGTGATTCATGGCGCTCTCCACCTCGAGTTGGTGGCGGACAATCTGTCGGCATCCTCTGTCGGGAGGAGCATCCGACGACGCCTCGTCTTGGCCTCCGCTTCTAGACCCGGCTTTGGAGCCCGGCGGCGGAGGCTCGATTGGCAACCTCTCCGGACACAGTCCGTGGCGCTCTTTCTGAAAAGAGCACCGGCATTAATCGCCTTCCAGGAATCACTCCACAGGAATATGGTGACGCGCCATACCGTTCTTGGCGGCGTTTCGATCCGGACCGCACTTCTTTTTAGCACAGTAGGGCCGTCTTGCCTTGTTGGCTAGCCGCTGAGCTCGGCCTCCTGCCTCGAAGGCACCCTCTGCGAAACACCATTGGTATCGATGATCAAAAATAAGCACGGATGGGTCATTATCGAGTATTGGGAACTCGGTCTCGATTACAGTGAAATTTGGAAGTATTCCGGGGTAATTGGCCGTAATGGCAACCAAGGCATTATCGATGCTCGATTGGTGAAATACCCCATCAATCAGCTCCACCAATATGTCCGGATCCTCTTGGGAGGCGGATCGAGGAGCCGTTCCGGATCCTCGGGTTGTGGAGGCGGGCTGTTTATGTCTTCTGACTGGCGCAGTTCTGCGTCAAAATCACAAAATGAGATACCTAACCATGGGAATATGGATCGAATGTGCAAAAAGAAATGTCCGCTTACCCAGCTTCGAGGATTGTTCATAGAAAATCCGTTCAATGGATCGGGCGGAGAAAATCCTCCTCTTCTCCCTTATGCAGTAGCGGACAAGATCTTCACCAGATCGGTGGCCGATCCCGGCCCCTTACGGCCATGACGGGTGGCATCGTCCTCCCTGTTGAAATCCCACATGGGGTGGCCCCTATACTGGAGTGGTTGCACCCCCCGCATAATACATGTGGCCATGACACCGATCATGGTCAGTCCGGAATGAGCTAACAATCTTATTTGGCTCATCAGGTATAGGACGTCTCTGTCATCTTCCCTCTGGGAGCTCCGCGGGCGCCAACTCAGGCGTTTCTTCAAAGGATGTAACATCCCAAAATTCTAAATTTTGGAATGTTACAATAAATAAATAGTTTTGATTGATTGATTGTTTGTTGTGTGATTGATTGAGTGAAATTGATTTGGAATTTGAAACTTTTGAAAGTTGAATGAGAGGGAATGAAATGACTTTCCCAAACTATCCCCCTTGCCCTTTTTTGGATCTCAATGAAATCAATTTCATTCCAACACCAAAACCCTAGAGTGAAGATGACATGACTTCTTCCATTTGAAATGAAAAGGGTTTTGAAAAGATTTGAATTTCATTTGAGAATATTTCAAATTCAAAGCTTTATGCAACTCAATGATTTTCATGAGGGAAGATAAAATGACTTCTTCAATTATATGAAATATGAGTTGGAAGTTAAAAAGAATCAAATTGAAAGTCATTTGAAGGTATTTTGAAACTCCCCTTCAAATTTGGAGTTATTTGGATTTTATTTCCAAATTATTTTTCTCCTAAAAATAAATAAATGGAAATATGGGTAAAATGATTCCCTTCAATGGAAAATTAGGAGAAAATAAATTTGAAGTCATTTTGGTATTTTTAAAATGATTTTTATTAGATTTTATTAGAGCAGAAAAACTCTTTGTTTTATTTGAATTTTTGTGTATTTTATTTGAACTTGAAAAATAGTTCATGTTGTAGGAAATCTTTTTCTGATCATTTTAATATATATATGTCCTATATAAAATATTTATATTATATATATATTTTCTCTGTTTTTATTTTCAAAAAAAAGCCCACAGGCGTGGCCAGAATAATGACCAACACCAGGCGGCCCAACCAGCGCCACCAGGCGGCCCGGCGCCACCAACCCGGCCGACCGAGCCCGCGAAACCCCTCCGTCGGTCGGCCGACCGAGCAACTCCCCTCACTTTCGTGACGGGTGGACCCCCACCGTCTTCTTCCTCCACGCCACACCCAGCGCCGCTCATGGGATCCGGATTCCGATCCTCCCGATCCGCCTCGCCCAAGTCCCCCTTATTTATACCTCCCCTCGCCCGTTTCCCCTTCGCCCCCTCACCCGACGCTCTCCTCCCTCCGCAAACCCTCGCCGGAGCCCGAGTGCGCCGCCGCCGCCATTGCCACCGCCCCGACCGCCCCGGCCACCCCCGAGCTCCACCGACTCCACCAAACCACCCCCTCGCCTGTCCGCACCCGCCGGAGCTCTCCGCCGACGCCCCCGACCACCGGAGACGCCGGAGCACTCGCCGCCTGAGCCGCCGTCGCTGTCGACGTCCGGTAAGTCACCGGAGACTTCCCCGCCGTCCGATCCAACTCCGACGGTTAGGATTAGATCCCCCAAGGTATGTTTTATTAGGTTAGTTAGTGAACCGGGTTTTTACCCCGGTTAGTTCCGGTTTAATATTTTAGTTAGGGTTTTTATTTTGTACCGGCCCGATTCATTTAACCCTAGGGCCCGATTAGTTATATTACGCACAGGGCGTTGGTTAGGCCCATTAGGCCATTTTTCTTTTATTTTCGTTTTCTGTTTTAACAGAATAGTTTCAGATTTGAAAAATTCATATCTTTTAATCTACTTAATATTTTTAAGTGATTCTTTTTTTTTAGTTTGAAAATTTCTTATAGTTTCTGTAGAATATATAATTAGCTATGTTAAAATTATTTAAAATTGCTTTATTTTAGATTAAGTAAGAATAGTAAATCTGCTATAAAATGAGTTAGGAAAATTATTTTTAATGATTCTTTTGTCCCAACTTTGTTTTGACATTGCCTAACCCTAGGAATTAATTTGGGCATTTTAGGATTAATAAAAAAATAGTTTTAATCAGAATCATGTTATTCTTAATTAATTAACTAGCTACTGTTTTTCTATTGTTTTACTTAGCAAATAAACTTATTTTTCCTATGTGATAGATTATTCTAGGTTAGTTTCTGTAACTTTAGAGCATGAACTTTTATTTAAATTAAATAAAACTTTTATTTTATTTTTCTTACTAAAATTTGCTTTAGGCCTAATAGGATTTTTATAATAGATTTTAAAGTGATTCTTTTTGCTCCTAGTTGCTTGATGAATCCTTTTCTGTTAGGTAGCATAAACCCATGCTTAGGTTCTGTTAAGAAAATTTTAGTTATGTAAAACTATTTTTAGTTGTTGCTTGAAGTAGGAAAACATTGAGTTGGATTTCTTCGAGTTTTCCTTTGGGTTTTGATTCGTCTGTTTTGTGTGTTTCATATTACTATGCTGTTATGTAAGTAATCATATGCTATATGCTTATTGTGATATTTGTTTGTCTTGGTAGAATTTCCGGAGTGACGAATATTTCTACCAAGTCATTATTCGAGAGTGTTGTTATCTTCATCAACTTACCAGGCAAGTTCACTTTGACCATGCTTTCATACCTATGTTTATTGCATTTAGTGGCATCTTTGCAACCACCCCTCAAGAGTGTTATTGAATCCTTGTAGTTGAGTAGTATGCATGAGGTAGGAACCCATCACCCTGTTACCAAGCCCGGGACGTTATTTGTTTTAATGCTACGCTATAAGTAGACGGGGTTTGGTATGAGTGCACGAGAGTGGTGTGAAGAAGGAGGACTCTACGTCAATGACGACAACTCCACGATAGAATCTGCAAGGACTGCACCTTCAAGACCTCAAGACTTCAAGACTCGAGACAAGAATTCAATACACACTCTCTTGGGTGAAGGGCGGTTGTGGGCACCTGGAGAAACCAGATGGTTGGCCGGGATGCATGGAGAAGCGCCATGACATCTTGCGGAAAGCTTCACCCAGACTCAAAGAGACGGAAGAATACTTCATGCCCTAAGCTTACCTGCAACCGCAAGTCAATATGGGCTCTGGCTTGGTTGACCTTAGTTGTGACTCGACCGGGGCGGTGCTAGCAGATGTAGAACTACGGTAGGATGGGATGAGCACCGGACGGTGGTCGAGGAACTCTTCAAGACCATGTTTGGTCATCTTGTTCTCAAACACCACGAAGTGCGAGAACGTAAAGAGAGGGATCGAATCTTGCGGGTAAAGTGTACAAACCTCTGCAGAGGGTTAAAACCTAATCGATTAGCCGTGTCCCCGGTTACGGACAATTTGAGCATCTGGACCTGGATCTATCTCGGAACTCTCAACACCGGATTGATAACTTAATTGTGGGCAACATATGATGATTTTGGGCTATGAGACATCGGTTGGCGGAAACATGTCATGATAGAAAACTCCATAGTACAGACTTCATTTATTCCTTTGATGTAGGGAAAATAAAATCAGCTTTTACGCAAATAAAACTCAGATACAGAGCCACAAAGCCATATTGCATATAGTATAGTTTTACAATCTGTTTTTCTCATGTTGTGATCTTGCCGGTACATTCAATGTACTGACCTACACGGCTGCAACGTATCATGTTGTAGATATTTACTTCCGACGAGTAAGAGTACGGTACAGGGTTACGGTCTACACTCAACCTGCCGATGGCGTTGATGGGACTCCACACCCGACTATTTGTTTCATTGTGACTTATGAGGTATATATCAGTTTTACGTTAATTATACATGTGATTGCACTTTGATATATACATTGATGTCTTGTGTGTGCCAAAGATATCTTGATCCGAGGATGGCACGGATACCACGTAGGCTTGACCGTCTGAGGTCGGGTCGCTACTGAGATGGTATCGAGCACATGTTGGTACGTAGGACGTGACCCTAGAAAATGACTTAGTAATATGAAGACCCCAATGGGAATGACCTTTGTTTTGTACTACTCTCGTAACACCTGATTTCTTTTCTGAACCTTCCTTATTTCAAACTATAGATGGAGAACTACATTACGAACAAAAGAGAACACTACGAGAAGGTTCTTGGAGGCCCCTTCCTTGTGGAGCTAGTCAGTGCTGAAGTTACCGATACGAGATCAAGGCAACTAAGAGGACGTCTAGATCATGGGGAGTCAAGACCCAAGTTTTTGGCCGTAAAGAAGACCCCAAGACTGCAGACATCCGCTTGGCACTATAAATGGTGATCGTGACATGGGCATCAACAACGCCATCCATGATGCTATTGCACGCTTATGCTATCGTCATCGTGCTACACTAAACCCACACTTCTTTGGAAGGATTGGATGGCAGAAGTTTGATGGAGCAACTATTGCCTTGACGGAAGTGCAAAAGATGAAGTTCTCCCCCTTTGTTAGTATACAATCGGGATCTAGAACAATACGTCAAGAATCTTCGATGGACCTCCTGGAAGCCCTGTTTGACAATGAAGCACTACGAGAAGAGGTCAAGACTCAGAGGTCAAGGTAAACAAGTCGGAGGAGGAGAACCTCGAGATCTCGAGAATGCGTCGAGAACTGAAAAGCAGCAGGATCATGTCTCATGCCAAGGGCGTTGAAATCCGAGCTCAAGGAACAACTTCAGGACATACAGGGTCATCACAAGAAACTCCGCGTCGACAGGGAAAATCTAGCAGAAAAACTAGAGGAGATCAAGTCCACACAGAAGAAGCCCCAGTGGGGACAATGATCAAGTTCCTAATAAATTAGCTTAGTAGTATCCCACCATGAGAGAAATAAAGATGAATGCCTTCTCGATTTAAGTATCTGACCATACCAATTTATGTGGGTGGCGATACTGTAGAATTGATTGAATAAATGAATGCTTGGTTGCTATTATTCTTTTTTCTGTGTTTATTGAATGGTTGGATAGATGCGATATTTGTAGGCTTGTTATGTCAACCTTGAGAGACGTAAGTTACGGAAGAATGGTAGAAGGCCTTCATATGGGAAAAGCATCAGGAATTGGAAACTCCCGAGCATTGAAGACCTGAAGAAATGAGAACTTAGAAACGAAACCATAGTAGAACAGCCCATTACAAACGGTACTTTTGATCTAGGATTCTTTTGTTGATGGGTGGGTATTTGCTTTCTCTTTCTATCTCAACCAGACCCCGAAATCTTGAACCCATGAACAACTGAACACCAAACTCTTCTGGAGACAATTGCAATTTCCCCATGGAGATACATTCCTTGTTCCGAGCACCCTCTTATCCTACACATGCAGATGACAACCCTTTATGAGTCCTTCCTTAAAGGTCCGGAAACAATCATGACCACTGACGAGTGATCATGATTACCAAGATCCTGAAGGACATGATGAAGCATATTCACCTTGAAGGAGATGCAGTCTACAAAGGCTACCCCTTCATGCAAAAGGGAGTGGAACTTTGGTATGTGGAGGTACACCTCCACCGTTCGAAAGGAGTATGCCCAAGTGTTAGAATACGTGATTCGATATTTACGTATGTGGTAATGATGCAAGTACGGGATGGATTGGCCCCCATACCGGAGACTTCTATCATGAACTATCATATGTTGATGGACAATCAGAGAGCCTCGAAAACCTTAGAAGAGTGTCGACGCGATAAGCCATAAAACCATAGAATGGTAGTACGATGGAACCCTTCTGACAGCAACCGTTGCCAATCGTAGATCATACGGTGAGGTTCAACCTGCACCCGTTTCTGCAGGAGAAACCATTAATGGTAGACCACCATGAGTATTTAGATAGTTGTCTAGAATGGACACGCACCTATCGGCTAAGGCGATCCGGTCTTGGGACGAACTTCAACTTTGACGAACCGACCCAAGATTTGGAGGAAAACCCTATGCTTCGGCGGAAGAGCGTTAATGGAGGAGCTATTGTAAGATATGTGAAGAGACATACATTGTCGGCACTCCAGAGGAAGTATCTGAGTTTATCGGAACCGTAACCCTGCTTATAAGTGTGGTAGCACACTAGACCATTCCGATCGACGGATTTGCTAGTAGACCCCAACCCCTAACCCTTTCTTGCTAGCCTCTTCGAATCTCGAGGACGAGATTCATTTTAAGTGTGGTAGGTTTGTAACATCCCAAAATTCTAAATTTTGGAATGTTACAATAAATAAATAGTTTTGATTGATTGATTGTTTGTTGTGTGATTGATTGAGTGAAATTGATTTGGAATTTGAAACTTTTGAAAGTTGAATGAGAGGGAATGAAATGACTTTCCCAAACTATCCCCCTTGCCCTTTTTGGATCTCAATGAAATCAATTTCATTCCAACACCAAAACCCTAGAGTGAAGATGACATGACTTCTTCCATTTGAAATGAAAAGGGTTTTGAAAAGATTTGAATTTCATTTGAGAATATTTCAAATTCAAAGCTTTATGCAACTCAATGATTTTCATGAGGGAAGATAAAATGACTTCTTCAATTATATGAAATATGAGTTGGAAGTTAAAAAGAATCAAACTGAAAGTCATTTGAAGGTATTTTGAAACTCCCCTTCAAATTTGGAGTTATTTGGATTTTATTTCCAAATTATTTTTCTCCTAAAAATAAATAAATGGAAATATGGGTAAAATGATTCCCTTCAATGGAAAATTAGGAGAAAATAAATTTGAAGTCATTTTGGTATTTTTAAAATGATTTTTATTAGATTTTATTAGAGCAGAAAAACTCTTTGTTTTATTTAAATTTTTGTGTATTTTATTTGAACTTGAAAAATAATTCATGTTGTAGGAAATCTTTTTCTGATCATTTTGATATATATATGTCCTATATAAACTATTTATATTTTATATATATTTTCTCTGTTTTTATTTTCAAAAGCCCTGGCGCCCGGCCGAATAACCGGCCAACACCAGGCGGCCCAACCAGCGCTGACCAGCGGCCCAGCCGCGCCACCCAACCGGCCCGACCGAGCCCCCCGCACCGAAACCCCTCCGCGTCGGTCGACCGACCGAACGCGCTCCCCCCTCACTCGTTGACGGGTGGACCCCCACCCCTCTTCTTCCTCCCCACGCCACACCCCCGCGCCGCCGCTCGCCGGATCCACGGATCCGGGATTCCGATCCTCCCGATCCGCCTCGCCCAAGTCCTCCCCTATTTATACCCTCCCTCGCCCGTTTCCCCTTCGCCCCCTCACCCGACGCTCTCCTCCCTCCATAAACCCTCGCCGAGCCCGAGTGCGCCGCCACCATTGCCACCGCCCACCGCCCGGCCACCCCGAGCTCCACGGACTCTACCAAACCACCCCTCGCCCGTCACTCCGCCGAGCTCTCCGCCGACGCCCGACCACCGAGACGCGGAGCACTACGCCGCCCGAGCTGTCATTGTCGACGTCCGGTATGTCGCCGGAGACTTCCCGCCGTCCGATCCAACTCCGTCGGTTAGGATTATATCCCCCCCCCCCCCGAAGGGGTATGTTTTATTAGGTTAGTTAGTGAACCGGGTTTTTACCCCGGTTAGTTCCGGTTTAATATTTTAGTTAGGGTTTTTATTTTGTACCGGCCCGATTCGTTTAACCCTAGGGCCCCATTAGTTATATTACGCACAGGGCGTTGGTTAGGCCCATTAGGCCATTTTTCTTTTATTTTCGTTTTCTGTTTTAACAGAATAGTTTCAGATTTGAAAAATTCATATCTTTTAATCTAGTTAATATTTTTAAGTGATTCTTTTTTGTTAGTTTGAAAATTTCTTATAGTTTCCGTAGAATATATAATTAGCTATGTTAAAATTATTTAAAATTGCTTTATTTTAGATTAAGTTAGAATAGTAAATCTGCTATAAAATGAGTTAGGAAAATTATTTTTTAATGATTCTTTTTGTCCCAACTTTGTTTTGACATTGCCTAACCCTAGGAATTAATTTGGGCATTTTAGGATTAATAAAAAATAGTTTTAATCAGAATCATGTTATTCTTAATTAATTAACTAGCTACTGTTTTTCTATTGTTTTACTTAGCAAATAAACTTATTTTTCCTATGTGATAGATTATTCTAGGTTAGTTTCTGTAACTTTAGAGCATGAACTTTTATTTAAATTAAATAAAACTTTTATTTTATTTTTCTTACTAAAATTTGCTTTAGGCCTAATAGGATTTTTATAATAGATTTTAAAGTGATTCTTTTTGCTCCTAGTTGCTTGATGAATCCTTTTCTGTTAGGTAGCATAAACCCATGCTTAGGTTCTGTTAAGAAAATTTTAGTTATGTAAAACTATTTTTAGTTGTTGCTTGAAGTAGGAAAACATTGAGTTGGATTTCTTGAGTTTTCCTTTGGGTTTTGATTAAATACATTTTGTGTGTTTCATATTACTATGCTTTGTTATGTAAGTGATCATATGCTATATGCTTATTGTGATATTTGTTTGTCTCGGTAGAATTTCGGAGTGACGAATAGTTCTACCAAGTCATTATTCGAGAGTGTTGTTAGCTTCATCAACTTACGAGCAAGTTCACTTTGACCATGCTTTCATACCTATGTTTATTGCATTTAGTGGCATCTTTGCAACCACCCCTCAAGAGTGTTATTGAATCCTTGTAGTTGAGTAGTATGCATAGGGTAGGAACCCATCACCCCACATTACCAAGCCCGGACGTTATTTGTTTTAATGCTACGCTATAAGTAGACGGGTTTGGTATGAGTGCACGAGAGTGGTGTGAAGAAGGAGGACTCTCGTCAATGACGACAACTCCATGATGGAATCTGCAAGGACTGCACCTTCAAGACCTCAAGACTTCAAGACTCGAGACAAGAATTCAATACACACTTGGGTGAAGGACGGTTGTGGGCACCTGGAGAAACCAGTGGTTGGCGGGATGCATGGAGAAGCGCCATGACATCTTGCGGAAAGCTTCACCCAGACTCAAAGAGACGGAAGAATACTTCATGCCCGGAAGCTTACCTGCAACCGCAAGTCAATATGGGCTCTGGCTTGGTTGACCTTAGTTGTGACTCTGATGGGGCGGTGCTAGCAGATGTAGAACTATGGTAGGATGGGATGAGCACCGGACGGTGGTCGAGGAACTCTTCAAGACCATGTTTGGTCATCTTGTTCTCAAACACCACGAAGTGCGAGAACGTAAAGAGAGGGATCGAATCTTGCGGGTAAAGTGTACAAACCTCTGCAGAGGGTTAAAACCTAATCGATTAGCCGTGTCCCCGATTACGGACAATTTGAGCATCTGGACTTGGATCTATCTCGGAACTCTCAACACCGGATTGATAACTTAATTGTGGGCAACATATGATGATTTTGGGCTATGAGACATCGGTTGGCGGAACCATGTCATGATAGAAAACTCCATAGTACAGACTTCATTTATTCCTTTGATGTAGGGAAAATAAAATCAGCTTTTACATGAAACAAAACTCGAATCTGAGCCACAAAGCCATATTGCATATAGTATAGTTTTATCATCTGCTTTTTCTCATGTTGTGATCTTGCGGTACATTCAATGTCTTGACCTACCACGGCTGCAACGTATCATGTTGCAGATATTTACTTCCGACGAGTAAGAGTACAGTGCAGGTTACGGTCTACACTCAACCTGCCGATGGTGTTGATGGGACTCCACACCCGACTATTTGTTTCTGGTGTGACTTATGAGGTATATATCAGTTTTACGTTAATTATACATGTGATTGCACTTTGATATATACATTGATGTATTGTGTGTGCCAGCATACTGATCCAGGGATGGCACAGATACACAGAGGCTTGACCGTCTGAGGTCGGGTCGCTACAAAGGAGCATTGCTGAACTCCGGGAGACCGATCCGAACAGGATCCTACAGTGGGACGTCTTCTATATAAAACCATTCCGAAGGCCAGTCTTCGGACGCCTTCTTCGGTGTTCCGGATAGATATCCGGTCCCGGCGATGCGCCATAGCTCGGCTCCGCCCACTTGATATATTGACCCCTCATGAGAACGGGGTACAAGGCAGAATAATCCCTTCCACAGTGCAAAATGAGCCTCGACGCCCAAGAACAGTTCGCAAAGGGCCACGAAGCCCGTGATGTGCAAAATGGAGGCAGGCGTAAGGTGGTGCAACTGGAGGCCGTAGAACTCCAAGAGCCCCCGGAGAAACGGATGAACTGGAAATCCGAGTCCTCTTACTAGATAAGAGATAAAGCATACCCGCTCTCCTTTGGAGGGATCGGGGACACTCTCCGCTTGCTTTCCGCCCTTATAGGTGGCGAGTCCGGCTTGAACCGGAACCATGAAGGCCGGGGGAAGAAATCCCTTGGTTTGGAGTGTCACTAGCTCGCTATGCGGGACTGAGCATCTCTCCCAATTTCAGCTGGCGCTGGGAGCGCGAGAGGAGGAGCGTCGACCGTCCATGATGGAATGGATTTTTTGTCGAGGCGCTCCGATGAAAGCTATGGAGGGGGATGGTGTGACTCAGATCTAGATCCTCGTCCCTTTTATAGGCGGCTCATTTGCGCAGCTAGGGGGATAAGTGTAAAAATACCCTGGCTTTTCACATTCATTCAAACACGTGGAAGATGGCCATTATTGGGCGTGGAAGCCAAGGAGTGCAGCATTTATCAAAAGCCGAACACTATTCGACAAGTATATGGAATTTGGAGAAGAACCCGCCTAGCAATGCCGAAGACAATCTACGTGCCGGACTCATCGCCATTGAAGCCTGGTTCGGGGGCTACTGAGGGAGTCCTGGATTAGGGGGTGTCCGAATAGCCGAACTATCACCGTTGCGCGGACTCCTGGACTATGAAGATACAAGATTGAAGACTTCGTCCCGTGTCCGGATGGGACTTTCCTTGGCGTGGAAGGCAAGCTTGGCGATACGGATATGTAGATCTCCTACCATTGTAACCGACTCGTGTAACCCTAACCCTATCCGTGTCTATATAAACCGGAGGGTTTTAGTCCGTAGGGACGAACAACAATCATACCATAGGCTAGTTTCTAGGGTTTAGCCTCTACGATCTCGTGGTAGATCCACTCTTGTACTATCCCTATCCTCAATATTAATCCAGACGGAGTAGGGTTTTACCTCCATCGAGAGGGCCCGAACCTGGGTAAAAACATCGTGTCCCTTGTCTCCTGTTACCCTCCGCCTAGACGCACAGTTCGGGACCCCCTACCCGAGATCCGCCGGTTTTGACACCGACACCCACCGTATAGGAAGTATTAGACCCAGACACGACGTACAATTATCGTGGCGCTCCAAAGTCATATTCGGCATTAATGTATTTACACTTAGAGTGTATGTCTTCATTGATTGAAGATATACTTTACTTCGTGTGTTGCACATCTAAGTCATCACATGCATAAGCGTTAGGATATGTGTCCAATCACAGGACATTCGAGGATTCTAAGATATTTAGCTCACACCGCAACTTGCAAAACCTTTTCTCATCCAAGGGCTTTGTGAAGATATCTGCCAATTGCTCTTCAGTGTTGACGTGAATGATATCAATATCTTCCTTCATGACATGGTCTCTGAGAAAGTGATGAGGAATTTCAATGTGCTTTGTCTTCGAGTGCTGAACTGGGTTGTTGGCAATCTTGATGGCGCTTTCATTGTCACAGTAGAGTGGCACTTGCTTCAGATGGATGCCATTGTCTTTGAGAGTTTGCTTCATCCATAGAAGCTGAGCGCAGCAAGATCCAGCAGCAATGTATTCAGATTCAGCAGTGGAGAGAGACACACAATTCTGCTTCTTTGAGGACCAACAGACAAGAGATCGTCCAAGAAAGTGACATGTGCTTGATGTGGACTTGCGATCAACCTTGTCACCAGCATAATCAGCATCTGAGAATCCAACTAGATCAAACTCTGAGCCCTTTGGATACCATAATCCTAGTGTTGGTGTGTAAGCCAAATATCGAAGAATTTTCTTAACAGCTAAGTGATGCGATTCCTTTGGTGTCGCTTGGAATCGGGCACACATGCAAACGCTAAGCATGATATCTGGCCTAGATGCACATAAATAGAGTAAAGAACCAATCATGGAGCGGTATACCTTTTGATCGAACTCTTTACCATTGTCGTCGGGGCCCAGATGACTTTTGGTAGGCATTGGCGTTGAGTAACCTTTGTAGTCTTGCATTCCAAACTTCTTCAGGCAATCTTTGAGGTACTTCTCTTGAGATATGAAGATGTCGTTGCTCTGCTGACGAATTTGAAGACCAAGGAAGAATTTTAGCTCACCCATCATGGACATCTGATATTGCTCTTGCATCATGTGTCCAAACTCATCACTGTATCTTTTGTTAGTGCAGCCGAAGATAATGTCATCCACATAGATCTGGCATACAAAAAGTTCACCATCGTATGTCTACGTGAAGAGAGTGGGATCCAGGGAACCAGGTTTGAAGCCTTTGCTCTTCAGGAAGTCTTTGAGTGTGTCATACCAAGCTCGTGGGGCTTGTTTGAGGCCATACAGTGCCTTGTTGATCTTGTATACCATATTAGGATGTTTTGGATCTTCAAAGCCAGGTGGTTGAGCAACATACACTTCTGCTTCAATCTTGCCATTGAGAAAGGCACTCTTCACATCCATTTGATACAGAAGGATGTTCTGATGGTTGGCATAGGCTAGCAATATGCGAATGGCTTCAATCCTAGCCACCGGAGCACATGTTTCATCGAAGTCAATCCCTTCAAATTGAGTGTATCCTTGAGCAACTAGACGAGCCTTGTTTCTGACAACTTCACCATGCTCATCCTGTTTGTTGCGATAGATCCATTTGGTGCCTATGATATTGTGATTGTGAGTATCAGGATGTTTGACTAATTCCCACACATTTTTCGGCTCGAACTATTGAAGCTCTTCTTGCATAGCTTGAATCCATTTAGGTTCCATGTTGGCTTCAGCAACTTTCTTGGGTTCAGATATAGAGAATAATGCAAAGTGCCCACAGAAATTTGCTAGTTGTGTTGCTCTTGAATGAGTGAGTGGACCAGGTGCATTGATGCTATCAATTATCTTCTCAATCTGGACTTCATTTGCAACACGAGGATGAACTGGACGAAGATTTTGCTCTTGTTGACCATTGTCTTCTTCTTCAACATTGGCTTCAGGCTGGGCAGTGTCTTCAGGTTGGTTTGACGCGGAAATGATAAGTTCTTCTTCAGCCTGTGCCTCTGAAGGTATGATTTCTCTAGTTCCCATAAGCTTAATCGATTCAATAGGAGGGACTTTATCTAGCACATTTGGCAGGTGCTCTCTTTGCGAGCCGTTAGTCTTATTGAACCGCACATCCACAGTTTCAACCACTTTATAGTGAAATAGGTTGAAGACTCTGTAGGAGTGCGAATCCTTTCCGTAACCAAGCATAAAACCTTCATGTGCACTCGGTGCAAATTTTGAAGTGTGATGTGGATCCTTGATCCAGCACCTAGCACCAAATACTCTGAAGTAACTGACGTTTGGCTTCTTACCAGTTAGGAGTTCATAGGATGTCTTTCAGTAGCTTGTGAAGATAAACACGGTTAATGACGTGGCATGCAGTATCAATGGCTTCAGGCCAGAACTTCCTTGGAGTCTTGTACTCATCAAGCATCGTCCGAGCCATCTCAATGAGTGTCCTGTTCTTGCACTCCACGATGCCATTCTACTGAGGTGTGTATGGAGCGGAAGAACTCATGAATGATGCCCAATGTATCAAGATAAGTGTCGAGGCCTGTGTTCTTGAACTCTGTGTCGTTGTCACTTCTGATGTGCTTGATCTTGATGCCATAGTTCGTCATGGCACGATTGGCGAAGCGTCTGAAGACATCGTGCACTTCATTCTTGTAGAGGATTATATGCACCCATGTATATCTTGAATAATCATCAACAATGACGAAGCCATAGAGACAGGCAGTGGTAGTAAGAGTAGAGTAATGACTAGGGCTGAATAAGTCCATGTGAAGCAGCTCGAAGGGTTGGTATGTTGTCATGATTGTCTTCGAGGGATGCTTGGCCCTAGTCATATTTCTAGCTTCGCAGGCGCCACACAGATGATCCTTCTTGAACTTGACGCCCTCGATGCCTACGACATATTTCTTCTTCCCGAGAGTGTACAAGTTCCTCATGCCAGCATGCCCTTTTGCTAGAAGACATACGTCATCTGTGGTCCTGCTGAGAAATCTACCATGTACAAGTCGTCTTTTCGATACCCTTCAAAGACTAGAGATTTGTCAGACTCCATAAGCACAAGGCAACGATATTTTCCAAATATCACAATCATGTTCAAATCACAAAGCATTGAGACAGACATTAAGTTGAAACCAAGGGATTCAACAAGCATCACTTTATCCATGTGATCATCCTTTGAGATTGCAACTCTATCTAGACCAAATACCTTGCTTTTACCAGTGTCAGCAAATGTGATGTGACTCTTGTCAGATGGACGTAAGGTTGAGTCCATGAGAAGACCTCGATCACCAGTCATGTGGTTAGTGCATCCACTGTCCATAATCCATTCTGAAGCATGTGGTGTCATACCCTACAGTGCAGTTAGGGGGATAGGCTTCACCAAGGTTATTGTGAAGCATAAACATTTTACGAACAAGCTGATTATCAAAGCTCAGATCCAGGTTAGGACTGATAGGATGATAGTCAAGTGATTCAGGAACAAAATACATAGTAAGACCATTTGGGCATTTTATCTTGCGCCCCACAAGATGTTTTAGGTCCCCAGCAATAGCATCAGACGCCTTTGATTTCCGGCTGGAGACCTTTCCCTGCAAAAGAGAGTTAAGTTTTCTTAACCACCCACATTTTCAGGGGTGGCTTCGAAGCAATGAGTCTAAGTGCAACATCTGAGAACATCGGCTTTGGAGCCCTAGCAAATAGCCCTACAGGAGGTGAATAATACTCATAAGAATAAGCAGAATAGTTCTTGGTCTTATGAACATAGCGGTTTGAGGAAACACACTCATATTCATAAGTCTGAGTATGATTTCCCTGCAAAACATTGGCGTTAGGGTGACTCTGGTGAGTCCTCTGTCTGTATGAAGCCTTTGGACCATATGAAGCCTTGATGCAGAGTTTGTCTTCTTCCCAGGTGGTGTCATGATGACATTCACAGGAAGATTCTCAAGACAACTTTTGGGTACACAAATCTTCTTCATAGGTGGCCCATTCTTGCAGTTAGTACCAATGTACCTGGCAAACACTTCACCATTCTTATACTTAAACATTTTATAGTTTGCATCAAGGGATTCATCAATGATAATCGGGTTAGCACAAGTGAAGCCAGATAAGGTGGATGGATCCACTGAAGGTCCCTTTGCAGCAACCCATGTGGTTTTGGGGTCTTGCTCGGGGCTTCGATGGGAACCATCAACATTGATTTTCCTCTCTAACCCAACACCCTCTTCCTAGGGTTTTGGTTCAGAATCTGCTTTCTGAGGACATCACATAGTATTTGATGCCCTTTGAGACTTTTGTACATCCCTGTCTCAAGCAATGTCTTCAGCCTGGCATTTTCATCAGCAATAGTAGTGGCATCCTCAGCAGAGGGGTTAGTTACCACATTAGCAGTTGAAGATATTGCAACAAAGAGCGATGAGTGGAACATTCAAAGCAGAAGTAGCGTTATCATGCTCAAGGCATTTTAGACATGGTGGTTCAAATCCTTCCTGAGCGGAACTGATCTGTTGAGCGTGGAGTGACTCATTCTCTTTTTGAAGATCTTCATGAGCCGTTCTCAAGTTCTCAAATTCTTGCTTCCTTTGAAGATAATCATAGGAAAGCTTTTCATCAGTTGTTGAGAGCATTTCATGACGACTTTAAAGTTCCTCGTACTTAACATGAAGATTTCTGATGTCTTCAATTAAGGACTGAGATCGGGCCATTTCCGTGTGCAACAGGTCATCGCTTTTGTATTGCAATTTTTGAATATGTTCCATGGCATTCTGTTATTCAGTTGCAATTTTAGCAAGTGTTTTGTAGCTAGGTTTAGATTCACATTCAGAGTCGCCTTCACTTGATGTTTGAAAGTAAGCATCGCGTGAGTTTACCTTGGCACCGTGTGCCATGAAGCAGTAGGTGGGAGCAGAGTCGTCCTTAGCATCAGCGTTGGTGATGGAGCCATTGTCTTGATCTTGAAGATGGACTTGGCAACGAGGGTCAGTAGCTAGAGCCGGACTTGCAACGCCAGAGTCGGACTCCTCCTCGACTCCACCTCTGCCTCCTGAGCAGACTCCTCCTCTGAATCCATTTCCTTGCCAACAAAAGCACGAGCCTTGCCAGATGAGCTCTTCTTGTATGATGAAGACTTGGACGAAGACTTGGAAGAAGACTTTGAGGATTTCTTCTTCTTCTTGTCATCATAATCATATTCCTTGCTTTTCTTCTTCTTCTTGGTCTCATTGTCCCACTGTGGACACTCAGAGATGTAGTGACCAGGTTTCTTGCACTTGTGGCATGTTCTCTTCTTGTGATCACGAGTGGAAGCTTCATCATTTATTGAGCTGGATCTTGAAGACTTTCTGAAGCCTTTTTTCTTGGTGAACTTCTGGAACTTCTTCACAAGCATAGAAAGCTCCTTTCCAATGTCTTCAGGATCCTCAGAACAGTTGTCAGATTCTTCTTCAGAAGAGGAAACAACCTTTGCCTTCAAAGCGTGAGTTCGGCCATAGTTTGGACCATAGATATCTCTTTTCTCAGATTGCTAGAACTCATGTGTGTTGAGCCTCTCAAGTATGTTAGACGGATCGAGAGTCTTGAAGTCAGGGCATTCTTGAATCATTAGGGCCAGGGTGTCGAATGAGCTGTCAAGCGATCTTAGAAGGGTTTTGACGATTTCATGCTTGGTGATCTCAGTGGCGCCGAGTGTGTGAAGCTCATTTGTGATGTCAGTGAGGCGATCAAATGTGAGCTGGACATTCTCATTGTCATTTCTCTTGAAGCGGTTTAAGAGGTTGCGAAGAACACTGATGATCCTTGAGTCTCTCTGGGTTGAGACACCTTCGTTTGACCTTGGAGAGCCAGTCCCAGACTAGCTTCGAAGTTTCCAGAGCACTCACTTGGCCATACTGTCCTTTGGTCAGATGACCACAGATGATGTTCTTGGTAGTAGAATCCAGTTGAATGAACTTCTTGACATCAGCAAGGGTGACACCTTCACCGGTCTTGCGAACGCCGTTATCAAAGTGCTAGTTATCGACTAGAGGGTGGTGAATAGGCAATTTTTATGGAAGTCTTCAAAACATGCGAGTTTCGAAGACGGACAATAGAAATGAACCTATAGATATGCAACGGAAGGTAGACTACACTAGGCAAGCCATAGTCAAGTAAGCAATGAAGTGAAAGCACGAAGACTATTAGCAGCTAGGCAGTATGGATCAGGATGGAAGATAATATGAAGCCAAACAATAATAGTCTTCACATAGTGAAGTCAATCAGATCATGCAAGCAGGCAATGACTTCATGAAGATAAACTGTAAATTAAGAGAGGGAATTGATAGAACTAGTTGCTTAGAGAGGACAAGGATTTGTTGGACTAGTTCCAGTTGCTGTGACAACTGTACGTCTCGTTAGGGAGGCTGAGATTCAAATCAGAAGAGCGCATCTTCACCTTATTCCCCTTGAGCTAAGAACACTTTGTCCCCGCCCAATCACTCAGGTAAGTCTTCAAGGTAGACTTCCAAACCTTCACAGACTTCGTTCACCGGAAATCCACAATGACTCTTGGATGCTCACAACATGACGCCTAACCGGTTGGAGGATTCACAGTCCACAAGTGTAATAAGTCTTCAGATCACACGGACAGAAAGACTTCAGTGATGCCTAACACTCTTTGGCTCTGGGTGTTTTGGGCTTTGTCCTCGCAAGGATCTTTCTCTCAAATGCTTCGGAGGTGGGTTGCTCTCAAACGACAAAAGACGTGCACTAACTCTGAGCAGCCACCAATTTATGGTGTAGGGGGTGGGCTATTTATGGCCACTAGGAAATCCGACCAGATTTGTCTGAAATGACCACAGGTCACTAAGGAACTGACACGTGTCCAACGGTCAGATTTCAAACACCTTGTAGCTTGACTTGGGCTGCAAGTAAAGTCGACTCATCCAGCTCTGGATAAGATTTGCTCTCATTGTCTTCACTTTCGAAGACATAGGATTTAGTTGAGCATCACTTGATCCTCCGACTTTGTTCACTTGGACCCCACTTAACAGTGCGGTGGTTCCTATGACTCAACAAAGAAGAAAAGGAAACTATGAAACAACTATGTCTTCGTACTCCATAGTCTTCACGCGAATGTCTTCTCGAGTCATAATCTTTGTTGTGAATATCTTCACATACCACCATTGTCTTCAATGTCTTCACACATGTTTAGGGGTCATCTCTGATAGGTAAACCGACTCAATGAGGGACTGCTACCTGTGTTATCCTGCAATTCTCACAAAGAAATTAGTCCCTGAACCAAGTTTGTCGTTAATACTCCAAAACTAACTAGGGGTGGCACTAGATGCACTTACACCAATACTTTCCATGCTAGATATATATAGGCGGTTCCCAAACAGAAAATAAAGTGTATTCCTTTTTCCACCATACTTTCACTTTCCATGGCTAACCGTATCCACGGGTGCCTTCTGTACCAACACTTTCCAAGGAATTTATTATTTGACAACATAAAGTAAATTCATTTTTCATTTCGGGACTGGGAATCCCTAATGCCTTTGCCATACTCTCATGCAATGACAAGTGAATAAACACTCATCTTTAGAACAACACATTTAGCATGGAAATATATCAGCCACCCCCTACCGTTTCATGAGCGGTACGAGCACACAAAAGAGAAGTTTATTTTGAAAATTAGTGATGGCACATACAAATTTTCTTAGAACGGCAAAAGATACCGCATATAGGTAGGTATAGTGGACTCATATGGCAAATCTGGTTTAAAGTATTCTGGATGCACAAGTAGTGATCATACTTGGTGCAAAATGAAGGCTAGCAAAAGATTGAGAAGCATCCAACCAAGAAACAAAAAATCTCATAAGCGAGCATTAAGCATAACTAACACCAATAATGCACCATAAGTAGGATGTAATTTCATTGCATGACTATTGACTTTCGTGCTTCCATAGGGAATCACAAACCTTAACACCAATATTCTCACTAAAGCATAATTACTCATCAACATGACTCATATATTACTATCATCATATCTCAAAACTATTACAAGGAATCAAGTTTATTCTGTCCAATGATCTTCATGAAAGTTTTTATTATATCCTCCTCGAATATCTATCACTTTGGGACTAGTTTCATATGATGCTTTTGATAGCTCAAACAAATTTAAGTGAAGAACATGAGCATAAAAATTCTCTTCTCTCGAAATAATTTAAGTGAAGCAAGAGAGATTTTCTTTAAAAAATTACTAGCTCTCAAATAAATCTAAGTGAAGCATGAGAGCATTTCTTGAAAAATACTAAAGCACACCGTGCTCAAAAAGATATAAGTGAAGCACTAGAGCATTCCATAGCTCAGAAAGATTTAAGTGAAGCACAGAGAGCAATTCTAACAAGTCATGGCATAATTTTGGCTCTCTCAAATAGGTGTGTCCAGCAAGGATTCATGACCAAAAACACAAAGCAAAACAAGCATAGACTCATATCATACAAGACGCTCCAAGCAAAACACATAATATGTGACGAATAAAAATATAGTTTCAAGTAAGATACCGATGGTCATTAGAAGAAACAGGGGATGCCACTCGGGGGCATCCCCAAGCTTAGTTGCTTGATACTTCTTGAATATTATCTTGGGGTGCATCGGGCATCCCCAAGCTTAGCCTTTTGCTAATCCTTATTCCTTCATCCATCGTAAAGTCACCCAAAACTTCAAAACTTCAATCACACAAAACTCAACAAAACCTTCATGAGATCCGTTAGTATAAGAAAGCAAATCACTACTATAAGTACTGTTGCAATCCCATTCATATTTTATTTTTGCATTATATATATTGTATTCCAACTTTTCTATGGCAAAACATCTTCAAAGAAAACCATAGAATCATCAAAACAAGCACACAACGCAAAGAATACAGAATCATCAAATGCGAGAACGATGCAGCAATCTGGATATTTCGAATACTTTTGTAACTCCAAAAATTCTGAAAAATTAGGACAACATGACAAATTTGTATATTAATCTTATGAATAAACAATCAGTATTTTATCGTGCTTTTGTTACAAATGAAAATTAATTTTTTTGGTAGAAAAAGTTTCTATTTTTCAGCAAGATCAAATCAACTATCACCCAACATGATCCCAAAGGCTTTACTTGGCACAAACACTAACTAAAACACAAAAAACACAATCATAATAGTAGCATAATTGTGCAAACACTCAAGAACAGAAATAAAAATACAAAAATAAATTATATTCATTGGGTTTCCTCCCAACAAGCGCTATCGTTTTACGCCCCTAGCTAGGCATAATGCGGAGGATCTAAGTATTGTCATCTTTATTTTTAGATCCATATGATGCCCTCATGATTGATTCATAAGGTGGCTCAATTATAGTTCTAGGGAAGTGTTCCATACCCTTCCTTAGTGGAAATTGAAATTTAATATTGCCTTCTTTCATATCAATCACGACACCAGTAGTATGTAATAACGGTCTACCAAGAATAATTGGACGAGAAGCATTTCAATCAATATCAAGAACAATAAAATCTATAGGCACATAATTCCTATTTGAAAGAATAAGAACATCATTAATTCTTCCCATAGGTCTTTTAATAGTAGAATCTACCAACTGCAATAGAGAACACTCTTCAATATCGGTAAGACCAAGCACATCACATAAAGATTTCAGAACTGTAGAAACACTAGCACCCAAGTCACATAAATCAAAACACTCATAATTTTAATCTTGAATTTGATAGTAGGTTCCCATTCATCATGCAATTTTCTAGGAATTTAAGTCTCTAATTCCAACTTTTTTCCAAAGCTTTTATCATATCATCAATAATATGTTTAGTAAAAGCTTTATTTTGTTCATAAGCATGGGGTGAATTTATCATGGATTGCAACAAAGAAATACAATCAATATAAGAGCAACTATCATAATTAAAGTCTTTGTAATCCAAAAGAGTGGGCACATCACTAGTTAAAGTTTTGACCTCTCCAAACCCACTTTTATCAATTTTCTCAACAAGATTTTCACCGTCCGAATTATCGAAACGCCTTCTACCTAAAATTGACTCTTCTTCAGTCCCTTTATTATCAATCTTAATTTTCCTAAACAAAGAATCAATAGATGAAACACCAATCATTTTAAGATCTTCATCACTTTTATGAAAGCAATCACTAGAAAACGCTTGTTCTAAAAATTCTCTTCTAGCTCTAAGCATAGCAGTTCTTTTCTTACTTTCATCCATAGAAACATAAATAGCCTTAATTGATTCCTCAACCATAGGCACAACAATTTTCATCTTGAGATTTTCTACATCATGAGAAATTCTATCAATACTTCTAGACATATCATCAATCTTGTTCAAGTTTTCTTCTATTGTAGCATTGAAAACTTTTTGAGTATTGATAAATTATTTAATATTATTCTCAAGATCAAAGGTGTTCCTATTATTATTATAAGAAGGATTACCATAGGAATTACCATAATTATTAGAGTAATTACTAGGAAAAGGCCTAGGATTAAAATTACCTCTATTAGCATTGTTATTAAAATTGTTCTGGGAAACAAAATTCACATCTATGGCATCACTATTTTGCTCAATCAAAGTAGACAAAGGCACATCATTAAAATCAGTAGGAGCACTTTTATTAGCAACCAATTTCACAAGAGCATCAAATTCTTCACTCAAGGAATAAATTTCTTCAACCGAATTAACCTTTTTACTAGTAGGAGCTCTTTCAGTATGCCATTGTGAATAATTTGTCATAATATTATTAAGCAATTTGGTGGATTCACCCAAAGTAATTTCCATAGAAGTACCACCTACGGCAGAGTCCAAAATACTACGAGAAATAAAATTCAACCCAGCATAAAAAAATATTATGATCATCCAAAGATTTAACCCATGAGTTGGGCAATTCCTTAGCATTAATTTCATTCTTTCCCAAGATTGTGCAACATGCTCATGTTCAAGTTGCTTGAAATTCATGATCTGTATTCTAAGGGAAATAATTTTCACGGGCAGAAAATATTTAGTAATAAAAGCATCTTTGCACTTATCCCAAGAATCGATACTATTGCGAGGCAAAGAAGAAAACCAAATTTTTCCACGATCTCGCAAAAGAAAACGGAAATAATTTCAACTTCACAACATCATTGTCCACATCTTTTTTCTTATGCATATCGCATAATTCCACGAATTTGTTAAGATGGGACGCGGCATCCTCATTAGGAGTACCGGAAATTGATCTTTCATAACAAGATTCAACAAAGCGGTATTAATATCACAAGACTCCACACTAGTGGCGGGAGGAGCAATCGGAGTGCTAATAAAATCAGTGTTGTCGGTATTGGAGAAATCACACAACTAGGTGTTCTCTTGAGTCACTGTGACTACGCAACAGGATTTCACTCAAAAACATCTGACGGGAAAAATGGCGAACGAACAAGAGGGTAAATAAAACGGCAAATTTTTATGAAGTGGGGGAGAGGAAAATGAGAGGCAAATGGAAAATAATGTAAATTGCAAGGAGATGAGATTTGTGATTAAGAACCTGGTAGATGTTGATGATTTCTCCCCGACAACAGCGCCAGAAATTCCTTTTGATGCGGCTTGAACTACGTCTGTATTTCCCCAAAGAGGAAGGCATGATGCAGCACAACTACGGTATGTATTTCCCTCGGTGATGAGACCAAGGTTATCAAACCAGTAGGAGAACCACACAACACTATGTGAATGGCACCTGCACACAAATAACAAATACTCGTAACCCGACATATTAAAGGGATTGTCAATCCCTTTCTGGTAACGGCGCCATAAATTGGCAAGTAGACGGGATAAAAATTGTAGTAGATTGGATAAATAGATCTCGCGGGAACGTGAGATAAAATAAATGAATAAAAATTGCAGCAAGGTATTTTTGGGTTTTTGGATTAATAGATCTGAAAATAAAAGAAAATAAAAATAGATCGCGAAGGCAAATATAATAAAGAAGAGACCCGGGTGTCGTAGGTTTCACTAGTGGCTTCTCTCGAGAAAAATAGCAATGGTGGGTAAAAAAATTACTGTTGGGCAATTGATAGAACTTCAAATAATCATGACAATATCCAGGCAATGATCATTATATAGGCATCACGTCCAAGATTAGTAGACCGACTCCTGCTTGCATCTACTACTATTACTCCACACATCGACCGCTATCCAGCATGCATCTAGTGTATTAAGTTCATGGAGAAACAGAGTAATGCAATAAGAACGATGACATGATTTAGACAAGATCTATTTATGTAGAAATAGACCCCATCTTGTTATCCTTAATGGCAACGATACATACATGGCGTTTCCCTTTCTATCACTGGGATCAAGCACCGTAAGATCGAATCCATCACAAAGCACCTCTTTCCATGGCAAGAAAAATCGATCTAGTTGGCCTAACTAAACTAAAGATTCAAAGAATAAATACGAGGCTATAAGTAATCATGCATATAAGAGATCAAAAGACTAAAAATAACTTTCATGGATAAAAACATAGATCTGGTCATAAACTCAAAGTTCATCGGATCCGAACAAACACACCGCAAAAAGAGTTACATCAAATAGATCTCCAAGAGACCATTGTATTGAGAATCAAGAGAGAGAGAGAGAGAGAGGAATCCAACTAGCTACTAACTACAGACCCAAAGGTCTACAAAGAACTACTCACTCATCATCGGAGAGGCACCAATGAGGATGATGAACCCCTCCATGATGGTGTTTAGATTGGATCTGGTGTTTCTGGAACTTGCGGCGGCTGGAACTGATTTTCGTCGACTCCCCTAGGGTTTCTGGAATATTGGGGTATTTATAGAGCAAAGAGGCAGTGCAGGAGGCCACGGAGGTGGGCACAACCCACCTGGGCGTGCCTAGGAGCCCAGGCGCGCCCTGATGGGTTGTGCCCCCCCCCCTCGGGGCACCCCCTAGGTGCTTCTCCAGCCCATTGGGTGTCTTCTGGTCCATAAAAATTCCACAAAAAGTTTCGCTGCATTTGGACTCCGTTTGATATTGATTTTCTGCGATGTAAAGAACAAGCAAAAAACAGCAACTAGCACTAGGCACTATGTCATTAGGTTAGTCCCAAAAAATGATATAAAACGATTGTAAAACATCCAAGAATGATAATGTAACAGCATGGAACAATAAAAAATTATAGATGCGTTGGAGATGTATCAATATCCAAGAGGATCTTCCCTAGAAGGGCTCTTGAATCCACTAGGGGATCTTCCCACATGGAGGTCTTGATCTACATGGGAGAGGTAGTGGATGAGCAAAACTCAATCTCTAGATGTGAGCTATCACTTTGCTAGCCCTAATTCATCCAAGTGAAGGGGTATATATAGTCTAGTGAGAGAGAGTCAGATACATGGGTCAAAACCCGAGTGGCTACATACATATAGGCACCGGACTTCCGATGGTTACCAGTCGTCCGGTGGCTTGTGGGGGTCCAGACATCCGGTGGGTGTCAAACTTCCGATGTTTTTGCTCTGTTGGGTCGGGGTCAGATGTCCGATGAGTCTCGGTCATTCGACAGGCGTCAGATTTCTAGAATTTTGCTTTTGGACATCGCGGGTCGGATTTTTGGAGGAGGACGGTAGTCCGGTCGCTGGAGCTTGTTGGACGTTCAGCTCTTGCCGGTCGTCCAGCCATTGTAGATTTCCTTGGCTGGGAATCTTCTGACTTGCTGGTGTACGTCGTGCCGGACATCCAAAGCGTGTAGCTTGCCGATAGCTTCACCTCTTATTTGTCTTGCTTCGACTCCTCGTTGTCTTGTCCATGACCTTTGTCAAGGTACCTCATCGGACTTAATTAGTGTCTACGCTTGAGGTAGTAGCCATGTTTCGCATGTGGGAAGTGTAAGTTTGGAGAGAAGCGAGTTCACCTCAGTTTCAATCGCTCTTGCATGAGCTCTTGTCATTGGCCCGCTTGGTGCTTAGGGTGATGATGGTGGGTCCATAGGGATGACCATGGGATGCTCCGCATCACTCTACGTTGGCGTGCCTTAAATTCTCACGGCAATATTCGACATGCGAAATGTGACTTGTGTGGACCTCGGATCTGGCCTGGGTATCGCCTGGGCGGATCGAGATGTTCCAACCATGGGTGAAGTTATGGGCCCACTTTCCTAGGCTATGAACTAACCCAGAACCATTTGTTTCGTTTAATGCGGATATGGATCCATTGTTTTCACTGGCGCATGCCTCATTGGTAAATCCCTCAATGGTTGCCATGAGATGGGTGATGCATGGGAGCAAAATTTCAGCTCCAATCCGATCTGATATTAGTCCCACAAGAATCTTTTCTGAGAACTGATCTAACATCATTTTGGGTTTTTGGCATGGGGCTAGACATCTTGTCTGACTCCCATATGGAGTTGTCGGATTCGAGCTCCAAGACTGATCTGACAAAGTGTACTTTTCGCTACAGGTCCGATCTGATGTCGGTGTCTGGATGCGTGCAACTCACCGCTCCTTGATCTGATTTAACATCTTGAGCAGGGAAACGGTGGTGAGTTCCCATTCGTCGGGTCCGACACCCCGATGATGGCTTGGAGTTTCGATCCAACCTGGTTAGTTGGCCAAACCGGTGGAAGTTTGTTCTGGCGCCGAGGTCGCGCTAGTGCTTCTTCGGTCGCCGGCTGCAAGCACATTGCGACTACCTAGAGCGACATGCATGGGCCACAAATGATGCAACTAAATCCATAAGATCTCGGGTAGGGGGTCCCAATGGGTAGCCTTGGAACAATGATAGCAGGGGACACATGATTTTACATAGGTCCTGGCTCTCTCGAAGAGATAACACCCTACGTCCTACTTTATTGTATTGATATCGAGGGGGTACAGAGTACATGCTGACCTACCACAAGATCGTGTGTATGGGTCTATCTGTCTTCTATGACCCTACCCCTTGGTTTATATAGGCAGGTCTAGCGCTCGCACATAAGGCGGTTACATCTAAGGTAAGTACATCGTAGAAAACTTCTAAATATTGGTGTATGTGCCAAGCCTTCGGATACATTCCTTCTTGACACTGTGGGCTTGACAAGTAAGGCCCACCAATGAACCATCATGGGGGTCCTCGGACCGGCCTACCTGGCCGGGGGACGATGTGGTGAGCACCCCCTAGTCCAGGACACTATCAAGGTGGTCACGGCATGGGCATCGGTGGCCACCTCGCCCGGCCTAGGTCGAGGGCCTACTGCCCGAGGTGACAACCCCTACCCAGATCTAGGGCAGGGTGGGGTCCGGTGAACCAGATGGATGACCGTGACCATGGATACGTGGTGTTGTCATCAACGCGTGGTTTGATGTCCCCATCGCTCGATGAATTCGTCGTACCCTGGCTCGTTGGTCATAGGTGGGGTGGCGGCAAGGGCCATGGCGGGTCACCTTCGTTGGGCAAAATCGGTGTTGACTGGCTATGGTTGAGAGGGGTGAGGTTCTCTTGGACGCCATGGCGGCGGCCCTGGGTGGGAGACGGTCGGTTTGTATTTTTAGTAGGCATCTTGGCGATGGTGATGAATGCCTTTTTTGTCGTGTGTGCGGAAAAGAGTGTAACTTTTGAGGATTTTGGCATCGGTGGTTCCTCGGTAGTGGCAGTTCCCAGATTGTGATCTAGTGGTCTGGTTTGGTGGTGACATATCACTACTAGGGAAAACCTTATACATAGAGGTATAGCAGTAGCGCTGGTCAAAACACGGCGCTATTGCTACTTATTAGTAGCGCTTGTTACAAAAGCACGCTACAACCATTGTTGTAGCAGCAGTGCGCCTGCGCAGAAAAGTGCTACTACTATAATTCCCTCGTTGGTGCCGGTAAGCTAGGAATAGTAGTAGCGGTTCTTCCAAGCACGCCATCGCTAAAACTTTGTAGCAAAGACGTTTATCTTTGTAGAGCGCTACTGCTATGAAAAAGAAAATAAATAGAAAAATAATTACAAAAGTAAATGAAAATGAAAGAAATAGAAAAAGGAGAAATGAAAAAAAGAAAATGTAAAGTAAACAAAAGAAAAAGAAAAATAAAATAGAAAGGAATAGTTCTAGCGCGTTTCGCTGGAAAACGCTATAGCTAACTTAGCTATAGCGCGTTTCGGCAAAATGCGCTACTGCTAGTTTGACTTAACCCCCGGCCACGCGGGCTCAAAATTTCTCTAAGTCCTTCCCCTCTACTCCCTCTCCCCAAGCGCTCCATCATGTAAAGCCTGTCTGCCGTCGACCACACGCCCGCCCGAGGCCGCCGACCACATTGCCTCCGCCCGAGGCCGCCCTCGACCTCACAGCCGCCGCCCGAGGCCGTCATCGACCTCACCGTCGCCTCCCTTGAGCTCACCGCCGCCGCTCGAGCCTGCGCAGGACCTCCGCCGCCTGAGCCAGAGCCAGCCCTCGCCGCCGACCGTAAGGCTCTGCCTCTCCTCTCCCCTACCCTCCTCTCTCTCTCTCTCTCTCTCTCTCTCTCTCTCTCTCTCTCTCTCTGCTAGGGCAATTCATATATATGTTGATGCTATGTTGATGTTCATATGAACCCTAGGTGTTCATATGAACCCTAGATTTGTTTAGGGAAGTAGGCATTTTTTAGCATTTTAGGAAAAATGATTAGCAATTTTTTTAGGAAATTAGCTAGGGCAAATTTTTATGAAAATGCCTAAACAGTAATTCCATTTAGATTTAAATTAATAGAGGATATACAAATAATAGTAGCATTTAGATTCAAATTAATAGAGGCTATAAACAAAAAACACTTAGCTATAAAAAATTATTTGGACTATGGACCTGAATCTGTTCCAAATTTCATTCAAATGAAATTTGAATTATTTGGACTATGGACCTAAATATTTTTGAAGAAATTGGGTGTAGGTACTAAGGTCTTGCTGTGGAAATTTTGGTGAGGTCATAAGGGTTAGAGAAAATGGAGTTCCTAGACTTTTAGCTTTAGACAAAAAACAAAAGTATTTAGCTACAAATAAAAAACAGCAGCTATGGCATTTAGCTATAAACAAAAAACAGAATTGTTTTTCTTTACAAAAACTTGGTTAAACTAATTGTTGCTATGTAAACAAAAAACAAGATTGTTGTTATATGATATATGTCATTGATGTTCATTTGCATATTCCATTATGGTTGATTATATCTTTTCATTGAAGTTGCCATGTTATATGCAAATTCCTCAATAGTGTTTGCTCATGTTATATCTTTTCATTGAAGTGGTTCGATTGTGCCCAAGTAGCTTTGTTGTTTCCAAGGAATGAAGCCTAGTGGCCTATGTTTTGTCGGAATGTTGATTCATTTCCGTTCCGAAAAATTTCAGGTTCTCGGTTTGTCCATTTTTTAGCAAAAGTCATGCCGAAATTTTCCGTGAATTTCGGCATGACTTGTGCTGCAAACTAGGACATATCGAGTGCCCGGGATTTGTCGCACCGGGAAGGAGTCAACGTTCCTGCAAAGCATAGGCCTCTTTTATGTCATTATTCATTTTATTAGGTCTAGAATTAATTGACTAGATTTAATCGTAGGAAACATGGCTAGCAACGATGAAGGACAGGGTTCTGGTGACTACGACAACGTCTACCTGGCGGCAGAAGAATTTTTTAGGGAAGCCGATGATGAAGAGTTGATGTTTCTACGTCGGAGATTGAGACCGACATGGAGACCGGCGCTGAGACTGAGACCGGCATCGAGACCAGCACTGAGACTGAGACCGGCGCTGAGACTAGCAGAGCCGGTATAGAACCGAAAGCATAGAGGCAACAGCTTCCTAACAAGCTCAGGACTACTATACTGGTGTTCATGGAGGTGGACAACGGCAATTTTGAGCCAAACGTGCCCGAGGAAGCGCGCACGTGCTACGGCAATCAAATAGGCTGCATCATACGGACAACCACCACCATCAACGATGAGAAACTAAAGAATATAGATAATATGAGGCCCTCCCTCCTAAAGAAGCTGCACCACATATTCTTGTTTCCGGTCCGGAATGAAAAGGATTATAAAGATCCAGATAAGGACCCGGCAATGAAGAAGATAAACAAACATGCCATGACCAAGTTTAGCGACGCGTTGGCCGCCTGGAAATCAAGGGTGAAATATCGGATCGTCAACAAAAAGGAACCCTACTCCGAGATTGTAAAGGATAATCCGACAATCACGGCAGAGCACTTTCAAATATTCAAGGCGGCTTGCCAGGCCAATGCTACCAAAAAAAAGTCAAAGTACATGAAGGGGCTTCAACAGAGGAACATTGGGTGCCACCACCTCGGAAGCCGTGGTTACGACGGGAAGAGGTCAATATGGGCCAAGGAGGATGCGGAAGCCGCGAGTCTGGGCATCCCAGACCCCTTGGCGGAGTTCACCGTTCCGCAGGAGCGTGACGTCCTCAGGTCCCGGCACCATTGGGACCCAGTGAAGAAGATTTTCGATACGAACGCGGTCATGACGGAGTTCATGAGACTGCTGGTACTTTTAGTTTCTGATCAATTCGAATGCACGTTAGTCATATTTGTAAACGATCCTTGTGCCTTTTGCAAAGAGAGCAGCACAGGATTGCGGCAGAAAGCGACTCACCGTCTCAGGCGTTGGCGAGGCCCAAGTGGGACAATTCATTCAACCGGGCGTTGAACATATTGAAAGGACTCCCGGTGGAGACTCGACCGTCGTATGGACGTGTGCACGGTGTCGGAGATGGCGCCATGTGGAAGAAGTACTACCGTGAGACCACGGAGGAGAGAAAGGAAAGACGGAGGTTAACTGAAGAAAACATCGACAAGAAGGTTGAGATTGCGGTTGAGAAGAAATCATCTAAGACAGTCGCAACAGCGGTAGCTGCCGCAAAACAGGTGCTTGTAGATATGTCTACTACCTTGGTTCCGGCTGTTTTCAATTGGAGCAGGCAAAATCCAAAAAAATGCAGCGGACTTTCCCCTTGCTAACTTCTTCGGGAGTAGCTCGACTAGCGTTGCACCAGCACCTACAGCTGCACCTGCTCCTGCACCGGCTCCTGCACCTTCTCCCGCACTGGCTCCGGCATCGGACGTGCTCGGTGGTGCTTCGTCTTTGGCTGAGCTTGACGCCCTCACGGTATCTGTCGCACCGGCCCCCTTCAATAAATGTATAATCTCCCGTTTTCATTGCCTTTTGGATGTCTCATGTCACAGACTTTGCTTTGCAGGCCAACGAAACCCCGTGCACCATATTGTACACCATCGGCGACCAGAAGGTGGACGTGGGGAAGGCGACGATAATGGAGCCGAAGGAACCATTGTTCCGCAGCCGGCCGATCCCCCCGGACGTCTTCAAGGTTTTCGTGGCCAGTGTCAAACCCGGCCATGAGAATTTGGCCCCTCTGGTACTAGTGGGGGATGACGAAGAGACCCCACGGCGGCTTGGTGATTGTTGCAATGGGTGGGTCCTGTTGTGGCCAAAGAGTCTGCTTTGTTTGGAGGCGGCCGGGAGCACACCCACGAGCATGCAGTTAGGTATGAACATCAACACCTCACCTACCCAATTAGCGTCGGCTGTCGTGCTGGGTGATAGCGGAGGGGGTGAGGAAGAGGCTCATTTAGTCAGGTGACGTCGTCATAGATGAGGATGAGGATGACGATGACACTCAACAGTATGTCAATACTGGCGCCTACTTAGGGTTTGAGCATCATGAGTCGGTGCCTGAATTGCTGCCTCCGGAGTCTGAACGTATTATGGACAACCTTCCGGTAGTAAAGAAGTCTAGGAAGAGACCGAGGAAAGGCAAAGAAGCTGCTTCTATGATCCAGCAGCCTCGGGTTCAAGACCGTATAGATATCCCCGGTGCGGCAAAATGGCATATACTCGGTCAAGCAATCCTACCTAAAGCAGCGCTAGGGTCCAGATTCAGTGATTTAAGGAGACTTCATGACAATGTGCTGCGGATAGAGAAAGGCCTCATCGCCTAAAAAAATCCAGGATACCCACTCTACGTGGTTAACGTGCCGCGGCAATTCTCGTACGTCGACACATTCCCCGTGGAGAAGTTCTTCCTTCGATCTGATTACATCTTCAACATGTTTCACTTGAAGAAGCTGGATTTTACGTTTGTCCGCCTTTATGCCTTGCACATGAACTACCTGTGACACCCTCGATTCAATTGTACACTAATCATCCACGCAAATGTGGATGATCAAGATTAAGGACTCACGGGAAGATATCACAACACAACACAAATTAAAATAATACAAGCTTTATATTACAAGCCAGGGGCCTCGAGGACTCGAATACATAAGCTCGAAAACACAAGAGTCAGCGGAAGCAACAATATCTGAGTACAAACATGAGTTAGACAAGTTTGCCTTAAGAAGGCAAGCACAAAAGCAACATTGATCGAAAAGGCAAGGCCTCCTGCCTGGGAGCCTCCTAACTACTCCTGGTCGTCGTCGGTCTTCACGTAGTAGTAGGCATCGGCGGTGGCATCTAGCTCTTGGGCTCCGACATCTGGTTGCATCAACCGGAAAGAAGAAGAAAGGGGGAAAAGGGGGAGCAAAGCAACCGTGAGTACTCATCCAAAGTACTCGCAAGCAAGGATCTACACTACATATGCAACATTATCAAAGGAAAGGTCAGTATATGTGGACTGGGCTTAAATGCGAGAATAGAGGGCAGAACCTAGTCCTATCAAAGACTAGCATCTTCTGACCCTCTTGCAGCAACAGGAGGGAGTAGAGTAGCATAAAGTAAAGTAGTAGTAGTGTTATCAACCTCGGCCAGAGATCCTTTCTCGACTCCCTGCGAGAAAGCAATCCCAGAGCCGTACTATCCAAGTGTCAACACAATCCAAGTGTCAACACAATCCAATTCTCATCACCATCCATTTCTCATCACAAGTATCCAGTTCTAGTTGTATCGATTGGGATACAACTCCAAGTGTCCGTTACCGTAGGACAGGCTATCGATAGATGTTTTCTTCCCTGCAGGGGTGCACCAACTTACCCACCACGCCGCTTAACTCCGGCGGACACACTTTCCTGGGCCATGCCCGGCCTCGGCCAAACAATACGCTGCAACCCGACCTAGGCTTAATAGAGAGGTCAGCACGCCGGACTAAACCTATACCCCCAGGGGTCATGGGCCATCTCCCCGAGAACTCCTGCATGTTGCGTACACGGCCGGTGAGCATACCTAGCTACCTCCTTCAACAAGGCAGGTCCTTACGCAGTCCAACCCAGCGCGCGCCGCTCAGTCGCTGATGTCTACTAAGCTTCGGTTGATGCATACGACGCAGAATGCCCATGCTATGCCCACGTGATGGTTAGTGCTATCGGGCCAGAGGCCCCTCGGATCAAATATCCAAATCGTAGTGGATTAGGAACGCGCGGTAACAAGCAGAGACTCACGAAAGATGTGACCCCTCACCCGTCTAGGACGCGTGCGGCAAGGGCTAAGAATGCCCGGCCACGCCTCGTAATTATCTCGCGGGCACCCTCGAGGTCAACTCGACTCCACATCACTCGCAATTAAGCTCGCGCGAGTACCCCTCTGGGCCGACCCATCTTTCCAAGTAACAGTGGTAAAGTCCAAGTATGCGTGTGTCCAAACATCAAGGGGAAAACTCGAGGAATAACCCTCGGTGAATTCCACTCGATGTAATCATCAAGGTGAACGTAAGAGGAATCACTCCCCAGGTTCACACTTGAGGGGTTGCACGACAGAGTCGTATCGGAAGTGGTTAGGGCGGAATCACCCTTGATGACCACGACCGAACAACTACACTACAGGGTTAACATCAGAAGTGCTGTAGAGGTCTCACCCTCGGCACTCGATAATAACCCAGCAGTGTCGAGCAACTAAGGGGAAAGTGATGTGCGGTGCCGGGGCCTGGTCTTCGATCCCATTGATCGGGTCTTCGAACATAAAGCGGGGCAACTGGGACAAGGTGGGGGTCACTGGTGGATCACTAACCTACCTATACTAAGCAGTTTAGGATAAGCAGGTAGGTAACAATAAGCAGGTTACAAAAGCAGGCTATGCATCAGAATAGGAGCAAACAATAACAGTAGCAAAATCTAATGCAAGCATGGGAGAATGGAATGGGCGATATCGGGATGATCAAAGGGGGGGCTTGCCTGGTTGCTCTGGCAAGGAGGGGGTCGTCATCGACGTAGTCGATCATAGCGGCATGGGCAGCCGTCACAGGGTCTAACGAAGAGAAGAGGGGGAGAAACAGTAAATTCATAGCAAGCAAGTGCATAACAGGACAACAGCCAGAGCTAGACGTGTTCTAACGCGGTGCTACACGTTACCGGCGAAGGGTATAACATCCGGGAATGCTTTCCCGAAGTTTGGCATTTTCAGACAGTCGAACCGGAGGGGAAAAGTTCCATGTTCAGCATGCTAGGGGCATGTGATAGATGAACGAACCACGTATTCGGATTCATTGGATTTTTCTGAGCAACTTTCATGTATAAAGTTTTTCGATCAGAGCTACGGTTTATTTACTACGAAATTCTAAAGGTTTAAACATTTCTGAAATTATTATAAATTCAAAAATAATGATTAAAACGCAAGGCGCACCCAGCCCTGCATACACATAAGTGTACCAAAGGATGACATGTGGGTCCAGAGGGTCCCAGTTGACCAGTCAACATTTGACCGGTCAACAGGGGGTGGGGCCCCCTGTCATAGGCTCATTTATCTTAATTGCAGATTAAACAGTTAGTTCATTAACTTTCTAATTAATTTATTAACTATTTTAATATATATATTTTGAGAAAACTCGTTTTTACAGGGGCCTGGGCGCTGGGGGGCCATAGGCCAGTGGCTCAACCGAGCCACTCGGGCGTTGGGCGTAGCGGGGCGGGCGTGGGCGCCCGTCGGGGCAGAAGCCCGGCGCGGCGAGGCGAGGTCGTGGCAGGCGGGCGAAGACGAGGGCGCGAAAGGCCGGGGTGGCGGCAAGCGGGCAGCGGCGGTGGCGGTGGCGCAAAGCAGTGTAGGTGGGCGCGCGTAGGCGCGAGCGAGAGGGAATGCGCGTGGGAGGAGGACGCTGACGAGGGACGACGACGCTGAAAGCGGCGCTAAGCGGTGCCGGGCAAGCGATGGGAGTGGCGACGCGTGGAGTGAAGCTCCAACCGCGGCTGCTATGCTCAGGGGAGGGCATCTACGGCGACCGAATCGACGGGGGAGAAGGGGAAATTGAAGGAGGGCCTCACCACGGTCGCATAGAAGGGGACGACGAGGTTGGGGACACAGTGAAGGTGGCGGATCGAGCGCCGGCGACCGTGGATGTAGTCGGGGAAGAATGATGAAGACAGCGGCGATGCGGCCTCCCGACTCGGTCCGCTAGATGATGATGAAGAAGAAGCCCACGACGAAGCTCCCGGACACGCTAGCTCAGCACGGAGGCGACAATGGCCGCGAGAACGACATGGCGATGAACGAGCTCGGGATTGAGAAATTTGGAGAGGGAGAGGGGCAAGTGGGGGAAGGGGATTAGGTTTTCGGGGGCGCGAGCGAGAGGGGTTATAGGCCAGGGGGGAGGCCGGATGGCCGCCACGCAAGGCTCGGCCGGCCATGGCACCTCGGATGGCCTCCACGCCTCTGTTCTGTGAACAGAGAAGAGGGGAGACTCCAAGTGGGCTGGGCCGCACTGTAGCTTAGCAGGCCTTAGTGCACAGTAGGCCTCTCATATTTTCCCTTTTTATTTCCACTACTCTTTTGCATTTAGTTCATGCAGCAAACGATTTTTGCTTTGAACAAAACTTGGCACATAATTTTAACACAATATCTTGAGATGGCACAAAAAGTTTGGGGTCAAAAGGAGTTAGCTAACCATTTTTAGAAATTGAAAAGGGCAAGATAAATGCTGCTGGACCACTAAAATAAAATCCAGGGGCATTTTGGGAAATCAAAAGACGTAGGTTTCAACATGACAAATATATGGGATTTAATTGCAACATCACAAACATTTTTGTTTGCAAGATAGAAGAATTAAATATTCGACTTGTATTTCAATGGAATTTGGTTTTGATTTTCATCAAGTGGCAATTTAGTCTGCAAAACATGATGACATGGCATCATTAAAGGGGAGATCACTGTAGCATGATTCTCGGGGTGTTACAGTACCTCATTGGAGTTGAGCAGATATCTCATATCTGTGTCGTTGACCCGTACTTCATGCACGAGGGCTTCTTGGGAGTCTGCGTAGAGCACCGTGAATACGCAAGGGAATACATCGCCAATTTCATGCTCGCCAATAAGGACAAGGAGGCGATTCTCGTGCCTTATCATCCCCTGTAAGTCATCCGCCGGATATCCTTCCTTTGATTTCAATCAATCATTTGAACGGTTGAGGCTAATTAATTTGAGGTGTAATTATTTAGCGCAGCAGCGGGCGCGCCGTCCTCATCATCCTCTACCCACGATACTCCCACGCTCTTTACTTGGACTCGTCAAGAACATTAACAAAAAGGATTACACCCACATCAAGTCTGCTCTCGACAAAGGTTATGTTTTACTACGGGCAAGACGGGTGGAGAGGTCAAGGACAAGAAGAAAAGGGACGGCAGGCCCACCTTCGCCATAAGACCGACTTGATGCATCCAAAGAACCGAAAGTGATTCTCTTAATGATGGATTCTATGTCCTACACCACATGCTGGAGTACAGACGGGATCACCAGAACCTTCGCATGTCACCTAGATCCGACGATGCCCATATTCTGCAATGGGCAAAGAACTTAGGAGATATCGAGGATCATCGACTTCGAGTTGAGTTCTATCACATCCAGCGTGAACTTGCCCAAATCATCATGAAGGAGGTCATCGGAAAAACAGGGATGTTCTACGAAGAAGGACAAATGTCGCGGGAAGACGTCCGAACACGCGTAGCCGCTCAGCGTCTCGACCTGAAGCCTTTCACTAAGCTCGGGGACTATCTCCCTGACTTGGATGGATGGCACGGCATGTTGGAGTGATTGTCGATATATGACAATGTGTCCGTTTAGTCCATACTATCTGTATGACGAAACTTTGAGTTATGCACGACAAAACTTTATTTGTGACGTAATTAAACCGTCCTCCTTGACTAGCGAAGATCACTCTAGTAGGGCATTTTGGGTATGATGAACTTTGTTATTTATGCTTATGATATGTTGCTTCTATTTTTGCCAAGTCTGTCTCTTTCTGTTGCTCAACTATATATGTTGCATATCATCGACTCATGTGACAATGCAGGTGTATAGATCATCGATGGCGAAGAAGTGCTACGCCAGGAGTATACGATGAGTGGCCGGAATGTCAAGCCCAGGTGTACCGGTTTCCGGTTTCCGGTTTCCGAGCGACAGCCAGTAGTTAGTTTAGGTTCACGCTAATGCGAGAGAGGGATACGAACTCATGTACTGCATAGTTCCGCTCTCACTCAAAGTGATAGCTCTTCTCGCGTATATCATTGTTTAGATGGATGACGATGTAGTTGCAAGTAATCCAGACTTGTATCGCTATTTTCGAGATGATAACGAGAGACCACTTTGTGTTCGATGATGATTATGATGATGACATGATTTGATGAGACTATTTGTATGTATATGCTATGATTACATTTGTATGTGTATGATATGCTAAAGATTATTGTATAAAGCCTATTCAAATACAAAACAAATATGCAAAAAAAAAACAGAAACTAATAAAACTAGCGATGGCGAGGGGAACAAAGTTAGCAAGAGCGCTCCTTACCGATGGCGCTTCCTTCTAAAAAGCGCCGCAGATATTAGCAGCAGCGCTCAAGATTAAAGCGCCGCCATCGCTAGCCATGTATAGCGATGGCGTGGAGACGACAGCGCCATCGCTACATCGTTAGTCAGAAGCGCCTTATCGAGCGCGTCGTCTCCGCTCTCGATAGGGCAAAATACCCACGCTACTGCTAGGGTTTTTCCTAGTAGTGTATCCAACCTTGTGGTGGGCAGGTGCTCAGGATCCCATGGTGTGGCACAAAAAAGTGGTTCTGGGTGAAAGCTCTATGCTATGACACCAGCGGTGGCGATACCCGTGGGTGTCGTATCCCTCTTGGGGATGTCGTTGTGGTCCATATCTATGTGCTAGGGGTGAAAACCCTTGAACATTTCTATGGTATCAATGGCGGTGGCACGTTGTGTCATCTCTCTCCTAGGAGCGTCATTGTGGATCCCAAGTTGCCTCCAGCGTGTCGCACCACCATCCACGATCATTTTTTGATCCTGTCTTGAAGCTTCTTTTTTCGTGGTGTGGGACGGTTGCACTTACCTCCTTATCTTCTACATGGGTCCTTGTTGTCACCACTCGGGGTCCTTGATGTCCGCAGGCAGGCTCGGGCTCCATGATCCGGAGCGGGAGGGCAGGGGGCCTCTTCGGCAACAGCTTGCTTGTGAGCGTTGCAACTAGGCCCGTATTTTTCCATTGGAGCCGTTGTTCCGTCTCTTATGAGTAGTCTAGGGTACTTTGTAGTAGGGTGTGGATTCCCATGTTCTCTTGTTTTTATTCCTTTGATCTGTTTTGTAGGAGGATTTCCTCATCACCATGTATCTGTTTGACTGTGTGGCTTTATGCTTTATATATAAAGCGGGGAGGAAGCCTTTTGGATCACAGCGTCCAATTTTTATCCTCCCACAAGTGTTGTTAATATTTTTGGTCACTGATTGGATGGTACTCCAAATAGATTTTGGATGCTAATAAGGGTGAAAGTGTATACCTTAATATGGTCGCTTTGCCTATGTAAAAATGGTTTTGTTTTTAGTGGAAAAAACTCTTCTCGCTCTAGGTTATTTTCGGATGTACGCACCCGCTTTGTATATGGTCTACACTATATCGAAAGGAGTACTAACCTTTGTTCAAGACGGTGTGTATGCGGTTGGAGCGGGTGGTCTGAGAGACTTTTATCCAACATTGGTGCCAACATAACCTTCGGATTGGTCCACCACCTCCTTCGTCTTAGGCATAGTGTCGGTCCTATATGACTCTACTGTTGTTGATATGTCTATTTTCTTAGGGATACTTTATTTTATGCCCCTAGTTGGGTCACACTCGGTAGGTTTACCCCTAGTTTCCGAAAACACTTGTTCCTGCCCAAACTATTTTGCTCCTCTTATGCTTTTGCCCTTTGACCGTTTCACCATCACTTTGAAAACTTCATAAAAAATTCATACTAACTCAGAAAAATTTAAATAAGATATCAAATGTTCAGAAAAGCATCACCTATATGTGCATGTCATTTGCATTCATGAAAAAAGTATTGGCCAGTCCCCATCTTAGTTTTAGCTCATATGATCTTAGCATGAACAGTAAAATCTAAAAAATTCTAAAAATTCTTAAAAAAATTGGTGGCAAACTTTGACCAATGTTTTAAGTGCTTTCCAAGTTTCATAAGGGAATGGCATTCGTGAAAGTCGTGGTAAAAAATGAGGAGAATGGCATTCCCTTATGAAACTTGGGAAGCACTCAAAACATTGGTCAAAGTTTGGCACCAATTTTTTTAAAATATTTAGATTTTTTTAGATTTTACTGTTCATGCTAAGATTGTCTGAGCTAAAACTAAGATGGGGACTGGCCAACACTTTTTTCATGAATGCAAATGACATGCACATATAGGTGATGCTTTTCTGAATATTTTGATATCTTATTTGAATTTTTCTGAGTTAGTATGATTTTTTATGAAGTTTCAAAGTGATGGTGAAACGGTCAAAGGGCAAAAGCATAAGAGGAACAAAGTGGTTTGGGCAGGAACAAGTGTTTTCAGAAATTAGGGGTAAACCTGCCGAGTGGGACACAACTAAGGGCACCAAATTAATTATCCCATTTTTTTACATCTTCTCTGAGATTGTTAATGTTTGGTTGCGTACATCTTAGTTATGCAGAGGCCGGATGTGCCATCTTGCTTTGTTTCGTTATATTATTTCTGAGTAAATAAAAGTGCTTGAAAATCAATTTATGTTCGAATGGTTAGGAGAGTAGTGGTAACTTGAGTCCACCTGAGTTTTAAGTTTTACTTTTTTGATATATCTCTACCTAATATTAAAGGACGGATTGTTTCTTCATTTTTTTCATCCAATTATCCTTTTTCGTACGTCCTTCGCCAGTTTTAGTCTGTTCAAGCCTGGCAAAAAAATTAGAGCAGTGACGAGGAAACGAACCTTGGTCAACTCATTAGAGCCTCGCCACATCAACCAACTGATCTACGAAACAGTTGTTGCCCAAAAGAAGGAACTTGTGGTATTGAGTCCGTCCGACCGGTGCGCCCAATTGGGCCAGCCCATAAGCGGGGAGGGACGCCCCTATTTTTTTTCTTTCTCGGGCTTTTCTCTGTTTTTGTTTTTCATCTGAGAAATAAATTAAAAAAAATCAAAATTTCCAAACAAAATGTGAATTTTGGAAATTGTTGTAGGAAAAAATGTTCATGGATTAAAAATAATTATCATGATAATGAAAAACTGCTTGTAATTTTGAACAAAAATTTCACGAATTCAAAGCATGTTCATGAATTTTTAAAACAATGTTCACCGAATAAAATTATTGTGAATTAAAAAAGGTTCATGCATTTCGAAAAAAATCATCAAACAAAAAATATTCATGAATTTCAAAAAATGTTAATCATTTCAAAAATTGTTCAGCTATTCTAAGAATATTTGCCGATTTAAATAAATTTTTACAAGTTTTATAAAAAATGCATCCATTCAAAAAATCTTCATTGACTCAAAAAATGTTCAGCGATTCATAACAATGTTCAGAAGTTTCAAAAACAATGTACGCAATAATTGAAAAAATGTTTGCGAATTTGAAAATGTTCATGGTTTCATAAAACATATTCATGAATTCAAAATATGTTCAGGATCTGAAAAAAGTTCTTGAATTGGAAAACGATGTTCGCAAAAATTTAAAAGAAAAAAATAAAAATAAATAAATAATGAACTTGAAAAAAGAAAATGAAAAATACGTAAATGGAGCAAAATGTGAAAATAAAAAAGGGAAAAGGAAAAAAAAGAAATATAGAAAGAATGAAAAATCAGAAGAAATAACAAAGAAAAATAAGAACAAAACCAGTTCTTGGAAGCGTTCTAGAACCTTCCAAAACAGGTGGCAAAAAACCAGACTGGGCTGGCCTATACTGTCGACAGGCGCGCAGGAGGTCATGCACTAGCTAGGTTACTAGACAGCGGCCTACGCGCCGAATAGGAACGGACGTGACCATTGACGAACACTCAGCCAAACGGCTCAACGGTCGTTTGAGTGCACCGCCTCCACGTGTGATCAATCAATCATTTGCTTGCATGCTCGGTGGTACGTTGCAAAGTTCCATTACAATATACAGTGTGGGGCTATAACCATTTGTCATGTAATACATGAACACGAATAGGCCACCCTAACCTTCTCCTGAAATACAATACAACAATAACCATGCCTTTTCCCGTATTCTTCCTATACTTCTTTCTCAGGCATATAGCCATTGCCCTCAGCCGCCACAGGAACCTGATGCCGTCGTCGTCATCTCGAAGCATCTAGCCGCTGTTATCATCAGCAACGCATCCGAGCTTCCTCAGTCGAATCCACACGCCACCAGGATTGCAACGGCAAGGAAAATCAATTCAAATGAAGAAAATCTCAAAGAGTGTATCTTGAAGGACAAATTTTGCCATTTAATCTACATCGACTACTACAATCCTACGTTGCGCTCGGTGATGTTTTTAGCACCCATATATTCACGTAGATGTCGCCAATCTCCTAGACATTGTTCCTTTTCCTATTGTTGTTATTGGTTGTGTCACATGAATTGTGCCACCTGTGGACGTGAACCAGATGTTGGCAATTTCGGCATCACCTTGCCGCGGTAATTGTTATGTCATTCCAATGTCAATTTCGTGTCAATTTGTTTATGAGTTGGAACAGGTAGCTTAGAAGCAACTTTAGACTAAAAATGACAATAATGTGAATGTTCTTAGAAAATTAGACCTTCAAATTTATTATTTTCTGAATGGCCTTTTAAAAATACTTATCTCATTCTCATATATGTTCAAAAAATTTCCTTTTACTAAAAGAGTATCGTCTTGCCGGGATATTTTTTCTCCCGTTGCAACGCACGGGCATAGGCATATTTGCTAGTATAGTGTTAAAGAAAAAGGGCTCTAAGAAACCAATCGATGCCGTCACGAGTCAGTGCGATTTCAGATGGGCGTGCGCTAATTTGGAACTGGTGCGAAGGTTCGTCGCTTGTGCGGACGGTCGATTTCTACCCACGCGCCTTGACGTCGCGAATCTTTTGTCTTTGACGCGGCCGTCAAAATCTAGCAGCCCAACGACAGAAAACAACTCAACAATAATACAGCTCGAAGGAATCCACGATATATCGCTTTTCCCCTGCCCACTGTCGTTGTAAATTGACACCACCTTTTGAATTGTCCATAGTGCCAAACGGAAGTGTACTGTGCGCAGCATATAGTAGTAGAATTGGTTGGGATGATTATGGAATCTGGCTGTTTGAGCGTGGCCCCTCGTTGGTCCTTGGGGACAGAGATCTTTGGGGTCACCAAGGGCAAATGTAACTTTATGTGGCAAAGCTATAGGATTTGTATTTTAAATGCATGGTATTTTTCTTTCAGGATTGCATATTCATTTTCTTCAAGATCACTATTGATTGCTCAAAAAGGGAACATTTGCCGGTTAAATTTGATGCAACATTAATATGGACAGGGAATTCACCCGCAAAAAACAACAACATTAATATGGACAGATAAATCACAGAACAACATACTAGAATATTTATATTTTTGTTGCAATACATGGCCCGGACATTCGTCTATTATATGATAGCCTGAGATGTGCTTACCTTGGGCTGATTGTGATAACGTGTCTGGTGGAAAGTGTAATGTTAATTGGGAGCTTGTGTGCAAGCTCAAGATCTTTGGTGGCATGGGTGTGCTTAACCTTGAGAAATTTGCGACCGCCCTTCGCCTCTGTTGGCTCTGATTTGAATGGGTTGACACCCCTAAAACTTGGGCGGGAATGGAAACGCCCTGCAGCGACAGTGACAGATCTTTTCTCGGCGTCCACAATTGTGACTATTGGTGATGGCAAAAAGGCCAAGTTCTGGGATTCCTCTTGGCTAAATGGCCTCCGGCCTAACGACGTTGCACCAGAGATCGACAAGATATCTAGAAAGAAGGCGTGTTTGGTCAGCAAGGCTCTGTACAACGAATTGTGGTTCCGGCAAATTGACACTAGCCAGGGGCTTACTTTGACACATATCAAGGAATTTGCGACTCTTTGGAAGATGATTGATGGTGTTGCTCTCAATCTTGATAGAAGGACACTATATCCAGAAATTCACTCCTGGTGGCGAATATCACGCGGCTATAGCTCATATGGCGTAGTTCGCGGGCCTCGTTCTCAACCCAACTTCACCCACAATATGCAAGACCTGGGCCCCTTCAAAATGCAAGTTCTTCACTTGGCTTATCATACAAGAGCGTGTGTGGCTACAACGGCGAGGGTCGCCAAACTATGGTCTTTGCCCCCTATGCAAACAAACTCAGGAGTCGACTGCCCACCTTTTCTTTCAATGTAGATTCATTGTCCATGTTTGGAACGAGGTTGTTGGTTGGCTTGGCATGCAAGACCATTGTGGCTCAGCGGGATGAAGACACTATGCATGACTGGTGGTCAAGACGATCAACACACGAGGGCATATCAAAAAATCAATAGTCTCTGTTATGATGTTGGTCATGTGGGAAACTTGAAAGGAGCAGAGCGCTAGAATCTTCATAACACGGCTTCACCGATCACCATTGTTGTTGCCAAGATCAAAGAGGAGGCCATCTTTGGGCATTGGTGGGAGCCAAACACCTGAGTGCGCTTATGTCGTGAGAGTAGTCTTGTAATTTTTCCTTTTTGCCGTCTTATGGCCTATGTCTAAAACTCCTTCTCAATTAATGAAAATAGCAAATCTTTTGCCTTGTTTTAAAGAAAAAAAATTATTTTCTACTACCTCCATTCCCACAAGCCACAACGTTTTTTGCGGGAAAACTTTCAATTTAATCATCTTCAATCATGATAATACAATGAACACTAGAAACAATACAAATTACATCCAGATTCGTAGACCACCTAGCAACGACTACAAGCACTGAAGCGAGCCGAAGGCGCGTCGCTGTCATCGTCCCTCCCTCGCTAGAGCCGGACAAAACTTGTTGTAGTAGACAATCGGGAAATCGTCATGCTAAGACCAGAGGACCAGTAATAGAATAACAACCGCTTGTTGATGAAGAGTAGCGTAGATTAGAAGAATCCAACCTGAAGACACAAGAACATGGACGAACGATGATCAGATCCAAGCAAATCCACCAAAGACAGATCTGCCGGAGACACACCTGAAGGAAATATGCCCTAGAGGCAATAATAAAGTTGTTCCTTATATCATGATAAATGTTTATTATTCATGCTAGAATTGTATTAACCGAAAACTTAGTACGTGTGTGAATACATAGACAAAACAGAGTGTCCCTAGTATACCTCTACTTGACTAGCTCGTTAATCAAAGATGGTTAAGTTTCCTGACCATAGACATGTATTGTCATTTGATGAACAGGATCACATCACTAGGAGAATGATGTGATGGACAAGATGTAGGATCGAAAGTATGTCTAGAGGGGGGGGTGATTAGACTACTTGACCAAATAAAAACTTATCCTTTTCCCAATTTTAGTCTTTGGCAGATTTTAGCTATCTAAGCACAAGTCAAGCAATCTTAACACAATTCAAGCAAGCATGCAAAGAGTATATGAGCAGCGGAAAGTAAAGCATGCAACTTGCAACAAAGTAAAGGGAAGGGTTTGGAGAATTCAAATGCAATTGTAAACATGGATGTTTTTGTCGTGGTTCCGATAGGTGGTGCTATCGTACATCCACATTGATGGAGACTTCAACCCACGAAGGGTAACGGTTGCGCGAGTCCACGGAGGGCTCCACCCACGAAGGGTCCACGAAGAAGCAACCTTGTCTATCCCACCATGGCCGTCGGCCACGAAGGACTTGCCTCACTAGCGGTAGATCTTCACGAAGTAGGCGATCTCCTTGCCCTTACAAACTCCTTGGTTCAACTCCACAATCTTGCTCTGAGGCTCCCAAGTGACACCTAGCCAATCTAGGAGACACCACTCTCCAAGAAGTAACAAATGGTGTGTTGATGATGAACTCCTTGCTCTTGTGCTTCAAATGATAGTCCCCAACACTCAACTCTCTCTCTCACAGGATTTGGATTTGGTGGAAATAAGATTTGAGTGGAAAGCAACTTGGGGAAGGCTAGAGATCAAGATTCATATGGTAGGAATGGAATATCTTGGCCTCAACACAAGGGTAGGTGGTTCTTTCTCAGAAAATGTGTATTGGAAGTGTAGGTTTCTTCTGATGGCTCTCTCCACGAATGAAGAGGAGGTGGAGGGGTATATATAGCCTCCACACAAAAACTAACCGTTACACACAATTTACCAATCTCGGTGAGACCGAATTGAAAAACTCGGTCGGACCGATACAGCAAATCTAGTGACCGTTAGGATTTTCGTTGGGACTTACATGCAACTCGGTAGGACCGATATGGTTAGGGTTAGGGCATAACATAATCTCGGTGAGACCGATTACACAAACTCGGTGAGACCGACTTTGGTAATAAGCTAACCAGAGAGTTGGTCAGGTAAACTCGGTGGGACCGGTTCGCTCATTTCGGTGGGATCGAAATGTTACGAAAGGGAAACAGAGAGTTTACATTGCAATCTCGGTGGGACCGATCGCTCATCTCGGTGGGACCGAAAAGTTACAAAGGGAAACAGAGAGATTACAATCCCATCTCCGTGAGACCGAGATCCCTATCGGTGAGACTGATTTGCCTAGGGTTTGTGGCAGTGGCTATGACATCTGAACTCGGTGGCGCCGGATAGAAAGAATCGATGGGGCCGAGTTTGACTTTTGGTTTGGTCATATGTGGATGTGATAAAGTAGTTGAGGGCTTTGTAGCATATCACTAAGCACTATGGAGCAAGAAACTCATTAAGCAACACCTCATCCCTCCTTGATAGTATTGGCTTTTCCTATAGACTCAATGTGATCTTGGATCACTAAAATATAAAATGTAGAGTGTTGGGGATATTACTACTGGGCGTAAACCGGCCTGTCTGGGCCGGGTTAACTTCAACAGTAGTTCAATGGTGTAAAAGCCCAAGAGGCATGAAAGTAAGGGCCCAAGGCCTGTAGTCGGTTTAGAACACAGAGTCATAAACCGACCTTATATGTAAACTTGTATTGTAAGTTAGGAATAGAGAGAGACCAACCCGGATATGAATATGAACCGGAGATTGGGACTCTCTGAACCGACGGGCGTCACCCGTGTATATAAGGGGACGACCCGGGGCAGTTCAAAGGACAGACAACGACAACTCGAAGCCTAGGCGAAGCTTATTTGCTCCCTAGTCATCGAGACCACATCAATCCCATCACAAACTAGACGTAGGCTTTTACCTTCATCGAAGGGGCCGAACTAGTATAACTCTTGTGTCTTGCGTCCGCTTTAACCCCTTCAGGTTAACCCGTAGCGATGGATCCACGACTAAGTCCTTTCATGAGGACATCTGACATGACAAAACCACGACAGTTGGCGCCCACCGTGGGGCAATCGCACGATGGTTTGATGATCTTGGAGGGCAAGTTCGAAGGACTCGAAGGCTCTGTTGTGGGCGGATGACCAAGAGTCATCGCGACAAGCTCTACATCGACGATGCGGTAGGGGCCCCGAGGCGGCTCGATTGAGTACGGGTACGGGTCCCCTTTGGTGGCATACATGTTTTCATCGGCAAGATCGGTGAGCGGGGCTGGCCGGACATCTGCACCGACCTCGTCGAGACGGCTCAGCGTGCGAGACCTGCCCAGGCTAAACCGGCCGTAAAGCGTGCCTTTGTGGGAGTCATCCACGGACGAAGTTATGAGGGCGGATCAGAATCTGGTGGTGAAACCGTTGTCTGCTCTGATGACGAGTCGTCGACCAGAGAAACTGAGTCTCTATATCAACTACAAGATGGCCGGATTGGGGGCTGTTCCGACGGTGATGATTCCGGACCCTCTCGATCTGCCCAACCGGGTTGGAATATTCATGGCGGTACACAAGCAATGCTTCACTCTTCGACCGCTGCGACAATGGTTGCCGGTTCAACAACGGCGACGATCGCCGGGCAGAGGCCCTGTCGCCCGCCGCTCAAGTTCTATCGTAACTATTCGATGCGTTAGCTGTGCTCATGGCGAGAGGTTAACCCGCGGACCAGGGCGCTCATAACACGGAGATTGCGAAGGTGAAGGAACAAATCACTCGAGCTAAAGCGGATCTGGCAGGCAGACGCCAGATGGCGGCGAAGCGGCCGCTTTGGATGCGCAGGCTTATAGGCTCATCTGGATCGAGCGCGTCGCATGAAGTCATGAAGAGGAAATACAGATCCCGTTTGCCTTCGCCTTGAGGAAGAGATCTCTTCAACACCCGTGAGCGGGAACCAGTAATCCGCCGGTGGTAAACCGGCGGGCCTTTTGACGGCCGCGCCGGTTCAGCCCTGCTTAATAGATCGACCTCGCCATAACCCCAGTGCGTCTCAGGCTGTTCAGACACACCCGTGTCACTACTCTAATCCGATTGATAAGCTTTTTTCAGCTGCGGCACGGCTGGAGGCTATTCCAATTGAAGGTGATTCACCACAGGCGGTAGAGACGCGCCGGGTCAAGGAGCTCCTTAGGACAGCTTTGGTCCAACAGGAAGCATATTCGTACAGCCGCGACCGGATCCACTCTACCCCCCGCCCAAGTCGGAGCTATAGCAAGCACGTGGATGAACCGGCTGTATCAAGTAATGCGCGGCGTGGAGCGCCCCGTGGCAACAACCCGGCAGGTGGTTTCGACAACGCTCAGGAGGTGGTGGACCGGGCCCGAAAGTCGCAGGGGAGGCCGAAAGTTAGCAGCGCACATCAAGATTATCGACTTCGCCGTTCGTCCGACCATCTCGGTCGAGCACAGGGGTTACCTCTAGCTCTTTGGGGTGCCTTGCCTCGTCCCGCTTTACGCAATGTGCGCTTGCCCAAGGATTTCAAGGGTCCGCGCAAGGTGCCAAATTACACCGCCCGATTTGGCTCCGAAGCATGGATAGAGAGTTATGAGATGGCCATGGAGATGCCGGATGTGGATGAGGCCGCGTGTGCAAAAGTACTTCACCATTATGCTTGAAGGCACGGCCCGTGCTTGGTTGAAGAGCTTGCCACCCAATTCTATCAATTCATGGGCCCGATTCGGACCCGGTTTATCCAGAATTTCAAAGATACCTGTAAGCAGCCCATGTCCATGGTGGACTTGGCGGCTTGTGTCCAGGGGGAAGGGGAGTCAACAACCCATTGGGTACGCCGTGTTTCGGAGATCTTGCACTCGTCAGACCGGATCAACGCCGACTCTGCGATCTTGACCCTGGAGGGTAATTGCCGGTTTAAGCCTTTGAAGTTGAAGTTGGGGCGTATGAAGTGGTTTTGCAATGACATGGGCACTCTCATGGGCGCTTTAGTGAAGTATGCTGATTCTGATAGTACCAAGGATCCCGAGTCTGATGATGACGAGACAGGGAAGGGAAAGAAGAACAGCAACTCCAAAGGCCAGCAACATCACTCGGCAGGTAATGGTGGAGGCAAGCGTAAAGCGAATGGCAACATGGACTTCATAGCCAACACCAACGCGCGGGACAAGGGCCAGCGGCGCAAGGGTAAATAGCCAAATCGAGGCGGAGCGCCTAATCCCAATCCGGACCGCTTGAACTATCTGTTGAATCAACCCTGTCCGAAGCATGGGACGAAGGAGGCGCCAGCAAATCACCTCTGGAAGGATTGTTACATTATGCAGGAGTTCAAAAGTTCTAATGCTTTCGGTATGATCAAGGCTCCGGTGGCGCTTCAGGATCTGGGCCGGTTACGGTGGAGGAAATTCCGGTTCAGATTTAATGGTAATCCCGGCGGACATAACAATCGTAACAATCAGAATAACCAAGGTGGTTACAATCAGCAGCAACAGCAGTTGGGTTATCAGAGCAACCCAAAGCAGTTGAATAGTGGGTAGTACCACGTCTTCACCACTAGCTTAGACAAGCGAGACCGGAAGCTTCAGAAGCGGGCAGTCAACGCTATTGAACCGGCCGTGCCTCATTACCTCGCTGGTCGAGCAGCCCATTGTATGGAGTAGAGAGGATCATCCTCCCGGGTTGACAATCCGGGTCAGCTAGCCAGTGGTGGCACCTCGGTGGGAGGTTATAAGTTCACCAAGGTGCTTATGGATGGAGGGAGGAGCATCAACATCACGTACTATGAGACCTTCCGTCGTATGGGGTTAACAGATAAGCATCTCAAACCGTCCAATACAAAGTGTTCCATGGTGTGGTACCGGCAAGTCAAGCATATCCGGTTGGTAAAATAGCTCGAGGTTGCCTTTGGAGATGAATATGACTCGGATCGGAAATATTGACGTTTGAAGTGGTGAAAATCCAAAGTCCATATCACGCCTGTTTGGGCCGGCTTATGCCAAGTTCATGGCACGGCCTTGTTATATATATTTGCAGCTCAAGATGCCGGGTCACAAAGGGACAATAACGGTTCATGGGAGCCGCAAGATCGCTTTGGAATGTGAGGAAGGTGATGCGGCTTACGCAGAGTCGGTTTGTGCCACCGAGGAGCTGAAGTATTATAAGGACAATGTTGATCCGTGGACATGACTCCGTTGAAGAAGCCAACTACTGAGCATGATCCGCCCTGAAATTCAAATCGGCAATGAGACTAAGCTTGTTGACTTCGTGCTGGCGATTCGTCCAAGCGATTCAAAGATCGGTGCCAACTTGGATCCAAAATAGGAAAGCGCTCATCGAAGTTCATCCGTGAGAACCGGGACATTTTTGCATGGAAGCCTTCCGACATGCCGTGTACCGAGGAACTCGCCGAGCACACTCTTAATGTTGATCCCAAGTACAAACCGGTGAAGCGGTTTCTCGCGGTTTAACGAAGAAAGGCGTAAGGCCATTGGAGAGGAGGTGGCCAGGCTCTTAGCGGCTGGCTTTATCATTGAAGTTTTCCATCCAGAGTGGCTTGCTAATCCGGTGTGGTTCTTAAAAAAGCGGCACTTGGCGCATGTGTGTGGATTACAGATCTTAACAAGGCTTGCCTAGCAGATCCTTTGCCCTCCCGCATTGACCAGATTATTGATGCCATCATGCGGGTTGTGAGCGCTTGAGCTTTTTGGATGCGTATTCGGGTATCATCGGATCAAGATGGCGATTAAGGACCAGGAGAAGACAGCGTTTATCACTCCCTTTGGAGCCTTCGCTATGTGTCTATGCCTTTTGGGCTCAAGAGCGCCCAAGCAACTTATCGGCGATGTGTATGCGAAATTGCTCGCATAAACAGATCGGCCGTAATGTGCACGCCTATGTGGATGATATTGTGGTCAAATCAAGGAAGAAGGAAACACTGATTGACGATTTGAAGGAAACCTTTGACAACCTGCAGGTTTACAAGATGATGCTCAACCCGGCCAAATGTGTTTTTGGTGTTCCGGCGAGCAAGTTATTGGGTTTTCTCGTGTCCAACAGGAATTGAAGCAAATCCGGAGAAGATTACGGCTATCACCTCCTGGCTAAGCGAAGTGTATTAATGATGTCCAGCGTTTGGCAGGCCGGATTGCCGCGCTAAGCCGGTTTATCAGCCGCCTCGGAGATAAGGCCATCCCTTTGTATCAGATGCTGAAAAAGACAGATCAGTTTATTTGGAGTCCAGCCGCCGATGAAGCGTTGGAGGACTTAAAGCGGCAATTGGCCAACCCGCCTGTGCTCGCCGCTCCCATTGACAAGGAGCCGCTTCTGCTATATGTTGCTGCTAATGCGGGGCGTCGGCGTGGCCATTGTGGTGGAGCGGAAGGAGGCAGGAAGGAGCATCCGGTTCAACGTCCGGTTTATTATATCAGCGAGGTGCTTATTGAATCTAAGCAAAGGTATCCGCATTGGCGTAAGCTGGTGTATGGAGTTTTTATGGCAAACCGAAGCTAAAGCAGTATTTCCAAGGGCACCCCATCACGGTGGTCGATTACGCTCCCTTAGGTGATATCATACGTAATCGGAAGCGATCGGCGGATTGCCAAGTGGGCTATAGAGCTTGGGCGCCGCAGTCTGAAATACGTGCCTCGGATGGCGGTGAAGTCTCAAGCACTTGTGGATTTCATTAACGATTGGACGGAGTTGCAAGCACCTGAAGAAAAGCCGGATCACACATATTGGACCATTCATTTTGACGGTTCCAGGCAATTGGAGGGCTCGGGGGCTGGAGTAGTACTAACTTCCCCACGAGGTGACAAGTTTTGTTACGTTCTCCGCTTAATGTTCCCTTGTACTAACAATGCAGTTGAGTATGAAGCCTTGCTCCATGGTCTCCGGATGGCTAAGGAGATGAATCTAAGCCGTGTTAAGTGCTTCGTGACTCGGACCTAGTGGCTCAACAGTGTCCGCACTTGGGATTCAAAGGACCCACTCATGGCTGCATATCGTCGTGAGGTGGATATTGTTGCAGGTCATTTCAAGGGCTATCAGGTGGACCACGTGGACCGTCAGAAAAATGAAGCGGCGGTCGCTTTAAGCCGGTTGGGCTCTCAACGCAAACCGGTCCCGCCCAATGTTTTTCTGGACGTGCTGCACAACCCGTCAGTCAAGCTCCCTGGTGAAGCGGATTTGGCTATTCCTGATCCGGAGGCTCAATTGGTGGCAGCTCTTCATGTCACTCCGGATTGGACGCTTCCTTATCTGGCGTACATGAACCGGGGCGAGTTACCAGAAGATGAGACGTTGGCCCGGCAGATAGTTCGGCGATCTAAGTCTATGACCATTGTTAATGGCGAATTGCATCATTGCGATGTGTCGTATGCGTTTCAACGTTGTGTGTCCCCGAGGAAGGCTGTGAAATATTACGTGAGATCCACGAAGGAGATTGTGGTCACCACGCCGGTTCAAAATCCTTGGTGGCTAAAGCGTTCCATACGGTTTCTATTGGTTGACCGCCCATGCCGATGCGGAAGATCTGGTTAGACGATGTGATGGTTGCCAAAAGTTTTCAGACGTGCTCATGTACCGCCCAAGAATTGAGGATGATTCCAATTACTTGGCCGCTTTGCATTTGGGGCTGGATATGGTTGGACCTTTCAAAAGGTCCAAGGACAAGAAGACCCACCTGGCGGTGGCGGTCGACAAGTTTACAAAGTGGGTAGAGGCGAGAACATTAGCAAGTGTGATGCGGCCACGGCGGTTCAGTTCATCAAAAAGGTGATTTTCCGGTTTGGTTTTCCACACAGTATCATCATAGATAATGGTACCAATTTGGCCAAAGGTGCCATGAAGGAGTTCTGCGAACGTGAGCACATCCGGCTTGACGTTTCTTAAGTAGCTCACCCACAGTCAAATGGTCAAGCGGAAAGAGCCAATCAAGAGATCTTGAGAGGCATCAAGCCCCGGCTTACGGTCCCTTTGCAGAGGACACCGGGTTGTTGGGTAGAAGAGCTACCGTCTGTGTTATGGAGTATAAATACTACGCCTAACAGATCCACGGGATACACGCCGTTCTTTATGGTTTATGGAGCGGAGGCGGTTCTCCCCAGTGACATCCGTCATGACTCACCTCGTGTGGCAGCTTATGTTGAAGCGGACAACAAGACGGCACGGCAGGACGCTTTGGATCGGTTGGATGAAGAGCGTGACATGGCAGCTGCCCGCTTCGGGCGATTTACCAACAAGATCTTCGTTGTTATCATAGTCGCCGGTCGTAACCAGAACTTTTCAAGAAGGAGATTTGGTGCTTCGGCTCATCCAAGACCAGACTGATATGCACAAGCTATCCCCACCTTGGGAGGGACCTTTCGTGGTCAACAAGAATCTGCACAACGGGTCGTACTATCTGATCGATATTTGAGAGCATAAAGACTCACGTACGTCAGAGGAGGAGACCAACAGGCCGTGGAACATAGCTCACCTTCGGCCTTATTATACCTGAGCCATCGGCTCTACTTATGTACATATTATGACAATGTATATATTATGAATAAAGTAATAAACCGGAGCCTCGGCTAAAGCGGGGTATCTGTTACGCTACATCATGCGTGGTTACATGGAGTTGTTCTTTTTAAAGCGGCCTCCGGTTTACCCCCGAGTTTGCTGTTCAAAAGCTTTATGATATCACTTGGGGGCTTGGTCGTTACCGAACCAATGCAACACCTATTGATAGGCAAAAGCCAACAAATCACTTTGGGACATGGTCAAGTCTGAACCAACACGCCTCTTGATCAGCCTAAGGCCATAGAGTCACTTGAGGGCTTGGTCGAATCCGAACCATTGCCACGCCACTTGATCGGCATAATGACACGGTTTCAGTTGGGGACCTGGCTGACTTGAACCATGGCTACACCTTAAAGGGAGCTTGGTCGTGTCCGACCAGGGTAACACCATCTGATCGGCTCAGTAAAGCCTTATTTTTTGCAAACGGTTTATCATTGCCTTTGCTTCCATGTTTCTTTTCATAACTATTATTTGATTTTTTGTTGCGTTTCTTAAACCGACAACATTTTTAAACCGGTTTCAAAACTGTCGGTTGACGGAATTCGGTTGATCTTTTAATCCGGAGATAATTTCACCGGTTTGATGTTTTTTCTGTTAACATCCTATTATGGAGTAACAGGGGGCTTATCATGACCCGGCACGGTTTACGTGGTAAACCGGCATTATAAATAACAAGAGCTGTTTTTCTCCTTTGACGGTAAGGGTTTATACGACCTCCGCTTCAGGATTGGCTAAGCCAACTTTATGCCCAGCGTTGGCAGGTATTTCGTATCATAAATTTCGATTATATACCTTAATATTTCATCTCATATACATATGAACGTCACAAGACGGCTGGCGGCACAAACCGTCGTGGCGGTTTATGATTTTGTGACTGCAGGCAATATAAGATTGAAAGTTTCGATCATTCAAGCAAGAGTATCAGCACCTATGCATGAAGGCATATTCAAAGCGAGAGTGTTGGCTATCCTATTACAAGGCAACATGGTGCCCAAATAAGATCATTGTTTCTTGGCGGAATTTAATGAAGCAGCTCTCCAAACCGGCTTCCGGTTCATGCTTGCTCGCTTCCCCGGTTTGATGGTTGTGGGTCGTCCTGCGCCGCTTCAGCTTCTTCATCTCTACCCACCTTTGAAGTCAACAATGGTCGGTCGATTCCCATTAAAGCTTGAAAGACAGCCTCCTCATGGATCGGAAGTTGGGTCAATATCGAGTGTAAGTATGCTTACGGATCGGAGGGATCAGGTTCTCCGCTTGAGAATAGGTGCGAATACTCGCTTGTTACGATCGTCATCTTGAAGCTTGATAATGCGACAAGTTTGCTTCTTCACTAATTGGCAAGCCGAGGGTGCACCGCCCGGTTTATCGCTCTCAAATCATCTTCGTTGAACTCGAGCCGTCATCCTTCGCACCGATTGCCTCGAGCTGCTTCAACGGGATCGAAATCGCACCCATGCTTTGGCCCGGATTAAAGGCGTTGATGGCGCCGGTTCGAGCAGCAGATTTCTTCAGCTCTTCAATCCGGCGGAAGCATGGACAACCTCCTAAGAGTATCTTGAATTAAGGAAGGTGCTGGATTGTTATGAGATGCAAGGAGATGATCCATCGCGCTCCAAAGGTACAAATGCTCTATTAAGGTATAGGCAGCCTTCAATTTCTTCCTAACATCGGACCCCAAGTGGCCAATGTGTGTGCCTCTGACATTGCAAGAGAAATCACAAACCGGACTTATCATAAGAAGGTCAAGATTATCATAGAAGCCAAAGGAAACTTACCGAAGATGGCAGCGGTCATGGAATGCACTTGCCGCTTCACGCCGGGTCACTCATCTACCACCGATTTAAGGGCAGCCTCAGCATTTTCAACCTTTTTGGTTAAAGCGGCTTTTTCAGTATCCCAGCCAGCCTGTTCAGACTTGAACCACTCCTTGAGTTGCTCCATAGTAGTTAAAGCGGTTTTCCGTTTATCCTTGGCCTTGGAGGTTTCTGCTTGTTGAGATTTCAGATTTTCTTGGAGGTCATGGATTTGTGAGGCTTGTTGACGTATATCACTCTGCAACAAAAAGGGAGCATGTTAAATATCGTCATTTCAAAGTCCCCAGTGCATAACCAGTTATACACTTGGCACTTGGGGGCTAATGCATATTTGATCTTTGTCTATCAATAAAATGACAAAGTCCCAAGCTCAATACAAGTATTCAACTTGGCACTTGGGGGCTAATGGCTATTTGCTCGAACATGTTCTGATGCGGCGATAAAAAATACAGTCCGGGTTTAACTATGCTAAAGTTGAACTGGCCCTTGGGGGCTACATCGGTGGATTCTGAAGCATTGAGTTTATATTAAGTCCCGGTTTAACTATGCTAAAGTTGAACCGGCCCTTGGGGGCTACATCGGTGGATTCTGAAGCTTTGAGTTTACATTAATTCCCGGTTTAACTATGCTAAGTTGAACCGGCCCTTGAGGGCTAGGAGAGTTAACAAAAATTGAAATATTCAGACGAGAAAAGAACATGGAGGTTACCTCGAATTTCTCTTTCATCATCTTCACCGGGCCAGCTTCATAGTCACGGCTGGTATACAGCCGGTTCAAGTAGCCAGAATGAAGGTCTTGGGGGTTCAGAGCGGCATAAGTTGCCAGATCAACATCCCACTTGCCCTTGCTCATAGTGGCAAACTCTTCTTTGGCAGAATGTTTGGATAAAGCGACTGGATTGCCCGGTTCGCTGTGGCCAAAACCAGTAATTACGACGTCATCGTCCTTGGAGTCACCGGTTTGACCGGGGCCGTCGGTTTGTCGCCAGTCGGATTGGACTGGTGGATTTTTCAATCCGGTCGGGCTTCGGGCTGATAAGGTGAAGAAGGCGGTGTCAACATGCCTTTCTTCAAAGAACAAAATTGTCATCTTCTTTGTGGCGGATCATTGGGCGTGTCTTCACAGATGGCCGCTTCAAGGTTTGGGGTGCTACCGGTTGAAGCGATCTCTTCGTCGGCGCTTTGTCGAGACGAGCCTTTTGCTCGGCCTAGGCTTGGCCTCGAAAAGGCACAACAACAACAAATCGGCATATACTACGCAATGATGCAAGAGGAACAATATGAAAGGTATAACTTACCCAAGCACCGCTTTTAGTGGTGGCGGTGAGTGGTGATGACTCGCCAGATGAGGAGTGGGAAGTGACCTGATAATCGGAATTAGACGGATTAAGGGGTTGACGAAACCAGCCTGCTTTAGGATAAGCACTGATAAGCAAATTAGAGACCTTTGAACGACGTTTCCGAACCGGACTGTTCGGTAAACCGGTGGAGGTAACTACCGGCATTGTGCCGAGTTGTGCGGCGAGCTTCATGTTGTTGAGTCTTCATAAGAAATTTGGGATCCAAGTAATCAAGGGGATGAGAAAATTTAATTTTCCGGTTTGCCCGACGGTTTTTTAGTGAAGGCAAAGGATTTGAGTCAGAGGAGAGAATATTTACCTCTACAACATCAGCATTACTGGTTTCAGCATCATCCTGACAAACATCATCATTAATTAGGCGTGTGAAAAGTAAGCCAAGTGAATCAAGTTCTACCTCAAGGTCCGGATTACCCACATCATCATCCGCAGCCGGATCAGAAGATGCAGTGGTTTTCCTCTTATGAGTAGTCTTCTTGACAGCTTTGGTCTTTTGCCTAAGTGGTTTTTCCCTGGCTTCTCTGGTTTCTCTTGTGGACGTTTCTTGCTCCAGAACGGATCATCACCCTGATTAAGCAGCAGTTTATGTTCAAAGTGATACCGGAGATGGCAGTAATATATTTAGTAAAAAATAGTCAGAAAGTCTTACAGATGGCGGTTTGTTGGTAGCAGAAGGGGAGCGGACCGGTCCGCACGAGAGGTTTTCCGGTGCGTTCAACATCTTCTTCACCGCTTGGCGACCTCATCATCGCAAGCTGGATATTAATATGTCGGAGGGTCGTCGACACTACCAAAGATACTCGCACATTAAACCGGAGCGCCGGGAGAGGGGCAGATGCTCCAAGATATCCAACAGCCACGAGATCAATTCCGGTTAAACCGTTAGCCATGAAGGCTCGAGCTTGGAGAGTTGAGGAGCATATTTACTTCTCTCACTTTGGCGGATTAATCTTTTGCGGAAAGGGATGTGTGTTCTTTGAGTCGCTCGGGCGAAAACCGGGCAAGGGATTCTCGTTGGCAGGCGAAGTATCTTTGCAATAAAACCATGTTTGATTCCATTCCTTGGGGTGGTTGTGCAGTTTGACATGAGGATAAGTGACCTCCTTTCTTTTTTGAATCGCCACACCACCCAATTCTGTGTTGGGCCCGTCAGTGAATTCTGTGCGGCGGTTTAGATGGAAGCAGTCTCTAAACAGTTCAACTGTAGGTTCTTCTTGAAAGTATGCCTCACAGAGCACTTGGAAGTGACAGATATTGGTAACAGAATTGGGGCCTGTATCTTGTGTACGGAGTTGAAAATTGGCTAGCACATCTCAATAGAATTTTGAACCGGGCGGATTGAAGCCCCGGGCTAGGTGATCTGCGAAAACTACAACCTCTCCTTCTTGAGGTGTGGGTGGACATTCTTTGCCAGGAACCCTCCAATGAATACTATTTTTACTGGCTAAAGCGCCAGTCAGAACCAGGTTGTTTAATTGAGTTTCGGTGACATGGGAAGGAGCCCAGTTGCACTCATACACTTGTTTGGCCATCTACAAAAAATATATAAATCCGGTTCAAGAAATATATTGGGACAAAGAGAGAACCGGTGTACAATGCTAAATTGGAGACAAATACGTCTAAACCGGAGTTCTGTGAAGCGACAGTATCTGGTCAAGGAGTTCTGGCGGTTCAACACGGGGACAAATGGTGTATACCGGTTTATCTAATTTTTCTATGTTAAGTTAAACCGCCTGGTCTAAGGTCTAAATATTGAAAACAATTGAGGTTGCGAACGGCTAAGTGTGCAGAAACAGGTTTCGCAAATTTTTCTACAACGAAGGATCTGAAGCCAGATCAGAAAAGAAGAAAAATATCCAAAAAGGAATACAGCAGAGCAGTATTGATCAATGAGCAGAGATGATGTGCGAGATCTATGGGTGTGAGCACGAGATTACAGGCGAATGCTAAAGGCTACCGCTAACCAGAGCAAGGTGTCACAGATCCATCGAGGAGTCTGGTATGAGCATGAGCAGTTCATGGAACACGGCAAGAACAAGAAACCCTAGAACGGATCTAGGTCGAGGGGAACCGAGGACTTACCTGAGTTGAGGAGGTGCGGAAGAGTCTGCGCTTCTCTGGTGTGTTTAGGTTGATGCAGCGGACCAAGACGGTGCAGAGGTCGACGGCGGCGGCGGAGCTCCGAGGCTAGCGACGCGAGGAAGACGAAGAGAAAGGACGGAGGGGAGAAAAGGAATGACCCTTCGGTCCTATTTATAAGGCAAGATACCTGTGTCAGGCGCGGGAATCAAGGAACCACAAACCTAGGAAGTGGAGCTGTCGCCTCGATTATTGCGGACTATTAAACAAAGAAGATATCGTGAATGCTATCTCTATGGGGACGTCATGCCGGTTTACAACAACCAGAGAAGGTGACATCATGGCGGTTCAACGATTTCAAGAAGGTATTGAAGATGAAGGTTTTTATCAAGGATCGACATGAACCTGTTCAAATCAATCTGGGGCCTAATGTTGGGGATATTACTGGGTGTAAACCGGCCTGTTCGGGCGGGTTAACTTCATCGATAGTTCAATGGTGTAAAAGCCCAAGAGGCATGAAAGTAAGGGCCCAAGGCCTGTAGTCGGTTTAGAACCTGTAGCCGTAAACCGGCCTGATATGTAAACTTGTATTGTAAGTTAGGAATAGACAGAGACCAAACCGGATACGAATATGAACCGGAGATTGGGACTCTCTGAACCGACTGGCGTCACCCGTGTATATAAGGGGACGACCCGGGGCGGTTCAAAGGACAGACAACGACAACTTGAGGCCTAGGCGAAGCTTATTTGCTCCCTAGTCATCGAGACCACATCAATCCCATCACAAACTAGACGTAGGCTTTTACCTTCATCGAAGGGGCCGAACTAGTATAACTCTTGTGTCTTGCGTCCGCTTTAACCCCTTCAGGTTAACCCGTAGCGATGGCTCCACGACTAAGTCCTTTCATGAGGACATCTGACGTGACAAAACCACGCCATAGAGTCTTGAGCTTTTGAGCTTGAGCCAATCCTTTTATCCTTAGTATTTTGAGGGGTCCAGTTTCCTCATCCATGCCATGCCATTGATTGAGCTTTTCCTGAAATATTCATCTTGGAATAATGTTAGCTCAATGAGCTATATGTTGTTAAGAATTACCAAAACCACCTAGGGATAGTTGCACTTTCAATCTCCCCCTTTTTGGTAATTGATGACAACATATAGATCAAAGCTTCGACAAATGATAATAAGAGTGAAAAACATTGTCGCTTTGAGAAGTATGTGAAAAGAAGAGCTCCCCCTAAATTTGTGCATAGTTTAAGATTTTCTTTGGACTGCAAATGCACAAGAAGTTAGGCTCATGGATTACTCTTCCATGTCACATACATCTTGGTGGAGCGCTCAAAATGATAATAATTGAATACATGCACTCATCACCAAGCAAAGTGAATGATCATATAGAGATAAAAGGATAATGTCATCCAACAAGCATAAATGTAGCATATGATCAAACACATGATCATCCAAGTATCACACGGACATAATGTATCTCAAACAAGCAAATAAAGTTCAACCACCAAAGCAAGAGAGAATAAAAAGCAACACTCTCTCTCGAAGCCTATGATCTATACATTTTTCTCCCCTTTTGGCAACAAGTTACCAAAAAGTTCATAGAAAATGCATAGTACTAAATCGTCTCTCGGGCTTGATCTTCAGGTGGTAGTGTAGATAGAACGCCAAGGACGAAGGCATCAGTTGATGTAGATGGAGCTGGTGGAGTAGGTGCTGGAGCTGGTGGCACTGAAGCTGTAGCTGGTGCAGATGAAGTGGCTCTGGTGTCTGTCACTGGCACTGCAGCTGATCTCTGAGCTCTAGGCACTCTGGCAAATGCCTTAGTGGTTGGCTTGCCCTTCCTCTTCTGCATATCATCCTGAAGTTGCTCAACAATGGACTGGATCTCTGTGACCTTCACATCCATGTCATAGAACTTCTGCTCCATGATCCTCTCCAGGCTCTCCTGGTTTCGAGTCAAGATGGCCAGCCCCTTCTCAATCCTCAGAGTGGATGCAATCAAGTAGCCAAGTTGATCCTGTTTGCTCTTCAAAAAGTATTGAGATGCCTCTTCCATTGTTGGCATCTTGGCAGCCTTCTCAGTCCTTGCCTTATCCTTCTTAGCTTGTGTTTGCACTGAAGATGGTTCATCTTCATCCATAACCACTTGGTTGTCCTCAAAGTCTGGATAGATAGGCATGTGCTCCTTGTCCAACAAGTATGTGCATGTGCCCATCTTGGAGTTAATCAGCTCCTGGATCTGTGGGGCATACCCACAACTTCTCTTTTGGTCAGCAGCTGTCCTCTTGATAGTCTCAACTATAAGGCTCATGACCTTGAACTTCTGTGGCACATCAAATAAGTGTAGCAAATTTATTGCATGGCCTCGGATCATGTTGTGATCACCTGACTTGGGCAAGAGAGTGTGCCTGAGGATCCAGTTAATGGTTGGCAGTCCTGACAGAAGGTAATGTATTGATCCAAACTTGTGTGATTCTATAGCAGCATCTGGGATCTCCTTGTACATATGTGCCATGGAGTTGTGATCCATCTTCTTCTTGGCATAGACATCCAAGTCATCCTTTTCCTCCTTAGGTGCATTGATCAGATTAGCCCATTCTTCAATTGATGATTGGTAACTAGTACCTTCAGACATCCATACTATCCTGCCATCTGGATAGAAGTGTGTTGTGGAGTAGAATTGCATTATGAGCTCCTCATTCCACTTTGTGAGCTTCTGCCCAACAAAGTCTGCCTCTCCACAAGCGCTGAAACTGTCATACACACCAGGATAGTGTTCTTCATTCTCCTTCATGTAGGTCCAGTCAACCCACCTCATGTCACACACTATTGGCTTCTTGTCCAACAACACTGTCTCATAGAAATCCCGATGTTCCTTTGTGTGGAACCTGTAGTCAACAACAGTCCTTCTTCTGGTGGCATATGGATCTGACTCTCTCCATAGCCTTAATCCTAAGTCTCTTCTGATTTTCATGTTCTCAGCTACAGGATGGGTATCATTATGATCTGGAATTTTTGGCTTCAATTCTCAAGACATGTGTCTCATCATCTTCTTCTTCAGCAACAATTTCAGGCACTGGGGCCTTGTTCTTCTCAGCAGCTGGAATGTTCCTGGTACTCCTCTTAGGTACAGTCTTGGGTTTGGAGGCAGCTTTGGGTGCTTCTTTGGGCTTTGATGATGCAGCCCCTGACCTGATAGCATCACCCATAAGCTTCTGAGCCTTGGGTGCTGGTGCAGCAACCTCTTCTTCTTCCTCCTCTTCCATCATGGAAGGCTTTCCAATAACTCTGGCCATGGTCTTCTTGACCCTTTCCTTCCTCTTCTTCCCTTCTGCAGCAGCCTCTTTGGGTTCATATTCCAAAGATGCATGAGTGGAGGCTCTGGCTTTAGACATAGGAGTCCTTTTGGAAGGTACTTTGGTCTTCATACCAGGCTTAGTGGCAGCAGGTGTGCCATACTCCTTCTTGAGCACCTTTTTCTTGGAAATGGCCTCATCCTCAACAGCCACATAGTCTTCATCCTCAGATTCTGAGGTTCTCTTCTTTCTGGTCCTGGTGGCAGCTTTGGGTAAGTTGCTTGGAGTGCTCCTGCTACCCTCATCAGAGCTGCTAGAGGGACTAGTGCCCTCACTCATTTGAACCTGCTCCTCTTCCCTGTTCTGGCTATCACTTTGATCAGAACTATTGCAATCACTGACAACAGACCCTGTGAATAGATATAGATGAGATAGAGTGGATGGGCATCACAAAATACAGAGATTTTTGCAAAAGAATGAGTCAAAAACTTAGTTTTAGTTTTCCACAGAAAGCATTTTGGATCAACCGATTTGTAAACTCGGTGATACCGAAGCAGCTTTTGGAACCTAAACTAGCGAACTCGGTCAGACCGAGTCACATTTTGGTGGCACCGAGACTGCTAGGGTTTCACAAAGTCCTGAACTCGGTCACACCGATTTGCAATTCTCGGTCAGACCGAGAATCACATGTGCAATGGCCTTAGCCAAATCGGTGGAACCGAGTTCTACAACTCGGTGGGTCCGAGATGGTTTCGGCGGAAACCTAACCCTAAATTTTCAATTCATCTCTAATCTATGGAGTGTTTTCACTGGATAGAATAGTTTCAATCGTGGCAAGATTCATGGTGAACACAATGTGCTAGGAATCAGACGGGGATAGCACAGTGATCGAGTCCATACCCTAGTTCGGCGATGAACTCGCTACGGCGGCAACGGTGGGGATGATTTCCGTTGACGGCGGCGGAGACCAGCGACAAGAGGCAGATGGCGACGAGGAGGACGATCCGGAAACCCTGGAGGCAGAGCGGGCTACGCGCGGGTGAAAGAGTTTGGAGAAAGTTTCCAAATTTTTGCCCGTGGGTATATATAGCCCGACCCTGTCTGTGTGACCGAGTGGAACAACTCGGTGTGACCGAAAAGTTCAAATCGGTTGCACCGAGATTGAAAACCTAGATTGACTTAGTGATCTCGGTATGACCGAAATGGAAGAATCGGTCAGACCGAAACGCACAAAGAAGTTTTGGAAGTTTAAGTCTATGACGAATCGGGGACTCCGAGTGCTCCTCACACAGAGTGGTTCGAATCAGACTTGATCAAATTTTGTGATGCATCATGAATAGAGTTTGGGACGAGAAGAGCATAGATAGCTTAGAGAAGGTTCTTAGGCATTCTTGTCCATCCACTTGGCAAAAGAAAAAGAAACCAATCAAACAAAACAACAAGTGGATGTCCTCGAATGAGTAAAATATGCAACCAACATGCTCACACAATAAAATGGCAAATGAAATATGTGGCAAAGCATGCACAACCAATTATAGCATCTATCAAGCAATAGTCGATGAATAGTTCATCTATATATGAGAATATTGACTTAGTAGTCAAATGAGAACAATTTATCATAGGTCATACTCATCGTTTAAGCACAAGTGGGGTTACCACTTTTACATAATGCATTGATGTGTTCACACCATTAGAATTGCTTTAGCTCAATTTTTAGAGTAAAGCTCCCCCTAGATGTGAGACCCCCCCCCTTAGAGGGATGAACTAACCTTGGGTTTTGTCGATGATGACTTCATGTAGGTGTTGAAGATGTGGATGCTCAATGTTGATGAAGATCATTTGGAGCAATCCTTTTGGAGTGAGTTGCACTTTCAATACCTACACTGGTTAGTCCCACAAGGAACAAACAAGGATATCCATAGACATAGAGTGATGCACACACAAGATAATGCCTATGAGAGCATTAGGTTACCTTGTCCCTTGTCTTACCAACAAGAGGGTTTGTGACTCCTTGAACTAGTGCAAGATGTGAAAGTTGATTGCACTTGTAGTTGCCAAAATGATATGAGTGAAATATCTTGGCGGAGTCACCCTCAAGAACTCTCTAGTTCTTCTTCTTCGGGATCCACACCATCTTGATGGGAATCCTTGGAGTTGTAGTCGTACTTGATGAAGTATAGCTTGACGTAGTCTTGGGAACCCACTTGACCAAGGCCTTTGGAGCTTCTTCAAACGCATCAATCTCCTCTTGAAGCTAATCCTTGCCTTTTTGCTTGTGGTCTTGTGGTGGAAGATCATCTTGAGCTTGTGTCCCCTTGAAGGAAGTAGGATCATACTTCTCTTGTTGAGGAACAAACTTCGTCTTGGGGTATTGATCTTCTTCCCACTCAACTCCATTGGCGTTGAACTTTCATTCAAAACCAACACCTTGGTTCTTCCGGTGCCTTCCTAGCTTGCGTACAATTTCCTCAAATTGCTTACTCCCGGAAAGGCTCTTGTAAACACCTTTCTCTATAATTCCCTTCAATAAGCTATTTTCTTGCTCAAGTGTAACTTGGCTAAGAGAATCATTACTGGAATCAAGAGAACTACTAGAAGCAGCAACATTGGATTTAGCATGATTATTGCTACTACTAGAGGAAGAATCCTTCTTGTTCTTGTTACTAGACTTGACTTGAGGCATTTAAGTAGATAAGAGTAAACGCTTGGCAATGTAAGAAGAACTTTTCTTACGGAGATCATCATTGATTGCCTTTAAGAACTCATGCTCTTGCTCAAGGTTGAGCTTTTCAAAGTGTAACTTCTCATGAATCCTTAAAAGTTCTCGATGATCTTCTAAGATAGTTTCATGAGCTAACTTAAGAGTGTTTAGTTCTTTAGTTAGAAGCTCAATCTTCTCCTTATCATCGTCATTCGTTTTATCTTGATTAGCATGATTAATTGACGTTCCATCATAGTATTCATCACTAGAGTTGTCAACAAGTAAATCATCATCACCTAACAAGTCATCTTCATCACTATTGAAATCAACATACTCGGGATGTGTTACCTTTGGACCTTTGGCCATGAAGCATCTTCCAATTCCTTCATTTGGTGAATAAAATATGTCGTAGGAGTTGGTTGACACAAGTGCTAGACCGGCAACACCTTCATCTTGAGTATATTCGGAGTCGGAGTGATAACTTCTCTTGGAGTGATTGTCGGAGTCGGAGCCAGATACCCATTCACCAACATGAGCTTGATGTCTTTGTTTTGTGTAGCTCCTTGATGACTTGTCCTTCCTTTCCGAATCTTTGCATCTCCGTGAGGGTCTTCGTTCATAACGATCATCTCTACTCCTCCTCTCTATTGGTGGTGATTCTTCTCTTCTACTTCTTCTCTTGGGTGATTCTTCCCTTCTTTTGTAGGGTGTCGTACACTCATTGGAATAGTGTCCGGGTCTCCCACAATTGTAGCAATTGCGCTCTCGACTAGAAGACCTTTTGTCATTGTAGGACCTTTACTTGGAGCTTCTCTCTTTGCTTCTATTCTTGTAGAACTTGCTGAAGTTCTTCACCATTAAGCTCAATTCTTCATTGAAGGTTTGTTTCTCACTTGATGATGCGGGGGCTTCACATGAGGCTTTGTAAGCACCACTTGACTTGTTGTGAATTTCCTCCTTATCCTTGAGTGACATCTCATGAGCAACAATTCTTCCAATGACTTCTGTTGGCTTGAGATCTTTGTAATTGGGCATCATTTGGATCAATGTGCACACGGTATCGTATTTTCCATCCAAAGATCTTAGGATTTTCTTGATGATGAATTTGTTGGTCATCTCTTCACTTCCTAAGCAGGCAATCTCATTTGTGATAAGAGCAAGCCTAGAGTACATTTCAGCGACACCTTCACCATCCTTCATTTTGAACTTGTCAAGTTGACTTTGAAGCACATCCAACTTGGATTCCTTGACGGAGTCGGTACCTTCATGCATATCAATCAAAGTGTCCCAAATTTCCTTTGCATTCTCAAGACGGCTGATTTTGTTAAATTCTTCGGGGCACAATCTGTTGAAGATGATATCACAAGCTTGAGCGTTGTATTGCAGCAACTTCAACTCTTCCGCGCAAAGAATTCAACTCTTCACGGTTCGGTTCTCTCCCATCAAAGAATTCAACTTGCAAGCCAATACGCACAATAGCCCAAACGGCGGGGTTATGTCCAAGAATATGCATTTTCATCTTGTGCTTCCAACTAGCAAAATTAGTACCATCAAAGTAAGGACCTCTACGGTGATAATTTCCCTCGCTAGACGCCATACTCTCCTAGGTTGTGAAACCAAGGCTATGACCACCAAAAGCTATGGAAATCAAAGCAAATGGAGACCAAAGCTCTGATACCACTTGTAGGATCAAAAGTATGTCTAGAGGGGGGGTGATTAGACTACTTGACCAAATAAAAACTTATCCTTTTCCCAATTTTGGTTGTTGGCAGATTTTAGCTATCTAAGCACAAGTCAAGCAATCTTAACACAATTCAAGCAAGCATGCAAAGAGTATATGAGCAGCGGAAAGTAAAGCATGCAACTTGCAAGAATGTAAAGGGAAGGGTTTGGAGAATTCAAACGCAATTGGAGCCATGGATGTTTTTGTCATGGTTCCGATAGGTGGTGCTATCGTACATCCACGTTGATGGAGACTTCAACCCACGAAGGGTAGCAGTTCTTGTGAGTCCACGGAGGGCTCCACCCACGAAGGGTCCACGAAGAAGCAACCTTGTCTATCCCACCATGGCCGTCAGCCCACAAAGGACTTGCCTCACTAGCGGTAGATCTTCACTAATTAGGCGATATCCTTGCCCTTACAAACTCCTTGGTTCAACTCCACTATCTTGTCTGAGGCTCCCAAGTGACACCTAGCCAATCTAGGAGACACCACTCTCCAAGAAGTAACAAATAGTGTGTTGATGATGAACTCCTTGCTCTTGTGCTTCAAATGATAGTCTCCCCAACACTCAACTCTCTCTACAAGATTTGGATTTGGTGGAAAGAAGATTTGAGTGGAAAGCAACTTGGGGAAGGCTAGAGATCAAGATTCATATGGTAGGAATGGAATATCTTGGCCTCAACACAAGGGTAGGTGGTTCTCTCTCAGAAAATGTTTATTGGAAGTGTAGGTTTGTTCTGATGGATCTCTCCACGAATGAAGAGGAGGTGGAGGGGTATATATAGCCTCCAGACAAAAACTAACAGTTACACACAATTTACCAATCTCGGTGAGACCGAATTGAAAAACTCGGTCGGACCGATTCAGCAAATCTAGTGATCGTTAGGATTTTCGGTGGGACCGACATGCAACTCAGTAGGACCGATATGGTTAGGGTTAGGGCATAACGTAATCTCGGTGAGACTGATTACACAAAATCGGTGAGACCGACTTTGGTAATAAGCTAACCAGAGAGTTGGTCAGGTAAACTCGGTGGGACCAATTCGCTCATTTCGGTGGCACCGAAATGTTACGAAAGGGAAACAGAGAGTTTACATTGCAATCTCGGTGGGACCGATCGCTCATCTCGATGGGACCGAAATGTTACGAAGGGAAACAGAGAGATTACAATCCCATCCCGGTGAGACCGAGATCCCTATCGGTGAGACCGATTTGCCTAGGGTTTGTGACATTGGCTATGAAATCAGAACTCGGTGGCTCCAGATAGAAAGAATCGGTGGGGCGAGTTTGACTTTTGGTTTGGGTCATATGTGGATGTGAGAAAGTAGTTGAGGGCTTTGGAGCATATCACTAAGCACTATGGAGCAAGAAACTCATTAAGCAACACCTCATCCCTCCTTGATAGTATTGGCTTTTCCTATACACTCAATGTGATCTTGGATCACTAAAATATAAAATGTAGAGTCTTGAGCTTTTGAGCTTGAGCCAATCCTTTTATCCTTAGTATTTTGAGGGGTCCACTTTCCTCATCCATGCCATGCCGTTGATTGAGCTTTTCCTGAAATATTCATCTTGGAATAATGTTAGCTCAATGAGCTATATGTTGTTAGGAATTACCAAAACCACCTAGGGGTAGTTGCACTTTCACAAGACCCATCCGTTAGCTTAGCATGTTGATCGTTCAGTTCTATTGTTATTGCTTTCATCACGACTTGTACATATTCCTTTGACTATGATATTATGCAACTCCCGAATACCGGAGAAACACCTTGTGTGCTATCAATCGTCACGACGTAACTGTGTGATTATAAAGATGCTCTACAGGTGTCTCCGAAGGTGTTTGTTGGGTTGCCATAGATCGAGATTAGGATTTATCACTCCGTGTATCGAAGAGGTATCTCTGGGCCCTCTCGCTAATGCACATCACTACAAGCCTTGCAAGCAATGTGATTAATGACTTAGTTGCGGGATGATGCATTACGGAACGAGTAAAGATACTTGCCGGTAACATGATTTAACTTGGTATGATGATACCGATGATTGAATCTCGGGCAAGTAACATACCGATGACAAAGCGAATGACGTATGTTGTTATGCGGTTTGATCAATAAAGATCTTCATAGAATATGTAGGAGCCAATATGAGCATCCAGGTTCCGCTATTGGTTATTGACCGGAGATGTGTCTCCGTCATGTCTACATAGTTCTCGAACCCGTAGGGTCCGCACGCGTAACATTCGATGATGATTTTGTATTATATGAGTTATGTGTTTTGATGACTGAATGTTGTTCGGAGTCCCAGATGAGATCACGGACATGACGAGGAGTCTCGAAATGGTCGAGACATAGAGAATGATATATTGGACGATGTTATTCGGACACTGGAAGAGTTCCGAGAGGTGCCGGGTAAAAACGGAGTGCCAGAGGGGTTACCGGAACCCCCCGTGGAAGTAATGGGCGAACATGGGCCTTAGGTGAGAGAGAGGACAGGCCACGAGGAGGTGGCGCACCCCCCCCCATGGGGAGTTTCAATAGGACTAGGGGAGGGGGCGCGGCCCCCCTTTCCCTCTCCCTTCCTTGTTCCCCCTTCCACCAAGTGGAATCCTACTAGGACTTGAAGTCCTAGTAGGACTCCTCTCTCTTGGCACGCCCTACAGGGGCCGGCCGGCCTCCCCCTCTCCTCCTTTATATACGGAGGCAGGGGGAACCCTAGAACACACTAGATCAATTGTCTTAGCCGTGTGCAGTGCCCCCCACCCCCACAAATTACACCTCAGATCATATTGTCGTAGTGCTTAGACGAAGCCCCGCGCAGATCACATCATCAACACCGTCATCACGCCGTCGTGCTGACGGAACTCATCTAGATCCCCGAACCTCTGCCGGATCAAGAGCTCGAGGGAGGTCCTCGCGTTGAACGTGTGCAGAACTCGGAGGTGTCGTGCGTTCGGTACTTGATCGGTTGGATCATGATTGGATCGCGAAGAGTACGACTACATCAACCGCGTTAACATAACGCTTCCGCTTCCGGTCTACGTGGGTACGTGGACACACTCTGCTGTCTCGCTGCTATGCATCTCCTAGATAGATCTTGCGTGATCGTAGGTAAATTTTTTGAAATACTGCATTCCCCAACAGTGGCATCCGAGCCAGGTCTATGCGTAGATGTTATATGCACGAGTAGAACACAAAGAGTTCTGGGCGATAATAGTCATAGTGCTTACCACCAACGTCTTACTTTCGTTCAGCGGTATTCTTGGATGAAGCAGCCCGGACTGACATTACATGACAGCGTTCATGAGACTAGTTCTACGGACGTGCTTCGCATTACGTGTGGTCAAGGGTGTCTCTGCTTTCTCCAACTTTAGTTGAATCGAGTTTGACTATGGCCGGTCCTTGTTGAAGGTTAAAACAACACACTTGACGAAAAATCATTGTGGTTTTGATGCGTAGGTAAGAACGGTTCTTGCTAGAAGCCCATAGCAGCCAAATAAAACTTGCAACAACAAAGTAGAGGACGCCTAACTAGTTTCTGTAGGGTATGTTGTGATGTGATATGTGAAGGAAATATGTCCTAGAGGCAATAATAAAGTTGTTATTTATATTTCCTTATATCATGATAAATGTCTATTATTCATGCTACAATTGTACTAACCGGAAACTTAGTACATGTGTGAATACATAGACAAAACAGAGTGTCCCTAGTATGCCTCTACTTGACTAGCTCGTTAATCAAAGATGGTTAAGTTTCCTAACCATAGACATGTGTCGTCATTTGATGAACGGGATCACATCATTAGAGAATGATGTGATGGACATAACCCATCCGTTAGCTTAGCATAATGATCGTTAAGTTTTATTGCTATTGCTTTCTTCATGACTTATACATATTCCTTTGACTATGAGATTATGCAACTCCCGAATACCGGAGGAACACCTTGTGTGCTATCAAACATCACAATGTAACTGGGTGATTATAAATATGCTGTACAGGTGTCTCCGATGGTGTTTGTTGAGTTGGCATAGATCGAGATTAGGATTTGTCACTCTGTGTATCAGAGAGGTATCTCTGGGCCCTCTCGGTAATGCACATCACTATAAGCCTTGCAAGCAATGTGACTAATGAATTAGTTACGGGATGATGCTTTATGGCACGAGTAAAGAGATTTCCCGTAACGAGATTGAACTAGGTATGAAGAAACCGATGATCGAATCTCGGGCAAGTAACATACCGATGACAAAGGGAACAATGTATGTTGTTATGCAGTTTGACCGATAAAGATCTTCGTAGAATATGTAGGAACCAATATGACATCCAGGTTCCACTATTGGTTATTGACCGGAGATGTGTCTCGGTCATGTCTACATTGTTCTCGAACCCGCCGGGTCCGCACGCTTAATGTTCGATGATGATTTGTATTATGAGTTACGTGATTTGATGACCATAGTTTGTTCGGAGTCTCGGATGAGATCATGGACATGACGATGAGTCTCGAAATGGTCGAGAGGTAAAGATTTATATATTGGAAGGTAGTATTCGGACACCAGAAGGGTTCTGGAGTGTATCGGGTACATACCAGAGTACCAGAGGGGTTACCAGAACCCCCCGAGGAAAGATATGGGCCTTATGGGCCATAGGAGGGAGGCTAACCAGCCCACAAGGGGCTGGTGCGCCCCCCACAAGGGATGAGGCCGAATTGGACTTGGGAAGGGGACGCCACCCCCTTTCCTTCTGCTACTCCCTCTCCTTCCCCTTTTCCCCCTCCGGTAGAAGGAAAAAAGGGTGGGGCCGAATCCTACTAGGACTGGAGTCCTAGTAGGACTCCCCTCTCCCTGGCGCACCCCTTGTTGGCCGGCCTCCTCCTCCCCTCCTTTATATATGGGGGCAGGGGGCACCCCAAAGGCACAACAGACAATCTCTTAGCCGTGTGCGGTGCCCCCCTCCACATTTCAACACCTTGGTCATATCATCGTAGTGCTTAGGCGAAGTCCCGCACCGGTAACTTAATCATCACCGTCGTCGCGCCGTTGTGCTGACGGAACTCTCCCTATTCCTCAACTGGATCAAGAGCTCGAGGGACGTCACCGAGCTGAACGTCTGCAGATCGCGGAGGTGCCGTACGTTCGGTACTTGGCTCGGTTGGATCACGAAGACGTTCGACTACATCAACCGCGTTATTAAATGCTTCCGCTTTTGGTCTACGAGGGTACGTGGACACACTCTTCCCCGCTCATTGCTATGCATCTCCTAGATGGATCTTGCGTGACCGTAGGTAAAAAAATTAAATATTGAGTTCCCGAACAGTGGCATCCGAGCCAGTTCTATGCGTAGATGTTATACGCACGAGTAGAACACAAAGAGTTGTGGGCGATAATAGTCATACTGCTTACCAGCAATATTTACTTTGATTCGGCGATATTGTTGGATGAAGCAGCCCAGACCGACATTACATGACCACGTTCATGAGACTGGTTCTACCGACGTGCTTTGCACACGGGTGGGTGGCGGGTGTATGTTTCTCCAACTTTAGTAGAATCGAGTTTGACTACGCCCGGTCCTTGTTGAAGGTTAAAACAGCACACTTGACGAAAACTCATTGTGGTTTTGATGCATAGGTAAGAACGGTTCTTGCTAGAAGCCCGTAGCAGACACGTAAAACTTGCAACAACAAAGTAGAGGACGTCTAACTTGTTTTTGCAGGGCATGTTGTGATGTGATATGGTCAAGACGTGATGATATATAAATTGTTGTATGAGATGATCATGTTTTGTTAAAGTTATCGGCAACTAGCAGGAGCCTTATGGTTGTCTCTTTATTGCATAAGATGCAAGCGCCATATAATTTCTTTACTTTATCTCTATGCGATAGCAATAGTTGCAAAAGCAATAGTTGGCGAGACGACCATGTGACGACACGTTGATAAAGATCAAGATGATGGAGATCATAGTGTCATGCCGGTGACGATGGAGATCATGACGGGACTTTGGAGATGGAGATCAAAGGCACAAGATGATGATGGCCATATCATGTCACATATTTTTATTGCATGTGATGTTTATCTTTTATGCATCTTATTTTGCTTAGCATGACGGTAGCATTATGAGATGATCCCTTACTAAAAATTAAAGGTATAAGTGTTCTCCCTGAGTATGCACCGTTGCGACAGTTCTTCGTGCTGAGACACCATGTGATGATCGAGTGTGATAAGCTCTACGTTCACATACAACGGCTTCAAGCTAGTTTTGCACATGCAGAATACTCGGGTTAAACTTGAAGAGCCTAGCATATGCAGATATGGCCTCGGAACACTGAGATCGAAAGATTGAACGTGAATCATATAGTAGATATGATCAACATAGAGATTTTCACCATTGAAAACTACTCCATCTCACGTGATGATCGGACATGGTTTAGTTGATATGGATCACGTGATCATCTAGATGAATAGAGGGATGTCTATCTGAGTGGGAGTTCTTTTGTAATATGATTAATTGAACTTTAATTTATCATGAACTTAGTCCTGATAGTATTTGCATATCTATGTTGTAGATCAATAGCTTGCGATGTAGCTCCTCATTTATTTTTGATATGTTCCTAGAGAAAAATAAGTTGAAAGATGATAGTAGCAATGATGCGAACTGGATCCGTGATCTGAGGAATATCCTCGTTGCTGCACAGAAGAATTATGTCCTTCATGCACCGCTAGGTGACAATCCTATTGCAGGAGCAGACGCAGACGTTATGAACGTTTGACAAAGCTCGGTATGATGACTACTTGATAGTTTAGTGCACCATGTTTTACGACCCGGACCTGGGACTTCAAAAATGTTTTGAACACCACGGAGCATATGAGATGTTCCAAGAGTTGAAATTGGTATTTCAGACTCATGCCCATGTCTAGAGGTATGAGACCTTGGACAAGTACTTTGCCTACAACATGGAGGAGAATAGCTCAGCTAGTGAGCATGTGCTTAGATTGTCTGGGAACTACAATCGCTTGAATCAACCGGGAGTTAATCTTCTAGATAAGATAGTGATTGACAGAGTTCTCTATTCACTATCACCAAGTTACTAGAACTTCGTGATGAAATATAATATGATATGACGAAAACGATTCCCTAGCTCTTCGCGATGCAGAAATCAGCGAAGGTAGAAATCAAGAAAGAGCATCAAGTGTTGATGGTTAACAAGACCACAAGTTTCAAGAAAAGGGGCAAAGGAAAAGAAAGGGAACTTCAAGAAAGAATGACAAGCAAGTTGCCACTCCCGTGAAGAAACCCAAAGCTAAACCTAAGCCTGAAACTAAGTGCTTCTACTACAAAGGGAATGGTCACTGGAAGCGGAACTACCCCAAATACTTGGCGGATAAGAAGGATGGCAAAGTGAAAGGTATATTTGATATACATGTTATTGATGTGTACTTTACTAGTGTTCATAATAACCCCAGGGTATTTGATACCGGTTCAGTTGCTATGATTAGTAACTCGAAACAAGAGTTGCAAAATGAGCAAAGACTATTTATGGGCGAAGTGATGATGTGTGTTGGAAATGATTCCAAGGTTGATAAGATCACCATCGCACACTCCCTCTACCTTCAAGATTAGTGTTGGACCAAAATAAATGTTATTTGGTGTTTGCGTTGAGCATGAATATGATTGGATCATGTTTATTGCAATAGGTTATTCATTTGAGTCAAAGAATAGTTGTTGTTCTGTTTATGTGAATAAAACCTTCTATGGTCATATACTTAATATAAATGGTTTATTGAATCTCGGTCGTAATGATACACATATTCATAATATTGATGCCAAAAGATACAAAGTTAATAATGATAGTGCAACTTATTTGTGGCACTGCCATTTAGGTCATATTGGTGTAAAGCGCATGAAGAAACTCAACGCTGATGGGCTTTTGGAATCACTTGATTATGAATCACTTGATGCTTGCGAACCATGCCTCATGGGCAAGATGACTAAGACTCCATTCTCCGGAAAAATGGAGCGAGCAACTAACTTGTTGGAAATAATACATACTGATGTATGCGGTCCGATAAGTGTTGAGGCTTGCGGCGGGTATCGTTATTTTCCGACCTTCTCCGATGATTTGAGCAGATATGGGTATATCTACTTAATGAAACACAAGTCTGAAATATTTGAAAAGATCAAAGAATTTCAGAGGGAAGTGGAAAATCATCGTGACAAGAAAATAAAGTTTCTACGATCTGATCACGGAGGCAAATATTTGATTTATGAGTTTGGCCTTCATTTAAAACAATGTGGAATAGTTTCACAACTCACGCTACCTGGAACACCACAGTGTAATGGTGTGTCCGAATGTTGTAGCCGTGCTTTATTAGATATGGTGCGATCTATGATGTCTCTTACCGATTTACCACTATCATTTTGGGGTTATGCATTAGAGACAGCTGCATTCACGTTAGATAGGGCACCATCTAAATCCGTTGAGACGACAACATATGAACTATGGTTTGGCAAGAAACCTAAGTTGTCGTTTCTTAAAAAGTTTGGGGCTGCGATGCTTATGTGAAAAAGCTTCAACCTGATAAGCTCGAGCCCAAATCGGAGAAGTGTGTGTTCATAGGATACCCAAAAGAAACTGTTGGGTACACCTTCTATCACAGATTCAGAGGCAAGATCTTTGTTGCTAAGAATGGATCCTTTCTAGAGAAGGAGTTTCTCTCGAAAGAAGTGAGTGGGAAGAAAGTAGAACTTGATGAGGTAGTTGTACCTTCTCCCGAATTGGAAAGTAGTTCATCACAGAAATCAGTTCCAGTGATTCCTACACCAATTCATAAGGAAGCTAATGATGATGATCATGAAACTTCAGATCAATTTACTACCGAACCTCGTAGGTCAACCAGAGTACGGCCCGCACCAGAGTGGTACGGTAATCCTGTTCTGGAAGTCATGTTACTAGACCATGACGAACCTACGAACTATGAGGAAGCGATGATGAGCACAGATTGCGCAAAATGGCATGAGGACATGAAATCTGAGATGGGATCCATGTATGAGAACAAAGTATGGACTTCGGTTGACTTGCTCGATGATCAGTAAGCCATTGAGAATAAATGGATCTCCAAGAGGAAGACAGACGCTGATAGTAGTCTTACTATCTACACAACTCGAATTGTCACAAAAGGTTTTCGACAAGTTCAAGGTGTTGACTACAATGAGATTTTCTCACTCATATCGATTCTTAAGTCTGTCCAAATCATGTTAGCAATTGCCATGTTTTATGAAATCTGGCAAATGGAAGTCAAAAACTACATTCCTTAATGGATTTCTTAAAGAAGAGTTGTATATGATGCAACCAGAAGTTTTTTTCAATCCTAAAGGTGCTAACACAATGTGCAAGCTCCAGCGATCCATCTATGGACTGGTGCAAGCATCTTGGAGTTGGAATATACGCTTTGATGAGTTGATCAAAGCATATAGTTTTATACAGACTTGCGGTGAAGGCTGTATTTACAAGAAAGTAAGTCGGAGCTCTGTAGCATTTCTGATATTATATGTGGATGACATATTGTTGATTGGATATAATAAATAATTTCTGGATAGCATAAAAGGAGACTTCAATAAGAAATTTTTCAATGAAAGACCTCAGTGAAACTACTTACATATTGGGCATCAAGATCTATAAAGATAGATCAAGACACTTGATAAGACTTTCAATGAGTACATACCCTGATAAGATTTTGAAGGAGTTCAAAATGGATCAGTCAAAGTAGGAGTTCTTTCCTAAGTTGTAAGGTGTGAAGTTGAGTAAAGACTCAAAACCCGACCACGGCAGAAAATAGAAAGAGAATGAAAATTCATTCCCTATGCCTCAGTCATAGGTTCTATAAAATATGCTATGTACCAGACCTATTGTGTACCTCACCATGAGTTTGGCAAGAGGGTACAATAGTGATCCAGGAGTGGATCACTGGACAGCAGTCAAAATTATCCTTAGTCGAATAAGGACATGTTTCTCGGTTATGAAGGTGACTGTCGGTGTCAAAACCGGCAGATCTCGGGTAGGGGGTCCTGAACTGTGCGTCTAGGCGGATGGTAACAGGAGACAAGGGACATGATGTTTTACCCAGGTTCGGGCCCTCTCGATGGAGGTAATACCCTACTCACGCTTGATTAATATTGATGATATGGGCAGTACAAGAGTAGATCTACCACGAGATCAAGGAGGCTAAACCCTAGAAGCTAGCCTATGGTATGATTGTTGTTCGCCCCACGGACTAAAACCCTTCGGTTTATATAGACAACGAATAGGGTTAGGGTTACAGTAGTCGGTTACAATGGTAGGAAATCTACATATCCGTATCGCCAAGCTTGCCTTCCACGCCAAGGAAAGTCCTATCCGGACACGGGACGAAGTCTTCAATCTTGTATCTTCATAGTCCAGGAGTCCGGCCAACGGTGATAGTTCGGCTATTCGGACACCCCCTAATCCAGGACTCCCTCGGTAGCCCCTGAACCAGGCTTCAATGACGACGAGTCCAGCGCGCATATTTTCTTTGGCATTGCAAGGCGGGTTCCTCTTCCGAATACTTTCATAGAAGATTTTGAACACAAGGATAGTGTCCGGCTCTGCAAAACAAGTTCCACATACTACCGTAGAGAGAATAACCTTTGCACAGATCTGCTGACGTATTCCGCGGCGTGACATCACACCACGGCCAGGCCTTTATATGAATCGTTTTTTACTGTTCCACCTTAGCGCGTTTAGCGAGGCGGTTTCCTTGGCACGTCTTATCAAAGCGGAGATCGTGCCCCCTTATTCCGGGATTCCCATCAATACGGACGTGGGTAACCCATCCGCGCCATTGATTACGGCGCTTGGGAGATAAGCGAGTTTTACCAGGCTAGCGGGGACCGCATAGCTTCGTCCGTCCATATAAGGGGATAAGGATCCACCTTTTCACCTACGCCTTCTTCCTCCTTTGCTCATCCATTTCTCACAAGACTGAGCTCCAGCGCCCAAGTCCGACACCCCACCTCAACCTTCTCCCACTATGTTCGGAGCGGGAGGCGGTGGATGGCCTCCTCCGTCACGGAGGGGCACATCAAAAGCTGCGGAAGGCGGATACTTGTCCAAAGAATATCGCCAAGACCGCTCCCCGACGAGGGGCAGCTCATTCCAACCCCCCAGTGCCCCATGAGAGGGTGGTGTTTCTCACCCACTTCCTCCAGGGACTAGGTTTTCCACTTCACCCATTTGTCCGGGGGCTCGTGTTCTACTACGGCCTGGACTTCCACGATCTGGCCCCGAATTTCATCCTCAACATCTCGGCGTTCATCGTCGTGTGCGAGGCCTTCCTTCAGATCCAGCCCCACTTCGCTTATGGCTAAAGATCTTCAATGCCAAGCCGAAGGTAGTGGGCGGCCGCCAAGCCGGTGCGGAGGTGCCATGGTTGGCAAGATGGCCAAAGTCCTATGGCTCGAGGGCTCCTTTGTGGAGACCATAAAGGGGTGGCAATCGGGTGGTTCTACATCACCGAGCCGCGACTCTCAATGGGCGGTGGCCCCAATTCGATCTGGCTTCCCCACGCTGCTCACATCATGGAAAGAGACGGGCCTGTCGTCAGGGTGATTCGGACGAGCTATCCGGACTCCAAACCTGCGTCCAAACCCGACGGACAAGAATCTCGGGCTTGTCAATGTTATCCGTGATGCTCATCCGCCGGATTCTCCCATGCCAACAACAGGCCTTCAAATTGTGGGAGTTCGATCCCGCACAAGTACCCAACTTCTGAAAAGGCTCTTCGACACTACGTGCGAAGATGCACGGAAGGTCTTGTTCAAGGGCGCCGAGGCTCCCACATCCGCTACCAAGATCGCGGATTCAGCTCGCAGCGTCAAGCCAGCGAGGTAAGTTATTTTACCCTTTATGGGACTCTTTTTCATAGTTTGACTCTATGCGGGATCTAAAACTCCCTAACCTTTGACAGATCGGGTGAAGACGTCGGACAGATTAACTGTCGACCCTTTGCCGGAAGACCCAGCCGACGCCCGATTGACGGAAAGTTCTTGGCTCCGGCACCTCACGTGGTCTTGGGAGAAGAAGGCCAAGAAGAAGGCCACGGAACTCGAAGGAGCTCCGGCGCTAGGTGCTTGTCGGACTCACCGCCCGACAACTCGAGGCGGAATCCTCCTCCGAGGAAGAGGAGGAGGAAAGAAGCCTCTCCCAGTGAGCGAGAGAAGAAAAGGAAGGCCGCCTGATCGGGGAGGCCTGAGGGTCCAAGAAAGGAAGGACCCTTCCTCCGGACTTTTCCACCAACGCCGACAGCGACGAGGAGTAGTGGCCACCAAGGGCCAAGCCTGGCGAGATCGTAAGTGTCCGGCTCCTAATAGTTCATGACTTTTTATTTGTCGCATAGTGTCTTCTAACGGCGAATATGACCATGTAGCCATGAGGGCAGAGCTTGCCGCTTGCCGAGCGGCTCCCTGGGCTCGTCGGATGTGAACAATACTTCACTTCCGACCGCCTCCTCTCCTCGTGTCGCCGACGACACTGCGGTGGAGTCCCAAGAGGGGCCCAGCCAGGAGGAGGTGGTCCTGGAGGCGCCGCAAGGCGACCTCCCGGACTCCGGGCGCGAAGGGGGCGAGACCCCAGAGGGCTCTAAGTCTGGCCCTGTGCCGGACTTGTCCGGCAAGCGGCCCCTTCGTAAGAAGGGTAAGACTACGACGCCGGTGACCTCCGTCCATCCGGAGGCACCGGATAGCTTGCTGGACGCGCTTAAGGGCGCCTCCATCGACGAGGAGCACCGCACTGTTATGAGTGTGGTGATCCAGAAAGTTCAGTCTGCCAAGAGCGGGCCGATCAAGCTGCATCAGCCTTCTAACAGGCTTTGAGGTAAGTTTAGAATATGTAAAATATTACCGCATAGACAAGAGTTCTCGATGCTTAGTTCGGTGTTCGGAAAGAAAAGCCGGACTAAGGATCTAAAAAGATATACGCAGGAGTCTAACATAAGTATGTCAATATGCGATTGTAGGCTGCGCTGCTGACCTCTGCCGCACTGACTGCAGAGGTCAATGCATTGAAGAAGAGCCTCGAGCGGTCCGAGAACGAGCTCGGCCTTGCCAAGAAGCAGCTCGAGGACAGGGAAGGTAAGCAATACCTTATTAAAGAAATACCTTATAGAAAGGATTCGGTTGCAAAAAATGATAGGAATAACATGGGTATTGTACGGGCCACGAACGAGGTGGCGACTCTGAAGGAAGCGGTGTCCGCGGCAGAAAGCAAAGCGGCCATGGAGCGCACCGAGCGAGAGAAGCAGGAGGAGCGGGTGGCGGAGGTGCGGCAAGAGCTCCATGCTCTCGTGGAAAAATACGAGAGTTTGGAGTGTGACTCGAAGACTCGAGAGTCCGAGCTCGCCTCGGCTCTTGAGAGTGCCAAAGCCGCTAAGGCCGAAGCCCAAAAAGCCCTCCAAGAAATTGAATCATTAAAGAAGATAGCGGCGGGTAAGGCATTCTTTATGCAAAGCAAGCATGTGAAAGTGAATTACCTATTACTTACCCGGATTCGGAGCTCTCCAGGAGCATTCGCAGATCTGCCCCGTAGTGTGTCTGATGCTGCCGCGTTCTACCGCGCCAAGGAGGGGAGCTCGACGGAGAAGGTGTTCTGGTCTCAGTATGCTGAGGCCGAACGTCTGGTGCCCCTGAGTGACCAGCTGAAGCAGTTGGTCGAGTTCCACAAGGTCGCCGAACAGGCCATGAAGGGCCTCATAGTTCAGCTGTGGCCATTGGAAGCCATGCCTGGGAGCTACTTTGGGCTAGTGTAGCGGCTGGTGGACGCCTGTCCATGGATTGAAGTCATCAAGCGCTCCGTCTGCATTGAAGGTGCCCGTCGGGCCCTTGCCCATGCTAAAGTGAACTGGGGCAAGCTGGATGCGGAGAAGCTTGTGACGGACGGGCCACCGAAGGGCAAGGAGCATCGCAAGCCCGAAATGTACTATGAGGGCGTCCTGAAGGGTGCCTGCCGTATAGCGGATGAGTGCTCCAAAGATGTAATTTTTGAATAGACTCGCATTTGTTATCCCGCACGCTGAAAACTTGTTCATATGCGCTTAAGCAACGCTTGTTAATTTAAAATATTACCTTCTGTGCCGTTTATCAAATTTGAGAGATGGCAAGTCGTTGGCTTCAGCCCCATGCCACGAAAGTCTTTGGGGTGTTCGGGATAAACTTGAGCGCTCTTGTTCCCATTCTTGGGTCCGTCGAGGAGGCGCTCAACGCAACGAACAAGGCAACCGGACTTATAGTGCTTGAACACTCTCACTTAGCCATAGAATTCTATAATTTTAAATTTCGCGAAGCCCCTAGTATTCGAAGACCGAGTTCGGGCGCTATCCACGCCTTGGCCGGACAATGCCGACTCCTCGCTCTAAGCGGCATAAGTCTTTAGGGACCCGAAAAATCCTCTCGAACAGCGACCGGCTCTCGCCCTATCATGACGGTCAGTTTTATCTTTCTCCACTGAGGTGCTCAATCCAGCTCAACCGGGGCAAAATTGCAGTGGTTCTCCCAGCGCTACCTTAGCCGATATAACGGAACGTAAGGTACCAAAACATGGGAGCTGGGCAAACCCAACTATTCACCCAAGACATGATTCGGAGCCGATGCATATAATGCTATAAGTTCGGGGTGCCGCACTTGTGAAAGTGTTCGGACTTATCACACAATGTTTTTGGGGTACTTAAGCCCCTGGTGTATTGGTCGTACCAAAGTGTACGGGTGCAACATGTCATGAAATGAACATATATATAGATAAAGAAAGGAGTGCAATAATAGGCAAAAGCTATGTATTGTTTATTCAAAAAGGTACTGCAATGAAGCATAACGATACAAATAGTGCGATAAGCAAGGGATGGGACTATTTAACATGTCCCCTCCAGGTAAGCTGCGGGATGGTATGTAAAACAGGTATAATGCTCGTAGTAGGGACCACCTGGACACTCGGCGTAACTTTACGCTTCCCTGGCTGTTGCATCGTGAGTTCGGCAATTCTAGTGCGGACAGGCTTCGAAAACGGAGTCCCGAAAGTAAGAAAAAGGAAAAAGAAAAGAATGACACAATCGGAGCCCACAGTGCGGTTGAGCCGCGTGCAGTGTGCCGTGGTCGTGCCCCTCCCCTTATGCCCATGGTATCTCAAGAGCGTAGTTATGTACGCGTAGTACTAGCTTCGCAATTTCGCGAGGGCTGGGGTTGGGGCCGGATTGCTACGCGTGCTTGGATTGTGCCAGGCGGTCTTGCTGTAGGTTACTCCGGGCGCGATTGACAGTGTCCGGACGTTTAGTGGCCGGACTCGAGAATTGCTGTGAGAGGCTGCCTTGCACCTCCACCGCGAGGGCCGTCGTATGCTCCTCCGTTCGGAGAGAGCGTTCGGTGTTTCCATTGACCGTGATTACTCCTCGAGGGCCTGGCATCTTGAGCTTGAGGTATGCGTAGTGCGGCACCGCATTGAACTTTGCAAATGCGGTTCGCCCAAGCAAGCAAGGCATGATAGCCGCCATGAACGGGACTATGTCAAGATTAACTCTTCGCTTCGGAAGTTATCCGGGATCCGAATACCACTTCGAGTGTAACCGAGCTCGCATAATTGGCCTCTACACCTGGTATGACGCCTTTAAAGGTCGCCTTTGTGGGCTTAATCCTTGAGGGGTCTATGCCCATTTTGCGACCGTATCCTCGATAAAGTAGGTTCAGGCTGCTACCGCCGCCCATCGTGACTCTAGTGAGGTGAAATCCGTCGATGATTGGGTCAAGAACCAATGCGGCGAACCGCCGTGACAGATGCTAGTGGGTGGTCCCTTGATCAAATGTGATCGGGCAGGAGGACCATGGGTTGAACTTGGCGATCGCTCCATCGCATATACGTCCCTTAGTGCATGCTTCCGCTCCCTTTTGGGTATGTGGGTTGCGTATATCATGTTCACCGTCCGCACTTGTGGGGGGAAGCCCTTCTGTCCTCCATTTTTCGGCGGCCGGGGCTCCTCCTCGTCGTCGCTATGCAGCCCCTTGTCATTGAGTTCGGCATTTAACTTGCCCGCCTGTTTGAAGACCCAACAATCCCTGTTAGTGTGGTTGGCTGGTTTTTCAGGGGTGCCATGTATTTGGCACGAGCGATCGAAAGTGTACGGTCCAGATTGACGGGCCCTGAGTATTTCTTTTGAACGGCTTTTTCCACGACCGGGTTTAGAGCCTCTGAATCCGGCATTGATCGCCAGATCTTCAAAGATTATCGCCGTTAGTGCGGCGCTTGTGCTTGTTGTGATGCGACCTGCCATTGATGTCCTTGGTATCCGAACTACCAGGGTTTTTGGTCAAGTTGTTGCTACGAGCTAGCCAGCTGCCCTCTCCCGCGCAAAAGCGGGTCATGAGCGTTGTGAGGGCTGCCATGGATTTCAGCTTTTCCTGTCCTAGGTGCCGGGCAAGCCACTCATCGCGGATGTTATGTTTAAAGGCTGCAAGGGCCTCTGCATCCGGACAATCAATGATTTGATTTTTCTTGGTTAGGAACCGTGTCCAGAATTGTCTGGCTGATTCTTCTGGCTACTGAATTATGTGGCTGAGGTCATCGGCGTCTGGTGGTCGCACGTATGTGCCCTAGAAGTTATCAAGGAATGCGGCTTCCAGGTCCTCCCAACAACCAATTGATCCTGCTGGCAAGCTCTTAATCCAATGGCGAGCTGGTCCTTTAAGCTTGAGTGGGAGGTATTTGATGGCGTGTAGATCATCGCCGCGGGCCATGTGGATATGGAGGAGGTAGTCCTTGATCCAAACCGCAGGATCTGTTGTGCCATCGTATGATTCTATGTTTACGGGTTTGAAACCCTGGGGGATTTGGTGATCCATTACTTCATCTGTGAAGCATAGTGGGTGTGTGGCGCCTCTGTATTGAGCTATATCACGACGCAGCTCAAATGAGCTTTGTCTCATCGTGGTTCGCCTGGCCGAATTGATGTATCCGGCGTGACGGTTGTAAATCGCCACGCGTCGTAGGCGCCCACGCCGATCCGTAGATCGATCTTGTTTGCCTTGCCTTGTCCTCCAATATGTCTCGCAGGTCTGGCGCGTTTCCCCGTGCCTTGGTACTTTTCGAGTGACGCCGGAGTGCGGCTTGAATGGAGGGTCTAGAGGCCTCTCTGTCGCGACCACGGGGTGGCCGGTCTGCCACATCATGCGCTGGTGATGTAGGTTTGGGTGTTGCTTCCTCTAATTGGGGTAGCAGCCTGCGTTCGAGGTATCTCTTGGAGGGGCGTTCGAGTTCATACTCTTCGGCTGCAAGGACTTCAGTCCATCTGTCAGCTAGCAAGTCTTGGTTAGCTCTAAGTTGTTGCTGCTTTTTCTTGAGGCTGCTTGCCGTGGCCATGAGCCTACGTTTAAAACGCTCTTGTTCGACGGGGTCCTCTGGCACGACGAATTAAGTAAATCATCGAGGCTTGCCTCGCCTTCTTGAGGGGGGCGATAATTATTGTCCTCTACCTCTCTTTCTCACAGACCGTCAGGCGGACTTGCTTCTCCCTCCTCCTGCGTTGAGTCCTGCTAGAGGGGGTCGTCTTCGCACTCGTCCGGTATTATTGTCTCCGTGCGGAATCACCGTTTTCTTTGTGGCGGGATTTAGAGCGGCGCCACGGCACGGCGCTTAGGCTGTTTCTTGGAGGGGTCATCCTCCGCTGTTCCATCGCCATTCCCATCTTTTGGGATGTCCACCATGTATATGTCGTATGACGAGGTTGGCCTTCCAGTGCCCTGTAGGCGCTGGTTCTTGGTCGTCTCCTACATTGTCGTCCAAACCGTCGATGTCTTCGGAGTCGAAGTCGAGCATGTCGGTTAAATCATCGGCGGGCTACAAAGTGGGTGGTGGGTGGGCGTTGAATTTCTTCGTCGTCCGCATCCCAACCTTCCTTTCCGTAGTCCGCCAGGCTCTCCGATAAAGAGAGAGACTTTAGTGAATTCAGGATGTCGCCAAAGGGCGAGTCTTTGAAAAGATGTCCGCTGCGATGAACTCCATGACCGTCGCCCAATCGGATTCGATTGGCAGGGGCGCGGAGGGTTCGGAGTCCGGAGAGGAGTCCGGCACCTTGGAGTCACGGTCTTCGCAAAGGACAGGGATGGAGTTCGGCTCAATCGCCATGGAGATTTCAGCCCCCGAGGCGGTGTCCAACCAACCGCCCTCGATCAATAAACCGGCTCGATTAAGGGTCGGAGCGGATCTTGCGCGGCCTCGTGGTGCTGTTCGGCAGAGCTAGATCGTACCCATCGAGACAAGGCGGCACGCTTCGGCTGTGGCTCGAATCCGTCGAAGATCAAGTCTCCGTGGACATCGGGCCGTATAGTTCAAGCTTCCAAATCGACGATGGCCGGGCGTAAGCTTCGATCTGCTCCGGATGGCCTAGCGAATTGGCCCGCAGCAAAGCCGCCGAATCTGAAGATCTGTCCGGGAGAAAAGTCTCACCTGGACTGTGGTTCTTGATGATTGAAGGAGCCATCGGGACTATAGGTGACGCACGGAAGGAACTCTCAATGAAAGCACCAATGTCGGTGTCAAACCGGCGGATCTCGAGTAGGGGTCCCTAACTGCAAGCGTCTAGGCGGATGGTAACAGGAGACAAGGGACACGATGTTTTTACCTGTGTTCGGGCCCTCTCGATGGAGGTAATACCCTACTCCTGCTTGATTAATATTGATGATATGGGCAGTAGAGTAGATCTACCACGAGATCAAGGAGGCTAAACCCTAGAAGCTAGCCTATGGTATGATTGTTGTTCGTCCTACGGACTAAAACCCTTCGGTTTATATAGACACCGAATAGGGTTAGGGTTACACAGAGTCGGTTACAATGGTAGGAAATCTACATATCCGTATCGCCAAGATTGCCTTCCACGCCAAGGAAAGTCCTATCCGGACACGGGACGAAGTCTTCAATCTTGTATCTTTATAGTCCAGGAGTCCAGCCAATGGTGATAGTTCGGCTATCCGGACACCCCCTAATCCAGGACTCCCTCAGTGACCAAAAGTTCGTCGTAAAGGGTTACGTCGATGAAAGCTTTGACACTGATCCGGATGACTCTAAGTCTCAATCGTGATACATATTGAAAGTGGGAGCAATTAGCTAGAGTAGCTTCGTGCAGAGCATTGTAGACATAGAAAATTTGCAAAATACATATGGCTCTGAATGTGGCAGACCCGTTGACTAAACTTCTCCCACAAGCAAAACATGATCACACCTTAGTACTCTTTGGGTGTTAATCACATAGCGATGTGAACTAGATTATTGACTCTAACAAACCCTTTGGGTGTTAGTCACATGGATATGTGAACTAATCACATAAAGATGTGAACTATTGGTGTTAAATCACATGACGATGTGAACTAGATTATTGACTCTAGTGCAAGTGGGAGACTGAAGGAAATATGCCCTAGAGGCAATAATAAAGTTGTTATTTATATTTCCTTATACCATGATAAATGTTTATTATTCATGCTAGAATTGTATTAACCGGAAACTTAGTACATGTGTGAATACATAGACAAAACAGAGTGTCCCTAGTATGCCTCTACTTGACTAGCTCTTTAATCAAAGATGGTTAAGTTTCCTAACCATAGACATGTGTTGTCATTTGATGAACGGGATCACATCATTAGAGAATGATTTGATGGACATGACCCATCCGTTAGCTTAGCATAATGATTGTTAAGTTTTATTGCTATTGCTTTCTTCATGACTTATACATATTCCTTTGACTATGAGATTATGCAACTCCCGAATACCGGAGGAACACCTTGTGTGCTATCAAACGTCACAAGTAACTGGGTGATTATAAAGATGCTCTATAGGTGTCTCCGATGGTGTTTGTTGAGGTTGCATAGATCGAGATTAGGATTTGTCGCTCCGTGTATCGGAGAGGTATCTCCGGGCCCTCTCGGTAATGCACATCACTATAAGCCTTGCAAGCAATGTGACTAATGAGTTAGTTGCGGGATGATGCATTACGGAATGAGTAAAGAGACTTGCCAGTAACAAGATTGAACTAGGTATGAAGATACTGACGATCAAATCTTAGGCAAGTAACATAGCGATGACAAAGGGAACAACATATGTTGTTATGCGGTTTGATCGATAAATATCTTCGTAGAATATGTAGGAACCAATATGAGCATCCAGGTTCCGCTATTGGTTATTGACCAGAGATGTGTCTCGGTCATGTCTACATAGTTATCGAACCCGCCAGGTCCGCACGCTTAATGTTCGATGACGATTTGTATTACGAGTTATGTGATTTGATGACCATAGTTTGTTCGGAGTCCCGGATGAGATCACGGACGTGACGAGGAGACTCAAAATGGTCGAGAGGTAAAGATTGATATATTGGAAGGTAGTATTCAGACACCGGAAGGGTTCTGGAGTGTATCGGGTACATACCGGAGTACCGGAGGGGTTACCAGAACCCCCCGGGGAAAGATATGGGCCTTATGGGCCATAGGAGGGAGGCTAACCAGCCCACAAGGGGTTGCTTCGCCCCCCACAAGGGAGGAGGCCGAATTGGACTTGGGAAGGGGGCGCCACCCCCCTTTCCTTCTCCTACTCCCTCTCCTTCCCCTTTTCCCTCCAAAGAGAAGAAAAAAGGGTGGGGCCGAATCCTACTAGGACTGGAGTCCTAGTAGGACTCCCCTCTCCCTGGTGTGCCCCTTGTTGGCCGGCCTCCTCCTCCCCTCCTTTATATACGGGGGCAGGGGGAACCCCAAAGGCACAACAAACAATCTCTTAGCCATGTGCGGTGCCCCCCTCCACAGTTCAACACCTCGGTCATATCATCGTAGTGCTTAGTCGAAGCCCTACGTTGGTAACTTCATCATCACCATCGTCACACCATCATGCTGATGGAACTCTCCCTCATCCTCAACTGGATCAAGAGCTCGAGGGACGTCACCAAGCTGAACGTGTGCGGATCACGGAGGTGCCATATGTTCGGTACTTGGATTGGTTGGATCACGAAGACGTTCGACTACATCAACCGCGTTATTAAACGTTTCCGCTTTCGGTCTACAAGGGTACGTGGACACACTCTTCCCCGCTCGTTGCTATGCATCTCTGATACGTCTCCAACGTATCGATAATTTTTTATTGTTCCATGCTATATTATATTCTGTTTTGGATGTTTAATAGGCTTTATTATACACTTTTATATTACTTTTGGGACTAACCTATTAACCAGAGGCCCAGCCCAAATTGCTGTTTTTTTGCCTATTTCAAAGTTTCGCAAAAAAAGAATATCAAACAGAGTCCAAATGGAATGAAACCTTTGGGAACGTGATTTTTGGAACAAACGTGATCCAGAGGACTTGGAGTCCATGTCAAGAAAGCAACGAGGAGAGCACGAGGCGGGGAGGCGCGCCTACCTCCCTGGGCGCGCCCTCCACCCTCGTGAGGCCCATGTTGCTCCACCGACGTACTTCTTCTTTCTATATATACCTACGTACCCCCAAACCATCAGAGGCATCCACAAAAATCTAATTCCACCGCCGCAACCTTCTGTACCCGTGAGATCCCATCTTGGGGCCTTTTCCGGCGTCCTGCCGGAGGGTGCATTGATCACGGAGGGCTTCTACATCAACACCATAGCCTCTCCGATGATGTGTGAGTAGTTTACCTCAGACCTTTGGGTCCATAGTTATTAGCTAGATGGCTTCTTCTCTCTCTTTGGATCTCAATACAAAGTTCTCCACGATTCTCGTGGATATCTATTCGATGTAATCTTCTTTTACGGTGTGTTTGTTGAGACTGATGAATTGTGGGTTTATGATCAAGTTTATCTATGAACAATATTTGAATCTTCTCTGAATTCTTTTATGTATGATTGGTTATCTTTGCAAGTCTCTTCGAATTATTAGTTTGGTTTGGCCTACTAGATTGATCTTTCTTGCAATGGGAGAAGTGCTTAGCTTTGGGTTCAATCTTGCGGTGTCCTTTCCCAGTGATAGCAGGGGCGGCAAGGCACGTATTGTATTGTTGCCATCGAGGATAACAAGATGGGGTTTATATCATACTGCATGAGTTTATCCCTCTACATCATGTCATCTTACTTAAAGCATTACTCTGTCCTTATGAACTTACTACTCTAGATGCATGCTGGATAGCGGTCGATGTGTGGAGTAATAGTAGTAGATGCAAATCGAGTCGGTCTACTTGTCACGGACGTGATGCCTATATACATGATCATACCTAGATATTCTCATAACTATGCTCAATTCTATCAATTGCTCAAAGTAATTTGTTCACCCACCGTAATACTTACGCTCTTGAGAGAAGCCACTAGTGAAACCTATGGCCCCCGGGTCTATTTTCCATCATATTAATCTTCCAACACTTAGCTATTTTTATTGCCTTTTATTTTACTTTGCATCTTTATCATAAAAATACCAAAAATATTATCTATCAGATCTCACTCTCGTAAGTGACCGTGAAGGGACTGACAACACCTTTATCGCGTTGGTTGCGAGGTACTTATTTGTTTGTGTAGGTGTGTGCGACTCGAGCGTGGTCTCCTACTGGATTGATACCTTGGTTCTCAAAAACTGAGGGAAATACTTACGCTACTTTACTGCATCGCCCTTTCCTCTTCAAGGGAAAACCAACACAATGCTCAAGAGGTAGCAATCTCCTAGATGGATCTTGCGCGATCGTAGGTAAAAAAAAAATTGCACTGCGTTCCCCAACAATATGGTCAAGACATGATGAGATATATGTTGTTGTATGAGATGATCATGTTTCGTAAAAGTTATCGGCAACTGGCAGGAGCCTTATAGCTGTCGCTTTATTGTATGAAATGCAATTGCTATGTAATTGCTTTACTTTATCACTAAGCGGTAGCAATAGTCGTAGAAGCAATAGTTGGCGAGACGACAACGACGCTACGATGGAGATCAAGGTGTCAAGCCGGTGACGATGGATATCATGACGGTGCTTTGGAGATGGAGATCAAAGGCACAAGATGATGATGGCCATATCATGTCACATATTTTGATTGCATGTGATGTTTATCTTTTTATGCATCTTATTTTGCTTAGTTCGGCGGTAGCATTATAAGATGATCCCTCACTAAATTTCAAGGTATAAGTGTTCTCCCTGAGTATGCACCGTTGCGACGGTTAAATGTGCCGAGACACCACGTGATGATCGGGTGTGATAAGCTCTACGTTCACATACAACGGGTGCAAGCCAGTTTTGCAAGTGCAGAATACTCGGGTTAAACTTGACGAGCCTAGCATATGCAGTTAGGCCTCGGAACACTGAGACCGAAAGGTCGAACGCGAATCATATAGTAGATATGATCAACATAAAGACGTTCACCATTGAAAACTGCTCCATCTCACGTGATGATCGGACATGGTTTAGTTGATATGGATCATGTCATCATTTAGATGACTTGCGGGATGTCTATCTATGTGGGAGTTCTTAAGTAATATGATTAACTGAACTTAAATTTACCATGAACTTAGTCATGATAATATTTTCATATCTATGTTGTAGATCAATAGCTCGCATATAGCTTCCCCGTTTTATTTATGATATGTTCCTAGAGAAAACTAAGTTGAAAGATGATAGTAGCAATGATGCGGACTGGGTCCATGATCTGAGGATTATCATCATTGCTGCACAGAAGAATTATGTCCTTGATGCACCGCTAGGTGACGGACCTATTGCGAGGAGCGGAATCACGGGCGTTATGAACGTTTGGCAAGCTCGGTATGATGACTACTTGATAGTTTAGTGCGCCATGCTTTACGGCTTAGAACCGGGACTTCAAAAACGTTTTGAACACCAAGGAGCATATAAGATGTTCCAAGAGCTGAAATTGGTACTTCAGACTCATGCTCGAGTCGAGAGGTATGAGACCTCTGACAAGTACTTTGCCTACAAGATGGAGGAGAATAGCTCAACCAATGAGCATGTGCTCAGAATGTCTGAGTACTACAATCGCTTGAATAAAGTGGGAGTTAATCTTCCAGATAAGATAGTGATTGAAGAGTTCTCTAGTCACTATCACCAAGTTACTAGAACTTCGTGATGAACTATAATATGCAAGGGATGACGAAAACGATTCCCGGGCTCTTCGCGATCTTTGAAATCGTGAAGGTAGAAATCAAGAAAAGCATCAAGTGTTGATGGTTGACAAGACCACTAGTTTCAAGTAAAAGGGCAAGGGAAAGAAAGGGAACTTCAAGAAGAACAACAAGCAAGTTGCCAGTCCCATGAAGAAGCCCAAAGCTAGACCCAAACCTGAAACTGAGTGCTTCTACTGCAAAGGAAATGGTCACTGGAAGCGGAACTGCCCCAAATACTTGGCGGATAAGAAGGATGGCAAAGTGAACAAAAGTATATATATGATATACATGTTATTGATGTGTACTTTACTAGTGTTCATAGTAGCCCCTGGGTATTTGATACTGGTTCAGTTGCTATGATTAGTAACTCGCAATAGGAGTTACAAAATGAACAGAGACTAGTTGACGGCGAGGTGATGATGTGTGTTGGAAATGATTCCAAGGTTGATAAGATCACCATCGCATACACCCTCTACCTTCGGGATTAGTTTTGGAACTAAATAAATGTTATTTGATGTTTGCGTTGAGCATGAATATGATTGGATCGTGTTTATTGCGATACGGTTATTCATTTAAGTCAGAGAATAATTGTTGTTCTGTTTACATGAATAAAACCTTCTATGGTCTTACATCCAATGTAAATGGTTTACTGAATCTCGATCGCAGTGATGCACATAATATTGATGCCAAAAGATGCAAAGTTGATAATGATAGTGCAACATATTTGTGGCACTGTTGTTTAGGTCATATTGGTGTAAAGCGCATGAAGAAACTCCATGCAGATGGATTTCTGGAATCACTTGATTATGAATCATTTGATACTTGCGAACCATGCCTCATGGGCAAGATGACTAATACTCCGTTCTCCGGAACAATGGAGCGAGCCAATGACTTATTGGAAATAATACATACCGATGTATGCGGTCCAATGAGTGTTGAGGCTCACGGCGGGTATCGTTATTTTCTGACATTCACAGATGATTTGAGCAGATATAGATATATCTACTTAATCAAACACAAGTATGAAACATTTGAAAAGTTCAAAGGATTTCATAGTGAAGTGGAGAATCATCGTAACAAGAAAATAAAGTCTATGATCTGATCACGGAGGCAAATATTTGAGTTACGAGTTTGGTCTTCATCTAAAACAATGTGGAATAAGTTTCAAAACACACGCCACATGGAACACCACAGCGTAATGGTGTGTCCGAACATCGTAACCATACTTTATTGGATATGGTGCGATCTATGATTTCTTTTACCGATTTACCACTACAGTTTTGGGGTTATGCATTAGAAACAGTTGCATTCACATTAAATAGGGCACCATCTAAATCTGTTTAGATGACACCGTATGAAATGTGGTTTGGCAAGAAACCTAAGCTGTTGTTTCTTAAAAGTTTGGGGTTGCGATGCTTACGTGAAAAGCTTCAACCTGATAAGCTCGAGCCCAAATCGGAGAAATGTGTCTTCATTGGATACCCAAAAGAGACTGTTGGGTACACTTTCTATCACAGATCCGAAGGCAAGATATTCGTTTCTAACAATGGATCCTTTCTAGAGAAGGAGTTTCTCTCGAAAGAAGTGAGTGGGAGGAAAGTAGAATTTGATGAGGTAATTGTACTTTCTCCCGAATTGGAAAGTAGTTCATCACAGAAATCAGTTCCGGTGATTCCTACACCAATTAGCGAGGAAGCTAATGGGGATGATCATGAAACTTTAGATCAAGTTACTACCGAACCTCGTAGGTCAACCAGAGTACGGTCCGCACCAGAGTGGTATGGTAATCCTGTTCTGGAGGTCATGTTACTTGACCATGACAAACCTACAAACTATGAGGAAGCGATGATGAGCCCAGATTCCGCGAAATGGCTTGAGGCCATGCAAATCTGAGATGGGATCCATGTATGAGAACAAAGTGTGGACTTTGGTTGACTTTCCCGACGATCGGGAAGCCATAGAGAATAAATGGATCTTCAAGAAGAAGACTGACGCTGACGGTAATGTTACTGTCTACAAAGCTCGAATTGTCGCAAAAAGTTTTCGACAAGTTCAAGGTGTTGACTACAATGAGATTTTCACACTCATAGCGATGCTTAAGTCTGTCTGAATCATGTTAGCAATTGCCACATTTTATGAAATCTGGCAAATGGATGTCAAACTACATTCCTTAATGGATTTCTTAAAGAAGAGTTGTATATGATGTAACAAGAAGGTTTTGTCAATCCTAAAGGTGCTAACAAAGTGTGCAAGCTCCAGCGATCCATCTATGGACTGGTGCAAGCATCTCGGAGTTGGAATATACGTTTTAATGAGTTGATCAAAGCATATAGTTTTATACAGACTTGCGGTGAAGCATGTATTTACAAGAAAGTGAGTGGGAGCACTACAACCTTTCTAATAAGTATATGTGAATGACATATTGTTGATCAGAAATGATGTAGAATTTTTCTGGAAAGCATAAAGGAGTGTTTGTAAGGAGTTTTTCAAAGAAAGACCTTGGTGAAGCTGCTTTCATATTGAGCATCAAGATCTATATAGATCAAGATGCTTGATAAGTTTTTTTCAATGAGTACATACCTTGACAAGTTTTTGAAGTAGTTCAAAATGGAACAGTCAAAGAAGGAGTTCTTGCGTGTGTTGCAAGGTGTGAAGTTGAGTAAAGGCTCAAAACCCGACCACGGCAGAAAATAGAAAGAGAATGAAAAGTCATTCCCTATGCCTCAGTCATAGGTTCTATAAAATATGCTATGTACCAAACCTATTGTGTACCTCACCATGAGTTTGGCAAAAGGGTACAATAGTGATCCAGGAGTGGACCACTGGACAATGGTCAAAATTATCCTTAGTCGAATAAGGACATGTTTCTCGGTTATGGAGGTGACAAAAAGTTCGTCATAAAGGGTTACATTGATGCAAGCTTTGACACTGAGCCGGATGACTCTAAGTCTCAATCGGGATACATATTGAAAGTGGGAGCAATTAGCTAGAGTAGCTTCGTGCAGAGCATTGTAGACATAGAAAATTTGCAAAATACATACGGCTCTAAATGTGGCAGACCCGTTGACTAAACTTCTCTCACAAGCAATACATGATCACACCTTAGTACTCTTTGGGTGTTAATCACATAGCGATGTGAACTAGATTATTGACTCTAGTAAACCCTTTGGGTGTTAGTCACATGGAGATGTGAACTATTCACATAAAGATGTGAACTATTGGTGTTAAATCACATGACGATGTGAACTAGATTTTGACTCTAGTGCAAGTGGGAGACTGAAGGAAATATGCACTAGAGGCAATAATAAAGTTGTTCCTTATATCATGATAAATGTTTATTATTCATGCTAGAATTGTATTAACCGGAGACTTAGTACATGTGTGAATACATAGACAAAACAGAGTGTCCCTAGTATGTCTCTACTTGACTAGCTTGTTAATCAAAGATGGTTAAGTTTCCTGACCATAGATATGTGTTGTCATTTGATGAACGGGATCACATCACTAGGAGAATGATGTGATCGACAAGACCCATCCGTTAGCTTAGCATGTTGATCGTTCAGTTTTATTGCTATTGCTTTCTTCATGACTTATACATATTCCTTTGACCATGAGATTATGCAACTCCCGAATACCGGAGGAACACCTTGTTTGCTATCAGACGTCATAACGTAACTGAGTGATTATAAAGATGCTCTACAAGTGTCTCCAAAGGTGTTTGTTGGGTTGGCATAGATCGAGATTAGGATTTGTCACTCCGTGTATCAGAGAGGTATCTCTGGGCCCTCTCGGTAATGCACATCACTATAAGCCTTGCAATCAATGTGACTAATGAGTTAGTTGTGGTATGATGCATTAAAGAACGAGTAAAGAGACTTGCTGGTAACAAGATTGAACTAGGTATGATGTTACCGAGGACCGAATCTCGGGTAAGTAACATACCGATGACAAAGGGAATGACGTATGTTGTTATGCGGTTTGACCGATAAAGTTCTTCGTAGAATATGTAGGAACCAATATGAGCATCCAGGTTCCGCTATTGGTTATTGACCGGAGATGTGTCTCGGTCATGTCTACATAGTTCTCGAACCCGTAGGGTCCGCACGCTTAACGTTCGATGACGATTTTGTATTATATGAGTTATGTGTTTTGATGACCGAATGTTGTTCGGAGTTCCGGATGAGATCACGGACATGACGAGGAGTCTCGAAATGGTCGAGACATAAAGAATGATATATTAGATGATGTTATTCGGACACCGGAGGAGTTCCGAGAGGTACCGGGTAAAAGGAGTGCCGGAGGGGTTACAGGAACCCCCCCCCCCCCCGGGGAAGTAATGGGCCAACATGGGCCTTAGGGGAGATATTGGGTAGGCCACGAGGAGGTGCCCCCCCCCATGGGGAGTCCGAATAGGACTAGGAGAGGGGGCGCGGCCCCGTTTTCCCTCTCCCTCTCCTCTCCCTTCCTTCTTCCCTTCCACCAAGTGGAATCCTACTAGGACTTGGAGTCCTAGTAGGAATCCTCTCTCTTGGCGCGCCCTACAGGGGCCGGCCGGCCTCCCCCTCTCCTCCTTTATATACGGAGGTAGGGGGCACCCTGAAACACACAAAATCAATTGTCTTAGCCGTGTGCGGTGCCCCCCTCCACAGATTACACCTCAGATCATATTGTTATAGTGCTTAGGTGAAGCCCTGCGCGGATCAAATCATCAACACCGTCATCACACCGTCGTGCTGACAAAACTCATCTACATCCCCGAACCTCTGCTGGATCAAGAGCTCAGGGTAGAGAGGAACTCATCTATTCATGGTGAGGTACACAATAGGTTTGGTACATAGCATACTTTATAGAACATATGACTGAGGCATAGGGAATGACTTTTCATTCTCTTTCTATTTTCTGTCGTGGTCGGGTTTTGAGCCTTTACTCAACTTCACACCTTGCAACACAGGCAAGAACTCCTTCTTTGACTGTTCCATTTTGAACTACTTCAAAAACTTGTCAAGGTATGTATTCATTGAAAAAACTTATCAAGCGTCTTGATCTATATCTATAGATCTTGATGCTCAATATGTAAGCAGCTTCACGGAGGTCTTTCTTTGAAAAACTCCTTCCAAACACTCCTTTATGCTTTCTAGAAAATTCTGCATCATTTCTGATTAACAATATGTCATTCGCATATACTTATCAAAAAGGTTGTAGTGCTCCCACTCACTTTCTTGTAAATACAGGCTTCATCAAAAGTCTGTATAAAACCATATGCTTTTATCACCTTATCAAAGCGTATATTCCAACTCCTAGATACTTGTACCAATCCATAGATGGATCGATGGATATTGCACACTTTGTTAGCACCTTTAGGATTGACAAAACCTTCTTGTTGCATCATATACAAATCTTCTTTAAGAAATCCATTAAGGAATGTAGTTTTGACATCCATTTGCCAGATTTCATAAAATGTGGCAATTGCTAACATGATTCGGGCAGACTTAAGCATTGCTACGAGTGAGAAAATCTTATCGTAGTCAACACCTTGAACTTGTCGAAAACCTTTTTTGCGATAATTCGAGCTTTGTAGATAGTAACACTACTATCAGCATCTGTCTTCCTCTTGAAGATCTATTTATTCTCAATGGCTCGCCAATCATCGGGCAAGTCAATCAAAGTCCATACTTTGTTCTCATACATGGATCCCATCTCGGATTTCATGGCCTCAAGCCATTTCGCTAAATCTGGGCTCATCATCGCTTCGTCATAGTTCGTAGGTTCGTCATGGTCAAGTAACATGACCTCCTGTAACATCCCAAAATTTAGAATTTTGGAATGTTATATTAGATAAATAACTATGCTTGTTGTCTGATTGATGGTTTGATTGATTGAGTGAAACTGAGTGGAATTTGAGAACTTTCGAAAGTTGAATGAGAGGGAATGAAATGACTTTCCCAAAACTTTTTCCATTTGCCTTTTGGATCCCCATGAACTCAAGTTCATTCCAACACCAAACCCTAGAGTGAAGATGACATGACTTCTTCCATTTTGAAAAGAAAAGGGTTTTGGAAAAAGATTTGAATTTCATTTGGGAATATTTCAAATTCAAAGCTTTATGCAACTCAATGATTTTCATGAGGGAAGATAAAATGACTTCTTCAATTATATGAAATATGAGTTGGAAGTTAAAAAGTATCAAGTTGAAAGTCATTTGAAAGTGCCTTGAAACCCCCTTTCAAAAAATTGAGTTTTGGTATTTGAATTCAAATTTTGGCAAGTGGAATTCATTTCAAAACTATGCCTGACAACTACTTGAAAAAAATATGAGAGGAGTAACATGACACTCCAAATATGTCAGAAGAAAACAATGCCAAAAGTTTTGGATTCAAATCTGAATTTTATTTGAATTTGAAAAAAATGAATTTTTATAAAGTTTGGATTTTGCCTTTGGAAAAATGTTCAAATGATAGGGAATATTCCCCTGATCATTTTGGTATGTATATACCCTATATAAAATATTTATAGTTATTGTTTTAATTCTGTTTTTGTTTAAAAAAAAACCCCAGGCGCCAGCCAGCCACCAGCCCGGCCAGCCCGCGCCCACTGGCTGGCCCACCCCACTGACCAGCCAGTGACAAAGCCGGCCAGCTCTCCTCACCCCCCTCACGCCCGAATCCCTTGGCGCGTCGCCCTCACTCCCACCTCCCTCTCTCAGCCAGTGAGGCCCGCCCCGTCTACCCTCTCCCACGCCACGCCATCGCCCATGGATCGCCGGATCCGAAGGATCCGGGATGCCGATTCTCCCCGATCGCCTTCCTTCCCGACGAGGCCCCGCCCTATAAAACCCGTGCCCACCCCATTTCCCCTAGCCCTCGCCGAGCTCCTCCCTCTCTCGCACGCTCATGAGCCGGACCTCCCGCCATTTCCGTCGCCGCCGTCGCCCTACACCTTCCCGACCCCCACCGAGACCACCTCCGGACTCCCCTCGCTCGACCACACCTCCCCGTGCCCTCGCCCGAGCTCTAGAGCCACCGAAGCACCGTCGCCGTCGATAACCCGAACGCCACCGCCGCCTCGAGCTCGCTACCGACCGGCTCCGACCACCCCGATCTCCCCGACCTCCAAGCCTCCCGAGCTCCCAAGACCAGACGGCTACTTCCCGACCTCACCGACGCCTTGAGCCCTCGCCGCACTCTCGCCCCGCCGCCGTCGCCGAACTCCGGTTAGTCAGCTGAATCACCCCCGTCCAGATCTCTAACCAGCGGCTAAGATTAGACCCCAAAGGGGTATGTTTTATTTTAGAAAACCGGCCCGGTTAGATTCTGGTTCATTTAGTTAGGTTTATTTTTATTAGCCCGGCCGTTTTAGTTTAACCCTAGGCCCGTTTAGGCTATTTGACGCACAGTGCGTAGTATAGGCCCATTAGGCCTTTTTCTTTTATTTTGATTTTCTGTTTTAGCAGAATAGTTTCTGTTTTGAAAAATTGATATCTTTTATTCTGTTTATTATTTTTAGATGATTCTTTTTTTGTTGGGTTGCAAATTTTATGTAGTTTCTGTAGAATATATATTTAGCTATGTTAAAATTAATTAAAATTGCTTTAATTTAGTTTTAGTCAGAATAGTAAATCTGATATAACTTGAGTTAGAAAAATTATTTTTGGATGATTCTTTTTGTCCCAACTTTATTTTGACATTGCCAAACCATAGAAATTAATTTGGGTATTTTAGGATTAATAAATAATTAGTTTTAATCAGAATCTTGTTAATCCTAATTAATTAGCTAGCTCTTGTTTTCCTATTAATTTATTTTGTAAATAAATTTATTTTTAACATGTGATTGATTTTTCTAGGATAGTTTCTGTCACTTTATAGGATGAACTTTTATTTATAATAAATATAAGTTTTATTTTATTTTCCTTAATAGAAATTGAATTAGGCCTAATAGGAGTTTCATATTAGATTTTAAATTAATTCTTTTTGCTCCTAGTTGCTTAATGCATCCTTTTCTGTTAAGTTAACATAAAACCATGATTAGGTTATGTTAGAAAATTTTTGTTATATAAATCTATTCTTGTTGTTATTTGAAGTAGGAAAACTTTGAGTTGTTTTTCTTTAAGTTTTCCCTTTGGGTTTTGCTTTGTTGGTTTTGGTGTGTTACTTTGTTATGTTATTGTGTTAAGTGATGTTATGCTATGTGCTTATTATAGTTATTGTTTGCCTCGGTAGAGTTTCCGAGTCTTGAAGATTGCTACTACGAAACCCTAGTTTTGAAGATCGTCAACCGTGCAAGTTCACTTTGACCATGCTTTCATACCTATATTTTATTGCATTTAGTGACATCTTTGCAACCACCCCTCAGTAGTGATATTGAAATTCTTGTAGTTGAGTAGTATGCATGAGGTAGGAAGCCATCACCCTGTTACCAAGCCGGGACGATATTTTATTTTGATGCTACGCTATAATAGGCGGGGTTTGGTATGAGTGCCTGAGTGGTGTGAAGAAGGAGGACTCTCGTCAATGGCGACAACTCCATGATGGAATCTGCAAGGACTGCACCTTCAAGACCTCAAGACTTCAAGACTCGAGACAAGAAGTCAATACACACTCTTTGGGTGAAGGGCGGTTGTGGGCACCTGGAGAACCCAGTGGTTGGCGGGATGCATGGAAAAGCGCCATGACATCTTGCGGAAGCTTCACCCTGCACCCAAAGAGGCGGAAGAATACTTCATGCCCGGAAGCTTACTGTGCAACCGCAAGTCATTATGGGCTCTGGCTTGGTTGACCTTAGTTGTGACTCTGGCTGGGGACGGTACTAGCGGATGTAGAACTACGGTAGGATGGGTTGAGTACCGACGGTGGTCGAGGAACTCTTCGAAGACCATGTTTGGTCGTCTTGTTCTCAAACACCCTGAAGTGCGAGAACGTAAAAGAGGGATCGAATCTTGCGGGTAAAGTGTACAAACCTCTGCAGAGGGTTTTAAACCTAATCGATTAGCCGTGTCCCGATTCACGGACAATTTGAGCATCTGGACTTGGATCTATCTCGGAACTCTCAACACCGGATTGATAACTTAATTGTGGGCAACATATGATGAATTTTGGGCTGTGAGACATCGGTTGGCAGAACCATGTCATGATAGAAAACTCCATAGTACAGACTTCATTTATTCCTTTGATGTAGGGAAAATAAAATCAGCTTTTACACAAACAAAACTCGAATCTGAGCCACAAAGCCAAATTGCATATAGTATAGTTTTACCATCTGTTTAATCATGTTGTGATCTTGCGGTACATTCAATGTCTTGACCTACACGGCTGCAACGTATCATGTTGCGTATATTTCCTCGACGAGAAAGAGTGCAGTGCAGAGTTACGGTCTACACTCAACTTTGCCGATGGCGTTGATGGGACTCCACACCCGTTTGATTGTTTCCATGAGTATTATGAGGTATATATCAGTTTACGTTATTTATGCATGTGATTGCACTTTGATATATATACATTGATGTCTTGTGTGTGCCAAAGACATCTTGATCCGAGGATGGATGGCACAAGAATACGTAGGCTTGACCGTTCGAGGTCGGGTCGCTACAGATATGGTATCGAGCACATGTTGACTGGGGACGTGACCTAGAAATCGGAAAGCCCCTAGGACGGAAATTTCTAAAACTTTATTTTCGAAAAGACTCTTACTTCTCATCTTTTCTGAATTTATCAAATAGACCCTCTCACCTCAAATAGTTAGAATATACCCTTATCCTTTGATCACCGGAGGATCAATGAAGACGATCCAAGAAGGATTTGATATCGGAGAACTGATGACCCGTTCAGTGTTATGAGGATTTCACCATGTATTAGAAGCTACAACAGTTGAAGACTCTGAAGATTTGAAGTTCCTAAAGAAATATTTGACCTTTAGAAGACCAAACCCCTGTTACACACTTACGTTAGATCTTGACGATGTGTGAGCTGTCATTTGTTTGATGTTTTTCCGACAGCCACAAAGTAAAACCCGTTTCTTCAAAAAAACTATTGTTTGTATTGTGTGTATATCCTCCCCACCTCTCTCTCATCTCACCTTAAAACCTTGAACCCCATAGATGATGAATGAAGTTGGGTGATATTCTCTGGACCAAGACTTCAGTAGGAGGCGTAGCTATGGATCTGCAGAACATGGAGAATCACTTGGGAACAATTTGGTTTCAAGGAAGTATGAGGTCCAATACGCTCTTCAAGATTTTACGTAAAGTGCTGCAACCTGGTGGAGAATGCATCAATCCATACAAGGATTTAAAGGATCAAGAACTTGTGATGAATTCAAGAATACCATGATGAGATCAGTCTTATCCGGAAGCACAATGATACACCAAGAAATAAACCTTGTGCCTGCAAGATTTGCGGAGAAATAGGACACACCCAGAAGGTTACGCAAAAACCTGAGAGTGGTGAAGTAACGATAGATATTTGTTCAGCTTGCAGAAACCATGGATTTACTCGAAACCAGTTCGGGAACAAGAGAAATTCTGCAATGCTTGTGAGTATGCCCAAGTGTTAGAATACGTGATTCGATATTTACGTATGTGGTAATGATTCAAGTACGGGATGGATTGGCCCCCATACCGAAGACTTCTATCATGAACTATCATATGTTGATGGAAAATCGAGAGCCTCGAAAACCTTAGAAGAGTGTCGACACGATAAGCCATAAAACCATAGAATGGTAGTACGATGGAACCCTTCTACAGCAACCGTTGCCAATCGTAGGATATACGGTGAAGTTCAACCTGCACCCGTTCTCTGCAGGAGAAACCATTAATGGTAGACCACCATGAGTGTTTCGATAGTTGTCTAGAATGGACACAGACCTATCAACTAAGCATCCGGTCTGGACGAACTTCAACTTTGATAAACCGACCCAAGATTTTGAGGAAAACTCTATGCTTCTGACAGAAGAGCGCTAATGAAGGAGCTATTGTAAGATATGTGAAGAGACATACATTGTCAACACTCCAGAGGAAGTATCTGAGTTTATTGGAACCGTAACCTTGTTTTTAAGTGTGGTAGCACCCCTGACCTTCTGACCAAAATATTTACTAGAAGACCCCCAACCCCTAACCTTTTCTTGCTAGCCTCTTCGAATCTCGAGGACGAGATTCATTTTAAGTGTGGTAGGTTTGTAACATCCCAAAATTTAGAATTTTGGAATGTTATATTAGATAAATAACTATGCTTGTTGTCTGATTGATGGTTTGATTGATTGAGTGAAACTGAGTGGAATTTGAAAACTTTCGAAAGTTGAATGAGAGGGAATGAAATGACTTTCCCAAAACTTTTTCCATTTGCCTTTTGGATCCCCATGAACTCAAGTTCATTCCAACACCAAACCCTAGAGTGAAGATGACATGACTTCTTCCATTTTGAAAAGAAAAGGGTTTTGGAAAAAGATTTGAATTTCATTTGGGAATATTTCAAATTCAAAGCTTTATGCAACTCAATGATTTTCATGAGGGAAGATAAAATGACTTCTTCAATTATATGAAATATGAGTTGGAAGTTAAAAGTATCAAGTTGAAAGTCATTTGAAAGTGCCTTGAAACCCCCTTTCAAAAAATTGAGTTTTGGTATTTGAATTCAAATTTTGGCAAGTGGAATTCATTTCAAAACTATGCCCCGACAACTACTTGAAAAAATATGAGAGGAGTAACATGACACTCCAAATATGTCAGAAGAAAACAATGCCAAAAGTTTTGGATTCAAATCTGAATTTTATTTGAATTTGAAAAAAATGAATTTTTATAAAGTTTGGATTTTGCCTTTGAAAAAATGTTCAAATGATAGGGAATATTCCCCTGATCATTTTGGTATATATATACCCTATATAAAATATTTATAGTTATTGTTTTAATTCTGTTTTTGTTTTTAAAAAAAAAACCCAGGCGCCAGCCAGCACCCAGCCAGTGCCGCCCCCGGACTGGCCGGCCACTGGCCAGCCACCGGCCACCGGCAAAGGCGGCCCGGCTCTCCCTCACTCCTCCCGCGCCCGAATCCCTTGGGTCGCCGCTCACTCCCCACCTCCCTCTCTCAGCAATGAGGCCCGCCCCCATCGTCTACCCCTCTCCCACGCCACGCCATCGCCGCCGCGGATCGCCGGATCCCGAAGGATCCGGGATGCCGATTCCCTCCCCCGATCGCCTTCCTTCCCCGACGAGGCCCCCGCCCTATAAAACCCGTGCCCCGCACCCCATTTCCCCCCAAGCCCTCGCCCGAGCCCCACCCCACTCGCACACGCGCACGCCGGAGCCCGACCACCCCCCGCCGCCATTTAAAATGGCCGTCGCCCTACACCTCCCGACCCACCGAGACCACCTCCGGACTCCTTGCTCGACCACACCTCCCGTGCCCTCGCCCGAGCTCTAGAGCCACGGAGCACCGTCGCCGTCGATCACCCGAACGCCACCGCCCGCCTCGAGCTCGCTACCGACCGGCTCCGACCACCCCGATCTCCCCGACCCTCCAGAAGCCTCCCCGCTCCCGCACCCTTGCAGCTACTTCCCGACCTCGCGGCCTTGGGAGCCCTCGCCGCACTCTGCGCCCGCCCCATGCCGTCCGAACTCCGGTTAGTGCGGAATCACCCCACGTCAGATCTCTAACCAACGGCTAAGATTAGACCCCAAAGGGGTATGTTTTATTTTAGAAAACCGGCCGGTTCGTTCACGGTTCATTTAGTTAGGTTTATTTTTATTAGCCCGGCCGTTTTAGTTTAACCCTAGGCCCGTTTAGGCTATTTGACGACAAGTCGTAGTATAGGCCCATTAGGCCTTTTTCTTTTATTTTGATTTTCTGTTTTAGCGAGAATAGTTTCTGTTTTGAAAAATTGATATCTTTTATTCTGTTTATTATTTTTAGATGATTCTTTTTTGTTGGGTTGCAAATTTTATGTAGTTTCTGTAGAATATATATTTAGCTATGTTAAAATTAACTAAAATTGCTTTAATTTAGTTTTAGTCAGAATAGTAAATCTGATATAACTTGAGTTAGAAAAATTATTTTTGAATGATTCTTTTGTCCCAACTTTATTTTGACATTGCCAAACCATAGAAATTAATTTGGGTATTTTAGGATTAATAAATAATTAGTTTTAATCAGAATCTTGTTAATCCTAATTAATTAGCTAGCTACTGTTTTCCTATTAATTTAATTAGTAAATAAATTTATTTTTAACATGTGATTGATTATTCTAGGATAGTTTCTGTCACTTTATAGGATGAACTTTTATTTATAATAAATATAAGTTTTATTTTATTTTCCTTAATAGAAATTGAATTAGGCCTAATAGGAGTTTCATATTAGATTTTAAATTAATTCTTTTTGCTCCTAGTTGCTTAATGCATCCTTTTCTGTTAAGTTAACATAAAACCATGATTAGGTTATGTTAGAAAATTTTTTGTTATATAAATCTATTCTTGTTGTTATTTGAAGTAGGAAAACTTTGAGTTGTTTTTCTTTAAGTTTTCCCTTTGGGTTTTGCTTTGTTGGTTTTGGTGTGTTACTTTGTTATGTTATTGTGTTAAGTGATGTTATGCTATGTGCTTATTATAGTTATTGTTTGCCTCGGTAGAGTTTACGGAGTCTTGAAGATTGCTACTACGAAACCCTAGTTTTCGAAGATCGTCAACGAGCAAGTTCACTTTGACCATGCTTTCATACCTATATTTTATTGCATTTAGTGACATCTTTGCAACCACCCCTCAGTAGTGATATTGAAATTCTTGTAGTTGAGTAGTATGCATGAGGTAGGAAGCCATCACACTGTTACCAAGCCCGGGACGATATTTTATTTTGATGCTACGCTATAATAGACGGGGTTTGGTATGAGTGCACGAGAGTGGTGTGAAGAAGGAGGACTCTACGTCAATGACGACAACTCCATGATGGAATCTGCAAGGACTGCACCTTCAAGACCTCAAGACTTCAAGACTCGAGACAAGAAGTCAATACACACTCTTTGGGTGACGGACGGTTGTGGGCACCCTGGAGAACCCAGTGGTTGGCGGGATGCATGGAGAAGCGCCATGACATCTTCTTGAAAGCTTCACCCAGACCCAAAGAGGCGGAAGAATACTTCATGCCCGGAAGCTTACGTGCAACCGCAAGTCATTATGGGCTCTGGCTTGGTTGACCTTAGTTGTGACTCTGGCTGGGGCGGTACTAGCGGATGTAGAACTACGGTAGGATGGGTTGAGTACCGGACGGTGGTCGGAGGAACTCTTGAGGAAGACCATGTTTGATGCGTCTTGTTCTCAAACACCACGAAGTGCGAGAGCGTAAAAGAGGGATCGAATCTTGCGGGTAAAGTGTACAAACCTCTGCGAGAGGGTTTTAAACCTAATCGATTAGCCGTGTCCCGATTCACGGACAATTTGAGCATCTGGACTTGGATCTATCTCGGAACTCTCAACACCGGATTGATAACTTAATTGTGGGCAACATATGATGAATTTTGGGCTGTGAGACATCGGTTGGCGGAACCATGTCATGATAGAGAACTCCATAGTACAGACTTCATTTATTCCTTTGATGTAGGGAAAATAAAATCAGCTTTTACGCAAACAAAACTCGAATCTGAGCCACAAAGCCAAATTGCATATAGTATAGTTTTACCATCGTTTAATCATGTTGTGATCTTGCGGTACATTCAATGTCTTGACCTACACGGCTGCAACGTATCATGTTGCAGATATTTCCTCGACGAGAAAGAAATGCAGTGCGAGGTTACGGTCTACACTCAACCTGCCGATGGCGTTGATGGGACTCCACACCCGTTTGATTGTTTCACGAGTATTATAGCGTATATATCAGTTTTACGTTATTTATGCATGTGATTGCACTTTGATATATATACATTGATGTACTGTGTGTGCCAGCATACTGATCCAGGGATGGCACAGTAACACAGAGGCTTGACCGTCTGAGGTCGGGTCGCTACACCTCTAGAACAGGATTACCGTACCACTCTGGTGCGGACCTTATTCTGGTTGACCTACGAGGTTCAGTAGTAACTTGATCTGAAGTTTCATGATCATCATCATTAGCTTCCTCACTAATTGGTGTAGGAATCATTGGAACTGATTTCTGTGATGAACTACTTTCCAATTCGGGAGAAGGTACAATTACCTCATCAAGTTCTACTTTCCTCCCACTCACTTCTTTCGAGAGAAACGCCTTCTCTAGAAAGGATCCATTCTTAGCAACGAATATCTTGCCTTCGGATCTGTGATAGAATGTGTGCCCAATAGTTTCCTTTGGGTATCCTATGAAGACGCATTTCTCCGATTTGGGTTCGAGCTTATCAGGTTGAAGCTTTTTCACATAAGCATGACAACCCCAAACTTTCAGAAACGACAGCTTAGGTTTCTAGCTAAACCACAGTTCATATGGTGTCGTCTCAACGGATTTAGATGGTGCCCTATTTAACGTGAATGCAGCTGGCTCTAATGCATAACCCGAAAACGATAGTGGTAAATCGGTAAGAGACATCATAGATCACACCATATCCAAATAAAGTACGGTTACGACATTCAGACACACCATTATGCTGTGGTGTTCCAGATAGTGTGAGTTGTTGAAACTATTTCACATTGTTTTAATTGAAGGCCAAACTCGTAACTCAAATATTCATTTTCACGATCAGATCATAGAAACTTTATTTTCTTGTAACGATGATTCTCCGCTTCACTCTGAAATTCTTTGAACTTTTCAAATGTTTCAGACTTGTGTTTCATTAAGTAGATATACCCATATCTTCTCAAATCATCTGTGAAGGTCAGAAGATAACGATACCCGCCGCGAGCCTCAACACTCACTGGACCGCATACATCAACATGTATTATTTCCAATAAGTCAACAGCTTGCTCTATTGTTCCAGAGAATGGAGTCTTAGTCATCTTGCCCATGATGCATGGTTCGCAAGCCTCAAACGATTCATAATCAAGTGATTCCAAAAATCCATCCGCATGGACTTTCTTCATGTACTTTACACCAATATGACCTAAACGGCAGTGCCACAAATATGTTGCACTATCATTATCAACATTGCATATTTTGGCATCAATATAATGAATATGTGTATCACTACAATCGAGATTGAATAAACCATTTACCTTGTGTGTATGACCATAGAAGGTTTTATTCATGTAAACAAAATAACAATTAATTTTTGACTTAAATGAATAACCGTATTGCATAAACATGATCCAATCATATTATACTCAACGCAAACACCAAATAACATTTATTTTAGGTTCAACACTAATCCCGAAGGTAAAGGGAGTGTGCGATGGTGATCTTATCAACCTTGTAATCACTTCCAACACACATCGTCACCTCACCCTCAACTAGTCTCTGTTCATTTTGTAACTCCGGTTTCAAGTTACTAATCATAGCAACTGAAACAGTATCAAATACCCAGGGGCTACTATGGACACTAGTAAAGTACACATCAATAACATGTATATCATATATACTTTTGTTCACTTTTCCATCCTTCTTATCCGCCAAGTATTTGGGGCAGTTCCGCTTCCAGTGACCATTTCCTTTGTAGTAGAAGCACTCAGTTTCAGGCTTGGGTCTTCATCATGGGAGTGGAAACTTGCTTGCCATTCTTCTTGAAGTTCCCTTTCTTTCCCTCGCCCTTTTACTTGAAACTAGTGGTCTTGTCAACCATCAACGCTTGATGCTTTTCCTTGATTTCTACCTTCGCCGATTTCAGCGTCGCGAAGAGCTTGGGAATCGTTTCTATTATCCCTTGCATATTATAGTTCATCATGAAGTTCTAGTAACTAGGTGATAGTGACTAGAGAACTTTGTCAATGACTATCTTAGATGGAAGATTAACTCCCACTTGATTCAAGCGATTGTAGTACCCAGACATTCTGAGCACATGCTCACTTCCTAAGCTATTCTCCTCCATCTTGTAGGCAAAGTACTTGTCAGATGTCTCATACCTCTCGACTCAAGCATGAGTCTGAAATACCAATTTCAGCTCTTGGAACATCTTATATGCTCCGTGGCATTCAAAAAAAATTTGAAGTCCCGGTTCTAAGCCTAAAGCATGGCGCACTAAACTATCAAGTAGACATCATACCGAGCTTGCCAAACGTTCATAACGTCTGCATCTGCTCCTGCAATAGGTCTATCACCTAGCGGTGATTCAAGCACATAATTCTTCTGTGCAGCCATGAGGATAATCCTTAGATCACGGACCCAATCCGCATCATTGCTACTATCATCTTTCAACTTATTTTTCTCTAGGAACATATAAAAAATAAAACAGGGGAGCTATACGCGAGCTATTGATCCACAACATAGATATGAAACAACTTCAGGACTAAGTTCATGATAAATTAAAGTTTGATTAATCATATTACTTAAGAACTCCCACTTATATAGACATCCCTCTAGTCATCTAAATGATCACGTGATCCATATCAACTAAACCATGTCCGATCATCACGTGAGAGGGAGTAGTTTTCAATGGTGAACATCACTATGTTGATCATATCTACTATATGATTCACGTTTGACCTTTCGGTCTCAGTGTTCCGAGGTCATATCTACATAAGCTAGGCTCGTCAAGTTTAACCCGAGTATTCTGCATGTGCAAAACTGGCTTGCACCCATTGTTTGTGAACGTAGAGCTTATCACATCCGATCATCACGTGGTGTCTCTCGACACGACTGTAACAGCAGTGCATACTCAGGGAGAACACTTATACCTTGAAATTTAGTGAGGGATCATCTTATAATGCTACTGCTGTACTAAGAAAAATAAGATGCATAAAGGATAAACATCATGTGCAATCAAAATATGTGACATGATATGGCCATCATCATCTTGTACCTTTGATCTCCATCTCCAAAGCACCATCATGATCTCCATCCTCACCGGCTTGACACCTTGATCTCCATCATAGCATCGTTGTCGTCTCGCCAACTATTGCTTATACGACTATCGCTACTGCTTAGTGATAAAGTAAAGTAATTACATGGCATTTGCATTTCATACAATAAAGCGACAACCATAAGGCTCCTGCCAGTTGTCGATAACTTTTACAAAACATGATCATCTCATACAACAATTTATATCTCATCACGTCTTGACCATATCACATCACAACATGCCTTGCAATAACAAGTTAGACGTCCTCTACTTTGTTATTGCAAGTTTTACGTGGCTGCTATAAGCTTCTAGCAAGAAACGTTCTTACCTACACATCAAAACCACAACGATTTTTCGTCAAGTGTGATGTTTTAACCTTCAACAAGGACCGGCCGTAGTCAAACTCAATTCAACTAAAGTTGGAGAAACAGACACCCGCCAGCCACCTGTGTGCGAAGCACGTCGGTAGAACCAGTCTCATGAACGCGGTCATGTAATGTTGTTCTGGGTCGCTTCACCGAACAATACCGCCGAATCAAAGTAAGACGTTAGTGGTAAGCAGTATGACTATTATCGCCCACAACTATTTGAGTTCTACTCGTGCATATAACATCTACGCATAGACCTGGCTTTGATACCACTGTTGGGGAACGCAATATTTCAAAAAAGTTCCTACGATCACGCAAGATCTATCTAGGAGATGCATAGCAACGAGCCAGGAGAGTGTGTCCATGTACCCTCGTAGACCAAAAGTGGAAGCGTTTAGTAACGCAGTTGATGTAGTCGAACATCTTCGCGATCCAACCGATCCAAGTACCGAACGTACGGCACCTCCGTGTTCAGCACACGTTCAGTATGATGACATCCCTCGAGCTCTTGATCCAGTTGAGTCCGAGGGAGAGTTTCGCAGCACAACAGCGTGGCGACGGTGATGATGAAGTTACCGGCGCAGGGCTTCGCCTAAGCACTACGACGATATGACCGAGGTGTGTAATTGTGGAGGGGGGCACCGCACACGGCTAAGAGAAGACTTGGTGTGTCTTTGGGGTGCCCCCCTCCCACGTATATAAAGGACGGGGGAGGAGGAGGCCGGCCCTAGAGGGGGCATGCCAAGGGGGGCAGTCCTACTTGGACTCCCAGTCCAAGTAGTATTCGGCCCCCTCCTTCCTTTTTACGGAGGGTGAAAAGGGGGAAGGACAGGAGGGGAAGAGGGAAAGGGGGGCCGCGCCCCCTCCCCTTCCTATTCGGACTCCACTTGGGGGAGCCTCCCCCTTGTGGGATGTCCCCTCTTCTCTCCCATGGCCCATAAGGCCCATGATTTCCCCCGGGGGGTTCCGGTAACCTCCCGGTACTCCAAAAAATGCCCAAATCACTCGAAACTATTCCGATGTCCGAATGCAACCTTCCAATATATGAATCTTTACCTCTTCACCATTTCGAGACTCCTCGTCATGTCCGTGATCTCATCCGGGACTCCAAACAAACTTCGATCATCAAATCACATAACTCATAATACAAATCATCATCGAACGCTAAGCATGTGGACCCTACATGTTCGAGAACTATGTAGACATGACCAAGACACATCTCCGGTCAATAACCAATAGCGGAACTTGGATGCTCATATTGTTTCCTACAAATTCTACGAAGATCTTTATCGGTCAAACCGCATAACAACATACGTTGTTCCCTTTGTCATCGGTGTGTTACTTGCCCGAGATTCGATCGTCGGTATCATCATACCTAGTTCAATCTAGATTCTAAGCAAGTCTCATTACTCGCTTACGTAATGCATCATCCATAACTAACTCATTAGTCACATTGCTTGCAAGGCTTATAGTGATGTTCATTATCGAGAGGGCCCAGAGATACCTCTCCGATACTCGGAGTGACAAATCCTAATCTTGATCTATGCCAAGCCAACAAACACCTTCGGAGACACCTATAGAGCATCTTTATAATTACCTAGTTATGGTGTGACCTTTGATAGCACACAAGGTGTTCCTCCGGTATTCGGGAGTTGCATATAATCTCATAGTCAGAGGAATATGTATATGTCATGAAGAAAGCAATAGCAATAAAACTTAACGATCATTATGCTAAGCTAACGGATGGGTCTTGTCCATCACATCCTTCTCGTAATGATGCGATCCCGTTCATCAAATGATAGCACATGTCAATGGTTAGGAAACTTAACCATCTTTGATTAACGAGCTAGTCAAGTAGAGGCATACTAGGGACACTTTGTTTTGTCTATGTATTCACACATGTATCAAGTTTCTGGTTAATACAATTCTAGATTGAATAATAAACATTTATCATGATATAAGGAAATATAAATAACAACTTTATTATTGTCTCGAGGGCATATTTCCTTTAGATGGGAGACGGCGGGAACAATGGAGAAGGTCAACAAATGAACCCTAGATCCATGGGAAGTTTTCCCCCAAATGGATTAGAGTTTAGAGGATTGGGGAGGAGGAGAGAGCTCAAAAGAATGGGGAAATCTCAGATCCAAAAGCCCTACCTCGATGCGGAAGAAGGGTACCTTATATAGTGCCCCTACCAAATCTACTCGTTATGCACAGAAAAATGCAGCTCGGAACTTCTGGGCATGCTCGGAACTTCTGGGCATGCTCGGAACTTCTGGGCATGCTCGGAACTTCCGGGCTCCTGATTGGGCACATATGTGCAAACTCTTTGGTTAGCCCAGAACTTTCCGCGGAACCTACCCGGAACTTCTGGCCCTGGAACTTCCACGAAGGCCCGGGACTTCCGTGTGAAGGAAATATGCCCTAGAGGCAATAATAAAGTTTTTATTTTATATTTCCTAATTCATGATAAAGGTTTATTATTCATGCTAGAATTGTATTGTTCGGAAACTTAAATACATGTGTGAATACATAAACAAATATTGTGTCCCTAGTAAGCCTCTACTAGACTAGCTCGTTGATCAAAGATGGTTATAGTTTCCTAACCATAGACATGTGTTGTCATTTGATAATGGGATCACATCATTAGGAGAATGATGTGATGGACTAGACCCACCCGTTAGCTTAGCATATTGATCGTTCAGTTTTATTGCTATAGCTTTCTCCATGTCAAATACATATTCCTTCGACTATGAGATTATGCAACTCTCGAATACCAGAGGAATACTTTGTGTGCTATCAAACGTCACAACATAACAAGGTGATCATAAAGATGCTCTACAGGTATCTCCGAAGGTGTTTGTTGAGTTGTCATAGATCGAGATTAGGATTTGTCACTCCGAGTATCGGAGAGGTATCTCTGGGCCCTCTCGGTAAGACACATCGTCATTAGCTTGCAAGCAAACGACTAAGGAGTTGGTCATGAGGTGATGTATTATGGAAAGAGTAAAGAGACTTGTCGGTAACGAGATTGAACTAGGTATGAAGATACTGATGATCAAATCTCGGGCAAGTAACATACCGATGGACAAAGGGAATTACGTATGTTGTCATAACGGTTCGACAGATAAAGATCTTCGTAGAATATGTAGGAGCCAATATGGGCATCCAGGTTCCCCTATTGCTTATTTACCGGAGAGGTGTCTCAGTCATGTCTACATAGTTCTCGAACCCATAGGGTCTTCATACTTAACGTTCGTTGATGATATAGTGTTATATGAGTTATATGTTTTGGTGACGAATGTTGTTCGGAGTCTCGGATGAGATCACGGACATGACAAGGAGTCTCGAAATGGTTGAGAGGTAAAGATTGATATATAGTACGATGGTATTTGGACACGGAAGTGTTTCCGGACGTACAAGGAGGGAATAGGGTCACCGGAAGGTGTTCCGGGCACACCCCCCCCCCCCCCCCCGACAAGTTATGGGCCTTATGGGCCAAAGGAGGGGACAGACCAGCCCTCAAGGGGGCTGGTGCGCCCCCTCCCTTGTTTGGCCAGCCCTAGGGAAGGAAAAGGGGGAGGGCTTGCCCCTCCTGCCTTTACCTCTCATGGGAGAAAGGAACGGGGGTGGGGCGCCACCCTCTCGTTCCTTTCCCCGCACTCCAAATAAGGAAAGGGGGGCGGCTTGGGAGGGACCCCAAGTAGGATTCCTCCTACTTGGGCGCCTCATTTGGCTGCTTCTCCCTCCCTCCCACCTATATATATGTGGGAGGGGGCGCCTAGCACACACCATATCAATTGTTAGCCTTGTGCGGCACCCCCTCCACCGTTTACACCCCCGATCATATTTTCGTAGTGCTTAGGCGAAACCCTACGGAGATCACTTCACCATCACCGCCACCATGCCGTCATGCTGACGGAACTCATATACTACCTCTCAGTCTTCTTTGGATCAAGAAAGGCGGAGGATGTCACCGAGCTGAACATGTGCCGAACGCGGAGGAGTCGTACGTTCGGTACTAGATTGGTTGGATCGCGGAGAAAGTTTGACTACATCAACCGCGTTGTGAAACGCTTCCGCTTACGGTCTACGAGGGTACGTAGACACACACTCTCCCCTCTCGTTTCTTTGCATCTCCTTGATAGATCTTGCGTGTGCGTAGAATTTTCTTGTTTTCCATGCAACGTTTCCCAAAAGTGGCATCCGAGCCAGGTCTATGCGTAGATGATATGCACGAGTAGAACACAAAGAGTTGTGGGTGGTGATAGTCATACTGCTTACCACCAATGCCTTATTTTGATTCGTCGGTATTGTGGGATGAAGCGCCCGGATCAACCTTACATGCCCACGCACATGAGACCGGTTCCACCGACTGACATGCAACTAGTTTTGCATAAAGATGGCTGGCGGGTGTCTGTTCCTCCTACTTTAGTTGAATCGAATTTGACTACGGCCGGTCCTTTAAGAAGGTTAAAACAGCAAACTTGATGAATCACCGTTGTGGTTTTATGCATAGGTAAGAACGGTTATTGCTAGAAGCCCGTAGCAGGCACGTAAAACTTGCAACAACAAAGTAGAGGACGTCTAACTTGTTCTTACAAGGCATGTTGTGATGTGATATAGTCAAGATATGATGTGATATATGTTGATGTATGAGAAGATCATGTTTTGTAATATCGACAATCGGCAGGAGCCTTAGGGTTGTCTCTTTATTGTATGAAGTACAAACGCCATGTAATTGCTTTACTTTATCACTATGCGTTAGCGATAGTTGTAGAAGCAATAGTTGGCGTGACGACCCCGACGCAGCGGCACTGCGATGGAGATCAAGGTGTCAAGCCGATGACGATGGAGATCATGACGATGCTTTGGAGATGGAGATCAAAATCACAAGATGATGATGGCCATATCATGTCACATATTTTGATTGCATGTGATGTTTGTCTTTTATGCATCTTATTTTGCTTAGAACAGAGGTAGAATTATAAGATGATCCATTCACTAAATTTCAAGATAAAAGTGTTCTCCCCGAGTATGCACTGCTGCCAAAGTTCGTCGTTTCGAAGCACCACATGATGATCGGGTGTGATAGACTCACGTTCACATACAACGGGTGTAAGACAGTTTTGCACATGTAGAATACTTGGGTTAAACTTGGCAAGCCTAGCATGTACAGACATGGTCTCGGAGCACTAGAGACCGAAAGGTCGAACATGAGTCATATAGTAGATATGATCAACATAGAGATGTTCACCATTGATTACTACCCCATCTCACGTGATGATCGGACATGGGTTAGTTGATTTGGATCATGTATCACTTAGATAAACTTGAGGGATGTATATTTAACTGGGAGTTCATTTGTAATTTGATTAATTGAACTTAATTTATCATGAACTTAGTCTTGATAATTTTACATATCTATGTTGTAGATCAATAGCTCGCGATATAGCTCCTATTTTTTTGATATGTTCCTAGATAAAACTAAGTTGAAAGATGATAGTAGCAATGATGCGGACTGGGTTCATGATCTGAGGATTATCCTCATTGCTACACAGAAGAATTATGTCCTTGATGCACCGCTAGGTGACAAACCTGTTGCAGGAGCAGATGCAGACATTATGAATGTTTTGCAAGCTCAATATGATGACTACTTGACAGTTTAGTGTGCCGTGCTTTACGGCTTAGAACCGGGGCTTCAAAAACGTTTTGAACGCAATGGAGCATATGAGATGTTCCAAGAGTTGAAAATTGGTATTTCAGATTCATGCTCGTGTAAAGAGGTATGAGACCTCTGATAAGTACTTTGCCTACAAGATGGAGGAGAATAGCTCAGCTAGTGAGCGTGTACTCAAAATGTTTGGGTACTACAATCGCTTGAATCAAGTGGGAGTTAATCTTCCAGATAAGATAGTTATTCATAGAGTTCTTTAGTCACTATCACCAAGCTACTAGAACTTCATGATAAACTATATTATGCAAGGGATGACGAAACCGATTCCCGAGCTCTTCGTGATGCTGAAATCGGCGAAGGTAGAAATCAAGAAAGAGCATCAAGTGTTGATGGTTAACAAGACCACTAGTTTCAAGAAAAAAGGGTGAGGGAAAGAAATGGAACTTCAAGAAGAATGGCAAGCAATTTGCCACTCCCGTGAAGAAGCCCAAAGCTGGACCCAAGCCTGAAACTGAGTGCTTCTACTGCAAGGGAAATGGTCACTGGAAGCAGAACTGCCCCAAATACTTGGCGGATAAGAAGGATGGCAAAGTAAACAAAGTTATATTTGATATACATGTTATTGATGTGTACCTTACCGGTGCTCATAGTAGCTCCTCGTTATTTGATATAGGTTCAGTTGCTAAGATTAGTAACTCGAAAAAGGAGTTGCAGAATAAACAGAGACTAGTTAAGGGTGAGCTGACCATGTGTCTTGGAAGTGTTTCGAATATTGATATGGTCACCATCACACACTCCCTCTACCTTTGGGATTACTGTTAAGCCTGAATAAATGTTATTTGGTGTTTGCGTTGAGCATGAACAAGATTAGATCGTGTTTATTTCAATACGGTTATTCATTTAAGTCAGAGAATAATTGTTCTTCTGTTTACATGCATAAAACCTTCTATGGTCATACACCCAATGTGAATGGTTTATTGAATCTCGATCGTAGCAATACATATATTCGTAATATTGATGCCAAAAGATGCAAAATTGATAATGATAGTGCAACACACTTGAGGCACTGCCGTTTAGGTCATATTGGTGTAAAACGCATGAAGAAACTCCATGCAGATGGACTTTTGGAATCACTTGATTATGAATCAATTGATACTTGCGAACCATGCCTCATGGGCAAGATGACTAAAACTCTGTTCTCTGGAACAATGGAGCGAGCTAATGACTTATTGGAAATAATACATACTGATGTATGCGGTCTAATGAGTGTTGAAGCACGCGGCGGGTATCGTTATTTTCTGACCTTTACAGATGATTTGAGTAGGTTTGGGTATATCTACTTGATGAAACACAAGTCCGAAACATTTTAAAAGTTCAAAGAATTTCAGAGTGAAGTGGAGAATCATCGTAACAAGAAAATAAAGTTTCTACGATCTGATCACGGAGGCGAATATTTGAGTTACGAGTTTGGCCTTCATTTAAAACAATGTGGAATTGTTTCACAACTCACGCCACCTGGAACACTATAGCGTAATGGTGTATCTGAATGTCGTAACCGTACTTTATTGGATATGATGTGTTCTATGGTGTCTCTTTCGATTTACCACCATCGCTTTGAGGTTATGCATTAGAGACAGCCGCATTTACGTTAAATAGGGCACCATCTAAATCCTTTGAGATGACACCAAATGAACTATGGTTTAGTAAGAAACCTAAGTTGTCGTTTCTTAAAGTTTGGAGCTGCGACACTTATGGCAAAAGGCTTCAGCCAGATAAGCTCGAACCCAAATCAGAGAAGTGCGTCTTCATAGGATACCCTAAGGAAACAATTGGGTACACCTTCTACCACAGATCTGAAGGCAAGATCTTTGTTGCCAAGAATGGAACATTTCTAGAGAAGGAGTTTCTCTCGAAAGAAGTGAGTTGGAGGAAAGTAGAACTTGATGAGGTAATTGTACCTTCTCTCAATTTGGAAAGTAGCACATTGGAGAAATCCGTTCCCATGATGCCTACACCAACTGAGAGGAAGCTAATGATGATGATCATGAAACTTCAGATCAAGTTACTATTGGACCTCGTAGGTCGAACAGAGCATGTTCCGCACCAGAGTGGTGCGATAATCCTATCCTGGAAGTCATGTTACTAGACCATGGCGAGCCTACAAACTATGAAGAAGCTACGACGAGCCCAGATTCTGATAGATAGCTTGAGGCCATGAAATCTGAGATAGGATCCATGTATGAGAACAAAGTGTGGACTTTGGTGGACTTGCCCGATGATCGGCAAGCCATTGAGAATAAATGGATCTTCAAGAAGAAGACAGATGCTGATGGTAATGTCACCATCTACAAAGCTCGACTTGTCACGAAAGGTTTTTGACAAGTTCAAGGGGTTGACTACGACGAGACCTTCTCACCCGTAGTGATGCTTAATTCAGTCCGAATCATGTTAGCAATTTCCGCATTTTATAATTATGAAATTTGGCAAATGGACGTCAAAATTGTATTCCTTAATGGATTTCTTAAAGAAGAGTTGTATATGATGCAACCAGAAGGTTTTGTCGATCCTAAAGGTGCTAACAAGGTGTGCAAGCTCCAGCGATCCATCTATGGACTGGTGCAAGCATCTCGGAGTTGGAATATACGCTTTGATGAGGTGATCAAAGCATATGGTTCTATACAAACTTATGATGAAGCTTGCATGTACAAGAAAGTGAGTGGGAGCTTTGTAGCATTTCTGATATTATATGTGGACAACATATTATTGATTGGAAATGATATAGAACTTCTGAATAGCATAAAAAGGATACTTGAATAAGAATTTTTCAATGAAAGTCCTCGGTTAAGCTACTTATATATTGGACATCAAGATATATAGGGATAGATCAAGATGCTTAATAGGACTTTCACAAAGCACATACCTTGACAAGATTTTGAAGAAGTTCAAAATGGATCTGTCAAAGAAAGGGTTCTTGCCTGTGTTGCAAGGTGTGAAGTTGAGTAAGACTCAAAATCCGACCACAACAGAAGATAGAGAGAGAATGAAAGTCATTCCCTATGCCTCAGCCATAGGTTCTATAAAGTATGCCATGTTGTGTACCTTGCCATGAGTTTGGCAAGAGAGTACAATAGTGACCCAAGAGTAGATCACTGGACAGCGGTCAAAATTATCCTTAGTTAGCAAAGAGGACTAAGGAGATATTTCTCGATTATGAAGGTAATAAAGAGTTCATCGTAAAGGGTTACGTCGTTGTAAGCTTTGACGCCGATTTGGAAGTGTCCGAGTCTCAATCTGGATACATATTGAAAGTGGGAGCAATTAGCTAGAGTAGCTCCATACAGAGCTTTGTAGACATAGAAATTTGCAAAAATACATACGGATCTGAATGTGACAGACCCGTTGACTAAACTTCTCTCACAAGCAAAACATGATCACTCCTTAATACTCTTTGGGTGTTAACCACATGGTGATGTGAACTAGAATATTGACTCTAGTAAACTCTTTGGGTGTTGGTCACATGGCGATGTGAACTATGGGTGTTAAATCACATGGTGATGTCACTGGTACAGCGAGGTGTTATACAAACGGTTTTTAATCCCTTTCCGCGACGACATTTGAAACCGTCGCCTAGTGAGTGACTGCGATAGGGGGGGGTCCTTCCCACACGACCCAGAAACCATCGGGGATATGCCCTCCTGGCACACACGCTCGGCAAAATGAGGTCATGTGTAACCGACGAGCGATCAAATACGGTTATACGTATAGTAGTGCTAAAAAATACAATTATACAGGCGAAATCGTTTCCGGTCGTAAGTACATCCCACACAGTCAGTCCCCGCTAAATGTTTCCATTCGTATGTACATTCCACACAGTGAATCCAAGGAATATGTTTCCGTTAGTATGTACATCACACATGATGCATGGAAGAAACTGTGTGGCAAAGGTTGTCCATCACACACACTTTTTATGTGGTAATCGTTTGCGCAAGGTGGCCTAACGCAAATAGTTTTCAAGAGGATCTCGTGTGTGATTGTTCATTGATCCAACAAGGTTTATTCCTAGAAACTGTGTGCGTTGTCTAAGGTCATCACCCACGCTGTTTTCTCAATAACCATTTGCAATAGAAAAACCCAATTAGCAAGCTAATTGTCCTATTGTTAATAATACATTTATTAATCTAATTGACATTTCATATTAAGCACACAATATATTTCATTTCCATATTAAGGAAGTAGGATTTCATAATTGAAATACATCAGAGTACAACATCGTATAGCTTCAGCACTCAGCTACCTCATTACACAGCTGCACCAACACCAAGTTTCAGATGCAACATCTACAACCTTTTGAAATTAGCATCCTAGACGGAACATAGACAGATGAATCTCATCTGCAAAACTGCTGAAGTGGAAGGCAAATATTGAGCCTTCATTGATGTTGAAGGTCTTTGCAACTTTAGACCAGTGCCTGTGGATGATTGACTGTCCATCCTTCGTCCTCTTTAGGAACACTTCAATGTTGAACCATGGGTGTTGTATGAAAACCTTCCTCGCCTCCTGACCTTACAGGTGGTTTGAGAGGTAGTCATCAGTGAACTGCTTTGGAAAGGCCTGAAAACAAGGATATGCATAAATATCTTCTCCAGGTTCGAAATGGCGCAAAGGAATTAAAAATACAAGGTATAACAGTTAGTACCATCCCGTAGTGAACTGATGGCTTCTTCATTGTGCAGACAAAGATCTTGTTGTTTTTTGTCGCAAATTTCTTTATCGTAACAATCTTTCTGAGTGTCTTGACTTGACTGATATTAATAAACAACTCATTTCCACATATGCAAAAAGGGTCAAACAGTGGGTCAAAACCTTTGACAACAGGACCTACATGTGCAAGACCAAATTGTTAAAAACCTAATATTTGAAAACAAGAAGTGGAAAGGTGTGTTATTAACAACAGGCCTAATATTTAAAAACAAGCACACGTAGTCATTCAAACTTGTATTGTGCAGGTCTAAGTACGCTAGTTATTGGCCCTGTTTGGATCCATGGGTTAGAGTTAGTTTGAGTTAGTTCGAGCCCAAATAGCCCTAAAGTATCCAAACATGAGGGCTAGTTTGAGCTAGTTGCGTCAAACCCACCCAAAACAACTATCCCACCTAAGAGGTGCTAATTGGGGCTAGTTCTCCTAGTGCATTTATTGTCAATCTAACACTGTCATCCAAACACCTCTTTGGCTAGAGTTAGTTCAGGGTTAGTCATTGTTGAGTATCATTGTTATTTAGGAAACGTAGGATAGCATAGGATTTATTCTACCTTTACTTGTACTCCAAGATGACCATGTACTCCTATATATATGCCCACGAGGCTCAAGCAATACAATCAACTATTCCACCAATCTCTCTCTCCCTTTTAACTGTCATGATCTAGAAACTAACTCTAACCTCTAGCTAAGTTAGAGTATCCAAACAGTGTCATTGTGAAATCAAATGGAAAGGTGTGTTCAATACTCCCTCCGGTCCTTTTTACTCTGCATATAAGAATTGTCTGAAGTCAAACTTCATAAAGTTTGACCTTATTTATATGAAAAAATATCAACATCTAGCATGCTAAAGTTATACAATATGAAAATTTAAGTCATGACACATGTACTGATATTTATTTCCTATTGTGAATGTTGGTATTTTGTTCTATAAAGTTGGTCAAACTTTAAGAGGCCTGACTTTAGACAAATCTTATATGCTTAACTAAAAGATTAGGAGGAGTACAACATGCTTAACAACAACCAAATATAGTCATTCATAGAGCTATTATTAAATTTGGTATTGATGAAATTGAACTGCATAGTTCATACTAGTACATGTAGAACATCACACTGTTAATAGCTGAAATAAGCAAGGCATACTATGAAAAACCAAAGATGGCAATTGAAACTTGACATATGCTAACTACAAACAATCGAACAACCATAAACCATAGAAATAAACAAGGCGTAATGCAAACAACCTAATATAGCAATAAATACTAGACTGGTTCTCACTACAAAAGGGGTTCGAGAAAACAAATCATGGGTTTCCTCACTTGTCACAGATTGGCTCCCTCCTCGTGGTCGCCGTCAATGAGGTCTGACTTGCTAGCTGAGGATCCCAGGCCAGCGTCGCAGAACGTGTCCTTCAGAAATGACAAAAGGGGCTCCATGGCAATGAAGGATGGCAAATTGTTCATAACGACCTACAAGAGATCAGCGGCAGGGCCATCGATGAGATTGACGATTGTCGAACCCGAAGAGTTGGGGGTGGGCAACTTAACATGTGACATAACCCGCGTCAAACCGTTGGTGTCAATGACCTCGATGTAAATGGCAGCGCCGCTACATGCCAGAATACTCTAGCCTGCTGATTGAAAGGCTTAATCCAGGTCCAGTCATTGTCGTCGGCTTCCTCGGTGGCCACCTCACCGACGTCAGGCAAAGAAGCCGCGGTAAAGCTCTTTTGGGCCATTCGCTCCTCGAGCTTCCTGGAAAGCATAGCCGGGCTTAGGGGATCTCTGGGAAAGGGGGCATTTCGCAGGCGCCATCTAAGAAACTCAAGGAGGTGAGGGTATGTGTATCGGTGGGTAAACTACACGGACAGACAGGTAGAGGCTGACGATGGAGGCGGCGCGGCGGCGGCGACCTAGCTAGGTTTGGAGCGAGGGAGGGGTGGTGTGTATGTGTGTGAGTAGGGGATTTAGGGTGAGCGAAGGATTTGGGGGGTGTGTGTGGAGGGGTCCAAGGTGGTGTTTGAGGAAATGCCGCGGGTACTAAAAAATTTACTAGGCGGGAGTATAATGGCGGGGCTACAGAAAATTTGGATCAAGGGATTGAAGTAGAGCGGGGCGGGAGTAAAATGTCGGGGCTACTGAAAATTTGGATCTACTGATTGAAGTAGAGCGGGAGTAACAGACATCGCACACGGTCCAGACATACTAATCGTGTGCTATCAAACAGAATAACCATCTACGCGGACACGGGTAGATATTTTCAAGATTGCAAGGGAGTACATATTTTTGAGAGGGGGGGATCCTTGTGGAGCCCAATCTACTATGATCATGTGGGTGACAGGGGCAAGGGCGCGGCACACGGGTAGTCCTAGGGAACCGTGTCTGTTTCGTACCCGATCACAGACGGTTGCTGCGTCCGACTCGTCTGCTGTTTATAAATTTGGCCAAAAAATGCGGGTAAGGGTTAGAACACGAACACACATGCATGTGGACCAAATATATGTATGAGAAGGGTGGTTTGATGTTCAAATACCCAATGCACAACTTTGATGTGGCACCTATCGCACAAAGCGCACGTTATTATTGCTAGCCCCCCCCCCCCCAACACACACACACTTCATGTTGCCGGGAGGGGAGGGGAATCCTAGCTATGAACACATGCCCCCAAATAGCTGGGTCTGACATCTCACTGTACCGTAACACAAAACCAAAAGAAGAACATCAACCCCCCCCCCCTTTGCTTCCGATCAAATGTGGATCGTGTGCGGGCCCACAGATGTGTTCTTCTAGCATTAGATGGGTTCACCACTTACCAACCACACCTACGGGTAGCCCGATGTGTGTGTGTGTGTGTGTGGAAACGATGTGCTATGATACTTAAATAACCAAATCACAAATTTGATGTGGCACGTGTGCATCTCAAATTAACCGGGCATCCCCAACCCCACGGAGGTTCATCTAGTACGAAGTAGTATACTGTGCCCCCCCCCCCACACACACACTTTGAGTTGGTGGGAGGGGGCATCTCACCAAGGCGTATTGTAAGACTGACCAACAAGAATAACCACCTTGGTCGTATAACCTCTCTTGTGTGTCGGGTCAAAGTCATGCATTGACATTCCACACGCAGCCCCACAAAATAGGCTAGCTTGTCGCCGATAACCACGCAATGGAGTGCCTGAAGACAAACACTGCGTGCATGTGTGGCCCAAACATATGTACGAAGTGTCATGTGGTGTTTGAACATACCCAATGCACAACTTTGATTCATGTGTATGCAGCCCTCAAACTTAGGTCTCGAATCTCACCATGACCAACGTACGACTATACGGTAACGCGAACCAAGAGAAGAAGAATCCACCCTCGTAACCTCTCTCGCGTTGTTGATCGAAGTGATGGAGACATCCACACGGGCCCACGAATATATAGGCCGTCGATGATAACCAAGCGAGGGAGAGTGTCCAAAGACAAACATTGCATGTATGTGCCCCAAACATATGTATGGACATGCGTGATGCATGCATATATGTTTGAATACCAAAAGCACAACATTTTGATGTGGCGCATGCATGCGTCGAAAAACGCACATTCCCCACACAGATCTAGTTCATGATGCGTCGCATGCTCCGTCCCCCCCCCACCACTTAGACCCGGTGGGAGGGATTCGTGCTTACACATGCGCGTTAAGTATAGTTGCATGTACCAAACCGTATAAGATGAACCAAAATTTAATCCCCTCCTAATTATAAGTGAAATTAACCTCTATCGCTGTCGGTCGAAGTGATTGACCAAGCGGGCACACAGAGATGGACAAAGCATCTCGCCGATAACCCCATGAGTGAGTGCTAGAGGACAACCGCCATCGCTTGCTTGTGGGCCAAACACGTATGTATAGAGATGTGTTGTTGTGATGTTTGAATACCAAATATATATGCAGAACTTTGATGTGGCACCTGCCCCGGAAACCTTTAAGTCCCCCACAGATGAACCGAGGTTCATGACACGTAGTATATATATATATGTTGGCCCCCTCCCATCTTTGTCGTGTAATATATACTCCTACGTACGTACCGTAACACAACCCGAAAATAATCCTCATTGTTCGTCAAATTACCTTTCTCGTTGTGTCATATATTAGATGGACGACGACCTCGCGAGCCCATGGAGGGAAGAGTCGCAGGCGAATGAGTGACAACCATCGTATGCACGTGGCCCAATGTGTTGGTGATGTTTTTAACACCCAATATGCACAACTTCTTGCGGCACCTGCCTCGAAAACCGAAAAGTCCCCACACGGAGTGAGATCGATTCATGACGTGTGTGTACTATATATGTGCTGCCCTGGCCCCCTCCTCCCCTCTTCAACGCGTACTATATACTCCTACCGCAACACAACCCAAAAAGAAACCTCCTTGCTGGGTCAAAGTGATGGAGGACAACATCATGGGCCCACGGTTGGAAGCATCGCACGCGAGTGAGTGTCCTATATACTCCTACCGTATGTATAACAAAAACCAAAAAATGACCATCCTTGTTGGTCAAATTAACCTCTCTCATCGCATGTCATAGTGCTGGATGGCGACCTCGCGGGCCCACGTGAGTGAGTGTCCTAGGACCACCGCGTGCATGTGGCCCAAAGATCCATGTCAAAGTTTTTCTGCAGCGAACATGCGACCAAAGGAGTTTAGTGTTGAAAATTGAAAAAAAAAGATAACATCTATTCGTTTTTTATACATTGATTGATTTCCCAGGGATTTAAATGTGCAAAATCAAATTTGATCTACATGAGACCAGTGATAGTACACGAAAATGGATTACAAAATCATATGTGTACGTGTCCCTGGGTGCATGTTTAGTCCCCATGCAAGAAATTTCTAACATCTAGAATCTTGATTTTAAAATCCAATAAATCCAAAACTAAGTTGATATTCATGAAACTTATTGTGGTGTCATATGGACACCAATAGATTGTGATTTGTTTTTCAAATTTGAGACAAGTTTTGATATAATCTTCTTACATACAGGAAATTACAAATAATTATCAACCGATATCGCAAATGAACTCTTTATTCAAACCGTGGGCGTTAGACCCACAATGTAAGTGTCATGCTTCAATTAAGCAATAAAGCGGCAGAATTAATCATCAAAAAGGAAAAATCAATATAATACGTGCCGCGCACGCGTCCCGTGTGCCCTACGAGCATGCGTGAGTTGACGAGACACGTGCTAGCAGGCAGACCGGGAGGCAGAGGCGTGCTAGTAGCTGTGTGAAATGACGGTAGGCGTGCCAGCAGTCTGCCGCGCAGGCTCACCGGGAGGTGAGCCAGCCCTTTGACCGCCGCCCACCTCACTCCCACTGCTCCATATTAATGGCGCGCCCTCCTCGCTCTGTGAGATGATGGTATAGGAATGCCAGAAGTTCGCCGCACAGGATCACCAGGAAGCGAGACAGCCTTTGACCGCCACTCGCCTCGCTCCCACTAGTCTGTATTAATGGCGTGCCTGAGCGGCCACACCCCCATCCTCTCCACACACACAATCCTTTCTCTCCGCCCGCATCCTCGACCCCGCCCTCAGTCCTCAAAGCCGGCACCCCCCATTCTCGCCACACACACAATCCTCTCTCTTCGTCCGCATCTTCGACGCTGCTCTCAGTCCTCAAAGCCGGCACCCCCCATCCTCGCCACACACACAATCCTCTCTTTTCGCCTGCATCCTCGACGCCACTCTCAGTCCTCAAAGCCTTCAGTGTATGAGGATGCCATCGAAGCGCCCCATCGGAGGGAGTGGCGATGCCGGGGCTGATGAAGCACCGGAGGACAACGTGAATATGGAGACAGAGGTTTCTGTTGTTGCCGACGAGGTGGAGAACGAGGCTGCCAACAAGCGGAGGCGGGCCGAGAAAGAACCGCAAGCGACTCCAGCAGGCCTAGACTTCATCAGCAGCCTCCCCTGTGATATGTTGACAGTCATCATATCCCTCCTCCCAATCAAATATGGGGTGAGGACAACCGCCCTTTCTCGACAGTGGCGCCCCCTATGGCTCTCCGCCCCTGTCAACCTCCTTGACGCCCACGAGCTTTGCCATGGCTATCGCAAAAGCTTGGATGCATTCTCCCAGATCCTCGGCAGTCACCATGGCCCAATCAGAGGCCTTATCACGGGCAAGTTCCGTTCCAATCGCAAGGACCGAGCCAAGCTTGACGAGTGGTTCCGATCCTCCACCCTAGATCAGCTCGAGGATCTCAGTTTTAATGATGGGCATATGCGCTCGCTGCCAATGTACGCACTTCGCTTCGCGCCCACGTTGCGCCTCGCCAAGTTCATGTACTGCCATCCCCCCTTAATGACGCGCCCGATCTTTTTCTACCACGACTAAAGCACCTCGAGCTCTTTGTTGTCTGCATCCCAAAGGATGACATGGAGCACCTGCTCCGCAGCTGTACTGCACTTGATTTCCTTCGTCTTTAGGTGATGAATTGGTCGAGTACCTTCCACATCACCTCCAGGACTCTCCGGACTATTTATGTGTGTTTCTGGTGCTGCAACGAGAGATCACAAAAGGTGGACCACAATATGGTCATTGAGGACACACCTTCACTTGAGAGATTACTTGTAGTTGATCAAGAAGGTCCAACAAGAATCAATGTCATTTTTGCGCTGAAATTGACAGCGGTGGGCTACTCGTCTGTCAAATACTACTACTTTCAGGTACAACAGTCGCCTTATACCTCTCCTTCTTGATATCAACATTATTTCTAGTTTTGAAGATGTATGTTAAATGCGTCATATATAGCAAAGCTTCACCCAGATTCTAGGCACAATGAAGGTCTTGGCACTAGAATCGCCGGCCCCAACCTGGACCAAGTTGTCGGTGTCCCGAGATGCTTTCCATGCACTCAAGAAGTCAGATATCGAGGTGGTGTTCCTTTCCTATTAAATGTTAACCTTTTTGCACCTTTTCCCAAGTTTACAATGACAATGTACTACGATTTTTGAAGGAATTTTGGAGGATTTCAGGACATACACCCCCCATGGTTGCTTGATTCATATGGTTACAATCCAGAAGCATTTCCCCTTTGGATTCATCTGTACTAGTTTTCTTAGGGAATTTTTCATCCAATCCAACCTCTTGTGAAGAAGGCTACATTTTTCTAGATTGTAATAAAATGCCCATGTTAATCATGTCAGATCAAAGATGGCACGTTGGCGCATTTCACAAATCCTGCAAACCAAATAGGCATGTAGTAGTGTTCAAAACTGCATGTAGGCACTAACACGTTATCTTCTTTTACAGATAATAATAGGCCCGGAGGTGGGTAATGTTTATAACGACAATCACATCAAATGCCTGGATCTGCATCTCTCAAATATTACTTTGAACTCCTACCGAGGGACCTTACCAGAGATTACACTCACCAGGTTCTTTCTTGCCAGAGCAAGGGTGCTGAGGGTACTGAGATTGAACACGCATTTAATTAGGAAAGATGAATGGTTTGTTGATCAGAGCCGGCTAGTACTGCAGAATGGAAGAGGCTCCAAAAAATCTAAACTTCGTATTGGAAGAGCATATGACAGAGTAATTGGAAGTCATTGTGTCAAACCCATACATGACTTGTCAACGGCTGATCCCTTTACAGAAATGACGAGGTTTGCAATGTTTGAATTTGGGCATTGTAATCTTTGAATTTGAACCTTGCGATATTTATGGTATTTGTTATATATTGTAATTGGATGTTTAATTTGGTATTGCAATCATGTCTTGTTACAAGTATATATATGTTGTTCTTGTGTACACAGAGCATAGGTGTTCTGTAGACAGAGCATATCACATCGCACACGGACCACACTAGGTAACCCATCGGCGATGAATTCATCAATCGCAAACGGTTATATACTACCAAGCGTTTGCCCACAACACACACGGTTTATTCCATCACAAACAGCTCGGATGGATCAACTGTATGCCACATATCACACATGCAACTCTAATATGATTCGTGCTTGATATCTCCGACATCTCTCACACAGTTCGTCTTATTTTCCACGTATCACTGTGCCGTCCTCTTTTCGCGTCCCTCGGCAAGCTCTGCTCGCATTCGTCGGCTCACTCGGCTTGTGGACAGCTTTTCCTTGCGTTCAACTGCTATATGCATATATATGGTTGCTCGCCATTGAGGCGACCGTGGAGCGCTCTGCTCGCATCCCTCCGTGCACACTCCCAGTGGTTGGGCCTGCACACGATCATGTCGGGGGCCCCATATGCATGCGGTTGCGCCACGTGCGTCGCCGCGTGATGCAGTTACGTGCGGCAGCATGGAGTTATGCGCTGCAAATTAGCACTGCCATCCGGGCGTGCCGATATTCCAGACCGTCCGGCTTCCCCTTTAATTCCCGCAGCCATTATAACCTTAGTCTCTTCAACCTTTCGATCGTGCCCCACAACAAAACAAGCACACCCACGACGACACATAGAGAGGGGATGTCTAGCGGCGCTCCAATGGAGTTCGGTGAGCATAAAGTGGAGACCCATGCGAGGGAGACGGATCTCTCGGTGGTGTACACCATCGACCCGGCCGTGGTGGACGACTACATCAACACCGTTGAGCAGTTGCTTGCCCGAGACAAGTACAAGGTGGCCGGCATCGACCACCAATACACCGACGGTCGTCCCAACATAGATCATAAGGTTGTCATCGCCCAATTGTGTGTGCGCCATCATGTCCTCATCTACCACTACTGCATGGCCACAGAGCCTTGCAACCGTTTCACCGGGTTTGTCAACAACACCGACTACAAGTTCGCTACATTGGAAACCACCAATGATGTAAAAGCGCTCAGGGTTACGGGCTTGGCCTGCAAGAACCTTGTCGAAATTCGTGAGCACTACAGGGTCTAGGGTAGCACGAAGAAGGACTCCCTGGTTGAACTCACATCGGCCATCATCGACCCATACTACGAAAAGATGAAGCAGGATGCCAACAGAATGCGTCCCGTATCCTAGCACGGGGCCTGGATCGGCAACTGTATGAACCTCACCTCAGGTTCGTGGCCAAGAGCATGTACACATGCTACGAGATGCACAGGCAGATTGTTGACATGAGGAAGTGCATCGTTACCGAGATCGATGAGACGGATCGAGCCACAAGCAGAGCAGTAGCGCCAAGCGTCCCAAGAAGTAGATGATCGTTTATCCTAGTTAATCATGCATGTAATATATAGTTGACTTTGGTGTGTGGAAATGTCATGTGTGTAGTAGACACCTATGTAATTATGCATGTAATAGTTTACTTTGGTGCGTGCAAATATCATGTGTGTAGTAGCCACCTATGTAATTGGATGTTTAATTTGGTTATGCAACCATGTCCTTATAAATGTGTATATATATATATATGTTGTTGGTCTGTATGCAATCCCAACGCACAATACACACGTCTTATTAGCAGCAATCGTCTGTGTTATTATCGGTCTTCGCACACATTTTTTATTACAGACCTGTTTGCCGTGTATCACACACATCTTGTTAAATTGAACCGTTTCTGTTCTCTTGGCTCAATGCAAACCGTTCACCCGAGTGAACCGTATGCCATATATCGCACACACCTTGATCTGGCTGACCATTCCTTTTGTTCCACCTAATCACAAATAGTTCATCCGAGTGAACCGTATGCTGTATATCGCACACGCCTTCACCTGGCTGCCCGTTTTTGTTTTTCTGCCTTATCGCAAACAGTTCATCAACTGCACCGTATGCCCTGCATCGCACACGCAACTAAAATCTAAACTGTGTTTGATGCATCCATCATCGCAAATGTTTTGCATATTTTTCGACATTTTTTTTACATCACCATTTGTGATTATTGCATCGCACACAGTTCGGTCAAAGGGTCTCTAATTGTAGTGTCACATTAGCAGCATCCTGCAGTAGTGTGTGAACTAGATTATTGACTCTAGTGCAAGTGGGAGACTGAAGGAAATATGCCCTAGAGGCAATAATAAAGTTGTTATTTTATATTTCCTTATTCATGATAAAGGCTTATTATTCATGCTAGAATTGCATTGATCGGAAACTTAAATACATGTGTGAATACATAAAAAAATATCGTGTCCCTAGTAAGCCTCTACTAGACTAGCTCGTTGATCAAAGATGGTTATAGTTTCCTAACCATAGACATGTGTTGTCATTTGTTAACGGGGTCACATCATTAGGAGAAAGATGTGATGGACTAGACCCACCCGTTAGCTTAGCATATCAATTGTTCAGTTTTATTGCTATAGCTTTCTTCATGCCAAATACATATTCCTTCGACTATGAGCTTATGCAACTCCCGAATACCGGAGGAATACCTTATGTGCTATCAAACGTCACAACGTAACTGGGTGATCATAAGTATGCTCTACAGGTATCTCCAAAGGTGTTTGTTGAGTTGGCATAGATCGATATTACGATTTATCACTCCGAGTATCGGAGAGGTATCTTTGGGCCCTCTTGGTAATACACATCATAAGCTTGCAAGCAAACGACTAAGGTGTTGGTCACGAGGTGATGTATTACGGAATGAGTAAAGATACTTGCCAGTAACGAGATTGAACTAGGTATTTAGATACCGATGATCGAATCTCGGGCAAGTAACATACCGATGGACAAAGGGAATTACGTATGTTGTCATAACGGTTCGACCGATAAAGATCTTCGTAGAATATGTAGGAGCCAATATGGGCATCCAGGTTCCGCTATTGGTTATTGACCGAAGAGGTGTCTCGGTCATGTCTACATAGTTCTCGAACCCGTAGGGTCCGCACGCCTAATGTTCGTTGACGATATAGTGTTATATGTTTTTGTGAACGAATGTTGTTCGGAGTCCCGGATAAGATCACAGACATGATGAGGAGACTCAAAATGGTCGAGAGGTAAAGATTGATATATCGGACGATGGTATTTGGACACCAGAAGTGTTTCCGGATGTACCGGGAAGGAATCGGGTCACTCGAAGGTGTTTCGGGCACACCCCACCCCCGCGGCAAGTTATGGGCCTTATGGGCCAAAGGAGGGGACATACCAGCTCACAAGGGGGCTGGTGCACCCTTCCCTTGTTTGGCCAGCTCTAGGGAACGAAAAGGGGGAGGGCTAGCCCCTCCCTCTCATGGGAGAAAGGAAAGGGGTGTGCGTGATACGTCTCCAACGTATCAATAATTTTTATTGTTATATGCTATTATATTATCATTTTTGGATGTTTTATATGCATTAATATGCTATTTTATATTATTTTTGGGACTAACTTATTAACCTAGAGCCTAGTGCCAGTTTCTGTTTTTTTCCTTGTTTTTGAGCTTCGCAGAAAAGGAATACCAAACGGAGTCCAAACAGAATAAAACCTTCGCGAGGATTTTTCTTGGACCAGAAGACACCCAGGAGACTTGGAGTGCAAGTCAGAAGAGCCACGAGGTGGCCACAAACGTGGAGGGCGCTCCCAGGCGGTAGGGCGCGCCCCCTACCTTGTGGGGCCCTCGGTGACCCCCTGACCTAGATCTTCCTCCTATAGATTCACATATATTCCCAAACCACTAGAAGCATCCACGAAAACACTGTTCCACCGCCGCAACCTTCTGTTCACGTGAGATCCCATCTAGGGGCCTTTTCCGGCATCCTACTAGAGGGGGATTCGATCACTGAGGGCTTCTACATCAACTCTATTGCCCTTCCAAGTTTACCACAGACATACGGGTCCATATCTAGTAGCTAGATGGCTTCTTCTCTCTCTTTGATTCTCAATACCATGTTCTCCTCGATGTTCTTGGAGATCTATCCGATGTAATCTTCTTTTACGGTGTGTTTGTCGAGATCCGATGAATTGTGGATTTATGATCAGCTTATCTATGAGTATTATTTGAATCTTCTCTAAATTCTTTTATGCATGATTTGATATGTTTGTAATTCTCTTCGAACTATCGGTTTGGTTTGGCCAACTAGATTGGTTTTCTTGCAATGGGAGAAGTGCTTAGCTTTGGGTTCAATCTTGCGGTGTCCTCACCCAGTGACAGTAGGGGCAGCGAGGCACGTAATGTATTGTTGCCATCGAGGATAAAAATATGGGGTTTACATCATATTGCTTGAGTTTATTCCTCTACGTCATGTCATCTTATTTAAATCGTTACTCTGTTCTTCGTGAACTTAATACTCTAGATGCAGGCAGAAGTCGGTCGATGTGTGGAGTAATAGTAGTAGATGCAGGCAGGAGTCAGTCTACTTGACACAGACATGATGCCTTTATTTCATAATCATTGCCTTAGATATCGTCATAAATTTGCGCTTTTCTATCAATTGCTCGATAGTAATTTGTTCACCCACCGTATTATTTGCTATCTTGAGAGAAGCCTCTAGTAAAACCTATGGCCCGCGGGTCTATTTTCCATCATATAAGTTTCTGATCTACTATTTTGCAACCTTTTATTTTCAAATCTATAAACCAAAAAACCCAAAAATATTTATTTTATCTTTTGTTTAGTTTTATCTATCTCTTTCAGATCTCACTTTTGCAAGTGACCGTGAAGGGGTTGACAGCCCCTTTATCGCGTTGGGTGCAAGTGTTTGATTGTTTGTGTATGTATTGGTGATTTGTACATTGTCTCCTACTGGATTGATACCTTGGTTCTCTAATTGAGGGAAATACTTATCTCTACTTTGCTGCATCACCCTTTCCTCTTCAAGGGAAAACCAACGCAAGCTCAAGAAGTAGCAGGAAGAATTTCGGGCGCCATTGCCGGGGAGATCTATGCCAAGTCAAGACATACAAAGTAGCCATCATAAACTCTCATCTCTTGCATTACATTATTCACCATTTTCCTCTCGTTTTCCTCTCCCCCACTTCTAAAATGATTTTCAATAAGGTTTGCCTTTTCTTCGCCCCTCTTCCGTTGGTCTTTTCATTTGCTTTTTGTGTGCTCGTGTGTTGGATTGCTTGCTTTGTCACGATGGCTCAAGAGAATACCAAATTGTGTGACTTTTCCAACACCAATAATAATGATTTTATTAGTACTTCGATTGCTCCCGCTACTGATGCGTAATCTTGTGAAATTATTGCCGCTTTGCTGAATCTTGTTATGAAAGATCAATTTCCGGCCTTCCTAGTGAAGATGCCGCCTCCCATCTAAACAATTTCGTTGATTTGTGTGATATGCAAAAGAAAATAGATGTGTATAATGATATTGTTAAATTGAAACTATTTTCGTTCTCGCTTCGAGATCGTGCTAAAACTTGGTTTTCATCTTTGCCTAAAAATAGTATTGATTCATGGAATAAGTGTAAAGATGCTTTCATTTCCAGGTATTTTCCTCCCGCTAAGATCATCTCCCTTAGGAATGATATTATGAATTTTAAGCAACTTGATCATGAACATGTTGCACAATCTTGGGAGAGGATGAAATTGATGATACGAAATTGCACTACTCATGGTTTGAATTTGTGGATGATTATACAAAACTTTTATGCCCGATAGAATTTTGCTTCTAGAAATCTTTTAGATTCGGCCGCGGGAGGTACTTTTATGGAAATTTCTTTAGGAGAAGCTACTAAACTCCTAGATAATATTATGGTTAATTATTCTCAATGGCATACCTAAATATCTTCTTCTAGTAAAAAAAAGTGCATGCGATTGAAGAGATTAATGTTTTGAGTGGAAATATGGATGAACTTATGAAATTATTTGCTAGCAAGAGTGCTTCTATTGATCCTAATGATATACCTTTGTCTACTTTGATTGAGAATAATAATGAATCTATGGATATGAATTTTGTTGGTAGGAACAATTTTGGTAATAACGCGTACAGAGGTAATTATAATCCTAGGTCATTTCCTAGCAATTCCTCTAATAATTATGGTAGTTCCTATAATAAATATTATGGAAATTATAATAACATGGCCTCTAATTTTGAGAATAGTGTTAAAGAATTTATGAGTTCGAAAAAGAATTCAATGCTTTGGTTGAAGAAAAAATGCTTAAGATTGAAGATTTGGCTAGGAACGTGGATATAATTTCTCTTGATGTTGATTCTTTGAGAATTAGATCTATTCCACTCAAGCATGATATCAATTAATCCCTAAAGGCTATGAGAATCTCCATTGATGAGTGCAAATAAAGAACTGCTAAGATGCATGCTAAGAAAGATTGGTTTGTAAAAGCGTGCTCTTCTAGTTTTTATGAAAATAATGATGAAGATCTTAAAGTGATTGATGTGACTCCTATTGAATCCTTGTTTTCCAATATAAATCTTGATAAAGATGGGACCGTAGATGAGTCAACTTTAGTTAAAAGGCGTCCCAATGATTCAGAGTTTTTAGATCTTGATGCAAAAATTGATAAAAGTGGGATTGAAGAGGTCAAAACTTTAAGTAGGGATGAACCCACTCTTTTGGATTTCAAGGCATTTAATTATGATAATTGTTCTTTAATATATTGCATTTCCTTGTTTCAATCCATGTTGAATTCTCCTCATGCTTATAATCAAAACAAAGCTTTTACTAAACATATCGTTGATGCTATGATGCAATCTTTTGAAGAAAAGCTTGAATTGGAAGTTTCTATCCCTAGAAAACTTTATGATGAGTGGGAACCTACTATTAAGATTAATACTAAATATTATGCGTGCCATGCTTTCTGTGATTTGGGTGCTAGCATTTCCACGATTCCAAAAACTTTATGTGATTTGTTATGTTTCCATGAATTTGATGATTGTTCTTTAAATTTGCATCTTGCGGACTCCACTATTAAGAAACCTATGGGAAGGATTAATGACGTTCCTATTGTTGCAAATAGGAATTATGTGCCCGTAGATTTCATTGTTCTTGATATAGATTGCAATCCTGCACGTCCTATTATTCTTGGTAGACCTTTCCTTAGAACGATTGGTGCAATTATTGATATGAAAGAAGGAAACATTAGATTTCAATTTCCACTTAGGAAGGGCATGTAACACTTTCCTAGAAAGAAAATTAAATTGTCTTATGAATATATTATGAGAGCTACTTATGGATTGCATACCAAAGATGACAATACCTAGATCTATTTGTGTTTTTATGCCTAGCTAAGGGCGTAAAACACTAGCGCTTGTTGGGAGGCAACCCAATTTTATTTTTGTTCTTTTCTTTTTGGTTCTGTTTTTCAATAAATAATTCATCTAGCCTATGGTTAGATGTGCTTTTGTGTTTTAATTAGTGTTTTTGCCAAGAAAGACCTTTGGGATAGCTTACGGTGATAGTTGATTTGATCTTGCTGAAAAACAGACACTTTTACACCCAGTCCCAGAATTTTTAAAAATCACAGAAGCATGATAAAATTCTGAATTTTCTACACAATATTGATATACAAATTGCTTCTATTGTCCTAATTTTCAGAATTTTTGGAGTTAAAAAGTATTCGAAGTATCCAGATTACTACAAAGCTGCTTACATTTTGGACAGTTACATTTTCTATGTGTTGTTTGCTTATTTTGATGAATCTATGGGTAGTATCGTGGGGTATGAACCATGGAAAAGTTGGAATACATTATATATTACACCAATATAAATAAATAATGAGTTAACAACAGTACCAAAAGTGGTGATTTATTTTCTTATACTAACAGAGCTTATGAGATTTTCTGTGGAGTTTTGTGTTGTGAAGTTTTCAAGTTTTGGGTAAGTATTTGATGGACTATGTTATAAGGAGTGGCAAGAGCCTAAGGTTGGGGATGCCCAAGGCACCCCAAGGTAATATTCAAGGACAACCAAGAGCCTAAGCTTGGGGATGCCCCGAAAGGCATCCCCTCTTCCGTCTTCGTCTATCGGTAACTTTACTTGAGGCTATATTTTTATTCACCACATGATATGTGTTTTGCTTGGAGCATCTTGTATGATATGAGTATTTACTTTTTAGTTTGCGAAAATCATCCTTTCTATACACACCTTTTGAGAGGGACACGCATGAATCGTGAATTATTAGAATACTCTATGTGCTTCACTTATATCTTTTGAGCTAGGCAATTTTGCTCTAGTGCTTTACTTATATCCTTTTAGAGCACGGCGGTAGCTTTATTTTGTAGAAATTATTGAACTCTCATACTTCACTTATATTATTTGGGGAGTCTCTGAACAGCATGGTAATTTTCTTTGGTTGTGAATTTAGTCCTAATATGATAGGCATCCAAGAGGGATATAATAAAAACTTTCATATAAAGTGTATTGAATACTATGATAAGTTTGATTCCTTATGATTGTTTTGAGATATAGAGATGGTGATATTAGATTCATGCTAGTGAGTAACTGTGGATTGTAGAAATACTTGTGTTAAAGTTTGTGATTCTCGTAGCATGCACGTATGGTGAACCGTTATGTGATAAAGTCGGAGCATGATTTATTTATTGATTGTCTTCCTTATGAGTGGCGGTCGGGGACGAGCGATGGTCTTTTCCTACCAATCTATCCCCCTAGAAGCATGCGCGTAGTACTTTGTTTCGATGACTAATAGATTTTTGCAATAAGTATGTGAGTTATTTATGACTAATATTGAGTCCATGGATTATACGCACTCTCACTCTTCCACCATTGCTACCCTCTCTAGCGCTGCGCAACTTTCACCGGTACCATATACCCACCATATATCTTCCTCAAAACAGCCACCATACCTACCTATTATGTCATTTCCATAGCCATTCCGAGATATATTGCCATGCAACTTTCCACCGTTCCGTTTTATTATGACACGTTCCATCATTGTCATATTGCTTTGCATGATCATGTAGTTTACATCGTATTTGTGGCAAAGCCACCTTTCATAATTCTTTCATACATGTCATTCTTGAGTCATTGCACATCCCAGTACACCGCCGGAGGCATTCATATAGTCATATTTTGTTCTAAGTATCGAGTTGAAAATTTTGAGTTGTAAGTAAATAAAAGTGTGATGATCTTCATTATTAGAGCATTGTCCCATGAGAGGAAAAAATAAAAGAGGCCAAAGAAGCCCACAAAAAAAAAGAGGCCAAGAAGCCCACCAAAATAAAAAAAATAAAAAAATGAGAGAAAAGAGAGAAGGGGCTATGTTACTATCCTTTTACCACACTTGTGCTTCAAAGTAGCACCATGATCTTCATGATAGAGAGTCTCCTATATTGTCACTTTCATATACTAGTGGGAATTTTTCATTATAGAACTTGGCTTGTATATTCCAATGATGGGCTTCCTCAAATTGTCCTAGGTCTTCGTGAGCAAGCGAGTTGGATGCACTCCCACTTAGTTTCTTTTTGAGCTTTCATAAACTTATAGCTCTAGTGCATCCGTTGCATGGCAATCCCTACTCACTCACATTGATATCTATTGACGGGCATCTCCATAGCCCATTAATACGCCTAGTTGATGTGAGACTATCTCCTTATTTTTGTCTTCTCCACAACCACCATATTCTATTCCACCTATAGTGCTACGTCCATCGCTCACGCTCATGTATTGCGTGAAATTTGAAAATTTTGAGAACATCAAAAGTATGAAACAATTGCTTGGCTTGTCATCAGGGTTGTGCATGATTTGAATATTTTGTGTGATGAAGATGGAGCATAGCCAGACTATATGATTTTGTAGGGATAAGCTTTCTTTGGCCATGTTATTTTCACATAATTGCCTTGTTAGTATGCTTGAAGTATTATTGTTTTTTATGTCAATATTAAACTTTTGTTTTGAATCTTATGGATCTGAACATTCAATCCTCATGATCTCGCACGGGCTCTTCACATGGTGAACTGCCGTGACCCGACCTCTTCCTCGACAATCAGCTTCAGCGCCGCATGTTCCTTCAAGGGGAGCTTTTCACCATGCAGCAAAGGTTTGATCATAGAATCTGCGGAGCCCTTTTTGGCTTGGGATATTAGTTTGGAGTATATGATAGGAGTGGAATTGTGTGTAGGAGTTGTTGACTTGAGCAAGTCCATCACAAAACCCTTTGATCCCCTCTTAATAGTGCGGGATCCTATAACTCAAGAATCATAAAAGATCTATACTAGATAGCTTGCAAGAATCCATTCTAAGCGTATATGTTTCTTCGGTGGTCATCAATCCACAACACTAACGCCAAAGGAACTAATACCTTTGAATCGAGCCTTTCACTTGAGCTTGATGTTGATGTTCCTTCTTGGCTCACGTTGAAGGCAAGACATTGGTGAAGTCTTCAAGTACCTCCTCCATATATATTGTGGGAAGCTTTGCTTTGCACTCATCTTCACTTGTCCATCATCATTACTTAATGGCATCCATTGATGAGCACCAAGCTTCTTATAAGCACCAAGATCATGAGAATTACCTAACCCACATAACATATACAACACATAATATGGATTAGTACACCAAGTGCAATTGATACTTACTTACCATACCACAAGATCTCATGTGATACATTTTTTGCGCTTGTGTGGTGACCATCTTTGAGTTTGATATTTGATCTTCATCTTGGTCAACATTTATATTTGCTCCAAGATTAATCTTGATGTCTTGAAGGCCCTATTCATCTCTTCACTATGCTTCACTACTTCAGGACATGATCACTAATATCTCAATTCACCATGACCATATCAAGTTTTCCATCAATCTCATATTGTCCATCGCTTGCTCGTTTTCATGATCCAACATAGTCTCTTGAGAGGCACAATGAATTCTTCACTTGATTTACTTGCCTCAAGACATAGTCATCCATGACTCAACATATGAGCTCATCATGATCCTATCTTCAAGCATATGTAGAATTCTTCTCTTTAATCATTCTCTCAAGATCTTGATCCATCTAGGTTCAATCCATAATTCTAAGCATGGGAACCTCTGAGATCTTTAATGAACTCCATATAGAACACATCTTGTTTGTCGCACGGAATTCATCTTGATCATATTTGATCCAGACATTGAGCTCAATCTTGATGTGCAACTATATGTATATGGCATCCATTCCGAATCCATTCGATATCCTTCTTGCATCATCATGGAAAAAACATCCTTCAATTCATCCAATATTATTCATGCATTGCAAATGGAATTTTCCTTCAAATGTACAACTCAATGCAAACATTAGTCCATTAGGGTTGTCATCAATTACCAAAACCACACATGGGGACTACATGCACTTTCACCTGGCTGGGCCTAATGCAGGCTACCAAATGCGTTCTATGTTGTTCTTCAGATTTACTGATGGGCAAGAATGGTGGGGAATAAGCAGAAGTAGTAGGCGTAGCAGATGCTGGCAAAGAGCACCACCCGAGGGTGGTGCTCCTCCACGCGCCTCGTTGATGGTGCCACTGGTGGTCGGCCACTCCGTGACCCCCGTCATCATCTTGCTGACGACACAAAGCCCTGCTCTCCTATTTGTGAAGGAAATATGCCCTAGAGGCAATAATAAAGTTGTTATTTATATTTCCTTATATCATGATAAATGTTTATTATTCATGCTAGAATTGTATTAACCGGAAACTTAGTACATGTGTGAATACATAGACAAACAAAGTGTCACTAGTATGCCTCTACTTGAGTAGCTCATTGAATCAAAGATGGTTAAGTTTCCTAGCCATAGACATGAGTTGTCATTTGATTAATGGGATCACATCATTAGAGAATGATGTGATTGACTTGACCCATTTCGTTAGCTTAGCATTTGATCGTTTAGTATATTACTATTGCTTTCTTCATGACTTATACATGTTCCTATGACTATGAGATTATGCAACTCCCGAATACCGGAGGAACACTTTGTGTGCTACCAAACATCACAACGTAACTGGGTGATTATAGAGGTGCTCTACAGGTGTCTCCGATGGTACTTGTTGAGTTGGCATAGATCGAGATTAGGATTTGTCACTCTGATTGTCAGAGAGGTATCTCTGGGCCCTCTCGGTAATGCACATCACTATAAGCCTTGCAAGCAATGTAACTAATGAGTTAGCTGCGGGATGATGCATTACGGAACGAGTAAAGAGACCTGCCGGTAACGAGATTGAACTAGGTATTGAGATACCGACGATCGAATCTCGGGCAAGTAACAAACCGATGACAAAGGGAACAACGTATGTTGTTATGCGGTTTGACCGATAATGATCTTCGCAGAATATGTAGGAACCAATATGAGTATCCAGGTTCCGCTATTGGTTATTGACCGGAAATGTGTCTCGGTCATGTCTACATAGTTCTCGAACCCGTAGGGTCCGCACGCTTAACGTTCGGTGACGATCGGTAATATGAGTTTATGTGTTTTGATGTACTTAAGGTAGTTCGGAGTCCCGAATATGATCACGGACATGATGAGGAGTCTCGAAATGGCCGAGACATAAAAATCGATATATTGGAAGCCTATATTTGGACATCGGAATGGTTTCGGGTGAAATCGTGATTTTACCAGAGTACCAGGAGGTTATCAGAACCCCCCGGTAAGTATATGGGCCTTATTGGGCCATAGTGGAGAGAGAGAGAGAGAGGAGACCAGGGCAGGCCATGCGCCCCCTCTCCCTCTGGTCCGAATTGGACTAGGAAGGGGGCGCCCCCCTTTCCTTCCTCCCTCTCCCCTTCCCTCTCTCCTAGTCCAACTAGGGAAGGGGAATCCTACTCGGTGGGAGTAGGACTCCTCGAGTGCGCCATAGGAGGGCCGGCCTCCCCTCCTCCACCCCTTTATATACGGGGGAGGGGGCACCCCATAGACACACAAGTTGATCATTGATCTTTTAGCCGTGTGCGGTGCCCCCTCCACCATAATCCACCTTGGTCATATCGTAGCGGTGCTTAGGCGAAGCCCTGCGTCGGTAGCTTCATCAACACCGCCATCACGCCGTCGTGCTGACGGAACTCTCCCTCAAAGCTCTACTGGATCGTGAGTTTGTGGTACGTCACCAAGCTGAACGTGTGCAGATCGCGGAGGTGCCGTACGTTCGGTACTAGGATCGGTCGATCGTAAAGATATACGACTACGTCAACCGCATTGACATAACGCTTCCGCTTTCGGTCTACGAGGGTACGTGGACGACACTCTCCCCTCTCGTTGCTATGCATCACCATGATCTTGCGTGTGCGTAGGATTTTTTTTGAAATTACTACGTTCCCCAACAGTGGTATCCGAGCCAGGTTTATGCGTAGATGTTATATGCACGAGTAGAAGACAAGTGAGTTGTGGGCGATACAAGTCATACTGCTTACCAGCATGCCATACTTTGATTCGTCGGTATTGTTGGATGAAGCGGCCCAGACCGACATTACGCGTACGCTTACGCGAGACTGGTTCTACCGAGTGCTTCGCACATAGGTGGCTAGCGGGTGTCAGTTTCTCCAATTTTAGTTGAATCGAGTGTGGCTACGCCCGGTCCTTGTGAAGGTTAAAATATCACATACTTGACGAAATATCGTTGTGGTTTTGATGCGTAGGTAAGAACGGTTCTTGCTCAGCCCGTAGCAGCCACGTAAAACTTGCAACAACAAAGTAGAGGATGTCTAACTTGTTTTTGCAGGGCATGTTGTGATGTGATATGGTCAAGACATGATGCTAAATTTTATTGTATGAGATGATCATGTTTTGTAACAGAGTTATCGGCAACTGGCAGGAGCCATATGGTTGTCGCTTTATTGTATGAAATGCAATCGCCATGTAATTGCTTTACTTTATCACTAAGCGGTAGCAATAGTTGGCGATACGACAACGATGCTACAATGGAGATCAAGGTGTCGCGCCGGTGACGATGGTGATCATGACGGTGCTTTGGAGATGGAGATCAAAGGCACAAGATGATGATGGCCATATCTTATCACTTATATTGATTGCATGTGGTGTTTATCTTTTATGCATCTTATTTTGCTTAGATCGAGGGTAGCATTATAAGATGATCTCTCACTAAATTTCAAGGTATAAGTGTTCTCCCTAAGTATGCAGCATTGCGAAAGTTCGTCGTGTCGAGACACCACGTGATAATCGGGTGTGATAAGCTCTACGTTCACATACAACGGGTGCAAGCCAGTTTTGCACACGCAAAATACTCGGGTTAAACTTGACGAGCCTAGCATATGCAGATATGGCCTCGGAACACTGAGACCGAAAGGTCGAGCGTGAATCATATAGTAGATATGATCAACATAGTGATGTTCACCATTGAAAACTACTCCATCTCACGTGATCATCGGACATGGTTTAGTTGATATGGATCACGTGATCACTTAGATGATTAGAGGGATGTCTGTCTAAGTGGAGTTCTTTAGTAATTTTATTAATTGAACTTTAATTTATCATGAACTTAGTACACGATAGTATTTTGCATGTCTATGTTGTTGTAGATAGATGGCCCGTCTTTGTTGTTCCGTTGAATTTTAATGCGTTCCTTGAGAAAGCAAAGTTGAAAGATGATGGTAGCAATTACACGGACTGGGTTCGTAACGAGGATTATCCTCATTGCTGCACAAAAGAATTACGTCACTGGAAGCACCGCTAGGTGCCAAACTCTTCTTGAGCAACGCCGGATGTTATGAGCGTCTGGCGAGCAAAGCGATGACTACTCGATAGTCATGTGCCATGCTTTACGGCTTAGAACCGGGACTTCAATGACGTTTTGAGCGTCATGGAGCATATGAGATGTTCCAGGAGTTGAAGTTAATATTTCAAGCAAATGCCCGGATTGAGAGATATGAAGTCTCCAATAAGTTCTACAGCTGCAAGATGGAGGAGAATAGTTCTGTCAGTGAGCATATACTCAAAATGTCTAGGTATAACAGTCACTTGATTCAACTGGGAGTTAACCTTCCGGATGATAGTGTCATTGACAGAATTCTTCAATCACTGCCACCAAGCTACAAGAGCTTCGTGTGAACTATAATATGCAAGGGATGGATAAGACAATTCCCGAGCTCTTCGCGATGCTAAAAGCTGCGGAGGTAGAAATCAAGAAGGAGCATCAAGTGTTGATGGTCAACAAGACCACCAGTTTCAAGAAAAAAAAGGTAAAGGGAAGAAGGGGAACTTCAAGAAGAACGGCAAGCAAGTTCTTTGCTCAAGTGAAGAAGCCCAAGTCTGGACCTAAGCACGAGGCCAGTGCTTCTACTACAAAGGGACTGGTCACTTTGGGCGGAACTGCCCCAAGTATTTGGCGGATAAGAAGGATGGCAAGGTGAACAAAGGTATATGTGATATACATGTTATTGATGTGTACCTTACTAATGCTCGCAGAGCTTTGGGTATTTGATATTGGTTACATTGCTAATATCTGCAACTCAAAGCAGGACTACGGATTAAGCGAAGATTGGCTAAGGACGAGATGACGATGCGCGTGGGAAATGGTTCCAAAGTCCATGTGATCGCGGTCGGCACGCTACCTCTACATCTACCTTCGGGATTAGTTTTAGACCTGAATAATTGTTATTTGGTGCCAGCGTTGAGCATGAACATTATATCTGCATCTTCTTTGATGCGAGACAGTTATTCATTTAAATCTGAGAATAATGGTTGTTCTATTTATATGATTAATATCTTTTATGGTCATGCACCCTTGAAGAGTGGTCTATTTTTGATGAATCTCGATAGTAGTGATACACATATTCATAATATTGAAGCCAAAAGATGCAGAGTTGATAATGATAGTGCAACTTATTTGTGGCACTGCCGTTTAGGTCATATTGGTGTAAAGAGCATGAAGAAACTCCATTCTGATGGACTTTTGGAATCACTTGGTACTTGCGAACCATGCCTCATGGGCAAGATGACTAAAACACCGTTCTCCGGACCACTGGAGCGAGCAACCGATTGGTTGGAAATCATACATCTTGATGTATGTGGTCCAATGAATATTGAGGCTCATGGGTATCGTTATTTTCTCACCTTCACAGATGATTTGAGCAGATATGGGTATATCTACTTGATGAAACATAAGTCTGAAACATTTGAAAAGTTCAAAGAATTTCAAAGTGAAGTGGAAAATCATCGTAACAAGGAAATAAAGTTTCTACGATCTGATCATGGAGGAGAATATTTGAGTTACGAGTTTGGTCTTCATTTGAAACAATGCGGAATAGTTTCGCAACTCACGCCACCCGGAACACCACAGCGTAATGGTGTGTCCGAACATCGTAATCGTACTTTACTAGATATGGTGCGAACTATGATGTCTCTTCTTGATTTACCGCTATCATTTTGGGGTTATGCTTTAGAGACGCATCGCATTCACGTTAAATAGGGCACCATCTAAATCCGTTGAGACGACGCCTTATGAACTATGGTTTGGCAAGAAACCAAAGTTGTCGTTCTTAAAGTTTGGGGCTACAATGCTTATGTAAAAAGCTTCAACCTGATAAGCTCGAACCCAAATCGAAGAAATGTGTCTTCATAGGATACCCAAAGGAGACTGTTGGGTACACCTTCTATCACAGATCCGAAGGCAAGACATTTGTTGCTAAGAATGGATCCTTTCTAGAGAAGGAGTTTCTCTCGAAAGAAGTGAGTTGGAGGAAACTAGAACTTGATGAGGTAACTGTACCTGCTCCCTTATTGGAAAGTAGTTCATCACAGAAATCTGTTCCTGTGACTCCTACACCAATTAGTGAGGAAGCTAATGATGATGATCATGTAACTTCAGATCAAGTTACTACCGAACCTCGTAGGTGAACCGGAGTAAGATCCGCACCAGAGTGGTACGGTAATCCTGTTCTGGAGGTCATGTTACTTGACCATGACGAACCTACGAACTATGAGGAAGCGATGATGAGTCCAGATTCCGCGAAATGGCTTGAGGCCATGAAATCTGAGATGGGATCCATGTATGAGAACAAAGTGTGGACTTTGGTTGACTTGCCCGATGATCAGCAAGCCATCGAGAATAAATGGATCTTCAAGAAGAGGACTGACGCTGACGGTAATGTTACTGTCTGCAAAGCTCGACTTGTTGCAAAAGGTTTTCGACAAGTTCAAGGAGTTGACTATGATGAGACTTTCTCACCCGTAGAGATGCTTAAGTCCGTCCGAATCATGTTAGCAATTGCCGCATTTTATGATTATGAAATTTGGCAAATGGATGTAAAGACTGCATTCCTGAATGGATTTCTGGAAGAAGAGTTGTATATGATGCAACTTGAAGGTTTTATCGATCCAAAGGATGCCAACAAAGTGTGTAAGCTCCAGCGATCCATCTATGGACTGGTGCAAGCATCTCGGAGTTGGAATAAACGTTTTGATAGTGTGATCAAAGCATATGGTTTTATCTGAGACTTTTGGAGAAGCCTGTATTTACAAGAAAGTGAGTGGGAGCTCTGTAGCATTTCTAATATTATATGTAGATGACATATTGTTGATTGGAAATGATATAGAATTCTGGATAGCATAAAAGATACTTGAATAAGAGTTTTTCAATGAAAGACCTCGGTGAAGCTGCTTATATATTGGGCATCAAGATCTATAGAGATAGATCAAGGCGGCTTAATTGGACTTTCACAAAGCACATACCTTGATAAAGTTTTGAAAAAGTTCAAAATGGATCAAGCAAAGAAAGGGTTCTTGCACTGTGTTACAAGGTGTGAAGTTGAGTCGGACTCAATGCCCGACCACTCCGGAAGATAGAGAGAAAATGAAAGGTGTTCCCTATGCTTCAGCCATAGGCTCTATCATGTATGCAATCTTGTGTACCGGACTGATGTGTGCCTTGCTATTAGTTTAGCGAGGAGGTACCAAAGTAATCCAGAGTGGATCAACTTTGGACAGTGATCAAGAACATCCTGAAATGCCTGAAAAGGACTAAGGATATGTTTCTCGTTTATGGAGGTGACAAAGAGCTCGTCGTAAATGGTTATGTCGATGCAAGATTTGACACTGATCCGGATGACTCTAAGTCACAAACCGGATACGTGTTTATATTAAACGGTGGAGCTGTTAGTTGGTGCAGTTCTAAGCAAAGCGCCGTGGTGGGATCTACGTGCGAAGCGGAGTACATAGATGCTTCGGAAGCAGCAAATGAAGGAGTCTGGATGAAGGAGTTCATATCCGATCTAGGTGTAATACCTAGTGCATTGGGTCCAATGAAAATCTTTTGTGACAATACTGGTGCAATTGTCTTGGCAAAGGAGTCCAGATTTCACAAAAGAACCAACACATCAAGAGACGCTTCAATTCCATCCGCGATCAAGTCAAGGAGGGAGACATAGAGATTTGCAAGATACATACAGATCTGAATGTTGCAGACCCGTTGACTAAGCCTCTCTCACGAGCAAAACATGATCAGCACCAAGACTCCATGGGTGTTAGAATCGATTACTGTGCAATCTAGATTATTGACTCTAGTGCAAGTGGGAGATCCAGGAAATATGCCTTAGAGGCAATAATAAAGTTGTTATTTATATTTCCTTATATCATGATAAATGTTTATTATTCATGCTAGAATTGTATTAACCGGAAACTTAGTACATGTGTGAATACATAGACAAACAAAGTGTCACTAGTATACCTCTACTTGAGTAGCTCGTTGAATCAAAGATGGTTAAGTTTCCTAGCCATAGACATGAGTTGTCATTTGATTAACGGGATCACATCATTAGAGAATGATGTGATTGACTTGACCCATTTCGTTAGCTTAGCATTTGATCGTTTAGTATATTACTATTGCTTTCTTCATGACTTATAAATGTTCCTATGACTATGAGATTATGCAACTCCGAATCAGGAGGAACACTTTGTGTGCTACCAAGCGTCCTGGCGTAACTGGGTGATTATAAAGGTGCTCTCTGGTGTCTCCGATGGTACTTGTTGAGTTGGCATAGATCGAGATTAGGATTTGTCACTCTGATTGTCAGAGAGGTATCTCTGGGCCCTCTCGGTAATGCACATCACTATAAGCCTTGCAAGCAATGTAACTAATGAGTTAGTTGCGGGATGATGCATTACGTAACGATTAAAGAGACTTGCTGGTAACGAGATTGAACTAGGTATTGAGATACCGATGATCGAATCTCGGGCAAGTAACATACCGATGACAAAGGGAACAACGTATGGTGTTATGCGATTTGACCGATAATGATCTTCGTAGAATATGTAGGAACCAATATGAGCATCCAGGTTCTGCTATTGGTTATTGACCGGAAACGTGTCTCGGTCATGTCTACATTGTTCTCGAACCCGTAGGGTCCGCACGCTTAACGTTCGATGACGATCGGTAATATGATTTATGTGTTTTTATGTACCGAAGGTAGTTCGGAGTCCCGGATATGATCACTGCTGCATTCGAAAAGGCGAACCGCGCGGACCCGACTTCTTCCTTTTATGCTGAAACTAGGGCTCCCTCTGGGTAATTCGAGACATAAAGATCAATATATTGGAAGCCTATATTTGGACATCAGAATGGTTCCGGGTGAAATCGGGATTTTAGGAGTACTGAGAGGTTCTGGAACCCCGGTAAGTATATGGGCCTTATTGGGCCATAGTGGAGAGAGAGAGAGGAGACCAAGGCAGGCCGCGCGCCCCCTCTCCCTCTGGTCCGAATTGGACTAGGAGGGGGGCGCTCCCCTTTCCTTCCTTCTCTCCTAGTCCAACTAGGGAGGGGGGGGGGGAATCCTACTCCCGATGGGAGTAGGACTCCTCCAGGGCGCGCCATAGGAGGGCCGACCCTCCCCCCTCCTCCACTCCTTTATATCTGAGGAGGGGCACCCCATAGACACACAAGTTGATCATTGATCTTTTAGCCGTGTGCGATGCCCCCCTCCACCATAATCCATCTCGGTCATATCGTAGCGGTGCTTAGGCGAAGCCCTGCGTCAGTAGCTTCATCAACACCGTCATCACGCCGTCGTGCTGACGGAACTCTCCCTCGAAGCTCTACTGGATCGTGAGTTCGTGGGACGTCACCGAGCTGAACGTGTGCAGACGCGGAGGGTGCCGTACGTTCGGTGCTAGGATCGGTCGATCGTAAAGACGTATGACTGCATCAACCGCGTTGACATAACACTTCCGTTTTTGATCTACGAGGATACGTGGACGACACTCTGCATCACCATGATCTTACGTGTGCGTAGGAATTTTTTTAAAATTATTACGTTCCCCAATTATTTGATCCCGTGTCGCCACCACCGTTGACACGAGTCGAGATATCGGGATCCGCCTGCGAGCCTTGGCCACACTCTGTGCCTCCCCTCCAGCACCTCGCTGTCCGCCGGAAACCACGACACGAATGCTCTTCTCCGCATGCTTCTCAACGCCCTCCGTCTCCCGGTGACCTAACAGAATGGGTGAAGTGGACGACAGCTCCTCGCTGACCTCCGCCTCCCATGGTGGCTCTTCAACGCCCTCATGAAGTCCTCATCCGCCGATGTGACAACGAATCAAAGTAGAGTACTATTACCGTTAGTCGCTCGAGTTGCCATGCTTGCCCAGGACCGGTGACTGCAGGGTGCGTCGCCCTGGTCCCAAATCCGATGGCCTCCTGATCTCATCACCGATCGACGCTCGGTCCATCTGCGGCATGTATTGCTGAGAGACGGAGAAGGAGAGAGTGAGAGGAATAGGAGGAGAATGGAGGGCGACAAAAAAGAAGGATAAGGTCATTCGCGCGAGGAGGTCGGTCGAACGAGCAGGTGGTTGTGGATGACGTGGAACGCTCCACTGCTTCAAGATTCGTGCATCCAATCCAATCCAACGTCAGTCATGTAAAGCGCATAGCGGAAACCTCCCAGTCCCGGCGGCGTCTCATCCTCAACGCACATCCCCTCTCTCCGCTGCACTCCCCCTCCTCCTTTGTACCCGCCGGTCTCCTCTTCCTCGAACACGGCCGCCGGCCCCGTTTCCTCGACCACGACGCCTCCACCGACGCCGTGCGAATCCCCACCGCCATGTCACCTGGAGCGTCATGTTCCGGCGTTCCGGTACCACTCCGCCCGGCCGGAACCCACACATTCCTCCTGCCGGCGGCTCCCCCATTCGTCTCAAAGTGCACCATCAATCGAAGAGATCCTCGGACGGCCTCTTCTTGTTTTGGTAAGGAGCCTGCTCAACTTAATTGCTTTGGTGGGTCGTTCTACTACCAACAGCCGTTTATATTGCTCAAAAAAACGTTATGGGATTAACAAAGCTGAAACCACAGTAGGGCTCATAGCTGATTCTTCTTTGCTGTCCTGCTGTAGGTAAAGCAATGACGCCAAAGCGCTGCTTTGTCGTGGCCGGCGGACTTACTTGGGTTGATGGGGTTGAAGAAGAGCTCATGGAGCTACAAAAGTACGATTCTCGTCACTATTATGCTGTGCTTAAGCTTCTGTTATCGCTTCTTTTATCATGTCGTCAGGATTTACCAATAGCCGTAGCCATTGGTCTGAAGCTAGATTCTGAATTTCCTCTGACCTTAGATTTCACACTTGATGGTACTCATCTTGGTGTGACATCTAGAGTAAGTTGCTCTGTAGCTCTAAAGTCAGCCAGTCTGTTTCTTATTGACGACTCTGTAAACACACTTACACATTTGAAGGACACAAGAGCAAAGTTCAGGGAAGTTAAAGAAGAGGCCGCCTTTGAGGCGTGGAAAGGTCTATCCCAAACTTCCTGTACCAGAACACATTCCAAGACCTTCTTATGTGGGTGCAAACATACCACAAGAACTACCCGCAGTTCGCCAAATACACAATGCCGAAGGCATCGCTGGGATGAGAGCTGCTTGCAAACTTGCAGCCCGTGTACTAGACTTCGCGGGAACATTGGTTAAGGTATATTCTTTTTTCCATAGATAGCTAGAATCCTTTTATATCTAAATCATCTGAAGACTCTGCAGTGTACACTTCATAACAGTCATTATTTCACCGTCATTTCAGCCATCAGTTACTACAAATGAAATCGACAGGGCGGTGCATCATATGATAGTTGAGGCGGGTGCTTATCCTTCTCCACTTGGCTATGGTGGATTTCCTAAAAGTATCTGCACATCAGTAAATGAGTGTGTCTGCCATGGACTACCTGATTCAACACAGCTGCAGGTTCTGTAGGATGAAATTTGCATCTCTCTTTCTTTATTTTTCTGTCATGCCTATGTACTCTGGGATGAAAAATGTTGTTTCTGCTGCAGAATGGAGACATCATAAATATTGATGTAAATGTGTTCCTAAATGTAAGTTCTCTCTCCTAAGATTGTGCACATGCTTCGTTGGTATGTTTGGCATAGAGTCGGATTTTACTGACACATTCCCTAGTTTTAACACGATCCGTACCATTCTTTTCAGGGGTACCATGGCGGAACTTCCAGAACATTTGTATGCGGAGAAGCGGATGAATCTATCAAGCATTTCCTAAAGGTAAGCTATTATTGATTTGTGAGGTATTTCATCCACGAACATAGCCATTCAGTAACAGTTTGCACTAATGTGAGTTTTACGATGTTTTTGTCTGAAGGCATGTTTGATTTTAACAAATCCCTGTAGTATTTGTTCTACTTTATAGATCTAATTTTGAGGCTTAATGTTCTGAAATGACTTTTTTACATTTGGGCGACACACTATCTTCTCTTTTATCGAAAAAGAAAGTTCTTTCGTCCATGAAAACATGAAACCATATGATCTTTATTGGGTTCAGGCAGCTGAAGAATGCTTGGAGAAGGGTATTTCTGTCTGCAGGGACGGTGTAAACTACAGAAAAATTGGCAAGAAGATAAGGTAGTTTTTCTACATGATACTATGTTTGTTACCTGTTAGTTGATTCTTTCTGAAAACTTAGACAACAAAAGCATCTGTCTATACATATTTTACTGGTCAATATACGCCGAAGAGAATATCATGGATAAACAAGACCTTGTTCTCGAATCTTAGGGCTCATTAGGTTTGCAGGATTTTAGGAGGATTCCCATAGGATTTTTTCCTATGTATGGCATTCGTTTCACAAGAATGAAGGTACTAGATTCCTTAGGATTTTGTCCATATTGGCTTAATTTCTAATGATTCTTAGCATTAGGTAAGACCTCATGGAAAATTTGTAAGGATTAAAGTGGAGAGAGCATCCCAAATTCCCAATCCTTTACTTTTCCTATTCCTTTCATTTAGAAATCCTGCAATCTGAATGAGCCCTTAATATAGGATAACTTTCAGCTCTCTAATTTGTTTTCATACTGTCTTTGAAAAACCTGTGAAGCTAACTTTCAGAGCAAAATCAGTTTTCCGTTCTTACAAATTTTCCATTTCCACACTCGACCTGAAATGTTGCTTCAGGAGTTGGTTACATTTCAATAGATCTGAGTTTAGGCGTGCACTCTATTAACAAAAAACCCTCTGCACTGCAATTTTTTAAAATAAAATACTCAACTGAGTATCCCACCAAAGAGGCAGCATAAACTGTTAGTAAAACTGTTTTTTTTTTGCGATGTTAGTAAAACTGCTTATGACTAAATGACTTCAGGTTTCTTGTTTCATCATATTATTGCGGGTGGGCGTCACCGCTCAATCCCAACCATTCATTATCTCTTTCCATTTTAGTTACAACTAGCCTCTTATGTATTGGGTGTCGGATGTGGGGTTCCGGCAAACCCTTGAGGTTCGAACACTGGGGTGCGCGCGAAGTCTTTCCCTCCTACCGATCTACGCCCTAGCTCGCAAAGATCTCGCGGACGAACTCGACGAACTCGCAACACAGAGAGACACGAGGTTTATCTTTGGTTAAGACCACCGTTGTGGTGTAATACCCTACTCCAGTGTGGTGGTGGTGGATTGCCTCTTGGGCTGATAATGAACAGTACAAGGGAAGAACAACCTCCTGAGGTTGAGGTGTTCTTGTGGCTAGGCTCTCGATCGGGTTGGATCAAGCTAAGATGAGATGCCTCTACTATGGTGGCTAGCTGTACTTATACAGGCCCTGGTCCTCTTCCCAAATATCGAGCGGGAAGGGAGCCAACAACGGCGGGCAAATTTGAAGGGGGACAGCTAGTACAAGCTATCCTGACAAAAGCGGTCTTCGCTTTGCAAAAAGCTACGGTGGTGACGGCGTCTTGGGCTTCACGATGACCTCCGTCTTGCCGTCCTCGATCTTGGTCTCGTTGCACCAATATAGCAACCTTTGCACGATGCCTCGGTACTCTTTGCATCTTTGGCCTCCTTAGCACCAAAGAGGAAATAAGGACGCCATGCGGCCGGGCGCCCGCTTTAGTGCCGTTCGTCATGGCTCACGTCACGAGAGCCTCATGAGGTTTTGCCCCACCTTGATATCTCCGCTCCTCGCGAGCCTGACTGGTTAGGCTACTCCAGAGGAGCTCTTGCGTCGTCCGCCTCGCGAGGCTTGGACCCTCGCGAGGGTCTTGGATGCCTTGTTGATGAAGATGGGCCGTCTGACTCTTTGGCTAACCCGCAGCTGTGGGCATGACGAGCAGCAAGTCTGGGACCCCGTTCCCAGAACGCCGACATTGGGTACCTTAGGTAATTTTCAAACAAGATGGTTTGCAAATGTTTGCTGATTTGAGAGAACATATGAAACAGTGAAAGACATGCTTGGAACGTAGAAATTTTCCTTGGTTTACCATACAACAAACTAGAGCAAACTGTTCACTGCTACAGTTCCACCAAACATGTAGATATACTGTATAACTGCGTTGGTCGGTGGGTTGTGCTTGTTTGGCACCCAGATCCTAGATATCGTTTGGAGCATGGGAATTTTCCGGATTCCTGTGAGGTTTGAACTACTTCCATGTGAAACTCGTGCAGAATCAGTGAATTCTAAATAGCAACAACACTTTTATTGCTATTGTAAGCTAAGTGTTAAATTTATAAAAACCAGTATGGCACTGAATCTAAACTAGACTAACACTGATACTCTTAAAAGCCAAATCGTCCAGTTTTTTATTGCTGCACCTTTTTACTGAGTTTTTCTGAAGAACATTTGTGATGCCGCGTATCTTTAAATTTTCTTCAAATTATTTCAGCAAGCTTGCTTATTTCTACGGCTATCATGTGGTGGAGCGCTTTGTTGGACATGGAATTGGAACTATGTTGCATTCTGAGCCACTTATCCTCCATCATGGTGAGCACTTATTTGATATTTCCCTGCTCTTTTGACCTACCTTACCATTGATATTCATCCGACTGGGAACATCTTTCTGTAGTTCAGGACCAACATTACTCGATTTATGGGTTCCTGCTCTGTAATGCTTATAATTTTTGCCAAGTCCAGTCGCTTGTTTAGAATATTTAGGCTGATATGAAGCAACACAGTTACATGTTCAGTATGCTAATTTGTATTGGTTGTCGTAACAAATTATTGCCGGGAATATAGGAACAGGTTGCTGGGTTTCAAAGGACAGGGGTAATGTCGTCTCGTGTAGTTGTTGCCAAGGATTTATACAGCTATGGGTTTACTATCTTCCATTCTTTCTTGGATGAACTGTTTTAAACTTTTAATACTCCCTCCGTTTTTATTTACTCTGCATATTAGAGTTGACTGAAGTCAAACTTCGTAAAGTTTGACCAAATTTATAGAAAACAATATAGACATTTATCATAATAAATCTATACGATGTGAAAGTACATTCAATAATAAATCTAATGTTGTTGATTTGTTATGATATATCTTAATATTTTTGTTTATAAACTTGGTCAAAGTTTGTAAGGCTTGACTTTGACCAAAGCTAATATGCGAACTAAATAAAAACGGAGGGAGTAGTATACCTGAATTGTGTCGGACTAATAAGTTGACGTTTGAAGCATACAGTAGACTAATGAAAACCCTTTTTTGTAGCAAATGAAAACTCTGGTCGAATGGTTGAAGGTCAAACATTCACAATTGGTACGTACTCGGGGCTCTCCTTTTATGTTTCGAGTTTTACTTCCAAACAGTTTGTAATTTTCATTTAAAACATGGTGTACTGGAATTTTCAGTGATTTGATTATGATTGAAAATGTTTTTCAGAAGATTAAACATTGCTATAAAGAAAGGAAATGTGAATAGTCTTCAATAAGCATTATGTTTATTTATATGTCTAATCCTAGAAGCTCTTGGTATTTATTTGTAACTAAATTGGGAAGGAATGGCTCTTGGAATTTCAGACCAAGTTGACAATCTTGATGAAATGTTTGCAGAACCTATACTTATAATGGACAAATCAGAATGTGTTACATGGGAAAATGGATGGACTACTGTCACAGCCGATGGCAGCTGGGCAGCACAGTTTGAGCACACTGTATTGGTCACTAGGACGGGCGTAGAGATATTGACAAAACTTTGAGTACATCCCTTGCTATTGTAGTAAGAAGTTGTTGAGCCATCTACTTTCAGAACGAGGTGGTTCATAAAGCAGCCCCAGCAGCCAGGCAAGCACCCGAATCTCCACGACAACAACTTGTGTATGTTTTTCTTCTTTTCTTACTGCCATTCTCAACCATGATGTCTAAAACTAGTTACGGCGCATTCTATTGCTGCCCATAAGAAATACAGTATTCCTAACTTTGAGATCGAATGCAGATCCACATGTGGGAAGCCTCCCTTTTATGTAGCAACCGGCCAGGGGATAAATGTGGGGACATGCTATTGCATTGCAAATTTGCATTGCTTGTGATCCCGTTGTCGTCGGGAGACGAGGTCGTGCCTCGACAATTCACCACGGATGTAGTTTCTAGAAGAATCCCCAGATGTGTATATGTGGTAGTTTGGTTTGTTGGAAGTAGTAGATGCGGCATGGATTTAGAAACGACATGGAAGATTTCTTCAAGTTGCCTGTCAATGCCTGTCCCTGGTTTAATCAAAAGAACCATTTCTAGTTTATTGTTGTGACTCAAGATGGTCTTAAGCTTAACACTGGTCACCAGTAACTCAGATACTAGCAAACCTACTTCATCTTATATAGGAAGTTTATTTATAAAACTACAACAGCAGTGATGGCAGCATTTTTTTTTTGTGTGTGATGAGGGATGGCAAGAATTTCAACGCTTGCAGGCTAGTGTAAATTTCTTGGATGAAAACTTTGTTATTTATGGTTGGATGCGCAACACGGAGGCATTGCATTGGAGTTTGACACGATTATGGCACGAGAGAGGGGGAGCGTCAGAGTTTCCATGGGATGGACCCTCGGCGTTACGCACGCGAGATCTTCTGCTGATTCATTTCGTCATGCTGCTACTAGTAGTACTACATGTCTTTTGATTTGGCTGGCGCCTGCAGACTGCAGTTGAGTTTACTGGTTGTAGCATTCACATAAGAATGTTTTTGAATCCCTCTGGAGCGCAGGCAGCATTTTGGACGTTGTAGATCTGCGTGTGTGTGTGTAATCTTCATTCACGGGGAACTTGTTGTTGCGACTGTTGCAGTAGAAGAAACGGGCGAGGACAAGAAAGACAGGCTTGCATAGCCAGCTGCTGGAGTGAAGTGGAAGTGTGAACCACTCTAATCTCATGGAGGCTTGTCCCCACCGGCCAGGCGGCTCAGTGTCACTGTCACGGGCTCGCTGCCGCCTGGACCTTGTCCCTTCCCCACTGAAAGAAAGAAAGACTTTTAATACTCCCTTCGTTCATTTTTATAAATCGTTTTAGACAAGTGAAGTTGCGCTGTTTTGCACAATGTCTGAAACATCTACAAAGCCTTATAAAAATGAACAGAGAAGGTAAGCAAGATTAGATACTAATTAATACGTACCACTACTACCAAATAAACCTCATATCATAAAGAGAATCCATTCAGAAAAAGGAGCCTCCCCTCGGAAAGGAAGCTAACAACCAAGAAAAAAAGCAAGAAACAAACAGCCAATTCGAGATTCATTCCGTCGCCAATCACCAACCCCTTACCTTTGCCCCCCACACCACACCACACCACCGTCCTCCATCCCCGCCCTCACTCCGGAATTCAGACAAGGAAAGGAAATTACTGAAGAAAGCACGCGAGGAGCTCCTCCAAAGCACGCACCGCCAATCTCTCTCGAAAGAGGAGAGGAGAGGCAATCCCCTTCCCTTCCCTTCCCAGCAGGAGCAGGACAAGCTGGACGGACAATGGGGGCTAGGAGCAGAGGAGGCACAAGCAGCCTGCTCCTCCTCTCGCTCCACCTTCTCTGCCTCCATTCCTGTCTGCGCTGTAAGCTCTCGGTCTCTCTCCATCCACATACGCTTGCTTGCCACTGCGCTCTGTTTCTGCGCCTGCTAATGTTTGCCTGCAGGCTCGGTGACGGCGGCGGGCTCCGGCGACCCCTACGTCGGCGTGACGATCGGCACGGCGGTGACCAACCTGCTGTCCCCGTCGGACCTCGCGGCGTTCCTCCGCGCGCAGCGCATCACCCACGTGCGCCTCTACGACGCCGACCCACGCCTGCTCTCCGCGCTCGCATCGTCCGGCGCCACCGCCATCGTCGGCGTCCCCAACGACGAGCTCCTCGCGCTCGGCTCCTCCCCGGCCACCGCCTCCGCCTGGGTCGCCCGCCGGGTGCTCCCCTTCGCCGCCGCCAACTCCACCAGCCCGGGCCTCATCTCCGCCATCGCCGTCGGCGACGAGGTCCCCACCGCCCTGCCCTCCGCGCTCCCCATCCTCCTCCCCGCCATCCAGTCCCTCGCCGCTGCGCTCGCCGCCGCCAACCTCTCCTCAATCCCCGTCTCCACCCCGCTCCCTTTCTCCATCGTCCTCGAGCCCTTCCCCCCGTCCCAGGCCTACTTCAACCAGTCCCTCGCCAAATCCTTCCTCCTCCCGCTCCTCTCCCACCTCGCCAACACCTCCGCGCCGCTCATGCTCAACCTCTACCCCTACTACTCGCTGATGCAGAGCAGCGGCGTCGTCCCCGTCGACAATGCCATGTTCAAGCCGCTCCCGCCGTCGCTGGAGATGGTCGACCCCAACACGCTGCTCCACTACACCAACGTCTTCGACGCCATGCTCGACGCGGTGTACGTCGCCCTCAAGAACCTCAACGTCAGCGCCGGCATCCCGGTGCTGGTCACCGAGACCGGGTGGCCGTCCTACGGGGACCGCAAGGAAGAGCCGTACGCCAGCAAGGACAACGCCAACACCTACAACTCCAACCTCATCAAGCACGTCACGGAGAAGCCCGGGACGCCTATGCGGCCCGGCGCGCAGGCCAGCGTGTACATCTACGAGCTCTTCAACGAGGACCTGCGGCCGGGGCCGGCGTCGGAGGCCAACTGGGGGCTCTTCCACGGCAACGGCACGCCGGTGTACCTGCTCCACGTCACCGGGAAGGACGGTTTCTTGGGGAACGACACGACGGACCGGACGTTCTGCATCGCGGCGGACGACGCCGACGAGAAGGCGGTGCAGGCTGCCATGGACTGGGCATGCGGCCCCGGCCGGTCTGACTGCACGGCGATACAGCCCGGGGAGGGGTGCTACGAGCCCAACGACGTGCGGAGCCACGCCTCGTTCGCCTTCAACACCTACTACCAGTCGCAGGGCAAGGCCGGTGGCTCCTGCTATTTCCAGGGCGCCGGCATGGTCACCACCACCGATCCCAGTGAGTACTGCCACTTTCTGAATTCTGACGCATATAGATACTCCTACTAGATAACATTGCTTGAGAAATGAAATTTTCCTTGCTAATTTAGTGAGCATCGGTCGTTCTTGGGTTTGACATTTGATCATTCTCTCTGTTTGGTTTCCAATGGCAATTGGTTGTGTGTAGTTTTCTGCCATTCCTTTTTGGTTACTTGATTGCTCGCTTGGGATTGACAAAGACTTGGTAGCAATGCTTGTAGTCTCATGAACACTTATTCTCATGCTCGTGAGTGGCGACAGGGAGTGAGGAAGTGCACAACCTAAATTATCTGACAAGTGACTGCTTAGAGGTTTGCTCATTTGTCCCGTAGTTTCTCGCGACCCCCTTTAGGTCTTTAAAGACTTGCAACTGCTTATCGGTGTCGATGGTTGCATAGACAGCACAGTATGGCGCCAGACCAATTCAGGGTAGACGTATGTCAATAATGCAATAAGCCAGTGGAAGTGTTTTTCTTCCTGCTTCAATTTTCATTCATGTAGGAGCGACGCCATTGTCACGCCCCAAAAGTAGATGGCACTCATGGAAGACCATTCCTGAAAGTTGTTCGGTTTGTCTCATCATTGGAGATTGGCGACCACTTTGCAATTAGCATTTCCACGGCAAAGAAAGTTGCAATTAGTATTTATTCCATTGATATGGTTAGGAGAAGGGTTGCTTTTCCTTCTAATTCTAGGTAGGGGTGTGACTAGTGCAGCAGCCAACCAAGTGTGCTATCTGGTAGGAATTGTTACTTCGTGTCAAGGAAGGTATGACTTAGGTCCTCCGGTCGGGGCCTGATTAAGCCAGCCTCTTAGGCTTGGAGTATGACCGCTCGAGAGGATTGTTCAGACATGACATTTCTACGAGGCTAAATTGTGATCCTTTAGGTAACTCATTAGTGCTACGAAAAGGTTGGTTTAGAACAAACTACATCATTCATTTTGCAGCAGCATTTCTGAAGCTTGCCAATACACGATTCTGGTAACTCATCCGGCATCCGGGTCCCAGCTTTCAGAGACTTATGGATGAGATTTTGGTACCCATGGCCACTTAAGCGAAGCTGAGCTGGTTCTGGCTGTAGATTGTTTGATAGTACTCTGCCAAGTCTGCGAGTGCGAGAGCGCTCTGGGCGTGGAGCGTCTTGATCTGATTGGGGGCACGAGCACCCCCAGCCACAGTGCCATTTCACAAAGAGAAAAGGGGCGCCACAAGAGTGCAAAAAAGGAATCCCCTTTCTCGCATGTGAGTAGGAGCAACGATATGTTCACATCACATGCCAAGGCTACTACATTCGCACCTCGTCAGTCTTCACTCCCATCACTTTCCTCAGCTTTACCGTCTCATTCTTCTCACCAGGCTTATTTTTTTTACAAAAATATATATTCCCTGAATCTGTTACCTATGAAATTCTTGCCCAAGTTTTAATTTCTTAATAGGGCCTTCAGAATGTCATCTGAACTCAGTGGGGGAAATGATTGCTGTTTTACTTCTTCTCCTTTTGTTAAAGTATAATCATCACGGTTTTGCATGCATCTTCGTGCTTGTTTTTCGTAGTGTCAAATATGGCTGCATTGAATTGCTCTCCCGTTCAACATACTTCAAACTGTTGGTGGAAAAATGTTTCAGATAAAGGTCGCTACTCCTCAGAAAAGTATGGTCATGGCTAATTGTAAGGCAGTATAGGTCTCGCATACATTATGGCATGTGGCATGCTTCAAAAGCTAAAGCTGAGATCTGAGATCTTTCTTGTTACACATGATGACGTACGTGTAGATATTCCTGCATTGGTACGCACTGCATTTTCATGTGCAACCTACTCGGCTGGAGGTTTGAGCATTGTTGGGTAGCAACGGGAATCTTTGGAGTTCTGCCTTTTTGGGGGGCAATATCATTCCTTGCCATATTTGATACAGTATTACTCCTACTCAAAGTTTCGTCGTCATGCATAAATTGGCCCTCTATATAGAGGTGTCCATTTAACTGCTTTCGTGGCCTATGATCAACAGATGAACTGTGGTCAATAACATTGTTGACATCATGGTGCCTTGTTTAATCATGGTTCACGGATATTGACATAGAGGCCCTGGTTAGGAACTGAGGCACTCTTGGCCCTTGGATTGCGGTACCGTTACCATCTCACAAGAGTTTTTTATATTGAGCTAATGTAGCGAAACTGAAGTACTGAACTCCCGCTAGTTGCGGCCAAGTACGAACCTCTTTGGACAGTGGCTGTTGTCCTGAACAAAAGCAAGTTTGATAATGTTTTTTTGGATAAAATGTACTACGTACTACTAATATTTATGTTAGAGAAAAACTAAGGGAAAAGATGAAGTGCATGCTAGGATTTTTCAGATCTGGATGCCATCTAGACAGACCTTTTGAAATTCATAATACGGTTCAAGAGTCAAAGACAAAGTGTATCCATGCAAGTGGCCCATTGGAGTGTATGCGGGGAGCATGTATTGTTTGTCTGGTATGGGAATAGTATTATTATGGACACTTTCGTATGGTGTTCTCCCATTCTTCTTCCCTGGTTGGTTTTTTTACTCAGCAATGTTACAAAGTGCTGATGCGGATTAGCAGTTCGCTGGGGTCTGAACATTTAGTGTTTCTGTATCTAATCAACTTATATCTTTTTCTTAGGGAAATATTTGTATCTTTTTTGTAAGTGTCAATCAGTCATTGACTGGTACGAGAAGTACACCAAACAAAAGCTCTGTGTGTACTTGACTGACCTAGATGTTAGGACGCCAATGGGGATGCGGATGCTGTCACACATGGGCCCAGCAAATATTAATTATGTGGTCCTTAGTGCCTACAGACTGTTTCCTTTTTCAAACTGGTAATGTGTGCTACAAATACTACAAATTGTTCATACACGTGGAACTGAAGTTAGATTCAGGCTTCCAATATCATACAAGAACTCATTTCATACGTAGATTCAATTCAGTTTTGCAGCTTGTACTATTTACTAAATCTAGCATGGATTCATTCCTGCTTTTACTAGTAAAGAGGGATTGTTCTGATGGTAGATTTGTACTCTGTGTGTTTATTTACAGGTGCAAATAACTGCTAGCACACTGTTGAAATTTTCTTCATGTTCTCTTACCTATGTTCAGAAATCACATTCTTTTTCCAGTCTCATCTGAGATATTACACATTTCTAGAGTAGCTTATTTTGTTCAAATATTTGACTACTCTTATCAGCTATCACTGTATCATATATTGCCTCAAGGTAGTTAACGGACAAGGTGATAGCAAATTGCGCTTTCATGTTGATGCATTGTCTAAATTTCATGCTAATGAGTTTGCTAGGCTGCTTTAATCTTTTACTAGTATTACTTTCAGATTAACGCTGAAGGTCCTTTCTGATTTTCTAACCAGTCGATACATTTTGTTGTACAGGTCATGATAGCTGCATCTTTGTTGGAAGGTACATTTCTGAAATTTTTATTGAAATGTCTGAAAGATCTTATACTTCATTATTTAAGATATGTCCAAGCGATTTTGTATGCCACATAATACAAGTAACCTGGGTTAGAGTCCTTTGCTAATTAAGGAAATAGATAATTTTGATTTGCTTTCAAGTCTTTCAGTAGAATACTTACCAAGACATAATAGAACCCCTGGAATTAAAGAACTCCGAATTCCTACTAGAGCTTGAGAATGTGACGACCAACTTAAATTTCTAAGACTAGAAACTTCTTATCTGAGTCACAAATTCATAGCCAACTCTATCTTCTCAATTTCGGACATATCTTTAAATAGTGAAGTATAAGATCAAGCCACAATTTTCACCAAATATGGACTTCTTCTGATGCTGTATATTCATGCAGTAAATTGTATAGCAACGTCACCAAATCTGACGGTGCAAACACAACCACGACGCAGACAAGTGATGCTGAAGGATCTGCGGTATGGAGACTGAGAACAGGAAGGGAGAAAGGTTTCTTGTCCGTCCTCCGTTTGCTGTTGAGCCTGATGGTGATGGTTATCATGACGAATTCAAACTTTTGGACATAGCAGAAACGTGTTAATTGAAGAGAATTAGAATTTTTGGAATGACATATTAGAGGTGGGGGCGGTGGTTGTATGTTTAGTGATTCTTTATTGTTAGATAAGCATCAATAAATTATTCTTATTTCTCTCTTCGAGATGCTTGATATGCTGAAATTTCAAACATCACAAGACATCCGTGATGTGAAGTGACCTGACTTGTCGCAAAATGTATATCACAATCTGATTTTTGCGATGAATGTAGTACATGCTTAAGATATCGGTTAAAGAACAAGAAGGACGAGCTTCTGTGGTGTGGATGCAAGTAGGCCTTTCTCAAATTCGTTGGAACGACCTTCTTGGATCCGTTAGACACGAGAATGCACGTAGTCAGCGGCGGATCTAGGATTTGAAAATGCGAGGGCAACCATTAACTAACATTCCAATGGATAATTCATTTCTTACACAACACCAAAGTTAATATGATGGACAAGCATTACACTAGTAAAATAAAATTATAATTTGTTTGTGGGGGCCATGGCCCCATTACCCCACCCCTAAATCCGCCACTGCACGTAGTACATCATGGCTTAACATGTCCAGTTTTTTAACTATGGTTTGGTCACCAAATTTTTTAAACTATGGTTTAGCACCAAATTCTATAGTTCGAAACCCCAAAACACATCTTATTTTTCAGTTCTCACTCGAGTGCGTGTGCATGCCACCGGTTCAACCCCGACTTGGTTTTCTCCCGGTTCGTGCAAAAAGCGAGTTCAACCCGTTATCTCTGGTCCATTTGCGGGGCGGTCCAGAGAGCTTAAGAAACCACATGCCTTAAGCGCTAGTATAAAAAGGCAAACATTTTTAAGAAACTACATGTCTTAAGCATTTTTGCTTAAGGAACCAAAAATATATTAAACATGTTTCTGATATATAAAAAATGTACATGGTGTATGGGGAAAAAACAATATATGTTTTTTAAAATGTTCTTCAAAGAGGTTTCTGATGTATATGAAAAATGTTCAAAGTGTATGAACAAAAGTAGAGATCAAAACATATGTTTGGAAAAACTAATCATGTATTTAAGAGATGTTAAACATATATAAATTTATATATTTATTGCAACAATTTAAAATGTGTATGAAAAAGCAAATAGCCATCAAAACATATGTTTGAAAGAAAGTTAATCATGTATTTGAAAAATGTTAAAGATGTATACGAAAATTTTGGACTTGTGTAAAAAAATCAAAGAAAAAACATAGAAAACCAAAAAAGGAAGAAAAGGTGAAAAAGAAAAGAAAATAATCGGCTGAAAATCAAGAAAAGAAACAAAGAAAACCAATAAAAAGGAAAAAACAGAGAAATACCAAAAAAACAAAGAAAACAACAAAGAAAAAGCAAAACGAAAAAAATGGGTCAAAACCAGACAAGTATAGCTATCTGACAAAAAGAATTGATGTACAACCAGCGAATGAACATGTTGACTATAAACTGATTGTTGGGTCGGCCTATTTGTAGGATTGAGGCGTGACAAATTATATTTCAGCACAAGTGACACAGCGAAATTACTAATTTTTTGTTAACATTGTTTGTTTTGACGTTGCTTACCACATACATCATATGATACGAAATCACTAATTCAGAAGTACTCTTTGCAAAGATCACTCCCATCTTTCCGGGTTGTGACAAGTGGCGTGCATGCAGTGCGCCACTTGTCGCAACCTGTGAGTTTTTTCTTTTTCACAGATTTGTTTATCCAAAACCTTTTATCTTTTAAATCGTGCATCCAAATCTTGAACGATTTTAACCGTTGGATTTCCGGCGTTGAGATCTTTAAAACTAGATCCCATGTTGATAGGTTTTCATGAACTTTTTTTCACGAATAAAACTGACGAATAACCCCAAACCGGGAGCATTTTTTTCTTTCCGAAGAGGCACAATTGTGCCTCTCACGGAAGCAAATCTGTGCCTTCACAAGAAGTAAATCCACTCCTTTCATGAAAGGAAAAAAATTCAAGAGGCATGATTATGCCTCTCGTGGAAGCAAATCCGTGCTTCCACCAGAAGTGAATCAGTGCCTCTCGCGGAAGTAAGAAACGCTTTTCCCCCTTTCGCGAGAGGTACGACTGTGTCTCTCGCGGAAGCAAATCCATGCCTCTCACGGAAGGAAGAATAAAAAAATTCTCATGCCTCTCGCGGAAGAAAATTCGTGCCTCAGCAAGAATTAAATCCGTGCCTCTCGCCTTTTTTTCTTTTGTGAGAGGCAGGGCTCGGAAGCAAATCCATGCATCCAGTAGAACTAAATTCATGCCTCTCGTGAAATAAAGAAGAAAAGAAAATTATTTTTTTTCTTTTTTGAGAGGCACGACGTGCCTCTCACGGAAGCAATTCGTGCCTCCACGAGAAGAAAATCCATGCCTCTCGCAGAAGGAAAAAAAGAAAGTGTGTTTTTTCCCTTTTGTGTGAGGCATGACTGTGCTTCTCACCTAAGCAAATCCGTGTCTCCATGAGAAGTAATCCGTGCCTCTCGCAGAAGGAAACAAACATGTTTTTTCGTGATTTGTTTCTATTTTTTTGTCCAAAATATTAAAAAAACTAGGGAAAACCGAAAAGCCAAAAAAATCGAAAAAATTTCATCTAAAAGCTTAAGGGAGCACCCAGAGCGTGACACGTGGTGGCGGCTGAGAGCGTGCTAAGTGGCGCGCTCCCAGCACACCGAAAGTGACCCTTGCGTGGGCTCCCCAAGGAGTACCCGCTGATTAGTTTTTTTAGTGGACCCGCTGATTAGTTGCTCTCATGACACAGCGAGGGGGGGGGGGAGCTCCTATACGGCGCATAACACGCTGCGAAGGAAGCGAACACGCACCCTCGGCTCCCCCTTCGCGTCCTTCTGGGCCGGCTCATGTGCAGGCCGGGCTGCCGCCTGTTTTTAAATTTTCTTTTCCTTTTGTTTTTCTCACTTTCAACAATTCGGGATATCAAAAAGTTCTAAATTTCAGAAAAAGTAACTAATTTTGAACAAAACAAACATTATTTCAAAGACCTGCTTGGGAATTAAAAAAATGTTGACGAATTTGTAAAAAAACATTCACAAATTAAAAAAATGTACATGATTTAAAAGATGTTCATGATTTCATAAAAATGTTCATGAATTCAAAAAATGTTCATGATTTCAAAAAAGAGTCTTGAATTTAGAAAATCTTCATGATACAAAAAATGTTCATGATTTAAAAAAAATGTTCGGGAATACGAAAACATGTTCATCATTTAAGAGAATGTTAACAAATATCTCAAAAATGTTTACACTTTCAAAAACATGTTCGTGAGTTTTAAAAATATTGATGATCTAAGAGAATGTTCACGAATTTAATAAAACAAAACCACAATTTCGAAAAAATATTCACATATTTAAAAAACATTCTTCATTTAAAAATGTTCATTATATAAAAAATCGCGAATTTAAAAGATTTTCGCAAATTGTAAAACAAGAATAAAAATGCAAACATAAAAAGAAAAAGTATCAAAAATAAAAAAGGAAAAGGAAAAGAAAGAAAAAAAACAGAAAAATCTGATTCAGGTAAGGTTCTGGAACCTTCCCAAATCCTGTTTGGGTGAAACCCCGAAATGGGCCGGCCCATAGAAGCAGCAGCGCGCGAGGGGGTTACGCGCTATGTCGATTGCCAGCGACCTACCCGCTATATAGGAGCTCCTATTCGGCTCTTCAGGTGTCAGGGAAGCTCCATGGTGCCCACGCGCCAACGTGCAGTGCTAGTGAATTCTATTATAGCGGAAAAAAGACCAAAAATATTGTTGTTGCGGTGATTCAAACTCGTACAACATTCATGTACACGTTAGGCTAACCACTAGAGCTACCTGCTACTGCTGACCAAGAGTAGTGTGAAATACTTAGGAACAAACTATAGCCGCACTATGATAAAGTTCGGGAGTTCATAGATTTCAAAAAATGCTCACAAACATTCAAAGAAAATCAGGAATTTATTTCAAAAAGGAAAAAGTTCACGTATTCAAAACAATTCATGAAAAAAAAGGAAAAGTTCACTAATTTGAGAAAAAAATCATAAATTTCTAAACTATTCATAGATTTGAAAATTTTGAAAAAGTTTATGGAAATTGAAAAAACTTCACTAATTTGAAAAAAGTTCATGGATTAGAAAAGTTCCTTGTTTTTCTTTTTTGGATTTTTCTTTCCTTATTCCTTGTTCTTCTCTATTTTTTCCACCTTACCTTTTTTTCACATTTTTGCTAATTTCCATTTCGAATTCGCGAACATTTTTTTGTTCATCAATTTCAAAAGTTCTCATCAATGAAAGAAAATGTTCATGATTTCAATAAATATTCATCGAATTAGATTTTGTTCATCTGATTAAAAAAATGTTTACAGAACTAAGAAAATGTTTGTAAACTTTGAAATTTGTTGCTCGATTTCAAAAAATGTTCCTCAAATTCAAAAAATTCATGCGTTTTTTTCAAAAAAGATGTTTTTGATAAAATACTGTTCATCAAGTTAAATAAATGTTCATGAAATACAAAAAATGTTCATCATTATTAAAAATGCACATACAAAATTGTTCATCAAAATAAAAAAATATTCATTCTTGTGAAATCGTGAACATTTTTTGAATTCAAGAACTATTTTCGAATTCCGTGAACATTTTTGATGATCGGGACTTTTTTGAAATCTAAAAAAACAGAATGAGCCAGTCCAGAAGGCCACGCAGGGGTGGGGGGGGGGGGGTGCGATGCGCCGCTGCGGTTTCCCGGAACGCGGGTCGCGTAATAGGAGCTCCCAAGTGACATATAACCCAGCCGAGCGAATGGGGTGCCAACCAACCGAGCGAGTGCCTATTAGCCAGCCCGCCCACCCATGCAGACCCGTGAGCGTTGGTTGGCCAACCAACGATGGTAAGCGCCAAGGAGGAGGACTCCAGAGCGACTAACTAGTGGGCCAACCCAACATGTGGATCTCCAGCGGTCAGTCGAGAGCGCGCCATGCGCCAAATCACCCCCACTTGTCACACGCTGGACACACCTGCGGGAACGCATACTTTTTATTTCTGCGCGCATTTTGGGATTTCTTTCTTTTGGGAGTTTTGAATTTTGCTTGTTTTCCCAGGTTTTCATGAACTTTTTTTTGTTTTCTTGCGTGAAGCACACAGTGTGAAAACACACTTGTGATTCACGGTGAAGCACAACTGTGTTTTTCCGAAAAGCGAAAAGCACAACTATGCTTCCGTTTCCAATTTTCATTTGTTTTCCTTTTTTGCTGGTTTTTATTTCTGGTATTTTCTATTTTTTAAGTTTATCCAAATCTATTAATATGGAATCTTGTTTCAAAGATCTCAATATTGGAAACACAACGAGGAAAACAGTTTGTGATTTGGACACGTGATTTAGGTGATAAAATATTTTTAAAGACGAATGAACAAATAAAAAACTCCTAGGTTATGAAAAATATCATACATGCAATGAGTCACTTTAACCATAGGAGGAGGTGGGAGTACTTGTTGCGAAAGGCACCATCCTTCAAATACATGATCTTCATTTTTCTTTTATTAAATATTTTTAACAGTTTTTTGAATACATGGTCAACATGTTTTTCAAATACACAAGTCGACATTTCTTGTATACACAAGCTACATTTTTTAATACTTATTTTTTTCAAATACATGAGCAATATTTTTTAAACATATGTTTTGAAGCCTATTTCCCTTTTCATACACATTATAAAATTTTCATATACATGTATAACTTTTTAAATATTTTTTAAATACATGATGTACATTTTTAATACAACAGGAACATTTTTATATCCATGTTTAGCATTTTTCGAATGTATCACTAAATTTTTAATTTTTAATTTTTTATGTCTACTTGTTTCCATACACCTTGTGCATTTTTGTGTACATCAGGAACAATATTTAATATATGTTTTAATGTTTTTCCAATACATGTTTAACATCATGTCAACATATATTTTGATGTCAGCTTTCTTTCATACACGTTGTACATTTTTTCGTATACATTAGAAACATTTTTGGTAGACAGTTACCAATTTTCAAATTCATGATTAATATTTTATAAAATTTGATGTAAAGTTTTTTTGTATTATATATATTTATAATATTTTCAAATATAATTCAAAGTAAAAAAGAAATCAGAAAACACAAACATAAAAGGCGAAAACACAGGAAAACAAATTAGTGCTTCATGCCCCGCGCGCTGGGCTGGCCCATTAGCGCAGGGGCTTTAGGCGAGGTATAGGCGCGCCCAATATACAGGGCCGACTTTGGTGCGATGGTGCGATGCGAACTTCCCTGCTGCCCCTATCCTACGGTTTGATCATGTCGTGATAACTGAGATCCCACCTCCATGGACGTTGTTTTTAATTGAACAGACGAGGCCATGTGCGAGGTGTGATGCGTTTGTGCCGGGCGTTCAGCAACGGCCTTCTATTACACCTGACGCGTTTCGGTGCGGTCACGCAGCTTTGCTCCACCTCTAATCCATCCTTCACGCAGGATCGATACATGTTGATCCAAACTGCTTGTACTCCCTCGGGCTCATAATATACTAAACATAAAGGCAACTTTGCCGCGCCCCGCCCATATTGACAACATATAATAAATTTATTTATAAAAATCTAAACAGTACAAACATTCAAGTAATTTTGAACGTTTTTTTTGATTTTTTCAAGAGTACGCCTAGGCGTACCATAACTTTATCGAAGGCAGAATTGTAAGTATAAGAAGACTGCCGTTCGCTACGAACAACGAGGGCAGCACAAACACCACCAATGATCATACAATGCTACAAAGCACAAGCGCCTGCCCTAACTGAAAACAACACCGCGTCTCGACCCACACCGGCACCTCCGAAGACCAACTGCTCCCACTGAACTTTGCTTGTCGATGCATCATCCACCCTGAATGCCGAAGAGGAGGTGGCAGGTAAATGGCAGGACTTGATTCGATCCGAAGAAGACATCATCTTGGAAGCACCGGCGACGGCCGTGCATACTGCCAACGAGGAACGAAGCTGTGTCTTCTTCTTCTTCTTCTTCTTCTTCTTCTTCTTCTTCTTCTTTTATTTTGCTTGTTTCTTATCTCCATTTGGTCTTTTTGGCTTGGAGTAGGCAACTGAGTTTGGTGTAGGGCTCCTCTTACCGCCATCACTTGATGCCTCCTCCTCCTCCTCCTCATAATCATCTAAATCAATAGTTCCCTTGCATTTCTTGCTCTCCTTGTTTCTTGCCCATAACCCACAGGTCCCAGGATCGAAACAATTGTGACGCCCGAAGAATCAAGCTACAGTAAACCTTTGCTAATGATGCCACATCACCTCGGTTGCTGTTGATAAAATCACGTTAGTTCAAAACGATTCAAATTCAAATTTAAAATATAGGCAAACAACAAAAGTTCTCAAATAATGAAACAAAAGTGCTTGGTGGGTGCCGAATATTACAAGGGTAATTATAGTAAAGAAAACATATTTTCAGAAAATGCCTAAATGATTTAAAATGAAATAAAACATAAAGGGAAATAAATAAAAGAAAAAGGGAAAAGAATAAAACAGAAAAACAAACCCCCCTAACCCTTGGGCCAACTGCCCAAATTGCCAACCGACCGGCTCAAAAGGCCCAACCGAACCTACCCCCACTCCCTTATCCCATAACCCCCGAAACCCTAACCCACTCCCCGTCGCCCCACACCCCATTCCCTCACTCCCTCGTCTGGATCTGGATCGGGAGGAGCCCGATCCCATCGCCCACCCCCTCGCGACGACCGCACCGCCCCTCGCCGTTGGACGTCGCCACGCCAGAGCTCCCCCGCCGGCCTGCTTCCTCCTCCCAGCTTCCACGTCGCCCGTCGTCCCCGTCGCCCCTCCCGGCCACGGTCCCTACTCACCGTGAGCTCCCTCCTCTCCTCGCCGCTCATGCTTGTTGTCGCGGTCCCAGTGAACTTCGCCCATGATTGACGCTCCGGCCAGCGTCGAGGCTCACTTCGCGCCGTGCCTTCGCCCATGACCCCTATTTGCGTTGCGCCCGGGCCTTCGGCCTCTTCAGCGCCAGCCGCCCCTACTACGGCCGACGAGCGTCGTGGCCGCGGCTCGCCTCCGTGGTAGCAGCGTCATCGCCCGCTTGCCTCCTCTGCTCGGGACCGCCCATGGCCACCCATCGCTACTGACCATCTGCGCCCCGCCTTGACCGGCCCCGCTCTAGTCCCTCCTTCTTCGCCGCCGTGACCCGCTTTCGGCCCTCGCGCCGTCCACGGGCGACCGCACTTCTTCTCCGCCACCTGCGGCGAATACGCTGCCACAGCCGCCTCGCCCGCCTACGGTCACTTGCCGCTGACCTCACTGCGCCCACACTGGCCTCCGCGCCTCACTGTCCGTGACCGCGCCCGTTAGCCTGCCTCGCTGGTCGCGCTGACACTCGGCATGCCCGTCTTGGCCGTTAGCTCTGACGCCCGAACGCAAGGCCCACAGGGCCTATGACAAACAGGCCCGGCCCGAGCGTTTAAAATAATAATAATAATAATAATAATAATAATAATAAATATAATAATAATAAATAATAAATTTAATTAATTAGTTAACTAAATTAATTAAGTTAATTAATCCTACTTAATTAATCTAATTAACCTATTAGTCTAACTAAGCAATAATTAGTTTAACCTAACCCTAATTAACTTAACAGTGTATGACAGGTGGGTCCCACTAAGCCCACCCGTCAGTTTGACCCAGTCAACCTCTGTTGACTGCTGACGTCATGCTGACATCAGCAAACACTGTTCTGGATAATGTTGCATTAAATTAATTAAATAAATCCTGAAAATGATTTAAATCTTTTAAAATTAATAGAAAATAAACCGTAGCTCAGATGAAAATACTTTCTACATGAAAGTTGCTCAGAACGACGAGAAGAATCCGGATACGTAGCCCGTTCATCCGCCACGCGTCCCTATCATAGAGAACCTGCAACATTTCACCTCCGGTTCATCTGTCCGGAAAAGCGAAACACCGGGGATACTTTCCCGGATGTTTTCCCCCTTCGTCGGTATCACCTACTACTGCGATTGGGCACCCCTAGCAACGCTCATTGTCATGTCATGCATCGTCATGCATTTGTTTGCATTGTATTTATTGTATCTTCCCCCTCTTCTCTCGCTAGACACCGAGACCAACGCCGCTGCTACCCAGTTCGACTACGGAGTTGACAACCCCTCCTTTTTGCCAGAGCAACCAGGCAAGCCCCCCCTTGATCACCAGATATCGCCTATTCTTCTCTATACTGCTTGCGTTAGAGTAGTGTGGCATGTTACTGTTTTTCGTTAATCCTATCCTGATGCATAGCCTGTCCTTGCTACTCTTTGTTGTTACCTTTACCGCAATCCTACATGCCTAGTATAGGATGCTAGTTTTCCATCGGTGGCCCTACATTCTTGTCCGTCTGCATGCTATACTATCGGGACGTGATCACTTGGGAGGTGATCACGTGTATATACTATATACTTTATACATGATACATGTGGTGACTAAAAGTCGGGTCGGCTCGAGGAGCACCCGCGAGTGATTCACTTGATTGGGGGCTGAAAGGACCTTTGTCCCAACGGCCCTCTGTGTGGATCTTTGTGGCGGAAGCGTCGAGGCAGGTTGAGACTACACAGGTGAGAGGTGGGCACAGCCTGTTGGCGTTCGCGGATACTTAACACGCTTATCGAGATCTTGGTATTTGATCTGAGTTGGGTCGTTGACCTTATACGCACTAACGGCCACGTGGGACAAGATATGGGCAACCGGCGTCGTGGTATCAGCCGAAGCATTTCGTGACGTCAGCGACGGCGGTAGCGCGGATTGGAACGCACGCTAGGCTAGGTCTTCTTCCGGCTGCGTCACATAGCGTCTTGCGGGTGTGCTAAGAGGCGATGGGCCCGGACCCACAAGCGCTTAGGTTTAGATCGGCGTCTTGACCTCTCTGTTGTGCCTAGGTGGGGCTGCGGCGTGTTGATCTTCAGCGGCCGGGCATGACCTAGAAAAGTGTGTCCGGCCAAATGGGATCGGCGTGTCGGGTAATGTGGTGCACCCATGCGGTGATTAATCTATTCGAATAGCCGTGATCTTGATAGCAGGACGACTTGGAGTTGTACCTTGACCTTATGACAACTAGAATCGGATACTTAATAAAACACACCCTTCCAAGTGCGGATATAACCCGATGATCGCTCTCTAACGAGGCAACGAGGGAGGATTGCGGGTAGGATTATGCTATGCGATGCTACTTGGAGGACTTGATCTACTCTCTTCTACATTATGCAAGATGCAGGCTGCGGAAGCGTAGTCTTGACGGGATTAGTTATCCCCTCTTATTACGGCATTACGTAGTTCGGTCCTTGATATGGCCCTTACACATATACCCATGCATATGTAGTGTAGCTCCTTGCTTGCAGTACTTTGGATGAGTACTCACGGTTGCTTTCTCCCCTTTTCCCCCTTCCTTTTCTTTACGGTTGTCGCAACCCGGATGCTTTGGAATCCGAGAGCGGACGCCACCATCGACGACAACTCCTCCTACACTGGAGGTGCCTACTACTACAAGCAGCCCGCTGACGACGACCAGGAGTAGTTTAGGAGGATCCCAGGCAGGAGGCCTGCGCCTCTTTCGATCTGTATCCCAGTTTGTGCTAGCCATCTTATGGCAACTTGTTTAACTTATATACGTACTCGAGATATTGTTGCTTCCATTGACTTCGTCTATGATCGAGCACTTGTATTCGAGCCCTCGAGGCCCCTGGCTTGTATTATGATGCTTGTATGACTTATTTTATTTTTAGAGTTGTGTTGTGATATCTTTTCGTGAGTCCCTGATCTTGATTGTACACGTTTGCGTGTATGATTAGTGTACGATTGAATAGGGAGCGTCACAAGTTGGTATCAGAGCCGACTGCCTGTAGGAATCCCCCTTCAACTCCTTGGCCGAAGTCGAGTCTAGACATTACAAAAACTTTTACTAACATGGCTGTGTGCCTTACGGGCCCACGTCGCCATTGGGTGGTATTAGGATCTTTTATTCCTCGTCCTATACTCTGGGACTCTGATCTCTCTTCTATTCGGGTTAAATAATTTTGCTAAAAACAAAACTAACTTTAGGTTCTCGAAAATACTTTCTCCCGGAGAGCCCCTCACTCCCGATGATCGTTTGCTACACCAGAAGATTCCGAAGATACTCGCTGAAGTTCTCCCGAGACTTTGTGCCCACTTCTTTTGCAATTCCCTACCACCAATAAATCCTTATGGATAACTTATTACCCTTGCCATTTTTACATTCATCCCTAGCTGCTCTTGTTATTACAAGATGCATCGAATTGTTCTTTGACTTTTAAGAAACTTTTGAGCCATTGCATTGCAGATCTTTGCCACATGAATACCCCCTATGGATAATTCCTCACACTTACCGAGTATCCGTTCTTTCACCGTTGTTCATGTGTTTCACAATGGTCTTCGAAATGCTATTCGATCCTCCAAAATCCTTAGTAGCTTATTGCTCTTGCAATACTTATGCCTTGCATTGTGGATGCTTTCCATATGTCTGGCAATATTCGTTAGTATCCTTAGGCACCGTCATTTTGATCCTATTGATTCAACATGAGTGCGAATGCACGCAATCATCAGTTGATCCTTTTAAAATTATCTTTCCGACTCAGACGACATTTTAAACATGAGCTTGATCTCGACCAATCAAATTGTTGTCGATTTTACCCCTAAGCTTACTCAACTTATCCATCCTTAATCAGAGCGTTTGCTTCTGATCCTTTGATTTGGTAATCATAATTCCTTTACATGTGATCTTTGAATTAGTCAGTTCCTTCTATAATCCAATGCCTTCGCATTGTTTCTTCCCTCAGTTGTGTGCGATACTCACATCAGTTTCACTATGGACCGTCGGATCTTTTGTTGAAATATCATCCGACAAGTGTCCTTCGATACAAAAACCTCGAAGTTCTTTCCCTGATACATAATGCCTTAGGTAAATTGTATCCTCTGTTTTTGTCAACCATGCTCTACTATCGAGCCTGTGTTATTTACTATTGAAGCTTGTGGTATATGTTTCCACGATACCCTCACGGGTTGAACCTATACCTTCTCTAAAACCGTGTGAACCCGAAAGCTTTCATGAGTCATACTCTTCTGGTGCTTCGCTAGATAAAATTTCAACACCGCAACTTCTTCGAAGGCGAGAAGTGAATGAAAGGTTATGCATTCGAGAAGTGGGAGTCGACCTTGAACTTTGTGTTCATGCCCATGGACACGATGTAGAACTTATCATGGAAGCTGCTCGTAAAAATAATTACCCCCTTGTTAGAAGTTCATCTTGTATCCGTGGTTCGATCATTTGTGATTGTGGTTCCGTCCATAATTTCTTCCTTTGATTCCATTTCTCAGACAAGTTAAAGCACTTGTCTTCTATATATCAATACACCCCACTTCAACCTTTCATTTGATATGCCTTGGAGTATTATCCCCCTGGTATCTCGAGGATATCATGCCATTGCACTACATCTTATGAATTTGTGCTGGAGTAATACCTTTCCCTATCAAAGTCACTCCACGAGTTCTGGGTTGTCATCAACCGAGAACATCGATAAGTGAATTGATTCCGTGCTCCGACCTTTGATACGATAACTCTAAGTAATTTTCGTTGCTTATGAGTTTAATAATCCTTCTAAGTCATTCCTAGCCTGGTTGGCTATATCATTATCGTGCTAAATTTTAACCGTGCCACCTGGTCCTTCCTGGAGCACAATTTTCGACGATGAGCTAAGCTTGATATTCCTCGTCATATCATTACGCCTTGAACATCAAGCTTGATTCCGTGTTTGTGCCATACCCGTGGTTCCAATAACTTTTTGCTTCATCATTCAGATGACTTGATGTCATCGCCGATCAGTTACATCTTCTCGAAACCTCTCGACAAATGTGTCGTGATCATCATCAACATTCTGAGGTCTTCCAAGATATCTATCGAATTCTTGATGAGAAATAGCATCCTTTGCCCTCGATGATTTGGGTTATCATCCACAACATTATTGCATTCCCTCCAACACAAAACTTGTTCCTGTTTTGCGTTGTACCTCGAGTTCCCTGCCACCCAGCAATTGTTCTTCTTTACTCGAAACATTACCATCTCGTATGTCATCAATGTTGTGAGAATTACACCACCTCTTAAGAATTTGTGATACAGTGATGCTTCCCACCATCACCATTCTTTATTGGTCCTCGTGTTGATTCCAACCAGTGTACCAACAAGTGAACGGTGCTGTTTGAATTCTGCCCTTCTAGCAACCCTATTGTTTGAAGTTAATGGTCGGCCGTTCATTCTTGGACTATTGATTATTGAATCACCATTCTGACATTGGTCGTGCAACCCAACCCATATTTTAGGCGCACCTTTCAACCAATGTTTAATTGTGTATGTTTTCCTCAAGCATACCTCGTTATATAATTTGATCTGAAAAATGTTATCTCCTTGTTCACCTAATTGTGGAAATCCATCTTTTGGAAATCCCAATGAATTGTCGCTGAGTTCATCAGCCACCTCCTCACCCTCTCCTTGGTTTAATGATGAACTCATGATTCGAACTTGCTTCCATAGTTTATTTCCGAGAATCTTGCAACTCCATCACGTCAAATTGAGTTGCACCCTTCCTTCTCGGGCATCATGAGTGCGAGGTATCCGACACCAATCAGATCCAAATCTCGGGTCAGATATGATGGTTTGAACATATTTCCATGAGTTTTAACATTGGTCTTTATATGACCCGGTAAGGTGATGTCATGCCTAGCACACCTGGCTGGGGAACCCATTGTTATAATACCCCCTCTTTTCAATAAGGTTAGCCATTCTTCCATAAGGAAATTGTAAGACTTATTCTATAGGATGTTCCTGATGGATCCTTTGTGAATACAAAGTCTGACCTTTGCTTGCAAACCATGTCAGTGCTATCTCGAAGCATGTCCATGGTACTCCGTTCAACAAAAACATTTGAAGCCCAATGCTAAATGTTCCTGCTCGATTATCCAAACACCGTTGTATGGGTAATGTCATGAAAATTCTCTCCCCTACCTAAAGAGTTTACTACATTATATCCTGTCATGGATATCATGCTCTGCTCGTCCTTCCGAAGGTTATACCTTTGAAATATGTGTTTAAACACATTTTCCTTTCCATTGTTCTGTTTAATCTGATAATCATATTTTTTTTCCATTTGTTGGCTTGACGTTTCTTGTGATCTATATGATCTAGGCAGTAATATTCTCCTGCTTAGGTAAACACCTCGGTTTACAACCCTGTTAGTGTGACCCTGTTACAATTGCTGACGACATCCTAGTAACCCCCGATGGATGAGGACATTGCCTATTAGTCCGCCTCGTTCAACGAGCATGAAAATGGTCCTCGTCGTCCCTCGCCCTTGGTACCGACGTTGTTGCCGACATAAATGACAGGCTATCCTCTGACATGCCTTGCTTACATGATCACGCAAGATGTCACCACTCCTTTTACTTTTAACCCACATGGTGGGCCCATAACCCACAGTTCCACAGGATTGAAACCTGACTCTCCTGTACACCCCCTGTTCCCAAAGTTATTCCTCGCGCGTGGCCTCGTATGTAATTCACGGGCCACCTTCCTAGTGCTCTATTCTGGTATCAGACGCAATACTTACTCTTGCACATCTGAACCCCTTTCTCACTCTGGTTCAGACTTCGAGCAACTATCTATCCGCTTGGAACCTCTTATTGTACTTTCGTACCTTACTCTCGATGTATTTTATATGCTCAAATCGAGAGATAATCATATGATCATTCATGGGTTAACCCCAGATTGTTTCCCTCATAAGCATTCTGTCATAGCCGAGTTGTCCCTTACCTATTCGTAAGTACGTTGGAGTTCCCGAAGAAAAGGGTGACTTCACCATGATGATCTGAAGCAAGGAAATGAAGACATCAATGTAATGAATCGACCTCTTCGAGGAAAGCAACCAAGACCGAGAAAAACCGTTAGAATTTCACAACCACAAATTTCCCCCTTACACCGCTTCTTAAAACTCAGGACGAGATTCCTTGTAGTGGAGGAGAATTGTGACGCCCGGAGAATTAAGCTACAGTAAACCTTTGCTAATGATGCCACATCACCTCGGTTGCTGTTGATAAAATCACGTTAGTTCAAAACGATTCAAATTCAAATTTAAAATATAGGCAAACAAAAAAAGTTTTCAAACAATGAAACAAAAGTGTTAAATTGGGTGCGAATATTACAAGGGTAATTATAGTAAAGAAAACATATTTTCAGAAAATGCCTAAATGATTTAAAATGAAATAAAACAGAAAGGAAAATAAATAAAAGAAAAAGGGAAAAGAATAAAACAGAAAAACAAACCCCCCTAACCCTTGGGCCAACCGGCCCAGCTGTCGGCCGGCCAGCCCAAAAGGCCGAACCAACCCCCACTCCCTTATCCCATAACCCCCGAAATCCTAACCCACTCCCCGTCGCCCCACACCCCACTCCCCCACTCCCTCGTCTGGATCTGGATCGGGAGGAGCCCGATCCCATCGCCCACCCCCTCGCGACAACCGCGTCGCCCCTCGCCGTTGGACGTCGCCACGCCGGAGCTCCCCCGCTGGCCTGCTTCCTCCTCCCCACCGGCGTGCTTCCACGTCGCCCATCGTCCCCGTCGCCCCCTCGACCCCCGCTACCACGGTCCCTACTCCCCCACCGTGAGCTCCCTCCCTCTCCCTCGCACGCTCATGCTCGTTGTCGCGGTCCCCGCTGAACTCGCCCGCGGTTGACGCGCTCCGGCCGCATCCGAGGCTCGCTCACCGCGCCGTGCCCGCGCCCGCTGACCCCTGCTAATTGCGCCCGGGCCGCGCTCGACCTCTTCACGCGCCGGCCCCCCAGCCCCCGGCGACCGCCTCCGCCTCCCGCGGCCGGCCGACCCGAGCGCCGTGGCGCCCGGCCGCGCCTCCGTGGGCAGCGTCGTCGCCCGCTTGCCTCCTCTGCTCAGGACCGCCCACGGCCACCCCATCGGCCACCGCGGCCATCTGCACCCGCCTTGCTGGCCCCGCTCTAGTCCCTCCTTCTTCGCCGTCGTGACCCTTTCGGCCCCCTCGCGCCGTCCCATGGGCCAGCCCGCACTTCTTCTACGCCACACACCGGCGAGCCACGCGCCGCCACAGCCCAGCCTCGCCCGCCTCTGGTCCGCTGCCTTCAGGCCTCACTGCGCCCCACCGCCTCCGCGCCTCCCACATCCGGCGACCGCTGTTGGCCTCTTTGAGTCGCGCTGACGAACTTGGCGCCACGCCCGTCATGCCTGCAGATTAGCTGCGGCCCGAACCGCATGGCCCCTGGGGCCTATGACAAACGGGGCCCAACCCCAGAACGTTTAATAATAATAATAATAATAAAATAATAAAAATAAATATAATAATAATAATAAATTTAATTAATTAATTAACTAAATTAATTAAGTTAATTAATCCTACTTAATTAATCTAATTAACCTGTTAGTCTAACTAAGCAATAATTAGTTTAACCTAACCCTAATTAACTTAACATTGTATGACAGGTGGGTCCCACTAGGCCCACCCGTTAGTTTGACCTAGTCAACCTCTATTGACTGCTGATGTCATGCTGACATCAGCAAACACTGTTCTGGATAATGTTGCATTAAAATAATTAAATAAATCCTGAAAATGATTTAAATCTTTTAAAATTAATAGAAAATAAACCGTAGCTCAGATGAAAATACTTTCTACATGAAAGTTGCTCAGAACGACGAGACGAATCCGGATACGCAGCCCGTTCATCCGCCACGCGTCCCTAGCATAGAGAACCTGCAACATTTCACCTCCGGTTCATTTGTCCGGAAAAGCGAAACACTGGGAATACTTTCCCGGATGTTTTCCCCCTTCGTCGGTATCACCTACTACCGCGATTGGGCACCCCTAGCAACGCTCATTGTCATGTCATGCATCGTCATGCATTTATTTGCATTGTATTTATTGTTTCTACCCCCTCTTCTCTCGCTAGACACCGAGACCGACGCCGCTGCTATCCAGTTCGACTACGGAGTTGACGACCCCTCCTTCTTGCCAGAGCAACCAGGCAACCCCCCCTTGATCACCAGATATCGCCTATTCTTCTCTATACTGCTTGCATTAGAGTAGTGTAGCATATTCTTGTTTTACATTAATCCTATCCTGATGCATAGCCTTTGTCCTTGCTACTCTGTTGTTACCTTTACTGCAATCCTACATGCCTAGTATAGGATGCTAGTTTTCCATCGGTGGCCCTACATTCTTGTCCGTCTGCTGTGCTATACTATCGGGCCGTGATCACTTGGGAGGTGATCATGGTTATATACTATATACTTTATACATGATACATGTGGTGACTAAAGTCGGGTCGGCTCGAGGAGCACCCGTGAGTGATTCACGGATTAGGGGCTGAAAGGACCTTTGTCCCAACGGCCCTCTGTGTGGATCTTTGTGGCGGGCGTCAGGCGAGTTGAGACTACTTGGGTGAGAGGTGGGCTGGCCCTGTTCGGCGTTCGCGGATACTTAACACGCTTAACGAGATCTTGGTATTTGATCTGAGTTGGGTCGTTGACCTTATACGCACTAACCGCCACGTGGGACAAGATATGGGCAACCGGCGTCGTGGTATCAGCCGAAGCATTTCGTGACGTCAGCGTCTGAGCGGCGCGCGCCGGATTGGACTGGAATGCATGCTAGGCTAGGTCTGCTTCCGGCCAGCGTCACATAGCGTCTTGAGTGTGCTAAGGCGATGGGACACGACCCACAATGCGCTTAGGTTTAGACCGGCGTCTTTGACCTCTCTGTTGTGCCTAGGTGGGGCTGCGGCGTGTTGATCTTCAGCGGCGGGCATGACCCGAGAAAAGTGTGTCCGGCCAAATGGGATCGGCGTGTTGGGTAATGTGGTGCACCCATGCGGTGAGTTAATCTATTCGAATAGCCATGATCTTGATGTGACGACTTGGAGTTATACCTTGACCTTATGACAACTAGAACTGGATACTTAATAAAACACACCCTTCCAAGTGCGGATATAACCCGGTGATCGCTCTCTAACAGGGCAACAAGGGAGGATTGCGGGTAGGATTATGCTATGCGATGCTACTTGGAGGACTTGATCTACTCTCTTCTACATGATGCAAGGCGGAGGCTGCGGAAGCTAGTCTTGACGAGATTAGTTATCCCTCTCTTATTACGGCATTCTGCGATTCGGTCCACTGATATGGCCCTTACACCTATACCCCTGCATATGTAGTGTAGCTCCTTGCTTGCGAGTACTTTGGATGAGTACTCACAGTTGCTTTCTCCCCCCCCCCCTTTTCCCCCTTCATTTTCTTTCTGGTTGTCGCAACCAGATGCTGGATTCCAGGAGCCAGACGCCACCGTCGATGACGACTCCTCCTACACTGGAGGTGCCTACTACTACAAGCAGCCCGCTGACGACAACCAGTAGTAGTTTAGGAGGATCCCAGGCAGGAGGCCTGCGCCTCTTTCGATCTGTATCCCAGTTTGTGCTAGCCATCTTATGGCAACTTGTTTAACTTATGTCTGTACTCAGATATTGTTGCTTCCGGTGACTTCGTCTATGATTGAGCACTTGTATTCGAGCCCTCGAGGCCCCTGGCTTGTATTATGATGCTTGTATGACTTATTTTATTTTTAGAGTTGTGTTGTGATATCTTCCCGTGAGTCCCTGATCTTGATCGTACACGTTTGCGTGTATGATTAGTGTATGATTGAATCGGGTGCGTCACAGATCTTCCATTTCTCTTCATTCTTCAACAGTTCATAGCAATGGGGCAACACAAATGCTCTCCCTTTCTTGACCTTGCATTTCTTGGTTTTCTTCTCTTCTCCCCGAAACAATTTTTGTGCAATAGTGAGCTACAAACAAAAGAACAAGTTACCACTTGAAACACAAAAGATGAAGCATGAATATGGAACATAAAGAAATGCCACTTATCCTATCACTATAATTAGTGCCACTTGGGTTTATCGTGTCAACCAACTTCATTGCCGCCACCCACTTTTGACAATCTTTGTTGATCGTCAACCACCAGGAGCGAAGAGATCTATCGGTGCACTCAATTCCACTCTTGTTGTGTCTATCAAAGAACTCTTTCATCCGAAACAAATATGTATCTCTACTTCGGTCACCTCCAATGTTGGCTCAATCGACACATGCAACCATGTGTTGCATAGCAAGACGTCTTCGTCAATGGTGTAGTTGCATGCCCTTCCTTTCGGTGCATCGATGATACCCTCACCATCCTCATCCACTTCATACTCATGCACTTCATTGGTTTGAGACCAATGAGAATTGTTGGAGCCAACACCCATAGTTGATATATATGTGTCATCATTGAAACTACAAAGTATGATAAAAGAATACTGATCAAGCAATCCATATGTATACATTTATCTAACAACAACAAAAAAGGGGGAAATCATACCCTGTGGGCATCAGCCGCCGGCGCAACAAATTGCGAGCTATCCGACGCTTCGGTCGGCGGAGGCGTGGCCGGACGCGCTGCAACACTCTTCCTCGGGCGCCTAGAAGCGCCATCCACTTTCTTCTTTCGGGACGCCATCGCCGTCTCCGCATTCGGTCGCTTGGAGACGGAGGCCCGTGGCTTCACGGCGGGCGGCAGCGTGACGCCACCCTGCGAGGTCGTCCGGGGCGCCATGAAAAGGCCGCGCGCGAGACCGTTGCTTGGAGGAGGAGGGGCGCCGGTGGCGAAGCCGAAGCTGGACTCCACGCTAGGGTTTGCGACAGCGGCGACAGAGGGGTCACGGGTATAGGGAGGGGTTGGAGGCATGTTGACGCGGCCTTCCATCAGTGGAATTTCACCGGTGGCGGCGTGGGGCCGGGCGGCCAGAGAGGTCAGGGCTGCAATTGGTCGATCGCGTGAAAATTGTCGTTGTCCAGTGTGCAGGAGCTGGCGCACCAAATACACAACGCACCACATACACAGCAGTTGGTCGCTCACGCGCAAACCAGTTTTTGGCTCGTATCCCAGCTAGGGCAGTCAGCTATAAAGTGACTGTATTTCTTGCACTTGAAGCACTTCATTTCCTTCGGAGGCAATCTCTTTGAAGGCTTGGATGATTCTCCTTCATCTTTGTTTGATAGAGTGAGATTTTGCCTTCGAGGTTATTCAGTCTCTCCATGAGTACTTCAAGTTCCCTTGTGATTGTTGATTTTCAACATCATCTTCTTCATCTTGAGAAGTACCATACTGAGAGAGAATTTCTCCTTTGCTTTTTGAAGAAGTTTCTGATTGAACATTTTCCAATTCCAACCTTTCTTCGTGAATCGTCAATAGCGTCATGACCTCGACATAGTGGAGATCTTCAATGTCTAGTCTTTCCTTGATTTCATCGATGATTGGATTGAAGGAAACATCAAGAGCACTTAGCAGCTTGTTGACCACATCTCTATCAATGATATCAGTAACTCCTCTTTGATGTAGCCTTTCAACAATGTTTGTCAGTCGATTAGTGAGTTCCATAGTGCTTTCCTTTCGAAGACTTCTAAAATTGGCGAACATGGCACGAAGCATGTCAGTATGAGATTCTGTTCGGAGGATCATTTCTTTGTGAACATTCTTGATGGCATCCCAGAGTTGCCTAGCAGTTTCACTATCTTTGAACCGAATGAATAACCCTCAGGAAATGCTATCGCATATGATGTCCTTTGCTTATGCATCCAGACGGATGTTGGCTTCATCTTTGGGAGTGGGTGTTTCTGGATGTTGAATTATGTACTCACTCTCCACAATCTGCCATAGCTCAGTACTAGTAGCTTGGAGCCTGATTCTCATTCTTTCTTGCCAATAGACATAGTCATTTTTATCGAAGATAGGAAACCTATCAGAGTGCGAGGATCTACCTGTGAACGACATACTCAAAACTCCAAGGTTGTTAGACCCTTAATAAAAAGAGATAGGGAGTACCTGCTCTGATACCAATTGTAGGGACCGAGAGTATATCTACTAGAGGGGGTGAATGGGAGATTCAAAAATTCTTTTGTATTTTTTGCATTTGGTCCAGACAGCGGAATGAGCTACAACAAAATGAAACTTAAGTAGGTATCCTATTGAGGAAAAAAATCTTTGAGATAAGAAGTAATGATAGCTCGAGTATAGTAGATAACGAGTTTTACTGTCACGATGGTAATGCAACACGTAAGCGATTGCAAAAGCATGAATGAAAACTAGATGTTAACACGAAGTAAATACAATCAAATGAGATTGCACTGGAGTACTGCATGAAATATAAGAGAATTATGCTGTAGATTACACACGAAGGATAAAAGATCAAATCATAGGGAGATACATGATAGTTGCTGAGCATGAAAGATAATTCTTGAATGAAATACAGGGTGAGTAAAAGGACTGGTGGTGCTCAATGGCGACAAGTATATTTGGTAGACCAGTTCGTCCTTCCGCCAAAGGACTACATCTGGTTGGAGGGACTTGTGATTGAACATAGGAGCAAACCCCTCCCCATCCTATTCTCTTTCAACTAGGAGCTGATTAGACTCTAGTTGATTTCACTCATGGTAGGATTATCGACAATCTCCAAACCTTTGACAGACTTCCTTCGCAAACCAAAATTATATTGGTTGCTGAAGATCTTGCCCGGTGAATACAAAAACTCTTCAACACTCGAGCCGACACCTATCCTTCTAGAGAGTGCGCAGCTCTCAAGAGTAATAGGTATAAGAACTCTAACTCAGAACTACTGTGATGCTCAACCACTGTCTATGTTTTGGTTCTTGGTTTTCTCTCGGTGGATTTTAAACTCAAATCACGCGAAGAGGGATGCTCAATCAATCTTCTCAGATATCTTAAACGGAGCAGCCAATGGACAACGTTGGAGCGGGGTAGTTATTTATAGCTGCAGCCTTCCCTGATGGAAAAAGACAAAAATGGACATGGCCGAACGACATGAGTCCAACGGTCAGAATTTGAGCATAATGGTAACATTCCTTGCGGAGCAAGAAATGCTAACCCCTCAGTCGAAAGATATCTCCTATAGCACCAAAGAACTACGTCTTCAGCAGACATGTAATCATTCAGAGCATAAAGAGATTTCTCTCATACTTGCATAGGTTTGGGCTAAGCATCATAGCGGATCTAAACTTCGAGAACCTATACCCCTCTTAATAGTACGGAGGTCCTAAGACTCAAGGAACAGAAGAAGAACAACAAACTGAATTCTATGTCTTCGCTTTGCCTTCAGTCTTCTCAGTCAATTTTCCACGAACGACCTCTGAACCAATTGCTTCACAATATCAATAGATTTTAAGTGGTGAACTTATTTACATCAATCTTCTCGCCAGAACAGCCTCGAGAGATATGACACGTCTTCTCTATATCTCAAATATCCTTCGGTGAAGTTCCTCGAACTTGACACCAAAGATGGCATTCTTCTTCACTTCTGCATGTACTATTTCTTTCTGTGTGCACTAGCAAACAAATCAGTCCACACCTATGATGGGGAACGTAGCAGAAATTCAAAATTTTCTACGCATCACCAAGATCAATCTATGGAGATTCTAGCAACAAGAGAGGGAGAGGATGAGCATCTTCATACCCTTGAAGATCGCTAAGCGGAGCATTACAAGAACGCGGGTGAAGGAGTCGTACTCGCAGCGATTCAGATCGCGGTTGATTCCGATCTAAGCACCGAACAACGGTGCCTTCGCGTTCAACACACGTACAGCCCGGGGACGTCTCCTCCTTCTTGATCTAGCAAGGGGAGAGGAGAAGTTGAGGGAGAACTCCGACAGCACGATGGCATGATGGTGATGGAGCTCGTGGTTCTCCGGCAGGGCTTCGCCAAGCACTACGGAGGAGGAGGATGTGTTGGAGGAGGGAGAGGCTGCGCCCGGGGAAGGTGCGGCTGCCTCTCTCTCTCTGACTATATATAGGGGAAGGGAGGAGGAGGCGCCCTAGGGTTCCCTAGGGGAGGCGGCGGCCATAGGGGAAACCCTAGATGGGTTTTGGCGCCCCCACCCCTAGGAAACTTGCCCCCAAAGCCGGGAGGCGGCTGCCCTAGGGTGGCGCCCCACCTCTCCAATTACGTGAGATGGGGTGGGAGGCGGTCAGCCCCTTAGTGAGCTGATGTTCCCTCTCCCCTTGGCCCATAAGGCCCCCAAAGCTTGTCGGGGCCTCCGAAACCCATTTCTAGGACACGCTGGTCATCACACAGTACCCCGGAACAATTCCGGACTCCAATACCCTTCGTCCAATATACCGATCTTCACCTCCGGACCATTAGGAGCTCCACGTCATGTCCGGGATCTCATCCGGGACTCCGAACAACCTTCGGTAACCACATACTATTTCCCGTAGCAACTCTAGCGTCACCGAACCTTAAGTGTGTAGACCCTACGGGTTCGGGAACCATGCAGACATGACCGAGACGTTCTCCGGTCAATAACCAACAGCGGGATCTAGATACCCATGTTGGCTCCCACATGTTCCACGATGATCTCATCGGATGAACCACGATCTCAAGGATTCAAGCAATCCCGTACTCAATTCCCTTTGTCTAGCGGTACTGTACTTGCCCGAGATTCGATCATCGGTATGCCGATACCTTGTTCAATCTCGTTACCGGCAAGTCTCTTTACTCGTTCCGTAACACATCATCCCGTGATCAACCCCTTGGTCACATTGTGCACATTATGTTGATGTCCTACCGAGTGGGCCCGGAGATACCTCTCCGTCACGGAGTGACAAATCCAGTCTCGATTCGCGCCAACCCAATGGACACTTTCGGAGATACCGTAGTACACCTTTATAGCCACCCGATTCGTTGTGACGTTTGGTACACCCAAAGCATTCCTACGGTATCCGGGAGTTGCACAATCTCATGGTCTAAGGAAATGATACTTAACATTAGAAAAGCTTTAGCATCTGAACTACACGATCTTTGTGCTAGGCTTAGGATTGGGTCTTGTCCATCACATCATTCTTCTAATGATGTGATCCTGTTATCAACGACATCCAATGTCCATGGTCGAAAGCTGTAACCATCTATTGATCAACGAGCTAGTCAACTAGAGGCTTACTAGGGACATGGTGTTGTCTATGTATCCACACATGTATCTGAGTTTCCTATCAATACAATTATAGCATGGATAATAAACGATTATCATGAACAAGGAAATATAAAAATGATAACTAATTTATTATTGCCTCTAGGGCATATTTCCAACAGTCTCCCACTTGCACTAGAGTCAATAATCTAGTTCACATCGCCATGTGATTAACACTCACAGGTCACATCGCCATGTGCCAACATCCAAAGAGTTTACTAGTGTCACTAAACTAGTTCACATCATCATGTGATTAAGACTCAATGATTTCTGGGGTTTGATCATGTTTTGCTTGTGAGAGAGGTTTTAGTCAGCGAATTACGCAACATTCAGATCCGTATGTACTTTGCAAATCTCTAGGTCATATTGTAAATGCTGCTTCCACGCTCCACTTGGAGCTATTCCAAATGGTTGCTCCACTATACGTATCCGGTTTGCTACTCGAGTCATTCGGATAGGTCTTAAAGCTTGCATCGGCGTAACCCTTTCGCCCGAACTCTTTATCACCTCCATAATCGAGAAACATTTCCTTATTCCTCTAAGGATAATTTTGACCGCTATCTAGTGATCCACTCCTGGATCACCTTTGTACCCCCTTGCCAGACACGTGGCAAGGCACATATCAAGTGCGGTACAAAGCATGACATGCTGTATAGAGCCTATGGCTAAGGCATAGGGGACGCCATTCGTCCTTTCTCTTTCTTCTGCCTTGGTCGAGCTTTAACTCTTAACTTCATACCTTACAACTCAGGCAAGAACTCCTTCTTTGACTGATCCATCTTGAACACCTTCAAGATCATGTCAAGGTATGTGCTCATTTGAAAGTACCATTTAGTGGTTTTTGATCTATCCTCATAGATCTTGATGCTCAATGTTCAAGCAGCTTAATCCAGGTTTTCTATTGAAAACACTTTTCAAACAACCCTATATGCTTTCCGGAAATTCTACATCATTTACGATCAACAATATGTCAACAACATATACTCATCGAAATTCTATAGTGCTCCCACTCACTTCTTTGGAAATACAAGTTTCTCATAAACTTTGTATAAACCCAAAATCTTTGATCATCTCATCAAAGCGTACATTCCAACTCCGAGATTCTTACTCCAGTCCTTAGAAGGATTGTTGGAGCTTTGCATACTTGTTAGGGTCTTTCAGGATTGTCAAAACCTTTCTGGTTGTATCACATACAACCTTTCCTCAAGAAAATTGTCGAGGAAACAATGTTTTGACATCCTATCTGCAAGATTTCATAAATAATGCAGTAACTGCTAATCCAATTCCAAGACTCTTAGCATCGCTATGAGTGAGAAAGCCTCACCGTACTCAACTCCTTGAATTTTGTCGAAAAACATCTTAACGACAAGTCGAGCTTTCTTAATGGTGATACTTACCATCATTGTCTGTCTTCCTTTTAAAATCCATACATGCCCAATAGCCTTACGACCATCAAGCAGTTCTTCCAAAGTCTACACTTTGTTTTCATACATGGATCCTCTCTCGGATTTTATGGCCTCGAGCCATTTGTTGGAATCCGGGCCCACCATCGCTTCTCCATAGCTCGTAGGTTCATTGTTGTCTAGCAACATGACCTTCAAGACATGATTCTTGTACCACTCTGAGTAAATCGCATCCTTGTCACCCTACGAGGTTCGGTAGTGACTTGATCCAAGTTTCATGATCACCATCATCAACTTCCACTTCAATTGATGTAGGTGCCACAGAACAACTTCACGTGCCTTGCTATCTTGGTTGAAGTGATGGTTCAATAACCTCATCAAGTCTCCACCATCCTCCCACTCAATTCTTTTGAGAGAAACTTTTTCTCGAGAAAGGACCTGTTTCTAGAAACAATCACTTTTGCTTCCGGGTCTGAAATAGGAGGTATACCCAACTGTTTTTGGGTGTCCTATGAAGATGCATTTATCCGCTTTGGGTTCGAGCTTATCAACTTTGAACTTTTTCACATAAGCGTCGCAGCCCCAAGCTTTCAAGAAACGATAGCTTAGGTTTCTCCAAACCATAGTTCATACGGTGTCATCTCAACGGAATTACGTGGTGCCCTATTTAAAGTGAGTGCGGTTGTCTCTAATGCCTAACCCATGAATGATAGTGGTAATTCGATAAGAGACATCATGGTACACACCATATCCAATAGGGTGCAACTATGATGTTCGGACACACCATCACACTATGGTGTTCCATGCGGTATTAATTGTGAAACAATTTCCACAATGTCTTAATTGCGTGCCAAAACTCGTAACTCAGATATTCATCTCTATGATCATATCATAGACATTTTATCCTCTTGTCACGAAGATCTTCAACTTCACTCTAAAATTACTTGAACCATTCAATAATTTAGACTTGTGTTTCATCAAGTAAATATACTCAGTATCTACTCAAATCATCCATGAAGTAAGAACATAACGATATCCACTGCGTGCCTCAGCACTCATTGGACTGCACATATCAAAATGTATTACTTCCAACAAGTCGCTTTCTTGTTCCATTTCTTTGAAAGCGAGGCTTTCAGTCATCTTGCCCATGTGGTATGATTTGCATGTCTCAAGTGATTCAAAATCAAGTGAGTCCAAAGCGGTCCATTTGCATGGAGTTTCTTCATGCATATACACCAATAGACATGGTTAGCATGTCTCAAACTTTTCAAAAGCGAGTGAGTCCAAAGATCCATCAACATGGAGCTTCTTCATGCGTTTTATACCAATATGACTTACATGGCGATTGCCACAAGTAAGTGGTACTATCATTACTATCTTATATCTTTTGGCATGAAAATCTGTATCACTACGATCAAGATTCAATAAACCATTCTTTTAGGTGCAAGACCATTGAAGGTTTTATTCAAATAAATAGAGTAACCATTATTCTCCTTAAATGAATAACCGTATTGCGATAGACATAATCCAATCATGTCTATGCTCAGCATAAACACCAAATAACAATTATTTAGGTTTAACACCAATCTCGATGGTAGAGGGAAGCGGCGATGCTTGATCACATCAACCTTTGGAAACACTTCCAACACACATCGTCATCTCACCTTTAGCTAGTCTCCGTTTATTCCGTAGCTCTTTTATTTGAGTTACTAACACTTAGCAACCGAACCGGTATCTAATACCACGGTGCTACTAGGAGTACTACTAAAGTACACATTAACATAATGTATATCCAATATACTTCTATCGACCTTGCCGACCTTCTCATCTACCAAGTATCTAGGGTAATTCTGCTCCGATTGGCTGTTTCCTTATTACGGAAGCACTTAGTCTCGGGTTTGGTTCAACCTTGGGTTTCTTCACTAGAGCAAGACTGATTTGCCGTTTCATGAAGTATCCCTTCTTGCCCTTGCCCTTCTTGAAACTAGTGGTTTCACCAACCATCAACAATTGATGCTCCTTCTTGATTTCTACTTTCGCGGTGTCAAATATCGCGAATATCTCAAGGATCATCATATCTATCCCTGATATGTTATAGTTCATCACGAAGCTCTAGCAGCTTGGTGGCAATGACTTTGGAGAAACATCACTATCTCATCTGGAAGATCAACTCCCACTCGATTCAGGTGATTGTTGTACTCAGACAATCTGAGCACAAGCTCAATGATTGAGCTTTTCTCCCTTAGTTTGCAGGCTAAGAGACTCGTTGGAGGTCTTATACCTCTTGACATGGGCACGAGCCTGAAATCCCAATTTCAGCCCTCGAAACATCTCATATGTTCCGCGACATTTCGAAATCGTCTTTGGTGCCTCAACTCTAAAGCGTGTAACTGAACTATCACGTAGTTATCAAAACGTGTATGTCAAATGTTCGCAACATCTACATACGACGTTCGAGGTTCAGCACACCGAGCGGTGCATTAAGGACATAAGCCTTCTACGCAGCAATGAGGACAATCCTCAGTTTACGGACCCAGTCCGCATAATTGCTACTATCAACTTTCAACTAAATTTTCTCTAGGAACATATCTAAAACAGTAGAACTAAAGCTCGAGCTACGACATAATTTGCAAAAACCTTTTGACTATGTTCAGGATAATTAAGTTCATCTAATGAACTGCCACTCAGATAGACATCCCTCTAGTCATCTAAGTGATTACACGATCCGAGTCAACTAGGCCGTGTCCGATCATCACGTGAGACGGACTAGTCATCATCGGTGAACATCTTCATGTTGATCGTATCTACTATCGACTCATGTTCGACCTTTCGGTCTCTTGTGTTACGAGGCCATATGCATACATGCTAGGCTCGTCAAGTCAACCTAAGTGTTTGGCGTGTGTAAATCTGGCTTACACCCGTTGTATGTGAGCGTTAGAATCTATCACACCGGATCATCACGTGGTGCTTGAAACAACGAACTTTACATAGCGGTGCACGCAGTTAGGGAACAGTTTCTTGAAATTATTATGAGGGATCATCTTATTTACTACCGTCGTTCTAAGCAAATAAGATGCATAAACATGATAAACATCACATGCAATCAAAAAGTGACATGATATGGCCAATATCATTTTTCTCCTTTTGATCTCCATCTTCGGGGCTCCATGATCATCATCATCGTCACCGGCATGACACCATGATCTCCATCATCATGATCTCCATCATCGTGTCTCCATGAAGTTGTCTCGCCAACTATTACTTCTACTACTATGGCTAACGGTTTAGCAATAAAGTAAAGTAATTACATGGCGTTGTTCAATGACACGCAGTCATACAATAAATTAAGACAACTCCTATGGCTCCTGCCGGTTGTCATACTCATCAACATGCAAGTCGTGATTTCTATTACAAGAACATGATCAATCTCATACATCACATATCATTCATCACATTCTTTTGGCCATATCACATCACATAGCATACCTGCAAAAACAAGTTAGACATCCTCTAATTGTTGTTTGCATGTTTCTGATGGCTGCTATGGGTTTCTAGCAAGAAAATTTCTTACCTCATAAAAACCACAACGTGATATGCCAATTGCTACTTACCCTTCATAAGGACCCTTTTCATCGAATCCGATCCGACTAAAGTGGGAGGCGGCACCCGCTAGCCACCTTATGCAACAAGTGCATGTCGATTCGGTGGAACACATCTCACGTAAGTGTACGTGTAAGGTCGGTCCGGGCCGCTTCATCCCACAATACCGTCGAAACAAGATAGGACTAGTAACGGTAAGCATATTGAACAAAATCAACGCCCGCAACAACTTGTGTTCTACTCATGCATAGAATCTACGCAATAGACATAGCTCATGATGCCACTGATGGGGAACATAGCAGAAATTCAAAATTTTCTATGCATCACCAAGATCAATCTATGGAGATTCCAGCAACAAGAGAGGGAGAGGATGAGCATCTTCATACCCTTAAAGATCGCTAAGCGGAAGCGTTACAAGAACATGGGTGAAGGAATTAGTACTGCGGCGATTCAGATCGCGGTTGATTTCGATCTAAGCACCGAACAACGGTGCCTCCGCGTTCAACACACGTACAGCCGGGGCGTCTCCTCCTTCTTGATCCAGCAAGGGAGAGGAGAAGTTGAGGAGAACTCCGACAACACGACGGCATGGTGGTGATGGAGCTCGTGGTTCTCCAGGGGCTTCGCCAAGCACTACGGAGGAGGAGGATGTGTTGGAGGAGGAGAGGGCTGCGCCCGAGGAAGGTGCGGCTGCCCTCTCTCTCCGACTATATATAGGGGAAGGGAGGAGGAGGCGCCCTAGGGTTCCCTAGGGGAGGCGGCGGCCATAGGGGAAACCCTAGATGGGTTTTGGCGCCCCCACCCCTAGGGAACTTGCCCCCAAAGCCGGGAGGCGGCTGCCCTAGGGGTGGCGCCCCACCACTCCAGTTACACGAGATGGGGTGGGAGGCGCTTAGCCCCTTAGTGGGCTGATGTGCCCTCTCCCTTGGCCCATAAGGCCCCCCAAAGCTTGCGGGGCCTCAAAACCCCTTTCGGACCGCACTGGTCATCACACAGTACCCCGGAACAATTCCGGACTCCAATACCCTTCGTCCAATATACCGATCTTCACCTCCGGACCATTCCGGAGCTCCTCGTCATGTCCGGGATCTCATCCGGGACTCGAACAACCTTCGGTAACCACATGCTATTTCCCATAACAACTCTAAGCGTCACGAACCTTAAGTGTGTAGACCCTACGGGTTGGGGAACCATCTGAACATGACCAAGGGCGTTCTCCGGTCAATAACCAACAGCGGGATCTGAATACCCATGTTGGCTCCCACATGTTCCATGATGATCTCATCGGATGAACCACGATGTCAAGGATTCAAGCAATCCCGTCGCAATTCCCTTTGTCTAGCGATGCAGATTTTGCCCGAGATTCGATCGTCGGTATGCCGATACCTTGTTCAATCTCGTTACCGGCAAGTCTCTTTACTTGTTCCGTAACACATCATCCCGTGGTCAACCCCTTGGTCACATTGTGCACATTATGATGATGTCCTATCGAGTGGGCCCAGAGATACCTCTCCGTCTGCGGAGTGAAAAATCCAGTCTCGATTCGTGCCAACCCAAAAGACACTTTCGGAGATACCCGTAGTGCACCTTTATAGCCACCCGATTCGTTGTGGCGTTTGGTACACCCAAAGCATTCCTACGGTATCAGGAGTTGCACAATCTCATGGTCTAAGGAAATGATACTTAACATTAGAAAAGCTTTAGCATGTGAACTACGATCTTTGTGCTAGGCTTAGGATTGGGTCTTGTCCATCACATCATTCTCCTAATGATGTGATCCCGTTATCAACGACATCCAATGTCCATGGTCAGGAAATCGTAACCATCTATTGATCAACAAGCTAGTGAACTAGAGGCTTACTAGGGACATGGTGTTGTCTATGTATCCACACATGTATCTAAGTTTCCTATCAATACAATTATAGCATGGATAATAAACAATTATCATGAACAAGGAAATATAATAATAATAACTAATTTATTATTGCCTCTAGGGCATATTTCCAACAACCTATTTATTTCAACAATCTCCAAAACACAAGAGGGCAAGAATTGCACCAGCACCATCCTAAGTGCTAAGTGCCACTTCTTGAGCTTGCATTGGTTTTTACCTTGAAGAGGAAAGGGTGATGCAGCAAAGTAGAGATAAGTATTTCCCTTAGGTTGAGAACCAAGGTATGAATCCAGTAAGAGGTACAAGCAAGTCTCCAATCTATGCACCTGCACAAACAATCAAACACTTGCACCCAACACGATAAAGAGGTTGTCAATCCCTTCACGGTCACTTGCAAGGATGAGATCTGATGGAGATAGATATAAAAGATTACTAAAAAATAAAACAAAATAAAAGTAAATAAAACTCAGCGAGGTATTTTTGGGTTTTTTGGTTTATAGATATGAAAATATATGATGGAAAATAGACCCGGGGGGCATAGGTTTCACTAGAGGTTTCTCTCTTGAATGAAAATAATACGGTGGGTGAACAAATTACTGTCGAGCAATTGATAGAAAGCGCAAAGTTATGACGATATCCAAGGCAATGATTATGAGTATAGGAATCACATCTGTGTCAAGTAGACCGAAACGATTCTGCATCTACTACTATTACTCCACACATCGACCGCTATCCAGCATGCATCTAGAGTATTAAGTTCATAAGAACGGAGTAACGCCTTAAGTAAGATAACATCATGTAGAGGGATAAACTCAACAATATGATGAAGACCCCATATTTTTACCCTTGATGGAAACAATACAATACGTGCCTCGCTACCCCTACTTTGTCACTGGGTCAGGACACCGCAAGATTGAACCCAAAACTGAGCACCTCTCCCATTGCAAGAAGAACCAATCTAGTTGGCCAAACCAAACAGATAATTCGAAGAGAAATACAAAGATATCAAATCATGCATATAAGAATTCAGAGAAGATTCAAATAATATTCATAGATAATCTGATCATAAGTCCACAATTCATCGGATCTCGACAAACACACCACAAAAGAATATTACACCGGATAGATATCCAAGAACATCAAGGATAACATTGTATTGAAGATCAAAGAGAGAGAAGAAGCCATCTAGCTACTAGCTATGGACCCGTAGGTCTGTGGTAAACTACTCACGCTTCATCGGAAGGGCAATAGAATTGATGTAGAAACCCTCCGTGATCGAATCCCCCTCCGACAGGATGCCGGAAAAGGCCTCAAGTGTGGATCTCATGAGGTCAGAGGCCTGCGGCAGCGGGAAAGTATTTTTGGTGGACGCTTCTGGTGGTTTGGGAATATTTCTGAATTTATAGGCCAAAAATTAGGGTTGAACGACCTCCGAGGGACCCACAAGCCAGGGGGCGCGCCCCTGAGGCTTTTCGTCACCTCGGGACTCATCAGACTTCATCTCCAAGTCCTACGGGTGTCTTCTGGTCCAATAAAAATCATCGCAAAAGGTTTATTCCATTTGGAATCCGTTTGATATTCCTTTCTGAAAAAGCCAAAAACAAGGGAAACAATAGCAACTGTTACTGGGCTAGGTTAATAGGTTAGTCCCAAAAATAATATAAAATAGCATATTAATGCATGTAAATCATCCAAAACATATAATATAATAGCATGGAACAATAAAAAATTATAGATACGTTGGAGACGTATCACTAAGGACCTTGATTTGCGGTCAAGTATTGCGTGAAAGTTTAATAAGCTGAAGCGAGAAAAAGTATGATTTAATTGCTTGGTTTGGCACCGGGGTTGTTGCTAATTTGACATCTCTGTTCAGGGAAGACCGAGGGTGCCATGCTTATCGTGATTAAGTGTTTGCGGATCACTTTATTTAAGATAATTATTTCGAAAGGCAATAATTGTTTACTCACGTGTTTATATGTTATTGTTTTAATGTCAAACTAATAGATTATTGCCATGAACCATTCATATACCAACATTCATATCCAAGTTACATCATTTGATCAAGAACATGTTGGGTAGCATTTTGCATCAGAAAATTTGTTTTTATCATTTACCTACTCGAGGACGAGTAGGAATTAAGCTTGGGGATGCTAATACGTATCCAACGTATCTATAATTTTTTATTGTTTCATGTTATTATATTATCACTTCCGTATGCTTTACATGTCATTTATTTTGTTTTTATGGACTAACCTACTAACTTAGTGCCCAGTGCTAGTTCTTATTTTTTGCATGTTTTTCTTTTCGCAGAAAAATAATACCAAACCAAGTCCAAACACGATGAAACTTCACGGAGATTTTTTTGGGAACATGAGAGACCCTGGAAGCTTCAGGGAGAGGCCGAACGATCTACATGGGACCCACAAGCTCAAGGGGCATTGAACCCCACATCATAAGTATTCTACTTGTTGATGGCATGCCACGTGGACAACGCCACCACTATAATCACTCACCTAGGGACATGTACTATGCTTTGCATGCCACGAACGTTTCGTGCATCCAAATTTTTTCCCTCCATATAACATTTAGCATTTCACATTAAAACTAAGAACATATGAAATAGTAGATAGTAGAACAATACTAGTTCATAAGTGGCAATCTCACGAACAGTACTAGTGATACGTCCATTTTGCATCATGCTTTTATATCGATATTTATTGCATTATGGGTTGTTATTACACATTATGTTACAATACTTATGCCTATTCTCTCTTATTTTACAAGGTTTACATGAAGAGGGAGAATGCCGGCTGGAATTACAGTGGAAAAGGAGCAAATATTAGAGACCTATTCTCGCACAACTCAAAAGTCCCACGAAACTCCACGAAAGTCAGCTTTGGAATATATAAAAAATATTGGGCGAAGAAAGCACCGGAGAGGACCACCCACCATCCATGAGGGTGGGCGCGCCCCCTCGTGGGCCCCTGGCGAACCTCCGGTGCCCATCTTTGGCTATATGAAGTATTTACATACTGGAAAAATGAGAAGGAAACTTTTTTGGAATGACGCCGCCCGCCACGAGGCGGAACTGTGAAACCAATCTAGGGCTCCGGCAGAGCTGTTACTGGGAAACATCCTCGGGAGGGAAATCATCACCATCGTCATCACCATCGATCCTCTCATCGGGAGGGTCAATCTCCATCAACATCTTCACCAGCACCATCTCATCTCAAACCCTAGTTCATCTCTTGTATCCAATCTTTGTCTCAAAACCTCATATTGGTACCTGTGGGTTGCTAGTAGTGTTGATTACTCCTTGTAGTTGATGCTAGTTGGTTTATTTGGTGGAAGATCATATGTTCAGCTCCTTTATGCATATTAATACCTCTCTGATTATGAACATGAATATGATTTGTGAGTAGTTATGTTTGTTCCTAAGGACATGGGAGAAGTCTTGCTATAAGACATGGGAGAAGTCTTGCTATAAGTAGTCATGTGAATTTGGTATTCGTTCGATATTTTGATGAGATGTATGTTGTCTTTCCTCTAGTGCTGTTATGTGAACGTCGACTACAAGACACTTCACCATTGTTTGGGCCTAGAGGAAGGCACTGGGAAGTAATAAGTAGATGATGGGTTGCTAGAGCGACAGAAGCTTAAACCCTAGTTTGTGCGTTGCTTCGTAAGGGGCTGATTTGGATCCATATGTTTCATGCTATGGTTAGGTTTACCTTAATACTTCTTTTGTAGTTGCGGATGCTTGCAAGACGGGTTAATCATAAGTGGGATGCTTGTCCAAGGAAGGGCAGTACCCGAGCACCGGTCCACCCACATATCAAATTATCAAAGTAACGAACGTGAATCATATGAGCGTGATGAAAACTAGCTTGACGATAATTCCCATGTGTCCTCGGGAGAGTTTTCCTTTATATAAGAGTTTGTCCAGGCTTGTCCTTTGCTACAAAAAGGATTGTGCCATTGCTACCTCTTGAGCACTACATTGGTTTTCCCTCGAAGAGGAAAGGGTGATAAAGCAAAATAGCGTAAGTATTTCCCTCAGTTTCTGAGAACCAAGGTATCAATCCAGTAGGAGGCCACACGCAAGTTCCTCGTACCTACACAAACAAATAAGAACCTTGCAACCAACACGATAAAGGGGTTGTCAATCCCTTCACGGCCACTTGCAAAATTGAGATCTGATAGAGATGATTAGATAATATTTTTGGTATTTTTATGATAAAGACTAAAAGTAAAGAAAGCAAAATAAACGACGACAGAAATAGCTTGTTGATGGGAGATTAATATGATGGAAGATAGACCCGGGGGCCATAGGTTTCACTAGTGGCTTCTCTCAAGATAGCAGAAGTATTACGGTGGGTGAACAAATTACTATCGAGCAATTGATAGAAAAGTGCATAATTATGAGAATATCTAGGCATGATCATGTATATAGGCATCACGTCCGCGACAAGTAGACCGACTCCTGCCTGCATCTACTACTATTACTCCACACATCGACTGCTATCCGATGCATCTAGAGTATTAAGTTCATAAGAACAGAGTAACGCATTAGGTAAGATGACATGATGTAGAGGGATAAACTCAAGCAATATGATATAAACCCCATCTTTTTATCCTCGATGGCAACAATACAATACGTGTCGTTTCCCCTACTTCACTGGGATCGAGCACCGCATGATTGAACCCAAAGCTAAGCACTTCTCCCATTGCAAGAAAGATCAATCTAGTAGGCCAAACCAAACTGATAATTCGAAGAGACTTGCAAAGATAACCAATCACACATAAAAGAATTCAGAGAAGATTCAAATATTGTTCATAGATAATCTTGATCATAAACCCACAATTCATCGGATCTCGACAAACACACCGCAAAAATATTTACATCAAATAGATCTCCAAGAAGATTGAGGAGAACTTTGTATTGAGATCCAAAGAGAGAGAAAAAGCCATCTAGCTAATAACTATGGACCCGAAGGTCTGTGGTAAACTACTCACACATCATCGGAGAGGCTATGGTGTTGATGTAGAAGCCCTGCGTGATCGATGCCCCCCTCCGTGAGCGCTGAAAAAGGCCCCAAGATGGGATCTCACGGGTATAGAAGGTTGTGGCGGTGGAATTGGGTTTTGGTGGTGCTCCCCGATGGTTTGGGGTTACGTAGGTATATATAGGAGGAAGAAGTAGGTCGGTGGAGCCATGAGGGGCCCACAAGGGTGGAGGCCGCACCCAGGGGGGTAGGCACGCCCCCCTGCCTCGTGGCCTCCTCGGTGATTTCTTGACGTCCACTCCTAGTCCTCTGGATCACGTTTGTTCCAAAAATAACTCACCCAAAGGTTTCATTCCGTTTGGACTCCGTTTGATATTCCTTTTCCGCGAAACACTAAAATAGGCCCTGTAGAGGCCGCTCTCCTCCACCCCCTTCCGCCTCTGTCGCCGGCCATCTTCGTCGTCTCCAGCGAACCCTGCGCTCCTAATCTGTCGACGGCTCGTCATAGCCGATCGGTGAGCCTTCCCCCTCACCGTTCCTCTCCTCGCGTCGCATGCCCCGTCCTAGCTAGCTCGCCGCCTCATCGTGCTCTGTCCGCCATCGGACCGCACGGTCAAACCACTTCGGCCACCTCCACGGCCTCGCGCCCGGCTCCACTCGGCAGGCGCTCCCCTACATCTCGAACGCGACCGAAAGCGTGCGCTAGTTCACACCGTAGCCGCCCGCCCGGTTCTGCCCGACCGCCACTGCCGCCGTGCTCGACGCCGGCGATGAGTCCGCTCGAGTCCGACCTGCCACCACCCAGTTCGACTGTCGTCGTGCCTTTCGTTGCTCGAACGGGCCCCGGCCAAGGCCTGCCGTCTGTAAGCGAAATTGACCACCTCCCAAAGGCCTCCGCCGCGTTACAGCGGCGCCGCCGGCGAATCGCCCGGCCCGCATTTGGCGCGCGTGGGACCCACACCGCGATCGGCCGACGAGTGGGCCCCTGCGCCCTTTGACGCGTTGACCCAAGTCAACGCGGGGCCCTGTTCATCCCTCTCGCTGACGTGTGGGTCCCCCAGTAGTTAGGCTAATTAATCACGTTTCAAATTAAAATCTAATTAGTTAAACTCTAATCAGGCACTGACACTGGGGCCCACACCTCTAACTATCTCTGCTAGATTAGTTTTATTCCACTGTTAAAATAACAGAGGCTGACATGTGGGTCCCACTGGACCCACATGTTAGGTTTGACCTGGTCACCGTCATTGGCCTGCTTGATGTCACTATGACATCATCTGACGTCATATATCTTTTTCTGTAAATAAATAATTCCAGAAATTACTTTAATCTTTAAAATTTCATAGAAATTAAACCGTTCCTCGGATGAAAAAGTTTTCTATATGAAAGTTGCTCAGAAAAATCCAAAGAATCCGAATACGTGGTCCGTTCATCTGTCACATGCCCCTAGCATGCCCAACATGGAACTTTCCCCCTCTTTTCCTTTGTCTGAAATCCACCTAACGTCGGGAATTCACCCTCGGATGTTTCCCCCTTAAATACGCATAGCGTGTAGTACGCGTTAGAGCACGCCCTAAGCGCTACGTATCGTCATGTCATGCTTAGTGTTACCTCTTGTTTGCTATGTATTTACTGTTTCTTCCCCTCTTCTCTCCGGTGAACCCGAGGGCGGCGATGCCCCGGTGATCGACTACGTCACCGACGACTCCTCCTTGCCCGAGCAACCGGGCAAGCCCCCTTTGATCATCCCGATATCGCCCATTCCGTTCTCTCATGCTTGCATTAGATTTTGCTATTGTTATTGTTTGCTCCTATTACGATGCATAGCCTTTGTTTTTGTAACACCTTATTGTTACCCTACGCTTATCATAAAGCGCTTAGTATAGGTTGGTTAGTGATCCATCGATGACCCTCACCTTGTCCTTGTTGCCCCTGCTTCATCATTCAAGACCCGATCAACGGGATCGAAGACCGAGCCCGGCACCGCACATCACTTTCCCCTTAGTTGTTCGACACTCTTTGGGTTACTATCGAGTACCGAGGGTGAGACCTCTTCAGCACTTCTGATGTTAACCCTGTAGTGTAGTCATTCGGTCGCGGTCATCGAGGGTGATTTCCTCCTTAACCACTTCTTATACGACTCTGTCGTGCAACCCCTCAAGTTTGAACCTCGGGGGTGATTCCTCTTACGTTCACCTTGATGATTACATCTAGTGGAATTCATCGGGGGTGATTCCTCGGGTTTTCCCCTTGATGTTTAGACACACAGTTACTACGATTACTATGACTTTACACTGAGCCATGTTACTAAAGACGGGTAGACCACGAGGGTACCAGCGAGCTTAATTGCGAGTGATGTGGAGTCGGAGTTGACTGGAGGGTGCCAGCGAGATAATTACGGCGTGGCGGGCATTCCTAGCCCTTACCACAAGTCCTCGAGGCAGGCGAGGTCACATCTTTCGTGAGTCTGCTTGTTACCGCGTTCCTAATCCACTACGATTTGGATATTTGATCCGAGGGCACGTGGCTGATAGCACTAACCATCACGTGGGCATAGTATGGGCGTTACTGCGTCGTATACATCAGCCGAAGCTTAATAGGCGTCGGCGGTTGGTGGCCGCGCGGGTTGGACTGCGTGGCGCTGGCTTGTTGAAGGAGGTAGCTAGGTCTGCTCACCGGCCGCCCATGCAACATCTGAGGAGTTCGGGGAGATGGCCCATGACCCACAGGGCATAGGTTTAGTCCGGCGTCTTGGCCTCTCTATTAAGCCTAGGTCGGGTTGCGGCGTATTGTTTGGCGAGGCGGGCATGACCACAGAAAGTGTGTCCGGCGGAGTTAAGCGGCGTGGTGGGTAAGTTGGTGCACCCTGCGGTGAAAACATCTATCGATAGCACATCCTCTGATAGCGGACACTTGGAGTTGTATCTCGATCGATACAACTAGAACTGGATACTTGTGGTGAGAATTGGATGGTGATGAGATCTGGATTGTGATGATAAGCTGGATAGTATGGCTCACGGGATTTCTTTCTCACGGAGTCGAGAAAGGATCTCCGACCAAGGTTGGCAACACTACTACTACTTTACTTTATGCTACTCCACTCCTTCCGGTTCTTTGCAAGATGGTGGTTTCGAGAAGATGCTAGTCTTGATAGGACTAGGCCTTCTCTCTATTACGGCATTTCTGCAGCCCAGTCCACATATCTGACCTTCCTTTGATAATGCTGCATATGTAGTGTAGATCCTTGCTTGTGAGTACTTTGGATGAGTACTCACGGTTGCTTCTTCCCCTTTTCCCCCTTCTTTCTTCTTTACGGTTGTCGCAACGGATGGTGGAACCAGGATCCAAGCGACACCACCGGCGACTACTACTACCCGAGGATACCTACTACTTCGTGGAGGCCGCCCGGCCTTGAGGAGTAGTTAGGAGGCTCAGGCGGGAGGCCTTGCCTTTTCGATCGATGTTGCTTTTGTGCTAGCCTTCTTAAGGCAAACTTGTCTAACTCATATGCGTACTCGAGATATTGTTGCTTCGGCTGACTCTTGTGTTTTCGAGCTTATGTATTCGAGCCCTCGAGGCCCCTGGCTTGTAACATAAAGCTTGTATTATTTTATTTTGTGTCTAGAGTTGTGTTGTGATATCTTCCCGTGAGTCCTTGATCTTGATCGTACACATTTGCGTGAATGATTAGTGTATGATTAAATCGAGGGCGTCACAAGTTGGTATCAGAGCCGACTGCCTATAGGTAGCCCCCTTTCCAACTCCTTGGCCGAAGTTGAGTCTAGTCACCGAAAAACTTTTACTAACATTGGCTGTGTGGCTTACGGTCCCCGCGTCGCCATTGGGTGGTATTAGCATCTTTTACTCCTCGTCTATACTCTTGGGACTCTGAACTCTCTTCTACTCGGGTTAAGCGAATTTACTAACATTAGGATCCCGTGACCACATTCACCCGAAGTTGGATAAAGCCATAGTTATTCCTTAGAATAGCCTCTTGAATAGACACACACATGTGTTGACTACTGAGTGGAATCCATCGTACATCTTTCCTTATGCATGTTTCATCATGAATGATCCTTGTCTTTGCAAATGCTCAATGCTGAACTACCCCTGTTACATGTTAGCGGGATGGTTAGACCCCATTGTCGTGGCCGTGGTGCCAATGATCCACCACCTGAATTCTTTCTTTGGAATGATGCAACAATTTGAGCTGAACCGCCAGTTCATGGAAGGAATGATGGCTCGGTTTCCTCGTCCAAACATGAATCAACAGCCAACCCGGTAACTCTGCCCGGGACTTCATGCGCCTCAACCCGACTATTTACCGCAGCTCAAGTCAACCCCTTGATGTTGATGGCTGGCTCCAGCGACATCACATATGAAATGGAGTACGCTAGTGTTGCCCTGCTAGCTATGTCACCTTCGCATCCTTCTTCCTCAAAGGTCCTGCTGCTCAATGGTGGGACAGCCACAGGCGTACCCTACCTGCTGGAGCAGTCATTACTTGGCGGATTTCCAAGCTGCCTTCCGTGCCCGTTTCATTCCTCGGGGAACCATAGGCAGGAAGAAGCGAGAGTTCATAACCTCACCCAAGGCAACAAGTGCAGCAGATGCTTATCAGCAGAATTTACGGACTTGTCATGTTATCTTTGAAGAAGACATTGCAAGCGATGCTCGTAAGCAAGAGAAGTTTCGTGATGGACTTCACCACGATATCAAGCTAGCATTGCTCGTTCATGACTTTGCCGACTTTGCCACCTTGGTGAACAAGGCTATTCAGGTTGAGGCGGTCTTGAGGAACACCGAGGATCCCTTAAGGCGTAGTCGCGGCGTTGGCTCATCTTGAGACCCGTCGGTAGCGAAGCGTCGGATATGGATTCCCCACGGCATGTATCATCCAACTGCACTGCACCAAGACAGTCCTATGTTGCACCTCGTCTGCCTCCTCCACCATGAGGCAGCCCCTACGGGCTGTACCACCCCAAGCTTCTGCTCCCAATCCCAATGATGGTCTATGCTTCAAGTGTGGCCTTCCAGGTCACCGCTCCAGGAAATGCCCTCAGAATCAGGATCAGCTGGCTCTGCCTTCAACTGGTCGTAACAATCAGCCCCATAACAACAATGCCAGACCTTATGGTCGTGGTCAGGCTAATCATGTTGGTGCGAATGAAGCTCAAGATCAACTCGCCACCGTGATGGGTACTCTTCTCGTTAATTGATGCAACTTCTGTTTTATTTGATTCGAGAGCCTCGCATTCATTCATGTCGAGAAAATTTTGCATCGCACCACGACATTCGATGCGAGCCCATGAACACTCCGATAGTGATGCAGCACCCTGCGGTCGATGTCGAACTACCATGATTGGTCGCGACGTCCCGTTGAAATTGAAGGACTGGAATTTCATGTTTCTCCCATTATTCGAGTCTTCCAACATTGACCTCGATTCTGGGAATGGAATGGTTGAAAGCATATCGCCTCTATCGTTTGCGCCACCAAGGTTGTTCACCTCCTACATCCTTCCAATGAAATAGTAAGCTACCATGCTCAGCTTGTTCAGGACGTTGAAGCATGACTTTATGCTTTGAATGCGTTGAACGTAGCACCTCTTGAGGGAATTGAAAAGATTCCAGTTGTTTGCGACTTCCAAGACGTATTTCCAGAAGAACTTCCAGGAATACCCCCTGCCCGGGCTGTTGAGTTCGTCATCGATTTGAAACCAGGCACCGTTCCTATCGCCAAACGGCCCTACAAGATGCCGCCTCATGAGCTCCTTGAACTGAAGGAGGAAATCGACAAATCTCTTCGCGGTGGTTTCATTCGTCCAAGTTCCTCTGCTTGGGGAGCACCTTCTCTCTTCGTCAAGAAGAAGGACGGTACGAACCGTTCGGTCCAAGACTATCGTCCTATCAACCAAGCTACAATTCAGAACAAATATCCCCTTCCTCGGATCAATGATGCGTATGATCAACTTGGCTGGATCATCGATATTCTCTAAACTCGACTTGAGGTTGGGTTACCACCAGATCCGTGTTACGTGAAGAGGATATTCCAAAGACCGCATTAAATCACTCGTTATGGTTCTTACGAGTACACCGTCATGTCATTCGGTTTAACCAATGCTCCAGCTACATTCTCTCGTCGATGAACTACATATTCATGGATTACCTCGACAAGTTAAATGCGTAGTCTATCTGGATGATATCTGGCATATTCGAAGAATAAAGAAGAACATCTTGAACATCTTCGTCTTGTTCTAGAAAAGCTTGAGAGCATCAACTTTATGCCAAGTATTCCAAGTGTGAATTACGGTTGCCGAAGTCACCTACCTTGGTCATGTTATCTCCAAGGATGGTATTGCCGTCAACCCGAGGCGCGTTCAGGCTATTCTTGACTGGACCCCTCCTAAGACTGTCAAGCAAGTCAGAAGCTTCCTCGGACTAGCCAGCTATTGTCGCCGCTTTGTCGAGAACTTCTCCAAGATCGCCAAGCCACTGACTAATCTGCTTCACAAAGGCGTTAAGTTTGATTGGACAGACAAATGTCAGGAAAGTTTCCAGACACTCAAGGACAAGTGACTTACGCCCGGTGCTTGCTCCCCCGATTCTCGCAAGGACTTCGTCATCTATTGTGATGCTTCACGTCAAGGATTAGGCTATGTTCTAATGCAAGAGCGCAGGTGATTGCTTATGCTTCCGTCAAGTCGTCCTCACGAGGAAAACTACCGGTTCATGACCTTGAGCTTGCGGCGGTTATCTTTACTGCTGAAGCCATGGCGGCAGTACCTTCTCGATGTCGTTGCGAGATCTTCACCGATCATCGAGTCTGAAGTACTGTTTACTCAACCAGATCTGAACCTCCGTCGGCAGCGGTGGATGGAAGCTATTACGGACTACAAGCTGCGGTATATCTTATACCTAGTAAGGCTAATGTAATGGCTGATGCCACTGAGCCGCAAGTCTTATTGCAATAATCACATGGTCTACAAAGCTCAACCCCGCCTTTATGAAGAGCTATGCAAGCTAAACCTTCAACTAGTTCCACGGGGTTCTCTGAATAACCTTGTCTTTGGAACCAACTCTTCTAAAAGCAATTAAGTCTGCTCAAGCCAAAGATGCTCACATTGATTTGATGAAAAAGGATCTTGCCTTAGAAATCTAGAGAATTCTCACTTGGTGAAGATGGAACCTTATACTTGAGGATCGCATTGTAGTACCTCGGTTCGAGCTTATGACGAGAGAAGGTGATGAAAGAAGCGCATGACACCCTCTCTCTATTCATCCGGAAGTACCAAGATGTATCTAGACATCCGTCGAAATCTTGGTGGTCTAAAATGAAGCAAGACATTGCTCGATATATCGAAGAATGTGGCGTTTGCCGTCGCGTCAAAAGCGAGAACATCGAAACCGGCTGGACTTCTACAACCGCTTCCGATTCACGAATGGAAGTGGGATAAGATCCAAATGGATTTAAATCACGAGGCCTTCCCAAGTCTCGGAAAATAACGATGCTATCTTTGTTGTCATCGACCAATTCTCGAAAGTTGCTCACTTTACGCGATCAAGGAGACAATCACTGCTAGTCAATTAGCAAACTTGTATATCTCGAATTGTGTCACTCCATGGCATTCGAAGGAGATCAATTCAGACCGTGGCGGTTTATTCACTTCAAAGTTACGGGATAGTTTCCAAGAGGCAATGGGAACTCATATTACACGGAGCACCGCTTATCATCCCCAATCCCAAGGCCAAGTCGGCCGAATCAATCAAATTCTTGAAGACATGCTTGAGCTTGTGTTATTTCTTTTCGGCAAGAAGTGGGAAGAATCTCTCCCTTATGCGGAATTCTCTTATAACAACAGCTATCAAGCCGACGAAGATGGCACCCTTTGAAGTGCTTTATGGGCGTAAGTGCGAACCCCTCTGAATTGGTCGAAGCGGGAGCGGGCACTCATTGGTCGAACATTATTCAACAAGCTGAAGAAGCGAGTTCGCATTGTCAGGATAATCTCAAAGGCGGCCCGATCCGCCCGGAAGAGCAACTATGACCGGAAACACTGGGGTTCAACTTACCAACCTGGTGAACAAGCTTATCTACGTGTCACTCCTTTGAGAGGCACTCATCGGTTCGGAGTCAAGGGCAAGTTAGCTCCTCGCTACATTGGTCCTTTCCGCATTCTGGCCCGTCGTGGGCTGGTGGCTTATCAACTTGAGTTGCCACCTCAGTTCTCTCATGTTCATGACGTATTCCACGTGTCGCAACTTTGCCGATGCTTCAAGGATCCGGAACGTGAAGTGGATCCGGAATTGATTGAAATTCAAGATGATCTCACATACAAGGAGCATCCGATCTGCATTCTTGAAGAAGCTGAGCGTCGAACATGCAGGAAAGGTTACCAAGTTCCTCAAGGTGCAATGGTCAAATCATTCTAAGGATGAAGCCACTTGGGAGCGAGGATAACCTCCGTCTTTGAATACCCGACCTGTTCCTTCTACCTCTTAATTCTCGGGACGAGAATTTCTTTTAGAAGGAGGAGAGTTGTAACACCCCGGTGTAATGATGCTCTGATAACCCTGGGGTTAAGTTAATTGTTTTGCTAAACATGTGCACGATCATTATTGTCTCATGCTCTTTCACATTCCGGTTGAATTCAAATTCAAATTATGTGTGAAATTCAAAATGCTCGAACATGAACACAAAATGTTCATCATGTGCCAAATAATCCACAACTAATATTGGTGGTGAACCAACATTTTTGCAAAAGGTTTGAGTGGCCTAAGCTATTTAAAGCGATGACCTAAGCAATAAATTAAATGCCCTTTTAATTTATAAAATTGGCAACTATTCCAAAAGCCTCCCACCCTTTTTGAGGCGGTGCACTTTAATTCTTTGAGATTGTTTTGGCGGTGGCATAATTTTTTGCAAAGACTTTATTGGCTAAAAGAAAAGGCAAAAGCTGCTGAAAAAAGAAAGCTAAAAAAAAGAAGAAAAGAAAAGGCCGGCTGCCTTGTGCACTTGGCCCAACAAGCAACGTGCAGCCCAGCCCACCTAACCCCGCTGGCCCCTACCTCTGTTCATCGGGGCTGGGTGGATCTTGGCGTCTTGCCCGTCCGTGGCTGCCGATGGCCACGAGGCGGCCATCCGACGGCTCCCCGACGACTACTAGGTCGCCCCGACCCGGACAAACCCTAGTTGCCCCTCCACTTGCCCCACGCACCTCGCCTCTCTCTTTTCCCCCACCTTGCCCGAGAGCTCGTCGCCGTCGCCCTCCGTTGATCTCGCGGTCCCCGGCGCCCCCTCGATCGTCTTTGGAGGCTGGGAGGTGCGCCGTCCTTCGCTCCGTCGTCCTCGACCATCAGCGGGAGCTGGGAGGCCCTGTAGAGGCCTCTCTCCTCCACCCCCTTCCGCCTCTGTCGCCGGCCATCTTCGTCGTCTCCGGCGAACCCTTCGCTCCTAATGCAGCCGGCGGCTCGTCATAGCCGCTCGGTGAGCCTTCCCCTCTCTGTTCCTCTCCTCGCGTCGCATGCCCGTCCTAGCTAGCTCGCCGCCTCGCCGTGCTCTGTCCGCCATCGAACCTCATCGTCCGCCACTTCCGCCACCTCCACGACCTCGCGCCCGGCTCCACTCGACGCGGCGCTCCCCTACATCTCGAACGCGACCGAAAGCGTCGCTAGTTCACCACCGTAGCTGCGCGCCCGGTTTTGCCGGCGCCACCGCCGCCTTGCTCGATGCGGCGATGATTTGATCGAGTCCGACCACTGCCACCACCCAGTTCGACTCGTCGTAAATGCCGCCTGCCGTTGAACGGGCCCGGCAGCCAAACGGCCGTCAGAGGCGTAATCGACCACCTCCCGAGGCCTCCGCCAGTTGGCGTCGCCCGCCCGGCGAATCGCCGCCCGCTGAGCCGGGCGCCTGCGTGGGACCCACTCCACGGTCGGCCGACGAGTGGGCCCCTGCATGCCCTTTGACGCGTTGACCCAAGTCGGCGGGGCCCTGTTCATCCCTCTCGCTGACGTGTGGGTCCCCCAGTAGTTAGGCTAATTAATCACGTTTCAAATTAAAATCTAATTAGTTAAACTCTAATCGAGCAGCGACCTTTGGGGCCCACACCTCTAACTATCTCTGCTAGATTAGTTTTATTCCCTTTGTTAAAATAACGGAGGTGACATGTGGGTCCCCTTTGGACCCACATGTTAGGTTTGACCTGGTCGACCGTCTGTTGGCCTGCTGATGTCCTTTGTGGCATCATCTTTGACGTCATATATCTTTTTCTGTAAATAAATAATTCTAGAAATTACTTTAATCTTTAAAATTTCATAGAAATTAAACCGTTCCTCGGATGAAAATGTTTTCTATATGAAAGTTGCTCAGAAAAATCCAAAGAATCCGAATACGTGGTCCGTTCATCTGTCACATGCCCCTAGCATGCCCAACATGGAACTTTCCCCTCTTTTCCTTTATGCAGAAATCCACCTAACGTCGGGAATTCACCCTCGGATGTTTCCCCCTTAAATGCGCAATGTGTAGTACGCGTTAGAAACACGCCTAAGCGCTACGTGTCGTCATGTCATGCTTAGTGTTACCTTTGTTTGCTATGTATTTACTGTTTCTTCCCCTCTTCTCTCCGGTAGACCCGAGGCGGCGATGCCCGGTGATCGACTACGTCGTCTGACGACTTCTCCTTGCCGAGCAACCAGGCAAGCCCCTTTGATCATCCCGATATCGCCCATTCCATTCTCTCATGCTTGCATTAGATTTTGCTATTGTTATTGTTTGCTCCTATTACGATGCATAGCCTTTGTTTTTGTAACACCTTATTGTTACCCTACACCTTATCATAAAGCGCTTAGTATAGGTTGGTTAGTGATCCATCGGTGACCCTCACCTTGTCCTTGTTGCCCTGCTTCATCATTGAAGACCCGATCAGCGGGATCGAAGACCGAGCCCGGCACCTCACATCACTTTCCCGTTAGTTGTTCGACACTACTGGGTTACTATCGAGTACCGAGGGTGAGACCTCTTCAGCACTTCAGATGTTAACCTTGTAGTGTAGTCATTCGGTCACGGTCATCGAGGGTGATTTCCTCCTTAACCACTTCGATCTGACTACGCCGTGCAACCCCTCAAGTGTGAACCTCGGGGTGATTCCTCTTACGTTCACCTTGATGATTACATCTAGTGGAATTCATCGGGGTGATTCCTCGGGTTTTCCCTTGATGTTTAGACACACGCTACTACGATTACTATGACTTTACCTTTGAGCCATGTTACTAAAGGCGAATTCGACCATGAGGGGTACCAGCGAGCTTAATTGCGAGTGATGTGGAGTCGGGTTGACACGGAGGGTGCTTTCGCGAGATAATTACAGCGTGGCGGGCATTCCTAGCCCTTGGCGCAAGTCCTCGAGGCAGAGACAGCGGGTCACATCTTTCGTGAGTCTCTGCTTGTTACCGCGTTCCTAATCCACTACGATTTGGATATTTGATCCGAGGGCCTCGGCCTAATAGCACTAACCATCACGTGGGCATAGTATGGGCGTTACTGCGTCGTATACATCAGCGAAGCTTAATAGGCGTCGTGGCGGCGGCGCCGCCCGGGTTGGACTGTATGGCGCCTGCCTTGTTGAAGGAGGTAGCTAGGTCTGCTCACCGGCCATACATAGCGTCTGAGGAGTTCCGGGAGATGGCCCATGACCCCACAGGGGGCATAGGTTTAGTCCGGCGTGCTGGCCTCTCTATTAAGCCTAGGTCGGGTTGCGGCGTATTGTTTGGCGAGGCCGGGCATGACCACAGAAAGTGTTGGGGAGCGTAGTAATTTCAAAAATTTTCCCTCGCACACGCAAGATCATGGTGATGCATAGCAACGAGAGGGAGAGTATTGTCTCGTACCCTCGTAGACCAAAGCGAGCGATCTGGCGTAGAGGAAGTAGTAAATGCGTTCTCCTCGCGATCCGGCCGATCCTAAGCGCCCGTTACTCGGCGCCTCCGAGTTCTTGGCACACGTTCAGCTCGATGGCGCTCCTCGGGCTCCGATCCAGCAAAGCTCGGGGAGAGGGAGTTCCGTCGACTACGGCGTGGTGGCGATCTTGATGTTCTACCGGCGCGAGGCTTCGCCTAAGCACCGCTATGATATGACCGAGGTGGAATATGGTGGAGGGGCACCGCACTGCGGCTGAGAGCGATCTCAAGGATCAACTTGTGTGTTCTAGGGTGCCCCCTGCCCCGTATATAAAGGAGCAAGGGGAGGGCCGGCCGGCCCTAGGAGGTGCGCCAAGGGAGGAGTCCTCCTCCTAGTGGGAGTAGGACTCCCCTTTCCTAGTCCAACTAGGAAGGAGGAAGGGGGGAGGAAAGAGAGGGAGAGGAAGAGGGAAAGGGAGCCGCGCCCCCCCCCTCCTTGTCCAATTCAGGTCCCCCATGGGGAGGCGCGCCACCTCTGGCGCAGCCCTCTCTCTCCCCTCTTGGCCCAATAAGGCCCATTACTTCCCGGGGGGTTCCGGTAACCCCTCCGGCACTCCGTCTTTCTCCGGAAACTTCCGTAACCTTTCCGGTGTCCGAATATAGCCGTCCAATATATCAATCTTTATGTCTCGATCATTTCGAGACTCCTCGTCATGTCCGTGATCACATCCGGGACTCCGAACTCCTTGGTACATCAAAATACACAAACTCATAATATAACCGTCGCCGAAACCTTAAGCGTGCGGACCCTACGGTTCGAGAACAATGTAGACATGACCGAGACACATCTCCGGTCAATAACCAATAGCGGGACCTGGATGCCCATATTGGTTCCTACATTTTCTGAAGATCTTTATCGGTCGGAACCGCATAACAACATCGTTGTTCCCTTTGTCATCGGTATGTTACTTACCGAGATTCGATCGTCGGTATCCAATACCTAGTTCAATCTCGTTCTTGGTAAGTCTCTTTACTCGTTCCGTAATACATCATCTCACAACTAACTCATTAGTTGTAATGCTTACAAGGCTTATGTGATGTGTATTACCGAGAAGGCCAGAGATACCTCTCAGAGCAATCGGAGTGACAAAACCTAATCTCGAAATACGCCAACCCAACAAGTACCTTTGGAGACACCTGTAGTACTCCTTTATAATCACCCGATTCGTTGTGACGTTTGGTAGTACCAAAGTGTTCCTCCGTAAACGGGAGTTGCATAATCTCATAGTTATAGGAACATGTATAAGTCATGAAGAAAGCAATAGCAATATACTAAGCGATCAAGTGCTAAGCTAACGGAATGGGTCATGTCAATCACATCATTCTTCTAATGAGGTGATCCCATTAATCAAATGACAACACATGTCTATGGTTAGGAAACATAACCATCTTTGATTAATGAGCTAGTCTAGTAGAGGCTTACTAGTGACTATCTGTTTGTCTATGTATTCACACATGTATTATGTTTCCGGTTAATACAATTCTAGCATGAATAATAAACATTTATCATGATATAAGGAAATAAATAATAACTTTATTATTGCCTCTAGGGCATATTTCCTTGATCTCCCACTTGCACTAGAGTCAATAATCTAGATTACACGGTAATGATTCTAACACCCATGGAGTCTTGGTGCTGATCATGTTTTGCTCGTGGAAGAGGCTTAGTCAATGGAGTACGCAACATTCAGATCCGTATGTATTTTGCAAATCTCTATGTCTCCCACTTGGACTTGGTCCCGAATGGAGTTGAAGCGTCTTTTGATATGCTTGGTCCTCTTGTGAAATCTGGATTCCTTTGCCAAGGCAATTGCACGATATTGTCACGAGAAGATCTTCATTGGTCCCGATGCACTAGGTATGACACCTAGATCGGAAATGAACTCTTTCATCCAGACTCCTTCATTTGCTGCTTCCGAAGCAGCTATGTACTCCGCTTCACATGTAGATCCCGCCACGACGCTTTGTTTAGAACTACACCAACTAACAGCTCCACCGTTTAACAAAAACACGTATCCGGTTTGCGATTTAGAATCGTCCGGATCAGTGTCAAAAGCTTACATCGGCGTAACCATTTACGACTAGCTCTTTGTCACCTCCATATCTGAGAAACATATCCTTAGTCCTTTTCGGGTATTTCGGGATGTTCTTGACCGCTGTCCGATGATCCACTCTGGATTACTTTGGTACCTTCCTGCCAAGCTTACAGCTAAGCATCGTCAGTGCAGTACACAGCATTGCATACATGATAGAGCCTATGGCTGAAGCATAGGAACATCTTTCATTTTCTCTCTATCTTCTGCTGTGGTCGGGCATTGAGTCGACTCAATCTTACACCTTATGTCTGGTAAAAACCTTTCTTTGCACGATCCATTTTGAATTTCTTCAAAACTTTATCAAGGTATGTGCTTTGTGAAAGTCCAATTAAGCGTCTTGATCTATCTCTATAGATCTTGATGCCCAATATGTAAGCAGCTTCACGAGGTCTTTCATTGAAAAACTTTTATTCAAGTATCCTTTTATGCTATCCAGAAATTCTATATCATTTCCAATCAATAATATGTCGTCCACATATAATATCGTAAATGCTACTGAGCTCCCACTCACTTTCTTGTAAATCTGAGGCTTCTCCAAAGTCTGTATAAAACCATATGCTTTGATCACACTATCAAAGCGTTTATTCCAACTCCGAGAGGCTTGCACCGGACCATAAATTGATCGCTGGAGCTTGCACACTTTGTTAGCACCTTTTGGATCAGCAAAACCTTCTGGTTGCATCATATACCACTCTTCTTCTAGAAATCCATTCAAGAATGCAGTTTTACATCCATTTGCCAAATTTCATAATCATAAAATGCGGCAATTGCTAACATGATTCGGACAGACTTAAGCATCGCTACGGGTGAGAAAGTCTCATCATAGTCAACCCCTTGAACTTGTCGAAAACCTTTTGCAACAAGTCGAGCTTTGTAGATGATTATATTACCATCGCCGTCTGTCTTCTTCTTAAAGATCCATTTATTCTCAATGGCTTGCCGATCATTGGGCAAGTCAACCAAAGTCCATACTTTGTTCTCATACATGGATCCCATCTCAGATTTCATGGCTTCCAGCCATTTCGCGGAATCTGGGCTCACCATCGCTTCTTCATAGTTTGTAGGTTCGCCATGGTCAAGTAACATGACTTCCGAATAGGATTACCGTACCACTCGGTGCGTATTTTATTCTGCTTGACCCTCTGATTCATTAGCAACTTGATCTGAAGTTTCATGATCAACATCATTAGTTTCCTCACCAATTGGTGTAGTTGTCACGAGGAACCGTTTCTTGTGATGAACTACTTTCAATAAGGGAGCGGAATCTGATTATCTCATCAAGTTCTACTTTCCTCCCACTCACTTCTTTCGAGAGAAACTCCTTCTCTAGAAAGGATCCGAATTTAACAACGAAAATCTTGCCTTGGATCTGTGATAGAAGGTGTACCCAACAGTCTCCTTTGGGTATCCTATGAAGACACATTTCTCCGATTTGGGTTCGAGCTTATCTGGTTGAAGTTTCTTTACATAAGCATCGCAGCCCCAAACTTTAAGAAACGACAACTTTGGTTTCTTGCCAAACCACAATTCATATGGTGTCGTCTCAATGGATTTAGATGGTGCCCTATTTAACGTGAATGCGGCCGTCTCTAAAGCATATCCCCAAAACGACAGCGGTAAATCAGTAAGAGACATCATAGATCGCACCATATCAAGTAAAAATGCGATTCGACATTCGGACACACCATTTCTCTGTGGTGTTAGGGTGGCGTGAGTTGAAAACTATTCCACATTGTTTCAAATGTAAACCAAACTCGTAACTCAAATATTCTCCTCCACGATCAGATCGTAGAAACTTTATTTTCTTGTTACGATGATTTTCCACTTCACTCTGAAATTCTTTGAACTTTTCAAATGTTTCAGATTTGTGTTTCATTAAGTAGATATACCCATATCTGCTCAAATCATCTGTGAAGGTGAGAAAATAACTTGATACCCGCGTGCCTCAACATTCATTGGACCACAAACATCGGTATGTATGATTTCCAACAAATCAGTTGCTCGCTCCATAGTTAGGAGGAAGCGGCGTTTTAGTCATCTTGCCCATGAGGCATGGTTCATGCAAGTACCAACTGATTCATAATCAAGTGATTCCGAAGCCCATCGGTATGGAGTTTCTTCATGCGTTTTACAACCGATATGACCCAAACGGAAGTGCCACAAATAAGTTGCATTATCATTATCAACTCTGTATCTTTTGGTTTCAACACTATGAATATGTGTATTACTACTATCGAGATTTAATAAAAATAGACCACTCTTCAAGGGTGCATGACCATAAAAGATATTATTCATATAAATAGAACAACCATTATTCTCTGTCTTAAATGAATAACCGTCTCGCATCAAACAAGATCCAGATATAATGTTCATGCTCAATGCCGGCACCAAATAACAATTATTTAGGTCTAAAACTAATCCCGATGGTAGATGTAGAGGTAGCGTGCCGACCGCAATCACATCGACTTTGGAACCATTTCCCACGCGCATCGTCACCTCGTCCTTAGCCAATCTTCGCAATCCGTAGTTCTGTTTGAGTTGCAAATATTAGCAGAACCCGGTATCAAATACCCGGTACTACTGCGAGTATTAGTAAGGTACACATCAATAACATGTATATCACATATACCTTTGATCACCTTGCCATCCTTCTTATCCGCCAAATACTTGGGGCAGTTCCGCTTCCAGTGTCCAGTTTGCTTGCAGTAAAAACACTCAGTTTCAGGCTTAGGCCCAGACTTGGGTTTCTTCTCTTGAGCAGCAACTTTCTTGCTGTTCCTTTTCAAGTTCCCCTTCTTCTTTCCTTTTGCCCTTTTTCTTGAAACTAGTGGTCTTGTTGACCATCAACACTTGATGCTCTTTCTTGATTTCTACCTCCGCGGCTTTTAGCATTGCGAAGAGCTCGGGAATTGTTTTGGTCATCCCTTGCATATTATAGTTCATCCACGAAGCTCTTGTAGCTTGGTGGCGATGATTGGAGAATTACATCAATGACACTATCATTCGGAAGAGTAACCCCAGTTGAATCAAGTGGTTATTATACCCGGACATTTTGAGTATATGTTCAGCTTGTGAACTATTCTCCTCCATTTTGCAGCTATAGAACTTATTGGAGACTTCATATCTCTCAATCCGGGCATTTGCTTGAAATATTAACTTCAACTCCTGGAACATCTCATATGCTCCATGACGTTCAAAGCGTCGTTGAAGACCGGTTCTAAGCCGTAAAGCATGGCACACCTTGAACTATCGAGTAGTCATCGACTTTGCTTTCGCCAGACGTTCACAACTTACGGCGTTGCTCCTACAGGCGAACTGGCACCCAGCGGTGCTTCCGGGGCGTAATTCTTCTGTGCAGCAATGAGGATAATCCTCAAATTCTGGACCTAGTCCGTGTAATTGCTACCATCATCTTTCAACTTTGCTTTCTCAAGGAACGCATTAAAATTCAACGGAACAACAAAGACGAGCCATCTATCTACAGTAAACATAGACAAGCAAAATACTATCGGTACTAAGTTCATGATAAATTTAAGTTTTAATTAATCATATTAAAAACTCCCACTTAGGCAGACATCTCTCTAGTCATCTAAGTGATTACGTGATCCAAATTAACTAAACCATGTCCGATCATCACGTGAGATGGAGTAGTTTCAATGGTGAACATCACTATGTTGATCATATCTACTATATGATTCACGTTCGACCTTTCGGTCTCCGTGTTCGAGGCCATATCTGTTATATGCTAGGCTCATCAAGTTTAACTTTGAGTATTCTGCGTGCGCAACTGTTTTGCACCCGTTGTATTTGAGCGTAGAGCCTATCACACCCGATCATCACGTGGTGTCTCGGCCACGAAGAACTTTCGCATAGCGGTGCATACTCAGGAGAACACTTCTTGATAATTTTAGTGAGAGATCATCTTATAATGCTACCGTCAATCAAAGCAAAATAAGATGCATAAAGGATAAACATCACATGCAATCAATATATAAGTGATATGATATGGCCATCATCATCTCGTGCTTGTGATCTCCATCTCCGAAGCACCGTCGTGATCACCATCGTCACCGGTAGCGACACCTTGATCTCCATCGTAGCATCGTTGTCGTTTATGCCATCTATTGCTTCTCGACTATCGCTACCGCTTAGAGATAAAGTAAAAGCAATTACAGGCGTTTGCATTTCATACAATAAGCGACAACCATATGGCTCCAGCCAGTTGCCGATAACCGGTTACAAAACATGATCATCTCATACAATAAAATATAGCATCACGTCTTGACCATATCACATCACAACATGCCTGCAAAAACAAGTTAGACGTCCTCTACTTTGTTGTTGCAAATTTTACGTGGCTGCTACGGGCTTAAGCAAGAACCAATCTCACCTACGCATCAAGACCACAGCGATACTTCGTCAAATAGACTCCGTTTTAACCTTCTCAAGGACGAGGCGTATGCCTTTTCGGTTCAACTAAAGTGAGAGAGACAGACACCCGCCAGCCACCTTTAAGCACGAGTGCTCGTAGCAGTGAAACCAGTCTCGCGTAAGCGTCTGGCGTAATGTCGGTCCGGGCTGCTTCATCTCACAATACCGCTGAACCAAAGTATGACATCTTTGGTAGGCGGTATGACTTGTATCGCCCACAACTCAATTGTGTTCTACTCGTGCATATAACATCAACGCATAAAACCAGGCTCGATGCCCTTTGTTGGGGAGCGTAGTAATTTCAAAAATTTCCCTCGCACCGCGCAAGATCATGGTGATGCATAGCAGCGAGAGGGAGAGTATTGTCTACGTGCCCTCGTAGACCAAAGCGGAAGCGATCACAACGTAGAGGAAGTAGTCGTGCGTTCTCCTCGCGATCCGGCCGATCCTAAGCGCCGTTACTCCGGCGCCTCCGAGTTCTTGGCACACGTTCAGCTCGATGGCGCTCCTCGGGCTCCGATCCGGCAAAGCTCCGGGAGAGGGAGTTCCGTCGGCCTGACGGCGTGGTGGCGATCTTGATGTTCTACCGGCGCAGGCTTCGCCTAAGCACCGCTATGATATGACCGAGGTGGAATATGGTGGAGGGGGCACCACACACGGCTAAGGAGCGATCTCAAGGATCAACTTGTGTGTTCTAGGGTGCCCCCCCTGCCCCGTATATAAAGGAGCAAGGGGAGGGCCGGGCCAGCCCTTGGAGGGGCGCCAAGGGAAGGGGGAGTCCTCCTCCTAGTGGGAGTAGGACTCCCCTTTCCTAGTCCAACTAGGAAGGAGGAAGGGGGAAGAGAGGGAGAGGGAGAGGGAAAGGGGGGCCGCGCCCCCCCCCCCTCCTTGTCCAATTCGGACTCCCCATGGGGGGGGGGCGCGCGCCACCTCCTGGCGCAGCCCTCTCTCTCCCCTCTTGGCCCAATAAGGCCCATTACTTCCCCGGGGGGTTCCGGTAACCCCTCCGGCACTCCGTCTTTCTCCGGAAACTTCCGGAACCTTTCCGGTGTCCGAATATAGCCGTCCAATATATCAATCTTTATGTCTCGATCATTTCGAGACTCCTCGTCATGTCCGTGATCACATCCGGGACTCTGAACTCCTTCGGTACATCAAAATACACAAACTCATAATATAACCGTCATCGAAACCTTAAGCGTGCGGACCCTACGGTTCGAGAACAATGTAGACATGACCGAGACACATCTCCGGTCAATAACCAATAAGCGGGACCTGGATGCCCATATTGGTTCCTACATTTTCTCTGAAGATCTTTATCGGTCAGACCGCATAACAACATACGTTGTTCCCTTTGTCATCGGTATGTTACTTACCCGAGATTCGATCGTCGGTATCCAATACCTAGTTCAATCTAGATTCTTGGTAAGTCTCTTTACTCGTTCCGTAATACATCATCTCACAACTAACTCATTAGTTGTAATGCTTACCAAGGCTTATGTGATGTGTATTACCGAGAAGGCCCAGAGATACCTCTCCAGAGCAATCGGAGTGACAAAACCTAATCTCGAAATCGCCAACCCAACAAGTACCTTTGGAGACACCTGTAGTACTCCTTTATAATCACCCGATTCGTTGTGACGTTTGGTAGTACCCAAAGTGTTCCTCCGTAAACAGGAGTTGCATAATCTCATAGTTATAGGAACATGTATAAGTCATGAAGAAAGCAATAGCAATATACTAAGCGATCAAGTGCTAAGCTAACGGAATGGGTCATGTCAATCACATCATTCTTCTAATGAGGTGATCCCATTAATCAAATGACAACACATGTCTATGGTTAGGAAACATAACCATCTTTGATTAATGAGCTAGTCTAGTAGAGGCTTACTAGTGACTATTTGTTTGTCTATGTATTCACACATGTATTATGTTTCCGGTTAATACAATTCTAGCATGAATAATAAACATTTATCATGATATAAGGAAATAAATAATAACTTTATTATTGCCTCTAGGGCATATTTCCTTGAGAAAGTGTGTCCGGCGGAGTTAAGCGGCGTGGTGGGTAAGTTGGTGCACCCTGCAGGGAAGAAAACATCTATCGATAGCTTTGTCCTACGATAGCGGACACTTGGAGTTGTATCCCGATCGATACAACTAGAACTGGATACTTGTGATGAGAATTGGATGGTGATGAGATCTGGATTGTGATGATAACTGGATAGTATGGCTCTGGGATTTCTTTCTCACAGGGAGTCGAGAAAGGATCTCCGGCCGAGGTTGGCAACACTACTACTACTTTACTTTATGCTACTCCACTCCTTCCGGTTGCTGCAAGATGGTGGTTTCCAGAAGATGCTAGTCTTCGATAGGACTAGGCCTTCTCTCTATTCTGGCATTTCTGCAGCCCAGTCCACATATCTGACCTTCCTTTGATAATGTTGCATATGTAGTGTAGATCCTTGCTTGCAGTACTTTGGATGAGTACTCACGGTTGCTTTGCTTCCCGTTTCCCCCTTCTTTCTTCTTTACGGTTGTCGCAACCAGATGGTGGAGCCCAGGATCGAGCGACACCACCGCGACTACTACTACCACGAGGATACCTACTACTTCGTGGAGGCCGCGACCACCGGGAGTAGTTAGGAGGCTCAGGCGGGAGGCCTTGCCTTTTTCGATCGATGTTGCTTTTGTGCTAGCCTTCTTAAGGCAAACTTGTCTAACTCATGTCCGTACTCAGATATTGTTGCTTCCATGACTCTTGTGTTTTCGAGCTTATGTATTCGAGCCCTCGAGGCCCCTGGCTTGTAACATAAAGCTTGTATTATTTTATTTTGTGTCTAGAGTTGTGTTGTGATATCTTCCCGTGAGTCCTTGATCTTGATCGTACACATTTGCATGAATGATTAGTGTACGATTGAATCAAGGGCGTCACACATATTTCTCAATGTAATTTTCTTTATTGTGGCATGAATGTTCAGATCCGAAAGATTCAAGATAAAAGTTTAATATTGACATAAAAATAGTAATACTTCAAGCATGCTAACCAAGCAATCATGTCTTATCAAAATAACATAGCCAAAGAAAGCTTATCCCTACAAAATCATATAGTTTGGCTATGCTTCATTTTGGTCACACAAAATGCTCTCGTCATGCACAACCCCGATGACAAGCCAAGCAATTGTTTCATACTTAGCCTTTTCAAACTCTTTCAACATTTACACAATATATGAGCACGAGCCATGGACATAGCACTATGGGTGGAATAGAATATAATGATTGAGGTTGTGTGAGAAGACAAAAAGGAGAAAGTCTCACATTGACGCGGCTAATCAACCGGCTAAGGAGATGCCCATCAATTGATGTCGATGCAAGGAGTAGGGATTGCCATGCAACGGATGCACTAGAGCTATGAGTATATGAAAGCTCAACAAAATAAACTAAGTGGGTGTGCATCCAACTTGCTTGCTCACGAAGACCTAGGGAATTTGAGGAAGCCCATTGTTGGAATATACAAGCCAAGTTCTATAATGTAAAATTCCCACTAGTATATGAAAGTGACAAAATAGGAGACTCTCTATCATGAAGATCATGGTGCTATTTTGAAGCACAAGTGTGGTAAAAGGATAGTAACATTGTCCCTTCTCTCTTTTTCTCTCATTTTTTTCTAATTTTTTTATTTTTTTATTTGGGCCTTCTTCTCTTTTTCTTTTTCTTTTTTGGCCTCTTTTCTTTCTTTTTTTCCGTCCGGAGTCTCATCCCGACTTGTGGGGGAATCATAGTCTTCATCATCCTTTCCTCACTTGGGACAATGCTCTAATAATGATGATCATCACACTTTTATTTACCAAAGATTACGACTCAATACTTAGAAAAAAAATATGACTCTATGTGAATGCCTCCGGCGGTGTACCGGGATATGCAATGAATCAAGAGTGACATGTATGAAAGAATTATAAAGGTGGCTTTGCCACAAATACGATGTCAACTACATGATCATGCAAAGCAATATGACAATGATGATGCGTGTAATAATATGAGGAACGGTGTAAAGTTGCATGGCAATATATCTCGGAATGGCTATGGAAATGCCATAATAGGTAGGTATGGTGGCTGTTTTGAGGAAGATATAAGGAGGTTTATGTGTGATAGAGCGTATCATATCACGGTGTTTGGATGCACCAGCGAAGTTTGCACCAACTCTCAAGGTGAGAAAGGGCAATGGACGGTACCGAAGAGGCTAGCAATGATGGAAGGGTGGGAGTGCGTATAATCCATGGACTCAAAATTAGTCAAAAAGAACTCACATACTTATTGCAAAAATCTACAAGTCATCAAAACCAAGCACTACGCGCATGCTCCTATGGGGATAGATTGGTAGGAAAAGACCATCGCTCGTTCCCGACCGCCACTCATAAGGAAAGCAATCAAAGAACACCTCATGCTTCAAATTTGTCACACTACCTTTACCATACGTGCATGCTATGGGACTTGCAAACTTCAACACAAGTATTTCTCAATTTCACAATTACTCAACTAGCACACCTCTAATATTACCACCTTTATATCTCAAAACAACTATCAAGTATCAAACTTCTCTTACTATTCAATGCACTTTGTAAACTACCATGCTGTTCTAAAGGACTCTCAAAATAATATAAGTGAAGCATGAGAGATCAATAATTTCTATAAAATATAACCACCACCGTGCTCTAAAAGATATAAGTGAAGCACTAGAGCAAAATTGTTTAGCTCAAAAGATATAAGTGAAGCACATAGAGCATTCTAATAAATTCCGAATAATGTGTGTCTCTCTCAAAAGGTGTTTACAACAAGGATGATTGTGGTGAACTAAAAAGCAAAGACACAAATCATACAAGACGCTCCAAGCAAAACACATATCATGTGGTGAATAAAAATATAGCTCCAAGTAAAGTTACCGATGTACGAAGACAAAGAGGGATGCCTTCCGGGGCATCCCCAAGCTTAGGCTTTTTGGGTTGTCCTTATATTTTACCTTGGGGTTCCTTGGGCATCCCCAAGCTTAGGCTCTTGCCACTCCTTGTTCCATAATCCATCAAATCTTTACCCAAAACTTGAAAACTTCACAACAGAAAACTTAACAGAAAATCTCGTGAGCTCCGTTAGCGAAAGAAAACAAACACCACTTCAAGGTACTGTAATGAACTCATTCTTTATTTATATTGGTGTTAAACCTTCTGTATTCCAACTTTTCTATGGTTCATAAGCTCCATTACTAGCCATAGATTCATCAAAATAAGCAAACAACACGCGAAAAACAGAATCTGTCAAAAACAGAACAGTCTGTAGTAATCAGAATTGTTCGAAAACTTATGGAACTCCAAAAATCCTGAAAAATTAGGACAACCTGGACAATTTGCGTACTGATCTACTGCAAAAATAATTGGTATTTTATCACGTTTTGGTGAGTTTAAACAATTATATTCGTGAACACAAAGTTTCTGTCTTTTTCAGCAAGATCGCAAAGACTTTCCCCAAGTCTTCCCAAAGGTTCTAATTGGCACAAACACTAATTAAAACACAAAACCACATCTAAACAGAAGCTAGATAGATTATTTATTCCTAAACAGAACCAAAAAGCTGGAAACTAAAATAAAATTGGTTTGCCTCCCAACAAGCGCTATGGTTTAACGCCCCTAGCTAGGCATTGATAATTTTAATGATGCTCACATCAAAGACAAGAATTAAAGCACAAAGAGAGCATCATAAAACATGTGACAAACACTTCTAAGTCTAACATACTTCTTAGGCATAGGCATTTTATAAGCAAACGAATTATCATAACAAGCAAAAATTAGCATATGCAAGGAAGAAGAAAGAGACGATAACAATCTCAACATGACGAGAGGTAATTTAGCAACATGAAAATTTCTACAACCATATTTTCCTCTCTCATAATAATTACATGTGGGATCATAAGCAAATTTAACAAAATGGCTATCACATAAAGTATTTTCAACATGATCCACATGCATGCGAAGTTGACACTCTTCCAAAATAGTGGGATCAACATTAACTAAAGTCATGACCTCTCCAAACTCACTTTTATCAAAAATTTCATAAGATTGAACATTTTCCAAATATGTGGGATCTAAAGTTGACACTCTTCCAAACCCACTTTCAATATTATTGCAAACATTATTAGCAATCTCATATTCATCACGGGGAGTAAGTAAATTTTCAAGATCGTAAGAAGAATCACCCCAATCATGATCATTGCAACAAGTAGAGGACATAGCAAAACTAGCATCCCAAGCTTAGGGTTTTGCATATTATTAGCATAATTTACATCAATAGTATTTATAATAAAATCATTGCAATCATGCTTTTTTTAACATTAAAACAACAGGAGAGGCTCCTACTGTTGCTTTATTATAAGAGGGGGCATTTACACTTTACATTTTTGTACAGAGCCAAAGGGCTAAGCAATAAAAGAAGGCTACATTTTATACAGGTGGGTTTTGGTGAAGAGCCAAATCATGAATCAGGGCTTGGATAAAAGCATTGTTATCCCCTTTTGTCCTAAATGTGAGAATCTCCAGATCCTTCTTAAACATCCTGAGCCAGTCCAAGTGTGAGGCCACCTCACCATCGAATAGAACTTTATTTCTCTGCTTCCAGATGTTCCAAGCTGCAAGAATTGTGATTTCCTTGAATGCAGGCTTGTGCCAAGATGTGTGAGCAGTATTGAACATTATTTGGATGTCATTTTCAGTCCCCAATTGGATTCCAATTGTTTCCCAGCACCTGATAGCAAATTGACACTCATAGAAAAGGTGTCTGTTTGTTTCAAGCTCACCCAGGTTGCACATGAGACAAGAATGATCTTCTCCAATATTGAAGTGTCTTCTTAGGAGCATATCTCTTGTGTTCACCCTGTCCATTAACCTGAGCCAAGCAAAAACTTTGTGCCTCATGATGCATTTAGATTTCCATATTGAAGTTATATGGGTTGGGGCTGTTACATTTCTGAAGAGGAACTTGTAGAATTTTCTGGGTTTGTATTGCTCATCTCCCCAGCATAGAATCCATTCATCGAGACCCATTTGTTGTAAGGTCATAGTGTTTATTACGGGCATGATGTCATCAAGCTCTGATCTTGCTTCAATAGACAGAGGTAGATGGAACAACGTTGCTGGATCTGGATTGGAGTGGAACTGAGCCAATAAAATGTCTTCATCTTGGGCATATGAGAAAAGATGATTATGAGAGTTTGAAAGGACTGTATCCCCCTGCCATAAGGCTTTCCAAAAAAAAAACCATGTCACCAGCTCTAGGAATGCAAATCGTGATGCCTCTGAATATATCCATTAAAGAAAAAACATCCTTCCACCAAAACGACCCACAAGCTGCATTTGCGTGAGGCACACCCTGATCATAATATGCATTCCAAATTAGCATGACCCAAGGAACATCAACTTTGTGAATGAACTTGTGAAGGTATTTGATTAGTAACGCCTTGTTTTTTGCTTTAAGATCCAGAACCCCTAAGCCACCTTTTTTCTTTGGGCGGCAGACCAAGTCCCATGCTGCCAAGGAATGTGTTTTAGCATCTCGATCAGTATCTTTTCTCCACAGACAGTGGCGCCTTGCCTGAACAAATATGTCAATCAACTTCAACGGGATCTTGAGGACACACATGGCAAATGGCAATAGAGATGAAAGTGCAGAATTAATAAGTTGCACTCTCTCCCCATAAGATAGCCGTATGGTCGTACCAGTTAATCTTCTTTCAATTCTATCTACCAGGGGCATTAGTTCTCTAACCGTTGGTCGTGTGGTACCCACAGGGAGCCCCAGGTACGTGAATGGCATGTTTCCAACTTGGCAACCAATTTCCATAGCTAGCTGACGAGCTTTCTCATCATCAATATTAATGGGCATCAATTGTGATTTTCCATAGTTTATTTTTAGCCCAGTTGCTCTAGCATAGGAATCAAGAATAGCTTTCATGGTATGCAACTGGTCAACATCAGCCGACAGCACAATGATTGTGTCGTCAGCATATTGAATAACAAGATATTGTTCTGACGCAGGCTGTTCAATCGGTAGCTTTATATGCCCTTCCTCCCAAGCTTTGTTGATAAGAGATTGTAGAAGGTCTGCAGCAATAACAAACAATAGAGGAGAGACTGGGTATCCTTGACGCACACCTCTTTTGCATTTGAATTCTTTACCAGGCACTCCGTTTAAAAGAATTGTCGGTGTACTAGAGTAGGGGTACCCTAGTATCCCGTGCTAGATGCCTGAACGATTCTGACACCAGCAGGGTTTGCCTCGTCCTTTGCCAAGATCCTCCGTGGTTCCTTTGGAGCCATTCAAGAACAAAGTATTTGATTAAGAAGACAAGGCCCGGCAAGAGGAGCTTGCCGGGAAGGCCACTCAAGGCATGCAGAAGACAAGGCCCGGCAAGAGGAGCTTGCGGGAAGGCTCGGAGCGCGACAAGCCTCCGGACGCGACAAGGATTGACGCGGCAAGGCGCTTGCCGCGACAAGCAACCTCTCTCCATCTCTGCTCCAGCTCATCCGATAGCGTGTCGCCATGAGACCATTCCATGCACGCAGCGTGTTGAGAGGTTGTGTAGCGGCGGAGAGCAGCGATAAGCGGCTGACAAGCTTGCCATCGTGGCGGCGGTGGCGCACTGACGGTCTCTGTTGCCTTTGTTTGGGCGACAGCGACGGGCATTTATTGCTTTTCTCCCTTGCCGTCGAGTTAGGTATTTTACCTTTGTACCTTTGTTTGAGTAGGTGTACCAACTCCTATTTTTACATTTGTACCCTCGCCTATGTTGCCACCTGTCGGAGACCCTTGAGCATATAAAAGGAGGCCCATGCGCAGCGTAGAAGGGGTTGGAGGTTCGGTTCATTCGACTCACTAGAGACCGAGATCGCTCACGATAGGTTTTGTAGCTCGCATCGGCTCCCTAGCAAGAACACAATACATCAAACAAGCAGCAGTGAGGAGTTTTATCTCTCCGAGAGCTCCGAAGCTGGGTAAACTTTCGTGTGCCTGCGTCTCGATCCGCTCTTCGTGCGATCTCCGCCCCCCTCCGAACCACAAAGGGGCCTGGTCCGCCCGGCCCCATAGGTGTTCAGCGAATGCGATCAGCCTCCCGACATCTTTGGCGCGCCCGGTGTAGGCGTCGAGGCCGTGTGAATCTGATCCGACATTCACACGAGCAGCGTCCTCAACATCTTCCTCAACATGCCACCGAAGAAGAAGGCTTCAGTGACGGCGAAGCCGTCGCGTCGTACCCACCCTCACCGCAGCAAGCGGGTGGTGGGGCAGACGCCCGGCGGAGCGAACGGGCGCCGGACGAAGGTGTTCGCGACGTTGCCAAGTCCAAGGACAAGGCCCGCAAACCTCGGCGTCCGCGCATCCCCGCACCCATCTCGAGTCGCGGGACCAACAACGTCCTGGCGTTCACAATGACATACGTTCGTTGGATCGAGACCCTCAAGACCAACATGCTTGGCGCCAACATGCTTGTACGAGTGAGATCTGATGCGCTGGGCGGTGCTGCTCCTTCTAACGTAGTTAGAAGTCCGAGCATATCCGCTCGTCGCACCGTTCGCCAATGCCACCCACTACTCCGGCGAAGCTCTGGCGAGCTCAGCTGCTCCTCGACTACCCTCCAACGGCCAACAAGGTCGGCGAGTGGAGGGCCACTATCGAGCCTCATCGGCTTTGCCAGCAGCGGCAGCTCGCGGCAACCAACACCATCATTGCCGCGGCAAGGCGACAAAACGCGAGCTGGTGGCGGCAGAGACTATCGGGTGCAACCACCATGCACTCTCCGCCACAAAGGCCAAGATCGCCGACTCACCGGATCCACCTCGACGGCGACTCCACCGCATCGCCGGATCCACGAGCTCGCCGCGATCAGCGCCAAGTTCTTCATGGCGACAACAAGAGGACACTCGAACTGCGCATCGAGCGCCGGAGAGAAGCGCGGCGTGCGGAGAAGTATGATGGCGGGGCGCATCCGTCGGAGTTCCTCAAAGACATCTACACCATCGCGGTGCAGGCTGCCGGGGGGCGAGACGACAAGATCCTCGCCAACTACTTCCCGCTCGTGCTCAAGCCCAACGTCAGATCTTGGCTCATGCACTTGTCGGACAGCTCCATATCCTCTTGGGCAGATCTGTGCCATCAGTTTGTTGGCGCCTTCACAGGTGGCCACAAGCCTCATGGCCAAGAGAGTGACCTTCATCTGCTCGCCCAGAAGGAAGGAGAGTCCCTGCGCCAAATTCATTCGGAGATTCAGCCGTGTTTACTACAACATCCCGGATGTCCACCCTGCGCGGTGATCAGCGCGTTTCATCGAATGTGCAGAACCGCGGGATGAGGAGGAGATGGCGATGTGCAAAGTCAAGGGCGTCGATTGAGCTATGCGCCTTGGCCGACAAGTGTGCACGCGTTGAGGAAGGGAGGAGACTCCTCGAGAGAATGCGGAAGCAGGATCTCGGCGGTGAGGAGGCCGCCCGGCAAAGAAGAGCCGTGGCGAAGGCAACAGGAAGAAGAAAGGTAGAGAAGTGCTAGCTGTTGAGCGGTCCGGCAAGCGGAGGTGGCGACAAGAACGCCAAGGCCGGTGGCTCCGGCAAGGAGGTTGCCGGCGACTCCTACCACCGGTCGGTGGCGGCCGCCGACAAGCGGGGCCAGCTCCGGCAAGCGATCTTGCAAGATCCACCGCACCAAGGGCCACGACCTCCGGAGCTGCAAGAAGGTCGAGCAGCTTGTTGAACAATGAGAGGGCTGAGTACGAGCGGTAGCGACAAAGAGAAGGCCAGGGAAGGTCTTTGGGGAGCAAGCAAGAAAGCGTCCCGACCGGGGAGGGGCCGCCCAGCAAGGCCAAGCAACGGCAAGGAGACAGACCTCCCAGCGGCGCGACAAGGATGAAGATGATGACGACGACGAAGATATGGAAGACGACGATGCCGATGAGCAGGAGTTTCAGAAAGCCACAGAGGTCCTCTGCGTTGATGGAGGTGCTTCCCTGCATACCTCACACCGCCAACTCAAGCAATGGATGCGGGAGGTCAATGCAGCGGAACCATCCGTGAAGTCACGCAAGCCTCTGAAGTGGTCCAGACGCCTATCGTTTTGATATTGAGGACCACCCTGATCGCATAACTGCGGTCGGGTGCTTGCCGATGTTGGTCTCACCAACCATCCGCAACCTCAAGGTCACCAAAATGCTAGTTGACGGCGGGGCCGGCTTGAATCTGATCTCCTCCGCGGTGCTCCAGAAGCTTCAAATCCCTGACAGCGAGCTCGAAGAGACCGGCACCTTCCAAGGAATCAATCCGGGAAGGAGCAAGCCGAAGGGGAAGATTACGTTGCCGGTAACATTTGGCAGCGAGCTGAACTTTAGGACTGAGAGGGTCACATTCGACGTTGCCGATTTCCCATTGCCTTACAATGGGATACTTGGCCGTCCAGCACTCGCCAAGTTCATGGCAGCCTCTCACTCCTACAACTTACTCAAGATGCCAGGCCCGATAAGCGTCATCTCTGTCCATGGCGACAAGAAGGATGCCCTTATCTGTGCCGACAAGATCTACCGGGATGCAGCAGCGACAGATTGCCAAACACTTGCTGAAGCTCCGGGGAAGAAGACAAAGTCCAAGTCCGGTAAGAGCTCGATGCTTACTCCGCAAGCGCACCTCTTGGTGCTGCGCTACCGTCGGCGCACCACCGAGCTCCACCGGCAAGTGCAAGAAGATGGTAGCTCCGCCAAAGACCAAGAAGGTGCCCGCCAAGGAGGGCGGCATCGGTGGTACCTTTACCATCGATTGCCTCTCTCGACCCTAAATAGGAAGGTGCGCTCGTCGCTTTCCTGTGGCGAATGTCGGCGTGTTTGCATGGCAACCGTCCGACATCCCGGTGTTCCTGTGGAAGTGATTGAGCACCGCTGGCCGTTTGTCCTCATGCACGGCCCGTCAAGCAAAAAGTCGAGAAGCAAGCGGTGGAACGCCAAGAATTCATAGCGAAGAGATCAAGAAAGCTGGAAGCGGCAGGCCTTGTCGAGGAGTGCTCCATCCTCGTGGTTGGCCAATCCACCAGTAGTCGTGCGCAAAGCAAATGGAAAATGGAGACTTTGTATTGACTTCACGGATGTTAATAAAGCTTGTCCCAAAGATCCATTTCCCTTACCGCGCATTGACCAGATTGTTGACTCCACGGCGGGATGTGATTTGCTTTCGTTTCTTGATGCATACTCAGGATACCATCAGATCTTCATGGCTGAAGAAGATGAGGAGAAGACCGCATTCATTACACCATGTGGCACATCTTTGTTTCATATGGATGCCTTTCGGTTTGAAGAATGCTGGTTCAACATTTGCAAGGGTAGTCCATGGCGCTTTTGAGCCGCAAATGCACGTAAATGTAGAAGCCTACATGGATGACATAGTGGTCAAAAGCAAGGACAAAGCAACTCTGGTTCAAGATTTGGGCCGAGACCTTTGCAAATCTGCGCAAGATCAACCTCAAGCTCAACCCCGAGAAGTGCGTGTTTGGAGTCCCTTCCGGCAAGCTTCTCGGGTTCTTCGTGTCTCAACGAGGGATTGAAGCTAATCCCGACAAGATCAAGGCCATTGAGCAGATTGAAGCACCAAAGCGCGTCAAGGATGTCTGAAGACTTGCCGGTTGCGTAGCTGCTCTCGGCAGGTTTATTTCTAGGTCTGCTGAGCGCCCTGCCGCTTTTCAAGATTTTGAAAAAGGCAGGTCCAATGAAATGGACTCCGAAGCGGAGGCTGCGCTGCGAGACTTGAAGAGATACATCCTCCACTCGAACACTTGTCGCACCTAAGCCACAAGAGAAGTTGCTGCTATATATAGCAGCAACCAATCAAGTGGTTAGTGTTGCGTTAGTAGCAGAGAGGGAGGCGGATGACGAGCCAGCAACCACGGCAAGCACATCCAGCGACAAGCAGGGGGCTTCGCCGACAGGCTCTGGTCCCGACAAGAACGAATCCGCGCAGAGCGCATGACGGATCACGAGAAAAGGATGGTGCATCGCCCAGTCTACTTTGTCGATTCCCTCCTGCAGGGGCTAGGTCGAGGTACTCTGTGCAGAAATTGCTTTTCGGCCTCCTCATGGCCTCGAGAAAGCTGCGCCATTACTTCCAAGCACATGAGATCACAGCTTGTCACTTTCGCTTTCGGCGAAGAGGATACTGCAGAATCCGAAAGCAGGCGAGGATTGTTGAGTGGGCATTGGGCTGTCAAGCTTTGGTCTCAAGTTTGAAAGCACATCAACTATCCAGCGAGCGTTGGCAGAATTCATAGCAGAATGGGCGCCAACGCCAGATGAAGAGATTCGGAGGCGAGCATTCCCGTCAACGAAGCAAGCAAAGAGTGGCTGATGTACTTTGATGGTGCCTTCTCGCTGCAAAGGCGCCCGGTGCGGCGTCTGCTTATCGCACCCACCGGAGAGCACCTCAAGTATGTAGTCCAGATGCACTTTCCCAAGGAGCAAGCAACAAACAATACTCTACAGTATGAAGGTTTGCTTGCGGTCTCAGGATCGCAGTGGACCTTGGGATCAAAAAGCTTATTGTCAGGGGTGACTCGCAACTTGTCGTCCGCCAAGTGAACAAAGATTACCAGAGTCCGTTGATGGAAGCCTACGTTGATGAAGTGAGGAAACTAGAAGAGCACTTTGACGGCCTGCAAATGGAACATGTTCCAAGAGCTCGAGAATGATATTGCCGACGGCTGTCAAAGTCTTGGCTGCACTTAAGTTGCACTGTGGAACCGAGGATTTTCGTGCTCAAGCTGACTCAACCAACCGTAACACCATCAACTGGACAAAGCAAGAAGAGGAAGTTGATCTCTGGTGACTACTTTCCGGCAGAGCTTCCTGAAGCCGTCGTTGCGAAGGTCCCCAAGATCGACACCAATAGTCTTGAGGCGATGCTGCTCGACAAGCCCTGTGGTTTGTTTCGTTGAAGCGAGCGCCTTCCGACAAGTTTTGCTCCGGCAAGCTTGCGAGGCGTCAAGCTCAGCCGAGCCGCGAGTTCTTGCCGTAGAAGCTGATGTTCCGCAGCAGCAGATGTGCCTTTGGTCCTTGTTGTCGAGCCGCAAGCTCCAAAGATGGGCACAACAGATTGTCCATTTCCTTGAGACGGAGAACTTCCGAAGAGCGGGAAGAAGCGGAAAAGAGTAGCCCGGCGATCGGTATGTACCAGTTTGTCGACGGATCTTGTATGTAAGAAGACTCAACGGTGTGAAATTGAAGTGTGTTCCCAGGGACGATGGACAGAAGCTGTTGGCAGAGATACACGGAGGCATATGTGGTCACCACATTGGCACGAGAGCACTTGTTGGCAAAGCTTTCCGGCAAGGTTTCTTCTGGCCGACAGCCTCCGTGATGCAACCGCACAAGTAACCAAGTGTGAAGCGTGCGGTTCCATTCCAAACAGATACACGAGCCAGCTCAAGCTCTCCAGGCGATCCCTTTATCCTGGCCATTTTGGTCCGGGGCTCGACATCCTCGGCCCCTTCCCCGAGCTGTCGGGGCTTTGAGTACTTGTACGCCGCCATCGACAAGTTCACAAAGTGGCGGAAGTGGAAGCGATGAGGAAGGTGACAAGACGATCGGCGATCAAGTTCTTGGTCGATTGTTTGCCGTTTGGAATCCCTAACGGGATCATCACCGACAACGGCACACAATTCTGATCGCACCTTCATGCAAAGATGCGTCCAAGATCTTGGCGCCAAGGTCTGCTTTGCTTCCGTTGCTCACCCGAGAAGCAGCGGTCAGCGAGAGGGCAAATGCTGAAGTGCTGCGCGGGCTCAAGACCGTAACTTTCGATAGGCTGCACAAGTGTGGAAGAAACTGGATTGAGGAGGCTGCGGTGGTTCTTTGGTCGATCGGGGCGACGCCAAATCGAGCCACCGGCCGGACACCTTTTGCTCTAGTCTATGGAGCGTAGGCAGTTCTCCCCACGGAACTTCGTATCACGGATCGCCTCGAGTGCTCGCTTATGATGAGCTTGAGCAAGAGCAGCTGCGACAAGATGACGCTGCTCCTTGAGGAGGATCGTCTTCGAGCAATGTCGCGAGCTGCTTGCTACCAGCAAGCTTTGCGTCGCTACCATAGCCGCAGAGTTAGTGCGTAAGTCTCGAGGAAGGCGACCTTGTTCTTGGTAGCGTTCGGACCGCCAAGAATTCAAACAAGTTGGCCTTGAAGTGGGAAGGCCCTTATCGGGTGAAACGAGTCACTAGGCCTGGCGCTGTCCGCCTTGAGACCGAAGATGGCATCCCGGTGAGCAACTCCTGGAACATTGAGCATCTTCGTAAGTTTTACCCATAGGGTGCGGTTGCCGGAACCCGTTCCAGCAACCACCTTTTGTACAAGTCTTGCCGCTGTTGCATGTAATCCTTTGTACAAAGCTGGCGCAGACCCGATGCATCGATAAAGCTCATGTGTTGCACACAACTTGTCAAATTCATGCTTTCATCATTTTATTGCATGTTTTGACTAACACTTTGTGCAAGCAACCACACCGGTAAGCAAAATCGAGCTGCTAGGCTCCATAACTTTATTTCCTCTTCTTTCTCTTTTCTCAAAGAAAGGAAGGCTCCCTCGCGCACAAGTTGACCAGGGGGGAAGGAGAAGATAATACTATGGACCAGGCACCGCTCGAGGAAGTTTCGCCTCATCGGGAAGCAAGAAACAGAAAAGCTAAGTTGCCAAAGTTTGAGCAATCAATTTTTAAATTTTTAAGTTATCTTCCTCGAACAATAGTACTTTGTATGGAAAACACATGCTAGAGGAACCAACTCATGAGGCTAGTCGCGCCCTTACCTTGTTTCGAGTCCGCTCAACAACTTAAGTGAGCTGCGGCTAGTCGCGACGAGGTTGCTTGTCGGAGGCGGCATTGCCAAAGGTCTTGACGTTCCGCACTCAGCCTTCATGACAAAAGTGCCCGCACCGACAAGTCCCCAAATGCGTAAGGAAGAAAGCATTACAAAGGAAGGAATCAAGTAGAGGAAATAACGTTGCATTGATCGCCTAAGATAGAGTATATTACAAAATAACTTGTCGCTGATCTAACAAAGTGTTCTAAACATGATCGGCAGCGACAAGGGAAAGATAAAATTGGTGGCCTAGTCTACGTGGTCGCCATCGATCTGCTTGATCTTGTTCACCTTGTCCACAATGGGTGCGACAAGGGCTTTGAGCTCCTCCACGTTGGCATCTGGCGGCAAGGATCTGAGGACGCCGTTAAGGTTGAGGCCCGGATTGCGGAAGGCCACCTTTATCAACACCTTCTCGAGGGCTCCTGCATAGATCTGGCGTGATTCCTCAGCCAGCTGCTTTGAGACCTCCTCCCGGAGTCGCTGGAGACCCGTCGCCACGCCTTTGAAGAATAAACTGAGTTTGGCGCTGGGTTGGAGATGCTCGTCGGAGGAGTATGCAAGGTCCGTCATCCCCAGCTCCATCAGCTCGTTGTGGATGTCGGCGGTGTCCACAAGACCTTCAGTCCAGTGCTCCACCCTCTCCCTCAAGGCGCTCTGGGTGGAGGCAACATTCACTAGCAGCTCCTCCTTGGCCTTGATCGTCTCCAACAAGCCCACCTCCCGCTCTCTGGCGCCGTCCAACGTCTGCGTCAGAGTGGTCAGCTTCAGCTCAAGATCCGCCTTGGAATCCTTGGCGGCGTCGAGCTCCTTGCCCCTATCGGCGAGACGACTCTGCAGCTCACAGAGAGTGTAGGCGTCCTTCTCGCGCTCATGCTTGAGCGCGGCAAGCTCTTCGCCGCTCTTCTTGAGGCTGGCCTCCAGCTATGCCACCTTCGCCTCCAGCTCTTCCTTGGCGGCCTCGGCGGCTGCGGCAGCATCCTTCGCTTCCTGAAGCGCCCCGCCAAGTGACTCCTCGCGCGCGGCAAGGTCTTCTTCGTGGCTGTCTAGGTTGACCTTCCGCTGCGCCAGCTCGCTTTCCTACGCGGAGAGCTTCTTCGTGGCTGTCTAGGTTGACCTTCCGCTCCTCCTCAGCTGCGGCCTTCTCAAGGATGAAGGCCGTGCGCTCTTCTGCAAGTTGCCCCCGCGCTTCTGCTACGTCGCGGAGAGTTTCTTGGTTGGCGCTCCGGAGCTCTTCTGCGCGCTTCTCCATGTCCACTCCTGCCCTCGCGACAAGTGCTTCCCGGGACTCCAACTTGGCTTGCCAGGCGCGGTAGAGCGACATCAATTTCTTCAGTAGCTGCTCCTCCTCAGACTCGCCGCTGCTGCTGCTTGGCGCGTCCACCAGCGTCAGCCCAGCAGAGGCGAGTAGCTCGCCGTCGAAGGTCTCTCCTTCGACCCGGCGCCTGAGCTTCGGTTCCCGGGGAGTTTGATGAAGACACCCTCGCCGGCCTTGGTAGGCGCCAGGCTGGGGCTCCTCGAACTGGCCGCCTTGACAGCGGGGAGTCATTTGTCGATGTAGCGCTGGCGCTCCTGCGGCCTCGGGGCCGTCAGTCACGTCGCCCGACCCTCGCCCGGCTTTGCGCCGGCAGCCTCGGTGGCCTCCTCGCCAACAGGCTCGTCGGCGACGGCCTCTTCTTCCACAAAGCGACCTCTTCTTCCACGGCGGCCTCTCGTCGGTGTTGCCCAGTTCCTCCTCGCCCGGCAGCCTCGACCTCCATCGGCTCTGCGTCGACGAAGAAGTAGCAGTCAAGCAAATGTTCAAAAAGAGAAACAAAAGAAAGCAAGCCCAAGGAAATTTCGTGTAAGGAAATTACACGCAACGGGATCCGCAGCCATGGCCTCGACCACCGGAGGGTCACTGGCGCTGTCCCTTCTTGGGTAGCCTCCCTTTCCGGAGTGGCCTCCCTTGTCGGGCGCTCCCTTGCCGGAGAATCCTCCCTTGGCGGCGTGAGTGGCAGCAGACAGGATTTCGAGGCGGCTTGAGCCCTCCGATGAGGCTGCTCTGCTCCTACACAAGCAAACAATCGGTATCAACGAAGAAGGAGCACCCCTACACACCTAATAGTAAGGAGAAAACCGCACACTTACTTTGGGGGCTGTCTTGGGGGCTGCTCGACGAAGGTTGCGGGTCCGGAAAGGGGGTCTCGGACGCGTCCCCTGTTGCCACGGGAGAATCGTCCTCAACGACGACCGTCGGGTCAGGATCTTGACCCTCTTCGACGCTCTCTGGGCCAGCGTCCTGAAAAGGAAAGAGTCCAGAACGAAGCCTATCAGATTCAAGATGAAGCAATAAAATTGAAGAAATACAAGCACAATCTCAAGAGCTTACTCTTCGCCTTCCTCCTCGGAGCTGAGCGCGGAGAAGTCAAACTCCGGCTCGCCTCCCGGTCTGACGAGGCGGGGAGTGGGCTCTCTTGGCCGCTTAAGCGGGCGTCGGCGGTGGCACTGAAGACCTCGCCCGATGAGTCGCAGCGGTGTGAGGCGCTCAGCGGCAACATCGCTTGCCCGGTAGAGCCCGTCATGTAGGCTTCTTTGTTGTGGGCGATCTGCCGCCTCGACTCGTCCCGGCCTTGCGGAGGCGCCTCTTGGTGGAACCCGGGGGCTCCCGTGGCGGCAAGTCGCTGGGTGGTGGAGAAGAAAGCGCCCTCGGCGGGTCCACTCGACCCGGCCTCGGGCTCGACAAGCTCGTCCTCGCCGGCGATCTCCCTTCGCTCGGCAAGGCTTGCCGCCTTCGCAGCGTCCGCCTCCTCCACGGTATACCCGAAGGCTCCGGTGGCTGCAGCTGCTGCCGCCTCCTCCACCACAGTGGCAATACGCGCCATCTCCTCGTCGGTAGTGTCGCGAGTGAGCCTTTTCGCTTTCGTCGGGCGGATCGGCACTTCTTCCAAGTCGTCGAAGAACTGCTGCACAACCTTGTCGGGGGGCTCCTGCCAGGTTGGAACGATCCCATGGGAATCGTACAACGGCATCATGGCGCGGATGTGGTCGAGCGCCAAGTTGTTGCACAATGGGACGACCCCCCTCGGCAACCTAAACCACTCAGGGTGATCGGGGTCGCGTCCAACTCCAAGACGGTGAAATTCCAGTTCAGGCCCGGGCGCAACCTCATAATGTCTGCCGCATTTTGGAACTCCCAAGTAGGCCTCCTCCTCTCCTGCAAGGGAAGCGTCTGGCGGCGAAGGAAGTCTGCGCCAATCGCGCCACGGTTAATCCGGCAAGCACGAGGCGCAAAATCCGGTCACAGCTATCTTCAACCTCGCATCCTCCAAGCGCCAAGTTACTCCAATCTCTGCCGTGATTGGGGTTTGGCGCCAGCGATGAAAGGGCTGCGGGTTCTCCTCTCGACCCAACACCAATTGGCTCTCCACTCCTCCCACTTGTTGCGGAACTCTCCTTCCAGATAGGCTTCTTTCTTGCCGATCCTGGAGAGACCCAAGCTATCCCTCCGGCAAGTGGCTCTCCTCTCTCGACGCGGGGCACGAAGAAGTGGCGGAAGAGTGCCACATTTGGGTGGACTCCGACAAAGTTTTCGCAATTTTGTTCGTAATCTGCCATGGTCAAGACGGCGTTGGGGGTGAAATCAAGGAGGCGGAGGCCATATGTGTTCATGATATCGCAGAAGAACTCGGAAAAAGGCGGGCAAAGCCCGCAATAGAAAAAAAGGGCAAAAAAGGGTACCCAGTTGGGGCCAAATCAGAAGCGGAGGCGGGAGTCCCTCCGTGCGCGGATGCGCCCGCGTCTCCGTCGACCCAAAGAGGTAGCCGACATCCCACAGCTCCCTGGCGCCAAGCTGGGGGGGAAGATGGCCCGCTCCTTGAGCAACGCCATGAGCCAGCTGCGCCTCGGCCGACTTGACGCCCTTCTCCTTGTCGGCTTTCGGAGCCATGGCGAGGGCGGCGGAGGAGGCCGACGGCGGTGAGCGCGCTTGTGGCGAAGGGGGGCGGGGCGCTGCTCTCTTCGCACCGGAGAAGAAGGCGGGAGCGACGGTGGTTTTCTTGACAACAACAATGGCGGAGTGGACGGCCTGCCCCTGTTTTCTCCGCTTATAAAGAGGGGGAGGGGGCGGACGTTCCGCTTTGCCTAATAAAGAAACCCCCACGACCACGCCCACGATCTCTCGCCGCAGCGCCACGACCGGTCGCGTCTTTGTTAGTGGGGGTCGTGGTGGATCCGGGCGAAGTTGCGGCGTGGTCAAGGCCGCGTGTGACCGTCTGCTTGTTTGGGCCTGGCCCGACAGCGCTCGGCACCGTGTCTGACCCAGGCCGGGGGCTCTGCCGGTGTACTAGAGTAGGGGTACCCTAGTATCCCGTACTCGTGCACGGACGATTCTGCAGCACCTGTGGCGAGGTTTGCCTCGTCACCGCCAAGGTCCTCCGTGGTTCCTTTGGAGCCATTCAAGAACAAAGTATTTGATTAAGAAGACAAGGCCCGGCAAGAGGAGCTTGCCGGAAGGCCACTCAAGGCATGCAGAAGACAAGGCCCGGCAAGAGGAGCTTGCCGGGAAGGCTCAGCGCGCGACAAGCCTCCGGACGCGACAAGGATTCGGCGCGGCAAAGGCGCTTGCCGCGGCAAGCAACTCTCTCCATATCCGCTCCAGCTCATCCAAAGCAGCGTGTCGCCATGAGACCATTCCATGCAGCGTGTCGAGAGGCTGTGCAGCCAGCGGAGAGCAGCGATAAGCGGCGCCGACAAGCTTGCCATCGTGGCGGCGGTGGCGCACTGACGGTCTCTGTTGCCTTTGTTTGGGCGACAACGACGGGCATTTATTGCTTTTGTCCCTTGCCGTCGAGTTAGGTATTTTGCATCAGTACACGCTCGGTAGGTGTACCAACTCCTATTTTACATTTGTACCCTCGCCTATGTTGCCACCTGCCGGAGACCCTTGAGCATATAAAAGGAGGCCCATGCGCATAGCGTAGAAGGGGTTGGAGGTTCGGTTCATTCGACTCACTAGAGACCAGATACGCTCACGCTTAGGTTTTGTAGCTCGCGCCGCTCCCTAGCAAGAACACAATACATCAAACAAGCAGCATTGGAGTTTTATCTCTCCGGAGAGCTCGAAGCTGGGTAAACTGCTCGCGTGCCTCGTCTCGATCCGCTCTTCGTGCGATCTCCGCCCCCCCCTCCGAACCACAAAGGGGCCTGGTCCGCCGGCCCCATAGGTGTTCGCGGGTACGATCAGCCTCCCCGACAAGAATTGAAGATGTTCCAGACTCCAGGAGCATTTTTATCCACATGCACCAACGCTTGTCAAAACCTTTGTACTTGAGAATGTTGAGATGAAGTCATGTTCCATGGTATCGAAATCTTTCTCAAAGTCTAGTTTTAGAATAATGATTTCTTTCCTGGATTGTTTGCATTGATGTATATATTCAAATGCCCATCCCAAGCAGTCTTGAATTGTGCGAGATTTGATGAAACCATACTGGTTACGGTGAACAATTCTCAAAATCCATTTTTGCAATCTTTCGGCTAGAATTTTTGTTAAGACTTTGAGCACACAATTAAGAAGGAATATCGGTCGGTAGTCATTAACTGTTTCAGGTGTACCTTTCTTAGGAATAAGTGTTATCAATGAGGTATTAAGGCAGTTAAGATTTATCTTTCCTTCCCAGAAATCCTGACATAGAGTGTAAAAATCCTCCTTAATAATCTCCCAGCACACTTTCAGAAATTGGCTACTAAAACAGTCCGGTCCTGGAGCCCTGTCAGCAGGTATGAGTTTAATGACCCTGTCAATTTCCTCAGTGGTAAAAGGCTCAGATAATTCAGACAATCCAGGGTATTCTTGGATTAATTCAGACATATCAAAATCATAGGTTGTGGTGTTCGAGACACCCATTCTTTTCTTGAAGCACTCGAAGAAGGCCGCAACTTTGTCATTGTGATTTTCAATTGAGTTACCATCTTCCAAAATAATCGAAGTGATTGAGTTTCTTCTGAATCTTTCCCTTGCACGAGCATGAAAATATTTGGTGTTCTCCTCACCTTTCACTGCCCATCGGAAAGTACATCTCTTTTTCCAATAATCACTCTGGTACTTCAGAAGACGAAGAAGATACTTATTTAGAATTACTCTAAAGTTTTTCTCAGGTACAGAAAGTTGTCGCAACTCTTCAAGATTGTCAATTTGTTCTAGAATTCTATTGCAGTTTTCAATGAGCAGACGTAACTTAGAGATTTTCTTGCTCCACATTTTCAGTGCATATCACAATCTTTTGAGTTTTGCTGAGATCTTTGTTGCACTAGAGCTAGATTGGAGCCGACCAAGAGTTTTTAACCACGTCCATGAAACCAGGGTGAGATGGCCAGAAGATTTCAAACCGATTTTTTTTGCTTTTTGGAATAACTGTGTCTACCGAAAGCAAACAAGGAATATGGTCTGAAATTGGTCAGGAAAGGGGTTTTACCACTATATTAGGGAAGACTGGAATCCATTCGGGCGATGAGAAAAACCAGTCCAATTGCTCCAATAAAGGTGACTGTTGCATATTAATCCACGTGTATTTGCATCCCTTTATTGGTATTTCCAAAAGCGCAAGAGAGCTGATAATTTCATTGAATTTAATGATATCATCAATGTTGCCACCCTCCTAATTTTTGTTATCTAATGATCTCATAAAATTAAAATCACCCATAAAAAGCCATAACTCATCAACTTCCATTTCAATAGCTTCGAACCATTGCGTAAATTCTATCCTCTCAGGACCCTCACATGGCCCATACACATTAGTTAGATTCCAAGTTTGATTAGATACCACTGAGGTCAATTTAATTGTCAGTGCAAACTTGTAGCTATGCAACACTTGCCCAGTAAATTGGCTACTGCACCAAATAATTACAAGTCCTCTAGATGCCCCAACTGAAGGCACATATTCGGATTTATCAAATCTTCTAGGACATCATTTTCTTAGAAAAGAATCATCGAAATGCTCTTTCTTCGTTTCTTGTAAACACACAATGGAGCAGTTTGATTCATCAATTTTATTATGGAGAGCTAAGCATTTCGGTTCTGAATTAACTCCACGGGTGTTCCAACATAAGATGTTCCAAAGTACCGATGACATAGTCTTAAATAGGAAATTTATAGGCTAACAAAACAAGCCAGCACAAACCAACCACAGCAGGAAAATTTAAATAAAAGTAGTAATTTAAACTTGTCTGAGGTTCTGCTCCTCCTCCCCCTGCATCAGTTTATCTTCAGAGAGTTCTTCAGGAGGGACTCCACATATGTTGATTCCCAGATGTTGTATTGTCTTGATAGGAGTTGGTGGTGGTGCAGGCTGAGAAGATTGCACCTCCATCTCATGTTCCACACTATTAACACCAATCTCAGGAATTTGCCTTGGCTTGACATGAGACTCTTTCTTTTTGATGTCAGACATAGAAGGCGCTTTGAAGCCTTTGTACCTAGTAGCTCTGACACTACGACGTACCTGAGTGACATCCAGTGGGGCAGTAGGGTGGCGTCTCTTGCGTGAAGCAGCAGTATCTAGAATCATGTCCTCACATGCAGCCTCCTCCTCCACGGCGTCCTGAGAGAAACAAGTGTCCATAGAAACGTCCTGTTGCAGTGAAAGCATGTTTCCTTTCCCATCATAATAGAAGTTGTTGCAAGCAGACCAAACTTCCTTGTTGCAGTAGATGATCATGCTGCTTGCAGCAAAAGGTGTGAAGGGGAATCTGGTGTTGCAAGCCACATGGACCAACTCCTTTAGAAAGACTTGAACACCACCAGCAAAACAAAGCCAATTCTCTTGCATCTCATCCTCAACAGACTTCCACCGAATTCTAGGAGTGTAAATAGTTGCATAGAAGTGGATCAAGAACTCCAACAGATTCATTTCCCTAGGAACAACGACCTCAACAGTGTGAGCATTGATCTGATTGAAACTGGGAGCATTGCCCTGTCTCCCTTGTAAGAAATCTTCAGCAGCTTGTTCTACCATCTGAACATGTTCATTCCATAAGCGGATTCCATCATCAAAACCAGAGTCGTCAGTCTGAATACCATCCATAATCGAGGGCCCCTCATATCTAGTGAACTGTCTGTAGCTAAAACCCTGGTATTGTTGAGGAACCGGAGGCAGAACAGGACATTCGCCCCAACCTTGCTGAGGGGGCTGCGGCGCAGGAGCTGCATCCCAAGCATTTGCAGCATTTTCCATTTGCCAAACCTGAGCATTGTGCTGAGCTTGTTGCATGGCATTCAGAAACGGTAACCGAGAAGGGTGTGGACATGCCCCTAAAGGAGGAGGAGCTTCCTCATTCCCTTCTAGGCCCTGGCTAGGGTTTCTACCATTAAGCACATATACTGGTACAGTCCAAGATTTACCAATGCCACAGATATCCGTGAATCTCTTGATGACTAAGCTGAACGACACAGACTTGAGCTCATTAATTAAGACTCTGACCAAGACTCTAGCTTTTTTGTGACCAGGACGGTGCCAAAACATGCATCTACCGAAGCAAGAAACCGCCTTCATGATGCAATCATGCTTTTTATTCAAAGATCTATCATGAATCGCTTCATAAAGTACTTCATCACAATTTTCAGATTCACGAATTTCAAGCAAAACCTCATAAAGATAATCTAGTGCACTCAACTCACTAGCAATAGGTTCATCATAATTGGATCTCTTAAAGAAATTAGCAAGGGGACGAGGATCCATAAACTTTTTAGCGAGATGCAAGCAAAAAGAAGGCACATGGTAACACAAGATCGAACGGAAGGAGGGCGAATAAAAGCGGCAAGGGTGAAGTGGGGAGAGGAAAAGCGAGAGAGGCAAATGGCAAATAATGTAATGCGGGGGATAAGAGTTTGTGATGGGTACGTGGTATGTCTTGACTTGTGCGTAGACTTCCCGGCAATGGTGCCAGAAATCGCATGTTGGCGGGGGTCAAATCTTTACTTAACTTGGTGTAAGCCTCCCCGGCAATGGAGCCAGAAATCCTTCTTGCTACCTCTTGAGCACTGCGTTGGTTTTCCCTTGAAGAGGAAAGGGTGATGCAGCAAAGTAGCGTAAGTATTTCCCTCAGTTTTTGAGAACCAAGGTATAAATCCAGTAGGAGGCCACACGCAAGTCCCTCGTACCTACACAAACAAATAAGAACCTTGCAACCAACGCGATAAAGGGGTCGTCAATCCCTTCACGGCCACTTGCAAAAGTGAGATCTGATAGAGATGATAAGATACTATTTTTGGTATTTTTATGATAAAGACTAAAAGTAAAGAAATCAAAATAAACGGCGACAGAAATAGCTTGTTGACGGGAGATTAATATGATGGAAGATAGACCCGGGGTCCATAGGTTTTACTAGTGGCTTCTCTCAAGACAGCATAAGTATTACTGTGGGTGAAAAACTGTCGAGCAATTGATAGAAAAGTGCATAATTATGAGAATATCTAGGCATGATCATGTATATAGGCATCACGTCCGCGACAAGTAGACCGACTCCTGCCTGCATCTACTACTATTACTCCACACATCGACCGCTATCCAGCATGCATCTAGAGTATTAAGTTCATAAGAACAGAGTAACACATTAGGTAAGATGACACGATGTAGAGGGATAAACTCGAGCAATATGATATAAACCCCATCTTTTTATCCTCGATGGCAACAATACAATACGTGTCGTTTCCCCTACTGTCACTGGGATCGAGCACCGCATGATTGAACCCAAAGCTACGCACTTCTCCCATTGCAAGAGAGGTCAATCTAGTAGGCCAAACCAAACTGATAATTCGAAGAGACTTGCAAACATAACCAATCATACATAAAAGAATTCAGAGAAGATTCAAATATTGTTCATAGATAATCTTGATCATAAACCCACAATTAATCGGATCTCGACAAACACACCGCAAAAAGAGTTACATCAAATAGATCTCCAAGAAGATCGAGGAGAACTTTGTATTGAGATCCAAAGAGAGAGAAGAAGCCATCTAGCTAATAACTATGGACCCATAGGTCTGTGGTAAACTACTCACACATCATCGGAGAGGCTATGGTGTTGATGTAGAAGCCCTCCGTGATCGATGCCCCCTCCGGCAGAGCGCCTGAAAAGGCCCCAAGATGGGATCTCACGGGTATAGAAGGTTGTGGCGGTGGAATTGGGTTTTGGTGGTGCTCCCCGATGGTTTGGGGTTACGTAGGTATATATAGGAGGAAGAAGTAGGTCGGTGGAGCCATGAGGGGCCCACAAGGGTGGAGGCCGCACCTGTGGGGTAGGCACGCCCCCCTGCCTCGTGGCCTCCTCGGTGATTTCTTGACGTCCACTCCTAGTCCTCTGGATCACGTTTGTTCCAAAAATAACTCACCCAAAGGTTTCATTCCGTTTGGACTCCGTTTGATATTCCTTTTCTGCGAAACACTGAAATAGGCAAAAAAAACAGCAATTTGCACTGGGCCTTGGGTAATAGGTTAGTCCCAAAAATAATATAAGTGTATGAATAAGCCCATTAAACATCCAAAACAGAATATATAATAGCATGGAACAATAAAAAATTATAGATACGTTGGAGACGTATCAGCCATCTTGCTGCACCTTATTTACTTTTATTACTTGTTACCCGTTACAAATTACCTTATCACAAAACTATCTGTTACCGATAATTTCAGTGCTTGCAGAGAATACCTTACTGAAAGCCGCTTGTCATTTCCTTCTGCTCCTCGTTGGGTTCGACACTCTTACTTATCGAAAAGACCACGATAGATCCCCTATACTTGTGGGTCATCAAGACTCTTTTCTTCTTGCGCCGGGAGTGAAGCGCCTTTGATAAGTGGAATTTGGTAAGGAAAAATTTATATAGTGTGTTGAAATTTCTTGTCACCGTTACTATGGAAAGTAATCCTTTGAGGGGCTTGTTCGGTATCTTCACCTCGACCAAGAGAGCAAAGAGTTTCTCCTCAACCCTCGAACCTACTGAAAATGTTTACTTTGAAATTCGTTCGGGTATGATAGAGAAACTGCTAGCTAATCCTTTTACAGGAGATGGAACATTGCATCCCGATTTGCACCTAATCTATGTGGATAAAGTTTGTGGATTATTTAAGCTTGCAGATATGCCCGAGGATGTTATCAAGAAGAAGGTCTTCCCTTTATCTTTGAAGGGAAATGCATTGACATGGTTTAGGCTATGTGATGATATTGGATCATGGAACTACAAACGATTGAAATTGGAATTTCATCAGAAGTTTTATCCTATGCATCTGGTTCATCGTGATCGTAACTATACATATAATTTTTGGCCTCGAGAAGGAGAAAGCATTGCTCAAGCTTGGGGGAGGCTTAATTCAATGTTATATTCATGCCCAATCATGAGCTCTCAAGAGAAATTATTATTCAAAAATTTTATGCTCGGCTTTCTCTCAATAATTGCTCCATGCTCGTTACTTCTTGTACTGGCACTTTTATGATGAAGACTATTGAATTCAGATGGGATTTATTGGAAAGAATTAAATGCAACTCTGAAGATTGGGATCTCGATGAAGGTAAGTGCTACCTCTTGAGAACTACGTTGGTTTTCCCTTGAAGAGGAAAGGGTGATGCAGCACAGTAGCATAAGTATTTCCCTCAGTTTTTGAGAACCAAGGTATCAATCCAGTAGGAGGCTACAAGCGAGTCTCTCGTACCTACACAAAACAAATAACTCCTCGCAACCAACGTGATAAGGGGTTGTCAATCCCTTCACGGTCACTTACGAGAGTTAGATATGATAGGATAATATTTTTGGTATTTTTGTGATAAAGATGCAAAGTAAAATAAAAGCAAAGGAAAAAGCAAAGGAAATAAATAAGTGTTGGAAGATTAATATGATGAAGATAGACTCGGGGGCCATAGGTTTCACTGGTGGCTTCTCTCAAGAGCATAAGTATTTTTACGGTGGGTGAACGAATTCTTGTTGAGCAATTGATGAATTGAGCATAGTTATGAGAATATCTAGGTATGATCATGTATATAGGCATCACGTCCGAGACAAGTAGACCGACTCCTGCCTGCATCTACTACTATTACTCCACTCATCGACCGCTATCCAACATGCATCTAGAGTATTAAGTTCATGAAAACAGAGTAACACCTTAAGCAAGATGAGATGATGTAGAGGGATAAATTCATGCAATATGATAAAAACCCCATCTTGTTATCCTCGATGGCAACAATACAATACGTGCCTTGCTGCTCCTACTGTCATTGGGAAAGGACACCGCAAGATTGAACCCAAAGCTAAGCACTTCTCCCATTGCAAGAAATATCAATCTAGTAGGCCAAACCAAACTGATAATTCAAAGAGACTTGCAAAGATAACTAATCATACATAAAAGAATTAAAGATCAATCTAGTAGGCCAAACCAAACTGATAATTCAAAGAGACTTGCAAAGATAACTAATCATACATAAAAGAATTAAGAGAAGATTCAAATATTGTTCATAGATAATCTTGATCATAAACCCACAATTCATCGGTCTCAACAAACACACCACAAAAATAAGATTACATTGAATAGATCTCCACGAGAGAGAGAGAGAGGGGGTGAACATTGTATTGAGATCCAAAAAGAGAGAAGAAGCCATCTAGCTACTAACTATGGACCCGGAGATCTGAGGTAAACTACTCACACTTCATCGGAGAGGCTATGGTGTTGATGTAGAAGCCCTCCGTGATGGATGCCCCCTCCGTGAGTTCTAACAGGACCCAAGATGGGATCTCGTGGGTACAGGAAGGTTCTTGGCGGTGGAATTAGGTTTTTGGCTCCGTGGCTGATCATTTGGGGGTACGAGGTATATATAGGAGGAAGGAATGCGTCGGTGGAGCAACAGGGGCCACGAGGGTGGAGGGCATACAGGGGGTGGGCGCGCCCCCCTACCTCGTGGCTTCCTCCTTTGTTTCTTGACGTAGGGTCCAAGTCTCCCGGATCGTAATCTTCCTAAAAATCACGTTCCCGAAGGTTTCATTCCGTTTGGACTCCGTTGATATTCCTTTTCCGAGAAACTCTTAAATAGGCAAAAAAACAGCAATTCTGGGCTGGGCCTCCGGTTAATAGGTTAGTCCCAAAAATAATATAAAAGTGGATAATAAAGCCCAATATTGTCCAAAACAGTAGATAATATAGCATGGAGCAATCAAAATTATTGATACGTTGGAGACGATCAAGCATCCCTAAGCTTAATTCACCTTTCGTCCTCGAGTAGGTAAATGATACAAAAGATAATTTTTGATGCGGAGTGCTACTTGGCATAATTTCAATGTAATTCTTCTTAATTGTGGTATGAATATTCAGATCCGAAAGATTCAAGATAAAAGTTTAATATTTACATAAAAATAATAATACTTCAAGCATACTAACAAAGCATTCATGTCTTCTCAAAATAACATGGCCAAAGAAAGTTATCCCTATAAAATCATATAGTCTGGCTTTGATCTATCTTCATCACACAAAGTATTTAAATCATGCACAACCCTGATGACAAGCCAAGCAATTGTTTCGTACTTTTGACATTGTCAAACTTTTTCAATCTTCACGCAATACATGAGCGTGAGCCATGGATATAGCACTATATGTGGAATAGAATGGTGGTTGTGGAGAAGACAAAAAGGGAGAAGATAGTCTCACATCAACTAGGCGTATCAACGGGCTATGGAGATGCCCATCAACAGATATCAATGTGAGTGAGTAGGGATTGCCATGCAATGGATGCACTAGAGCTATACGCATATGACAGCTCAACAAAAGAAACTAAGTGGGTGTGCATCCAACTCGCTTGCTCACGAAGACCTAGGGCATTTGAGGAAGCCCATCATTGGAATATACAAGCCAAGTTCTATAATGAAAAATTCCCACTAGTATATGAAAGTGACAAAATGAGAGACTCTCTATCATGAAGATCATGGTGCTACTTTGAAGCACAAGTGTGGTAAAAGGATAGTAACATTGTCCCTTCTCTCTTTTTCTCTCATTTTTTTATTTTTATTTTTTATTTGGGCCTTTTCTCTTTTTTTTATGGCCTCTTTTCTCTTTTTTTTATTTTTCGTTCGGAGTCTCATCCCGACTTGTGGGGGAATCATAGTCTCCATCATCCTTTTCCTCACTTGGGACAATGCTCTAAAAATGAAGACCATCACGCTTTTATTTTCTTACAACTCAACAATTACAACTTGATACTTAGAATAAAATATGACTCTATGTGAATGCCTCCGGCGGTGTACCGGGATGTGCAATGATTCAAGAGTGACATGTATGAAAGAATTATGAACGGTGGCTTTGCCACAAATACGATGTCAACTACATGATCATGCTAAGCAATATGACAATGATGGAGCGTGTCATAATAAACGGAACGGTGGAGAGTTGCATGGCAATATATCTCGGAACGGCTATGGAAGTTCCATGATAGGTAGGTATGGTGGCTGTTTTGAGGAAGGTTTATGGTGGGTGTAAGATACCGGCGAAAAGTGCGCGGTATTAGAGAGGCTAGCAATGGTGGAAAGAAGAAAGTGCGTATAATCCATGGACTCAACATTAGTCACAAAGAACTCATATACTTATTGCAAAAATCTACAAGTTATCAAAGCAAATTATTACACGCATGCTCCTAGGGGGATAGATTGGTAGGAAAAGACCATCGCTCGTCCCCGACCGCCACTCATAAGGAAGACAATCAATAAATAAATCATGCTCCGACTTCATCACATAACGGTTCACCATAATGCGTATGCTACGGGAATCACAAACTTTAACACAAGTATTTCTCAAATTCACAACTACTCAACTAGCATGACTCTAATATCACCACCTTCATATCTCAAAACAATTATCAAGCATCAAACTTCTCATAGTATTCAATACACTCATAAGAAAGTTTTTACTATTCTTGAATACCAAGCATATTAAGCTTATTTAAGCAAATTACCATGCTATTTAAGACTCTCAAAATAATCTAAGTGAAGCATGAGAGATCAATAGTTTCTATAAAACAAATCCACCACCGTGCTCTAAAAGATATAAGTGAAGCACTAGAGCAAAACTATATAACTCAAAAGATATAAGTGAAGCACAAAGAGTATTCTAACAAATTCCAAATCATGTATGGCTCTCTCAAAAGGTGTGTACAACAAGGATGATTGTGGTAAAATAAAAATCAAAGACTCAAATCATACAAGACGCTCCAAGCAAAAGACATATCATGTGGTGAATAAAAATATAGCTCCAAGTAAAGTTACCGATGGAAGTAGACGAAAGAGGGGATGCCTTCCGGGGCATCCCCAAGCTTTGGCTTTTCGGTGTCCTTACATTATCTTGGGGGTTCCATGGGAATCCCCAAGCTTAGGCTCTTGCCACTCCTTGTTCCATAATCCATCAAAAATCTTTCACCCAAAACTTGAAAACTTCACAACACATAACTCAACAGAAATCTCGTCAGCTCCGTTAGCGAAAGAAAATAAAAGACCACTTTAAGGTACTGTAATGAACTCATTCTTTATTTATATTGGTGTTAAACATACTGTATTCCAACTTCTCTATGGTTTATAAACTATTTTATTAGCCATAGATTCATCAAAATAAGCAAACAACACACGAAAAACAGAATCTGTCGAAAACAGAACAGTCTGTAGTAATCTGTAACTAACGTAAACTTCTGGAACTCCAAAACATCAGCCAAAATAGGAAGACCTAGGCAATTCGTTTATTGATCAGCAGCAATTGGAATCATTATTTTATCACGTTCTGGTAATTTTCAACAATTGTTTTCGTGAACAGAAAGTTTCTGGAAATTTCTGCAGGATCAAATAACTATCATCCAAGAAGATCCTATAGGTTTAACTTGGCACAAACACTAATTTAAACATAAAAACACATCTAACCATAGGATATAACAAATATTTATTCCTAAACATAAGCAAAAAGCAAAAAACTAAAAATAAAATTGGGTTGCCTCCCAACAAGCGCTATCGTTTAACACCCCTAGCTAGGCATAAAATCAAGGATAGATCTAGGTATTGCCATCTTTGGTAGGCAATCCATAAGTGGCTCCCATAATAGATTCATATGGTAATTTTATTTTCTTCCTAGGAAAGTGTTCCGTGTCTTTGTTTAATGGAAATTGGAATCTAATATTCCCTTCCTTCATATCAATAATTGCATCAATCGTTCTAAGGAAAGGTCTACCAAGAATAATACGACATGAAGGATTGCAATCTATATCAAGAACGATAAAATTTACGGGCACATAATTCCTATTTGCAACAATAAGAACATTAATTCTTCCCATAGGTTTCTTAATAGTGGAATCCTCAAGGTGCAAGTTTAGAGAGCAATCATCAAAATCACGGAAATCTAGCAAATCGCACAAAGTTTTGGGAATAGTGAGAACACTAGCACCCAAATCACATAAAGCATAAAACTCATGATCTTTAATCTTAATTTTAATAGTTGGTTCCCACTCATCATAAAGTTTTCTAGGGATAGAAATTTCCAATTCAAGCTTTTCTTCATAAGATTGCATCAAGGCATCAACAATATGTTTAGTAAACGCTTTATTTTGACTATAAGCATGAGGAGAATTTAGCACGGATTACAACAAGGAAATGCAATCAATCAAAGAGCAACTTTCATAATTAAATTCCTTGAAATCCAAAATAGTGGGTTTAGCAACATCTAGGGTTTTGATTTATTCAATCCCACATTTATCAATTTTAGCATCAAGATCTAAAAACTCCGAATTTTTGGAATGCCTTCTAGGTAAAGGTGGATCATATTCAGTCCCATCATTATCAAGATTCATATTGCAAAACAAAGATTTAATTGGGGACACATCAATAACTTTTAGATCTTCATCTTTATTTTCATAGAAATTGGAAGAACACACTTTTATAAAGCAATCTTTCTTAGCACGCATCCTAGCGGTTCTTTCTTTGCACTCATCAATGGAAATTCTCATGGCTTTGAGAGACTCATTGATATCATGCTTAGGAGGAATGGATCTAAGCTTTAAAGAATCAACATCAAGAGAAATTCTATCAACGTTCCTAGCCAATTCATCAACTTTAAGCAATTTATCTTCAAGCAAAGCATTGAAATTCTTTTGCGAATTCATAAACTCTTTAACACTAGTCTCAAATTCAGTGGGCATCTTATTAAAATTTCCATAAGAGTTGTTGTAGGAATTTCCATAATTATTAGAGGAATTACTAGGATAAGGCCTAGGATTAAAGTTTCCTCTATACGTGTTGTTACCAAAATTATTCCTACCAACAGAATTCACATCCATAGATTCATTATTATTCTCAATCAAAGTAGACAAAGGCATATCATTAGGATCGGAAGAAAAACTCTTACTAGCAAATAATTTCATAAGTTCATCCATCTTTCCACTCAAAACATTAATTTCTTCTATCGCATGCACTTTTTTATTAGTAGATCTTTTAGTGTGCCATTGAGAATAATTAACCATAATATTATCTAGGAGTTTAGTAGCTTCTCCTAAAGTGATTTCCATAAAAGTGCCTCCCACGGCCGAATCTAAAAGATTTCTAGAAGCAAAATTCAATCCGGCATAAATTTTTTGTATAATCATCCACAAATTCAAACCATGAGTAGGGCAATTACATATCATTAATTTCATCCTCTCCCAAGCTTGTGCAACATGTTCATGATCAAGTTGCTTAAAATTCATAATATCGCTTCTAAGAGAGATGATCTTAGCGGAGGAAAATACTTAGAGATAAAAGCATCTTTGTACTTGTTCCAAGAATCAATACTATTTTCGTGCAAAGACGAAAACCAAGCTTTAGCACAATCTCTAAGCGAAAAGGAAATAGCTTCAATTTAACAATATCATTATCAACATCTTTCTTCTTTTGCATATCACACAAATCGTGAAGCTATTTAGATAAGTAGCGGCATCTTCACTAGGAAGGCCGCGAATTGATCTTTCATGACAAGATTCAACAAATCAACATTGATTTCACAAGATTCAGATGTCGGTAAGAGGAGCAATCGGAGTGCTAAGGAAATCATTATTGTTGGTATTGGTAAAGTCACATAATTTGGTATTATCTTGAGCCATCATGACAAGCAAGCAATCCAACACATGAGCAAACAAAAAGCAAGCAAAAAAGAGGCAAACGGAAAAGAGAGGGCGAATAAAACGACAAGGGTGAAGTGGGGGAGAGGAAAACGAGGGGCAAATGGAAAATAATGTAATGCGGGAGATAAGGGATTGTGATGGGTACTTGGTATGTTGACTTTTGCGTAGACTCCCCGGCAACGGCGCCAGAAATCCTTCTTGCTACCTCTTGAGCACTGCGTTGGTTTTCCCTTGAAGAGGAAAGGGTGATGCAGCACAGTAGCGTAAGTATTTCCCTCAGTTTTTGAGAACCAAGGTATCAATCCAGTAGGAGGCTACACGCGAGTCCCTCATACCTACACAAAACAAATAACTCCTCGCAACCAACACGATAAGGGGTTGTCAATCCCTTCACAGTCACTTACGAGAGTGAGATCTGATAGATATGATAGGATAATATTTTTGTTATTTTTTGATAAAGATGCAAAGTAAAATAAAAGCAAAGTAAAAAGCAAAGGAAATAACTAAGTGTTGGAAGATTAATATGATGAAGATAGACCCGGGGGCCATAGGTTTCACTAGTGGCTTCTCTCAAGAGCATAAGTATTTTACGGTGGGTGAACGAATTCATCGTTGAGCAATTGATGAGAACTGAGCATAGTTATGAGAATATCTAGGTATGATCATGTATATAGGCATCATGTCTGAGACAAGTAGACCGACTCCTGCCTGCATCTACTACTATTACTCCACTCATTGACCGCTATCCAACATGCATTTAGAGTATTAAGTTCATGAAAACAGAGTAACGCCTTAAGCAAGATGACATGATGTAGAGGGATAAATTCATGCAATATGATAAAAACCCCATCTTGTTATCCTCGATGGCAACAATACAATACGTGCCTTGCTGCCCCTCATCACTGGGAAAGGACACCGCAAGATTGAACCCAAAGCTTAGCACTTCTCCCATTGCAAGAAAGATCAATCTAGTAGGCCAAACCAAACTGGTAATTCGAAGAGACTTGCAAAGATAACCAATTATACATAAAAGAATTCAGAGAAGATTCAAATATTGTTCATAGATAATCTTGATCATAAACCCACAATTCATCAGTCTCAACAAACACACCGCAAAAAGAAGATTACATCGAATAGATCTCCACAATAGAGAGGGGGAGAACATTGTATTGAGATCCAAAAAGAGAGAAGAAGCCATCTAGCTACTAACTATGGACCCGAAGGTCTGAGGTAAACTACTCACACTTCATCGGAGAGGCTATGGTGTTGATGTAGAAGCCCTCCGTGATGGATGCCCCCTCCCAGCTTGAACAGGCCCCAAGATGGGATCTCGTGGGCATGTAAGGTTGCGGTGGTGGAATTAGGTTTTGGCTCCGTGATTCCGATCGCTTGGGGCAATGTGAGGTATATATAGGAGGAAGGAGTACGTCGGTGGAGCAACAGGGGCCCACGAGGGTGGAGGCGCGCCCTACCTCGTGGCTTCCTCCTTGTTTCTTGACGTAGGGTCCAAGTCTCCGGATCATAATCTTCCTAAAAATCACGTTCCTCAAGGTTTCATTCCGCTTGGACTCCGTTTGATATTCCTTTTCTCACAAACTCAAATAGGCAAAAACAACAATTACAGGCTGGGCCTCCGGTTAATAGGTTAGTCCCAAAAATAATATAAAAGTGGATAATAAAGCCCAATATTGTCCAAAATAGTAGATAATATAGCATGGAGCAATCAAAAATTATGGATACGTTGGAGACGTATCAGTAAGGAGTCAGGTATAACACTTAAGTTTGATTGTGGTAAATCTTTTATGGATACCGTTTTCCGTGAATTTAGCACTAAATATGGACTTGACTCTGAGATAGTAGCTTCATTCTGTGAATCCTTTGCTACTCATGTTGATCTCCCTAAGGAGAAGTGGTTTAAATATAATCCTCCCATTGAAGTAAAAGTAGTTGAACCTATTAAAGTTGAAGAAAAGACTATCACTTATAATGTTGATCCTATTGTTCCTACCGCTTATATTGAGAAACCACCTTTCCCTGTTAGAATAAAGGATCATGCTAAAGCTTCAACTATGGTTCGTAAGAGTAATACTAGAACACCTACACCCTCTGAACAAATTAAAGTTGAACCTAGTATTGCTACGGTTAAAGTTCTCTTGGCCGATAATATTGATGGGCATGTTATTTACTTCTGTGATGAAGCTTCTAGAATTGCTAGACCCGATACTAAGGGTAAACATAGACCTGTTGTTGGCATGCCTGTTGTTTCTGTCAAAATAGGAGATCATTGTTATCATGGTTTATGTGATATGGGTGCTAGTGCAAGTGCAATACCTCATTCCTTATACGAAGAAATTATGCATGATATTGCACCTGCTGAGATAGAAGAAATTGATGTTACAATTAAGCTTGCCAATAGAGATACTATTTCACCAGTTGGGATTGTTAGAGATGTTGAAGCCTTGTGTGGGAAAGTTAAATATCCTATTGATTTTCTTGTTCTTGGTTCCCCACAAGATGACTTTTGTCCCATTATATTTGGTAGACCCTTCTTGAATACTATTAATGCTAAGATAGATTGTAAAAAGGATGTTGTTACTATTGGTTTAGGGGATATGTCTCATGATTTTAATTTTGCTAAATTTCGCAAACAACCCCATGATAAAGAATTTCCTAGTAAAGATGAAATTATTGGTCTTGCTTCTATTGTCGTGCCTCCTAATGATCCTTTAGAACAATATTTGCTAGACCATGAAAATGATATGTTTATGAATGAAAGAAGGGAAATAGATGAAGTATTCTTTATGCATGGAACTATTTTGAAACACAACTTGCCTGTTGAAATTCTAGGGGATCTTCCTCCACCCAAGGGTGATCCCGTGTTTGAGCTTAAATCATTATCTGATACTCTTAAATATGCTTATCTTGATGAAAAGAAGATATATCCTGTTATTATTAGTGCTAACCTTTCCGAGAAGGAAGAAGAGAAATTATTGAAAACTCTGAAGAAGCACCATGCTGCTATTGGATATACTCTTGATAATCTTAAGTGCATTAGTCCCACTCTATGCCAGCACAAAATAAAATTGGAGAAAGACGCTAAACCGGTTGTTGATCACCAACGACGGTTTAATCCTAAGATGAAAGAAGTGGTAAGAAAAGAAATACTAAAGCTTCTAGAGGCAGGTATAATTTATCCTGTTGCTGATAGTCAGTGGGTAAGCCCTGTCCATTGTGTCCTTAAGAAGGGAGATATTACTGTTGTTCCTAATGATAAAGATGAATTGATCCCACAAAGAATTGTTACAGGTTATAGAATGGTAATTGATTTCCGCAAACTAAATAAAGCTACTAAAAAGGATCATTACCCTTTACCTTTTATTGATCAAATTCTAGAAAGATTATCCAAACATGCACATTTTTTCTTTCTAGACGGTTATTCTGGTTTCTCTCAAATACCTGTGTCAAAAGAGGATCAAGAAAAGACCACTTTTACTTGCCCTTTCGGTACCTTTGCTTATAGACGTATGCCTTTTGGTTTATGCAATGCACCTGCTACCTTTCAAACATGTATGACTGCTATATTCTTTGACTTTTGTGAAAAGATTGTTGAGGTTTTCATGGATGATTTTTCCGTATATGTAACTTCTTTTGATGATTGCTTGAGCAACCTTGATCGAGTTTTGCAGAGATATGAAGAAACTAATCTTATCTTGAATTGGGAGAATTGCCGCTTTATGGTTAATGAAGGTATTGTCTTGGGGCTTAAAATTTCTGAAAGAGGTATTGAAGTTGATAAGGCTAAAGTTGATGCTATTGATAAAATGCCGTGTCCTAAGGACATTAAAGGTATAAGAAGTTTCCTTGGTCATTCCGGTTTTTATAGGAGGTTCATTAAAGACTTCTCAAAAATTTCTAGGCCTCTGACTAATCTCTTACAAAAAGATATTCCTTTTGTCTTTGATGATGATTGTGTAGAAGCATTTGAAATACTTAAGAAAGCGTTGATTTCTGCACCTATTGTTCAGCCACCTAATTGGAATACCCTTTGAAATTATGTGTGATGCTAGTGATTATGCTGTAGGTGCTGTTCTAGGACAAAGAGTTGATAAGAAATTAAATGTTATCCAATATGCTAGTAAAACTCTAGATAGTGCCCGCAGAAATTATGGTACTACTGAAAAAGAATTTTTAGCAGTTGTATTTGCTTGTGATAAGTTCAGACCTTATATTTTTGACTCTAAAGTAACTATTCACACTGATCATGTTGCTATTAAATATCTTAAGGAAAAGAAAGATGCTAAACCTAGACTTATTAGATGGGTTCTCCTACTACAAGAATTTGATTTGCATATTATAGATAGAAAGGGAGCTGAGAACCCAGTTGCAGACAACTTATCTAGGTTAGAGAATGTTCTTGATGACCCACTGATGTCTACTACACAACCTTCTTCTTGTAGACGTTTTTGGGCCTACAAGTGCACAGGTTTGTAGGACACTAGCAAATTTCCCTCAAGTGGATGACCTAAGGTTTATCAATCCGTGGGAGGCGTAGGATGAAGATGGTCTCTCTCAAGCAACCCTGCAACTAAATAACAAAGAGTCTCTTGTGTCCCCAACACACCCAATACAATGGTAAATTGTATAGGTGCACTAGTTCGACGAAGAGATGGTGATACAAGTGCAATATGGATGGTAGATAAAGGTTTTTGTAATCTGAAAATATAAAAACAGCAAGGTAACAAGTGGTAAAAGTGAGCGTAAACGGTATTGCAATGATAGGAAACAAGGCCTAGGGTTCATACTTTCACTAGTGCAAGTTCTCTCAACAATAATAACATAGTTGGATCATATAACTATCCCTCAACATGCAACAAAGAGTCACTCCAAAGTCACTAATAGCAGAGAACAAACGAAGAGATTATGGCAGGGTACAAAACCACCTCAAAGTTATTTTTTCCAATCAATCCGTGGGCTATTCCTATAAGTGTCACAAACAGCCCTAGAGTTTGTACTAGAATAACACCTTAAGACACAAATCAACCAAAACCCTAATGTCACCTAGATACTCCAGTGTCACCTCAAGTATCCGTGGGTATGATTATACGATATGCATCACACAATCTCAATTCATCTATTCAAACCAACACATAGAACCTCAAAGAGTGCCCCAAAGTTTCTACCGGAGAATCACGACGAAAAACGTGTGCCAACCCCTATGCATAGGTTCATGGGCGGAACCCGCAAGTTGATCACCAAAACATACATCAAGTGAATCACGTGATATCCCATTGTCACCACAGATACGCACGGCAAGACATACATCAAGTGTTCTCAAATCTTTAAAGACTCAATCCGATAAGATTACTTCAAGGGGAAAACTCAATCCATTACAAGAGAGTAGAGGGGGAGAAGAAACATAAGATCCAACTATAATAGCAAACTCGCGATACATCAAGATCGTGCCAAATCAAGAACACGAGAGAGAGAGAGATCAAACACATAGCTACTGGTACATACCCTCGGCCCCGAGGGTGAACTACTCCCTCCTCGTCATGGAGAGCGCCGGGATGATGAAGATGGCCACCGGTGAGGATCCCTCCCGTGGTGCTTAACAGGGTCCCGATTGGTTTTGGTGGCTCTGGTGGTTTTGCGGCGGCAGAACTTCCGATCTATCTTCTGTTCTGGAAGTTTTACGATACGTAGGTATATACGTCGGTGGAGCTTCGGGGGCCCCACGAGGCAGGGGGCGCGCCCTAGGGGGGTGGGCGCGCCCCCACCCTCGTGGCCAGCTCCCGTATCTTCTGACGTAGAGTCCAAGTCTATCCAGTGGCTTTCCTTCCAAAAATAACTTCTCCAGTTGATTTCGTTCCGTTTCGACTCCGTCTGATATTCCTTTTCCTCAAAACACTGAAATAGGCATAAAACAGCAAATCTGGGCTGGGCCTCCGGTTAATAGGTTAGTCCCAAAAATAATATAGAAGTGGATAATAAAGCCCAATATTGCCCAAAACAGTAGATAATATAGCATGGAGCAATCAAAAATTATAGATACGTTGGAAACGTATCAAGCATCCCCAAGCTTAATTCCTGCTCGTCATCGAGTAGGTAAATGATAAAAAGAGAATTTTTGATGCGGAGTGCTAGTTGGCATAATTTCAATGTAAATCTTCTTAATTGTGATATGAATATTCAGATCCATAAGATTCAAGACAAAAGTTCACATTGACATAAAAATAATAATACTTCAAGCATACTAACAAAGCAATTATGTCTTCTCAAAATAACATGGCCAAAGAAAGTTATCCCTACAAAATCATATAGTCTGGCTATGCTCCATCTTCCCCACACAAAATATTTAAATCATGCACAACCCCGATGACAAGCCAAGCAATTGTTTCATACTTTTGACATTCTCAAAACTTTTTCAATCTTCACGCAATACATTAGCGTGAGCCATTGACATAGCACTATAGGTGGAATGGAATGGTGGTTGTGGAGAAGACAAAAAAGGAGAAGATAGTCTCACATCAACTAGGCGTATCAATAGGCTATGGAGATGCCCATCAATAGATATCAATGTGAGTGAGTAGGGATTGCCATGCAACGGATGCACTAGAGCTATAAGTATATGAAAGCTCAACAAAAGAAACTAAGTGGGTGTGCATCCAACTCGCTTGCTCACGAAGACCTAGGGTAATTTGAGGAAGCCCATCATTGGAATATACAAGCCAAGTTCTATAATGAAAAATTCCCACTAGTATATGAAAGTGACAAAATGAGAGACTTGAATATCATGGTGCTACTTTGAAGCACAAGTGTGGTAAAAGGATAGTAACATTGTCCCTTCTCTCTTTTTCTCTCATTTTTTATTTTTTTATTTGGGCCTTTTCTCTTTTTTTTATGGCCTATTTTTTTTCGTCTGGAGTCTCATCCCGACTTGTGGGGGAATCATAGTCTCCATCATCCTTTCCTCACTGGGACAATGCTCTAATAATGATGATCATCACACTTTTATTTTCTTACAACTCAAGAATTACAACTCGATACTTAGAAAAAAATATGACTCTATATGAATGCCTCCGGCGGTGTACCGGGGTATGCAATGACTCATGAGTGACATGTATGAAAGAATTATGAATGGTGGTTTTGCCACAAATACAATGTCAACTACATGATCATGCAAAGCAATATGACAATGATGGAACGTGTCACAATAAATGGAACGATGCAGAGTTGCATGGCAATATATCTCAGAATGGCTATGGAAATGCCATGATAGGTAGGTATGGTGGCTGTTTTGAGGAAGGTTTATGGTGGGTGTAAGATACCGGCGAAAAGTGCGCGGTATTAGAGAGGCTAGCAATGGTGGAAAGAAGAAAGTGCGTATAATCCATGGACTCAACATTAGTCACAAAGAACTCATATACTTATTGCAAAAATCTACAAGTTATCAAAGCAAAGTATTACACGCATGCTCCTAGGGGATAGATTGGTAGGAAAGACCATCGCTCGTCCCCGACCGCCACTCATAAGGAAGACAATCAATAAATAAATCATGCTTCGAGTTCATCACATAACGGTTCACCATACGTGCATGCTACGGGAATCACAAACTTCAACACAAGTATTTCACAACTACTCAACTAGCATGACTCTAATATCACCATCTTCATATCTTAAAACAATTATCAAGCATCAAACTTTTCTTAGTATTCAACGCACTCAAAAGGAAGTTTCACATATCTTGAATACCAAGTATATTAATATTAAGCAAATTACCATGCTATTAACGACTCTCAAAATAATCTAAGTGAAGCATGAGAGATCAATAGTTTCTTTAAAACAAATCCACCACCATGCTCTAAAAGATATAAGTGAAGCACTAGAGCAAACACAAACTACTCCGAAAGATATAAGCGAAGATCAATGAGTAGTCAAATAATTATGCAACTATGTGAAGACTCTCCTATTTAATAATTTCAGATCTTGGTATTTTATTAAAACAGCAAGCAAAGCTAAAGAAAACAAAATGACAATGCAAGGATAGCACAACTCATGTGAAGAAGCAAAAACTTAGGCTCAACCGATACTAACCGATAGTTGTTGAAGAAGAAAGGTGGGATGCCTACCGGGGCATCCCCAATCTTAGATGCTTGAGACTTCTTGAAATATTATCTTGGGGTGCCTTGGGCATCCCCAAGCTTGATCTTTGTGTCTCCTTAATTCCTCTCATATCATGGTTTCTCTTTTTATCAAAAGCTTCATTCACAACAAACTCAACAAGAACTCGTGAGATAGGTTAGTATAAACCAATGCAAAACCTTATCATTTTCTACTGTACCAAATCACTTAGCTTATTATTCAAGATTGCATACTAAATGCCTCTGCATATTTAATACTCCTATCCTCAAATAGAATCATTAAATAAGCAAACATATGCAAACAATGCAAACATAACAGCAATCTGCCAAAACAATACAGTCTGTGAAGAATGCAAGAGTATCAATACTTCCCTAACTCCAAAAATTATGAACTAAATTACCACTGTAATAAATTTATCATAGCTCAATATGCAAAAAGATTCAACATTATACCACTCTCTAACTTTTCTAGGGAATTTTTGCAACAGCGGTAAACTTTCTGTTTTCAAACAGCAACATGTATACTAGCAAAATAAGCATGTCAAAGGCTATCCTTGACTTTTTTATTGAAACTAAATATGAAAAACATTAATCTAAATAACATCAAGCAAATAATAACAAAATAAAATGACGCTCCAAGCAAAACACATATCATGTGGTGAATAAAAATATAGCTCCAAGTAAAGTTACCGATGAACAAAGACGAAAGAGGGGATGCCATCCGGGGCATCCCCAAGCTTAGGCTCTTGGTTGTCCTTGAATATTACCTTGGGGTGCCTTGGGCATCCCCAAGCTTAGGCTCTTTCCACTCCTCATTCCATAGTCCATCGAATCTTTACCCAAAACTTGAATACTTCACAACACAAAACTTAATGTAAAACTTGTAAGCTCCGTTAGCGAAAGAAAACAAAACACCACTTCAAGGTACTGTAATTAACTCATTATTTATTTATATTGGTGTTAAACCTACTGTATTACAACTTCTCTATGGTTCATAAACTATTTTACTAGCCATAGATTCATCAAAATAAGCAAACAACACACGATAAACAGAATCTGTCAAAAACAGAACAGTCTGTAGTAATCTGTAACTAACGCAAACTTCTGGAACTCAAAAATTCTAAAATAAAATGGTGGACCTGAGGAATTTTTCTAGTAATAATATGCAAAAAGAATAAACTAAATATCACTCTCCAGTAAAAAGTTCTAGCTAATCTCGTGAGAGCTAAAGTTTGTGTTTTTTTACAGCATGATCATAAAGACTTCACCCAAGTCTTCCCAAAGGTTCCACTTGGCACAAAAACTAATTAAAACACAAAACCACATATAAACAGAATATAGATGGATTATTTATTACTAAACAGAACCAAAAAGCAAGGAACTAAAATAAAATTGGGTTGCCTCCCAACAAGCGCTAACGTTTAATGCCCCTAGCTAGGCATGATGATTTCAATGATGCTCACATAAGAGATAAGAACTGAAACATAAAGAGAGCATCACGAAGAATATGACTAGCACATTTAAGTCTAAGACACTTCCTATGCATAGGGATTTTGTGAGCAAACAACTTATGGGAACAAGAATCAACTTGCATAGGAAGGTAAAACAAGCATAACTTCAAAACTTTAAGCACATAGAGAGGAAACTTGATATTATTGCAATTCCTACAAGCATATATTCCTCCCTCATAATAATTTTGAGTATCATCATGAATGAATTCAACAATATAACCAGCACCTAAAGCATTATTTTCATGATCTACTAGCATAGAAATTTTATTACTCTGCACATAAGCAAAATTCTTCTCATTCGGAATAGTGGGAGTATCATAAGAGACTTGAATACTATAAATTGTTTCCACATTAAAAGAGTAATGTACAGAGAAAGGGTACTCATAATTATGAAAAGTTTTATAAATATAATCATCACTACTCTTTATAACATAAGTTTTATCACAATAATCATCATAAGTAGCAACTTTGTTCTCATCATAATCGATTGAAACCTCTTCCAAGATAGTGGATACATCACTAAATAAAGTCATGACCTCTCCAAATCCACTTTCATAAATATTATAAGATTCAACATCCTCCAATATTGTGGGATCACTACTTCCTAAAGTTGACACTCTTCCAAAACCACTTTCATAAATATAATCATCATAGGTAGAAGGCATGCTATCATCATAACTACTTTGCATGTCAAAACTTGAGAGGCTAAAAATATCATCATTATTAAACATGCATCCCCAAGCTTGGGACAAACATTAATTGCAGCAAATATATTCTCAAATATGTCATCCTCATCAAACATAGCTTCCCCAAGCTTGGGACTTTTCATATCATAAGCATAATCACTCTCATCATTAATAGTATGGATAGCACCAATAGTATAGCAATTATTATATTCTTCCAAGCAAGTGCCAAAAAGATTTTCAAGATCATAAGAAGTATCATTATCTTCCCAATCATAATCATCACAACAAGCAATAGGCATAACGAGATCATCGTCAAGTGTATCATCTTCATTTTCATGAGGCACAACAATAATAGGAGCAACTTTATTTGGGAGAGATACCTTTTACCTCTCTTCCTTTTTCTTTTCTTCTTCTTCACCTCATGTGTGGGTTCAATCCTCTTTTGGAGCTCCTTATTAATGATATTGGTTGGATAGAAGACTCCTCCTCGTTACCTGATTCATCATAAGAAACAATAGGAGGATATTGGGAAGTCTCTTCCCTTTCGTTAGCATTCTCTTCATCTTCTATTTCTTTTCTTTTCTTTATGTAATTGGTAATATAAGGATTTTCAATGCAATTCACCGCACAATACATATAAATCTTATCTAGATCAAAATCAAGAAATCTATCAAGATTAAATTTTGGAATACCCTCAGTTATACGTTTCATTTCTTCATAACCAAAAAGAAGGCTAAGCTCTTTATGATGCTCAAGGGTAATCAAATTATCACAATATTTGGAAACGACTTGATCATGAAACAAATAGCATTTGAGCTTTAAATGACCATGTTCATTGCAAAGTTCACAAGGGGTACTATAAATATTGAATCTTTCAGCACATTCATCTAGCTCCTCTTGCAACAATTTGGTTTCTAAGTACTTATGCCTCTTGCAATATCTATCTTCCCTATTTGGTGTGTACTTACAAACCCAATGCACTCCACAAAAATTGACATGTTTATAGGAGACATTTTCATCATAACTAGTGCAATCATCATTAGCATCATGGATATTCAAACAATTTGTACTAACAACATTGCAATCATGCTCATCATTCAAATATTTAGTGCCAAACAATTTATTTCTTCTTCTAGCACTTGAGCACAATTATCCTTTCCATCATACTCACGAAAGATATTAAAAAGGTGAAGCGTATGAGATAAACTTAATTCCATTTTTTTTGTAATTTTCTTTTATAAACTAGACTAGTGCTAAAAAAAGAAACAAAAAGATTCGATTGCAAGATCTAAAGATATACCTTCACTTACCTAGCCTCCCGCAACGGCGCCTTTAAAAGAGCTTGAAGTCTACTACACAACCTTCTTCTTGTAGACGCGTTTTTGGGCCTGCAAGTGCACAGGTTTGTAGGACAGTAGCAAATTTCCCTCAAGTGGATGACCTAAGGTTTATCAATCCATGGGAGGCGTGGGATGAAGATGGTCTCTCTCAAGCAACCCTGCAACCAAATAACAAAGAGTCTCTTGTGTCCCCAACACACCCAATACAATGGTAAATTGTATAGGTGCACTAGTTCGCGAAGAGATGGTGATACAAGCGCAATATGGATGGTAGATAAAGGTTTTTGTAATCTGAAAATATAAAAACAGCAAGGTAACAAGTGGTAAAAGTGAGCGTAAACGGTATTGCAATGATAGGAAACAAGGCCTAGGGTTCATACTTTCACTAGTGCAATGTAGCGACCCGACCTCAGACGGTCAAGCCTCTGTGTATCTGTGCCATCCCTGGATCAGTATGCTGGCACACACAGTACATCAATGTATATATCAAAGTGCAATCACATGTATAAATAACGTAAAATGATATATACCTCATAATACTCAGCGGAAACAATCAAACGGGTGTGGAGTCCCATCAACGCCATCGGCAAGGTTGAGTGTAGACCGTAACCAGATCGTAACTCTTACTCATCGAGGAAATATCTGCAACATGATACATTGCAGCCGTGTAGGTCAGTACATTGAATGTACCGGCAAGATCACAACATGAATAAACAGATGGTAAAACTATACTATATGCAATTTGGCTTTGTGGCTCTGTATCTGAGTTTTTTTGCGTAAAAGCTGATTTTATTTTCCCTACATCAAAGGAATAAATGAAGTCTGTACTATGGAGTTTTCTATCATGACATGGTTCCGCCAACCGATGTCTCATAGCCCAAAATCATCATATGTTGCCCACAATTAAGTTATCAATCCGGTGTTGAGAGTTCCGAGATAGATCCAAGTCCAGATGCTCAAATTGTCCGTGAATCGGGACACGGCTAATCGATTAGGTTTAAACCCTCTGCAGAGGTTTGTACACTTTACCCGCAAGATTCGATCCCTCTCTTTACGTTCTCGCACTTCAGAGTGTTTGAGAACAAGATGACCAAACATGGTCTTCCAAAGAGTTCCTCGACCACCGTCCGGTACTCATCCCATCCTACCGTAGTTCTACATCCGCTAGTACCGTCCCAGCCAGAGTCACAACTAAGGTCAACCAAGCCAGAGCCCATAATGACTTGCGGTTGCATGTAAGCTTCCGGCATGAAGTATTCTTCCGTCTCTTTGAGTCTGGGTGAAGCTTTCCGCAAGATGTCATGGCGCTTCTCCATGCATCCCGCCAACCACTGGTTTCTCCAGGGTGCCCGTCAACCGTCCTTCACCCAGTAGTGTGTACTGAATTCTTGTCTCGAGTCTTGAAGTCTTGAGGCCTTGAAGATGCAGTCCTTGTAGCTTTCATCATGGTGTTGTCGTTATTGACGTAGATCCTCCATTCTCACACCACTCTTGAGCACTCATACCAAACCCCGTCTACTACAGCGTAGCATTAGAATAAATAACGTCCCGGGCTTGGTAACAGGGTGATGGGTTCCTACCTCATGAATACTACTCAACTACAAGAATTTCAATAACACTACTGAGGGGTGGTTGCAAAGATGCCACTAAATGCAATAAAACATAGGTATGAAAGCATGGTCAAAGTGAACTTGCCTGGTAATACTTGATGAAGATAACAACGCTGTCAGAAAATGACTTGGTAGAACTAATCGTCACTCCGCTGAAAATCTATATAGTCAAACATAGCATTCACATAAGCAAACATCCTAGCAAACAATCTTAGCACTCGAAATAACAATCAAAACAGCAAGGAAAATCGATAATAAAACTCAAAAAATCAAAAGAAACTTCAAATAAAACTACAAAAGAAAACTACTAACGAAGATCTATGACTTTGCTACAAACATCTAATATAGTTTTGCCGTAAGTAAAAACTTAACAACAATTAAAATACTAAACTAATAAATTAACAGAAAATAAAATGTAAAATAACTAATTTAACAGAAAGTATTTTTTCCATAAAATTTTATTTGCAAAAAGAAACAAATAAAAAGCTTTTATAAAACTCTAACTATGACCTATAGAAGGTTTCATACAAAACTAAGGAAAATAGATTTTTTAAATAGAAATAAATTTTTCCTGTTGTCTAACAGAAACGCAACTAATTTTGTCAAAAGTGACAAAAAGAAATAATTTAAAACTAATAAAAACAATAAAGAAAAAGCTAAAACAGAACTAATAATAAAACAGTACTGTTTTGCTAAAAACCTAATTTAAATTAACCTAGAAATAAAATACTAAATACTACTGGATAAACAAAGGTCCTAGAGACCAGGAGCAAAAAGAATTAATTAAAAACCTATTTTTAAACTCCCGGAATAAGCAAAACAAGCTTTAATTCAAATCTGATCTAACTCAATTTTTATAAATCCAAACATAGACAAATTATATATTTTTGGGAACTACAAGAAAATTGTGATCTAACGCAAAAAGAATCAGCATCATTGGACTTCTAGATCAAAAGTTATAAGCTAAACAAGAACGGAACTAAATCTGTTACGGAAATAAAATCTGAAAACGAAAAATAAACAACAAGGGAGTTACCTGTACGTGAGGCAGAGATGACAGGAAGGAGACGGCGATGTGGAGGGCTGCTCCGGCGAGGGGGCGAGGTCGCCAGAGGTGGGGTGGCGGAGGAGGGTCGGCGCTTGGGAGGTTCAGGAGAGCTCTGGTGAGCGTTCTAGGCAGGAAAAGGAGGACGGTGGCGAGGTGGCTACAGGCAGGAGGCGTGGTGATGGGAAAATGGAACGAGGAGAGGGAGGGGGTTTTATAGGCGGTCTCGGGAGGCGATGGGATGGAAAGACGAGGGAGATCGGGAAGGTGGAGATTCCTGTCTCCATGGATATGGAAAGCTTCAGAACGTGAGAGGAAACAGAGGAAGGAGATGATCTCTTGTTGGGCTAGAATAGGAAAGTGCTTAATGGGCCAGCAGGTTTTCCTAATAAAACGATTCCATTCCTATTTTTAAAATTAGGAAACTAAAACAATAAAAAGGAAATCAAATTAATTCGAATAAAGAGTTTTTATATACTAAAATTATCAGAAAAATAAAATGTAGATGATGAGCATTATTCCACGGCCAAAATAAAAACTAAAAAAAATGTTTTCAGAAAATCCCTAAAGGCTTTATTTCTTTTTGCAAATAATTTTTAAATAAAAACTTTGGTTTTTCTTGGCTCAAATATTTTCAAAATGCCCCTGATTTTGGAGGGTCATTTTCCTCCGCTCTTTCTTGCTTGCAAGAATTTATTTTCGGGTATTTCTCGGGAAGAAAAATAGAGAAGCAAGTGCAAATATTTGAAAGAATTAAATTGCAAAACTCCGCTCAAATTCTTTATAGTTGAAGAAGTCATGTCATCTTCTCTCATTGATTTTAATAGGATGAATTTGAATTTAGGAGAAGGGAAAGTCATTTTATTCCCTCTCATTCAAAAGTTTTTGAAAAGGTTCAAATTTCACTCAAGTTTAATTCACTCAAGCAAACAAACAAACAATTCAATTAATTATATTAACATTCCAAAATTTGGGATGTTACAAACCTACCACACTTAAAATGAATCTCGCCCTCGAGATTCAAGAGGCTAGCAAGAAAAGGTTAGGGGTTGGGGTCTTCTAGCAAATGTCTTGGTCGAGAAGGTCGTGGGTGCTACCACACTTAAAAACAAGGTCATGGTTTCAATAAACTCAGATATTTCCTCCGGAGGGCTGACAATGTATGTCTCTTCACATATCTTACAATAGCTCCTTCATTAAAGCTCTTCTCGTCGAAGCACGTAGTTTTCCTCAAAAGCTTGGGTCGGTTCGTCAAAGTTGAAGTTCGTCCAGACCGGATCTTCTTAGGCGATGGGTCTGTGTCCATTCTAAACAACTATCGAAACACTCATGGTGGTCTACAATTTATGGTTTTCTCCTGCAGAAAACGGGTGCAGGTTGAACCTCACCCTATAACCTACGTTTGGCAGCGGTTGCCTGTAATGGGGTTCCATCGTCCTACCATTTTATGGTTTTATGGCTTATCGCGTCGACACTCTTCTAAGGTTTTCAAGGCTCTACGATTTTCCATCAACATATGATAGTTCATGATAGAAGTCTCCGGTATGGGGGCCAATCCATCCCGTGCATTTGAATCATTACCACATATGTAAATATCGAATCACGTATTCTAACACTTGGGCATACTCACAAGCATTGTAGAATTGCACTTGTTCTCGAACTGGTTTCGAGTAATTCCATGGTTTCGCAAGCCAAACAAAACATCTATCGTTACTTCACCACTCTCGTGTTTTTTTGTAACCTCCTACGAAACTTATGCTGATTGGATCACTGTTTCTTCCAAATTTATTCCTTTATCGAGGTTACAACGGTTCCTTCTCAAAATCCTAGGCCTGTGGGTTATGGCCCACTTCAACACTAGTGCAGCTTTAACTCATCCTTGGAGTAACTCTCTTGTTACACCTCCTTAAATCCAGTAGTACTCTGTTTCTTCATACCATCATATCAAAACAAAACTCCAACTTATTTTGTCCAGCTTCCTTCTATGGCCGTCATGAATAACACGTTTCTTTCTTCATTGATCCCTGTGGCTTTATAGAGTACTATGACCAAAAGAAGTGCACAAGTTTATCCATAAAATCTCATTAATCTCATATCAATCTTTCATTACATCCTTAACCATTTTCGTAAATCCAAATTCTAAAAAGTACTTGTTACAAATGCTGCCACCCACATGGTTTGGTATGGTCAGACATTACTTCCAACTTTATTTATTTATCCTCCTCGAGGATTCTTCAGTCCCACTAGAATTGTGCGACATGAGCCTTGAAATCTTCAATCTTCTTTTTCATCATGGTGGTCTTGAGCTTCGTCAACATCATCTCTGCATGCACTTCGCTTAGGTATTCCTGAGTATAACGGAGTCTTGCTTCAAGTATTTCTCCGATCTGGCGTATGGCTTCCATGGCTGTTTCACGAACAGCATCGAAGAAAGTTGCTTGTGGCACACGTGAGATGAAAAAGTAATGCCCCATCCTCTTTGGGCAAACTCCTTTCAAAGCGGTGGAGGTGTACCTCCACATACCAAAGTTCCACTCCTTTTGCATGAAGGGGTAGCCTTTGTAGACTGCATCTCCTTCAAGGTGAATATGCTTCATCATGTCCTTCAGGATCTTCTGTAATCATGATCACTTGTCGAGGTCATGATCGTTTGAGACCTTTAAGGAAAGACTCGTAAAGTGTCGTCATCTGCAGTTTGTGAAAGCAGAAATGATGCTCGAGTAAGGTACTTATCTCCGGGGCACACATTCATATCATCCAAACAAAACTTCAAACTCAATTTCCAATTTCCTGTTTATGCATCACAACTCACCTTCTTCCATGTTCATCAAGAATATTAATTTCCAAGATAAAATATGACAACTCCTTAAAGCTTTTCAGCATGTGACATTTCAACTTTATTGAGTCATGAACTATTACAATCTCGGGGTAATCTATTACATAACTCAACTCATTGAGCTTATGAAAATGAAATTGCTTTCTACTACTCTTATTATCCATATCAAAATTCCAACTACTCAACTTCAGCTTTCATCTTGTCGGGACATTTAATAGCATAATGTCCTGCCTCCTTGCAGCGAAAACAAATGACTTCCGACATGTCTCGGGGCTTCTTTGTGATTATCTGGGCTCCTTGGATTCTTGGCTTCTTTTTCAGGCATTTACTAGCGAAATGACCTAAATCCTTGCACCTGTAACAAGTGATATGACTTAGGTCCTTCTCTACAGAAATTGGGTTGTTCTGGGGATGCCTTCGTTTCCACTTCCTGGATTTCTCTGTAATGTTCAGGGATTCTATTTCCCGAGGGTCAAACTTCACTTCTGCTGTCGGGAAGTCTCCGAGATATTCTTCTCTTTCCTTGGTGCAATACTGGGAATAATGCCTTTCTTCTCCACATGAATAACAAGCGTTCGAGTAGAATCGATTAGGCCTTCTCCATCGGGGTCTTCAACACATTCCTTCATCACAGGTTCTTTCATAACTTCTCGGAGCGCTTCTTTCATTCCTTCTTCCTGCTCCTGAATAGTTTGTTGCACCATGGGGTAAATGTGACACTGAGTCGGGTAGTGAGTGGTTCCTTCACACAAGAAACAAGTAACCTGCCCAGTCGGGCATTCTTCCTCTGGGTGATTTTCCTCACAATAAGGGCATCCATCCTTGTGTTCTTCATTGGTGTGTCCTATTTCTCCGCAAATATTGCAGGCACAAGGTTTCTTCTTCGGGTTATCATAGTGCTTCCGAATAAGGCGTGATCTCAACAGGGTCTTTTTGAATTCCTCCCAAGTTCTTGCTCCATTAAATCCTTGTATGGCTTGATGCATTTTCCACTAGGTTGCAGCACTTTCTGTAAAGCACCAAGAGCATATTGAACCTCATACTTCCTTGGAATCAATTTTTTCTAAATTGATCCTCCATGTTTTGAATCCATAGCTCTGCCTCCAACCGAAGTCATCGGTCCAGAGAATAGCAGACCGCCTTCCTTTATCATCTATTGGGTCCAAGGGTTTTGGGATGAGATAGGAGAGAGGTGGGGAGGGATACACGAGAATACAAACAATAGTTTTTGAAAAACGGGTTTTACTTTGTGGCTGTCGGAAAACATCAAACAAATGACAGCTCACAAGTCGCCGCATCTAACGTAAGTGTGTAACAGGGTTTGGTCTTCTAAAGGTCAAATAATTCTTGATTCTTCAAATTCTTCTAGTCTTGAGTCTTCAATTGTTGCAGCTTCAACTCTTCTAATGCATGGTGAAATCCTTGTTACTTTGAAGAGGTCATCAACTGTCCGATATCTTTCTTGGAGCGGCTTGATTGATCCTCCGGTGATCAAAGGATAAGGGTATATTCTAACTATTTGAGGTGAGAGGGTCTATTTGATAAATTCAGAAAAGATGAGAAGTAAGAGTCTTTTGTAAATAAAGTTTTTGAGATATCCTGTCCTAAGGGCTTTTCCGGTTTCTAGGGTCACGTCCTCACAGTCAACATGTGCTCGATACCATCTCTCAGAAGACCCGACCTCAGACGGTCAAGCCTCGTATCTGTGCCATCCTCGGATCAAGATATCTTTGCACACACAGACATCAATGTATATATCAAAGTGCAATCACATGTATAAATAACGTAAAATGATATATACCTCATAATACTCAATGAAACAATCAAACGGGTGTGGAGTCCCATCAACGCCATCGGCGGGTTGAGTGTAGACCGTAACCCAGATCGTAACTCTTACTCGTCGAGTAAATATCTGCAACATGATACGTTGCAGCCGTGTAGGTCAGTACATTGAATGTACCGGCAAGATCACAACATGAATAAACAGATGGTAAAACTATACTATATGCAATTTGGCTTTGTGGCTCAGATTCGAGTTTTGTTTATGCGTAAAGCTGATTTTATTTTCCCTACATCAAAGGAATAAATGAAGTCTGTACTATGGAGTTTTCTATCATGACATGGTTCCGCCAACCGATGTCTCATAGCCCAAAATCATCATATGTTGCCCACAATTAAGTTATCAATCCGGTGTTGAGAGTTCCGAGATAGATCCAAGTCCGGATGCTCAAATTGTCCGTGAATCGGGACACGGCTAATCGATTAGGTTTAAACCCTCTGCAGAGGTTTGTACACTTTACCCGCAAGATTCGATCCCTCTCTTTACGTTCTCGCACTTCGTGAGTGTTTGAGAACAAGATGACCGAAACATGGTCTTCCAAAGAGTTCCTCGACCACCGTCTGTACTCATCCCATCCTACCGTAGTTCTACATCTGCTAGTACCGTCCCAGCCAGAGTCACAACTAAGGTCAACCAAGCCAGAGCCCATAATGACTTGCGGTTGCACAGTAAGCTTCCGGGCATGAAGTATTCTTCCGCCTCTTTGAGTCTGGGTGAAGCTTTCCGCAAGATGTCATGGCGCTTCTCCATGCATCCCGGCCAACCACTGGTTTCTCCAGGGTGCCCGTCAACCGTCCTTCACCCAGTAGTGTGTACTGAATTCTTGTCTCGAGTCTTGAAGTCTTGAGGCCTTGAAGATGTAGTCCTTGCAGCTTTCATCATGGTGTTGTTGTTATTGACGTAGATCCTCCATTCTCACACCACTCTTGAGCACTCATACCAAACCCCGTCTACTACAGCGTAGCATTAGAATAAATAACGTCCCGGGCTTGGTAACAGGGTGATGGATTCCTACCTCATGCATACTACTCAACTACAAGAATTTCAATAACACTACTGAGGGGTGGTTTCAAAGATGCCACTAAGTGCAATAAAACATAGGTATGAAAGCATGGTCAAAGTGAACTTGCACGGTAATACTTGATGAAGATAACAACGTCATTTAAAATGACTTGGTAGAACTAATCGTCACTCCGTTGAAAATCTATATAGTCAAACATAGCATTCACATAAGCAAACATCCTAGCAAACAATTTTAGCACTCGAAATAACAATCAAAACAGCAAGGAAAATCGATAATAAAACTCAAAAAAAATCAAAAGAAACTTCAAATAAAACTACAAAGAAAAACTACTAACGAAGATCTATGACTTTGCTACAAACATCTAATATAGTTTTGCCGTAAGTAAAAACTTAACAACAATTAAAATACTAAACTAATAAATTAACAGAAAATAAAATGTAAAATAACTAATTTAACAGAAAGTATTTTTTCCATAAAATTTTATTTGCAAAAAGAAACAAATAAAAAGCTTTTATAAAACTCTAACTATGACCTATAGAAGGTTTCATACAAAACTAAGGAAAATAGATTTTTAAATATAAATAAATTTTTTCCTGTTGTCTAACAGAAACACAACTAATTTTGTCAAAAGTGACAAAAAGAAATAATTTAAAACTAATAAAAACAATAAAGAAAAAGCTAAAACAGAACTAATAATAAAACAGTACTGTTTTGCTAAAAACCTAATTTAAATTAACCTAGAAATAAAATACTAAATACTACTGGATAAACAAAGGTCCTAGAGACCAGGAGCAAAAAGAATTAATTAAAAACCTATTTTTAAACTCCCGGAATAAGCAAAACAAGCTTTAATTCAAATCTGATCTAACTCAATTTTTATAAATCCAAACATAGACAAATTATATATTTTTGGAAACTACAAGAAAATTGTGATCTAACGCAAAAAGAATCAGCATCATTGGACTTCTAGATCAAAAGTTATAAGCTAAACAAGAACGGAACTAAATCTGTTACGGAAATAAAATCTGAAAACGAAAAATAAACAACAAGGGAGTTACTCAGACGTGAGGCAGAGATGACAGGAAGGAGATGGCGATGTGGAGGGCTGCTCCGTGAGGGGGCGAGGTCGCCAAGCGAGGGTGGGGTGGCGGAGGAGGGGGTCGGCGCTTGGGGAGGTTCCAGGAGAGCTCCTGGTGAGCGTTTCTAGGCAGGAAAAGGAGGACGGTGGCGAGGTGGCTACGGGCAGGGAGGGGGCGTGGTGATGGGAAAATGGAACGAGGAGAGGGAGGGGGTTTTATAGGCGGTCTCGGGAGGCGATGGGATGGAAAGACGAGGGAGATCGGGAAGGTGGAGATTCCTGTCTCCATGGATATGGAAAGCTTCTGTAACGTGAGAGGAAACAGAGGAAGGAGATGATCTCTCATTGATTTTAATAGGATGAATTTGAATTTACCGGAGAAGGGGAAAGTCATTTTATTCCCTCTCATTCAAAAGTTTTTGAAAAGGTTCAAATTTCACTCAAGTTTAATTCACTCAAGCAAACAAACAAACAATTCAATTAATTATATTAACATTCCAAAATTTGGGATGTTACATGCAAGTTCTCTCAACAATAATAACATAGTTGGATCATATAACTATTCCTCAACATGCAACAAAGAGTCACTCCAAAGTCACTAATAGCGGAGAACAAACGAAGAGATTATGGTAGGATACGAAACCACCTCAAAGTTATTCTTTCCAATCAATCCGTGGGCTATTCCTATAAGTGTCACAAACAGCCCTAGAGTTCGTACTAGAATAACACCTTAAGACACAAATCAACCAAAACCCTAATGTCACCTACATACTCCAATGTCACCTAGATACTCCAATGTCACCTCAAGTATCCGTGGGTATGATTATACGATATGCATCACACAATCTCAATTCATCTATTCAAACCAACACATAGAACCTCAAAGAGTGCCCCAAAGTTTCTACCGGAGAATCACGATTTAAAACGTGCCAACCCCTATGCATAGGTTCATGGCGGAACCGCAAGTTGATCACCAAAACATACATCAAGTGAATCACGTGATATCCCATTGTCACCACAGATACACACGTCAAGACATACATCAAGTGTTCTCAAATATTTAAAGACTCAATCCGATAAGATTACTTCAAGGGGAAAACTCAATCCATTACAAGAGAGTAGAGGGGGAGAAGAAACATAAGATCCAACTATAATGGCAAAGCTCGCGATACATCAAGATCGTGCCAAATCAAGAACACAAGAGAGAGAGAGAGAGAGAGAGAGAGAGAGAGAGAGAGAGAGATCAAACACATAGCTACTGGTACATACCCTCAAATTTCGACGGTGAAATACTCCCTCGTCATGGAGAGCGCCGGGATGATGAAGATGGCCACCGGTGAGGGATCCCCCCTCCGGCAGGGTGCCGGAACAGGGTCCCGATTGGTTTTTGGTGGCTCTGGAGGTTTTGCAGCGGCGGAACTCCCGATCTATCTTCTGTTCTGGAAGTTTTATGATACGTAGGTATATATGGGTGCAAGGGGTACGTCGGTGGAGCTTCGGGGGCCCCACGAGGCAGGGGGCGCCCTAGGGGGGTGAGCGCGCCCCCACCCTCGTGGACAGCTCCCGTATCTTCTGACGTAGAGTCCAAGTCTATCCGGTGGCTTTCCTTCCAAAAATAACTTCTCCAGTTGATTTCGTTCCGTTTATACTCCGTTTGATATTCCTTTTCCTCGAAACACTAAAATAGGCATGAAACAACAAATCTGGGCTGGGCCTCCGGTTAATAGGTTAGTCCCAAAAATAATATAAAAGTGGATAATAAAGCCTAATATTGCCCAAAATAGTAGATAATATAGCATGGAGCAATAAAAAATTATAGATACGTTGGAGACGTATCACCCATTACCTATTGATGATAGCTTTCCTGATGAACAATTAGCTGTCATAAATTCTTCTCGTACTGCTCCATGGTATGCTGATTATGCTAATTACATTGTTGCTAAATTTATACCACCTAGTTTCACATACCAGCAAAAGAAAAAGTTTTTCTATGATTTAAGACATTACTTCTGGGATGACCCACACCTTTATAAAGAAGGAGTAGATGGTGTTATTAGACGTTGTGTACCTAAGCATGAACAGGAACATATCATACGCAAGTGTCACTCCGAGGCTTATGGAGGACACCACGCTGGAGATAGAACTGCACATAAGGTATTGCAATCCAGTTTTTATTGGCCTACTCTCTTCAAAGATGCCCGTAAGTTTGTCTTGTCTTGCGATGAATGTCAAAGAATTGGTAATATTAGTAGACGTCAAGAAATGCCTATGAACTATTCAGTTCTTATTGAACCATTTGATGTTTGGGTCTTTGATTATATGGGACCGTTTCCTTCCTCTAATGGGTATACACATATTTTTGTTGCTGTTGATTACGTTACTAAGTGGGTAGAAGCTATTCCAACTAGTAGTGCTGATGATAACACCTCTATTAAGATGCTTAAAGAAGTTATTTTTCCGAGGTTTGGAGTCCCTAGATATTTAATGACTGATGGTGGTTCACATTTTATTCATGGTGCCTTTCGTAAAATGCTTGCTAAGTATTATGTTAATCATAGAATTGCATCTCCATATCATCCACAGTCTAGTGGTCAAGTAGAACTGAGTAATAGAGAGCTTAAATTAATTTTGCAAAAGACTGTTAATAGATCTAGAAATAATTGGTCCAAGAAACTTGATGATGCTTTATGGGCCTATAGAACTGCATATAAAAATCCTGTGGGTATGTCTCCGTATAAAATGGTTTATGGAAAAGCATGTCACTTACCTCTCGAACTAGAACATAAGGCATACTGGGCCATTAAAGAGCTCAATTATGATTTCAAACTGGCCGGTGAGAAGAGACTATTTGACATTAGCTCACTTGATGAATGGAGAACCCAGGCCTATGAGAATGTCAAACTGTTTAAAGAAAAAGTTAAAAGATGGCATGGCAAAAGGATACAAAAGCGTGAGTTTAATGTAGGTGACTATGTTTTGCTATACAACTCTCATTTAAGATTTTTTGCAGGAAAACTCCTCTCTAAATGGGAAGGTCCTTACGTTATCGAGGAGGTCTATCGTTCCAGTACCATAAAAATCAACAACTTCAAAGGCACAAATCCGAAGGTGGTGAACGGTCAAAGAATCAAACATTATATTTCAGGTGATCCCATAAATGTTGAAAGTAATGTTATTGAAACCGTAACCTCGGAGGAATACATAAGCGACACTTTCCAGAACGTTTCAGAATCCGAAAAGGAATAGGTATGTGGTATGGTAAGTAAACCGACTCCAAAGCAATTCTAATAGCAATTTTTCTCCGTTTTGGAATATTTAAGAAAATAGGAAAATAAGAAGTAGTCCGGGAAGGACATGAGGCATCCACGAGGGTGGAGGGCGCGCCCCCCTGCCTCGTGGGCACCTCGTGTGCCCTCCGGACTCCGTTTTCTTGCACGATACTTCTTTTGGTCAGTAAAAATTCATTATATAATCTCCTAAAGGTTTTGACCACCGTACCATGCAAATATCCTCTGTTTTTGTTTCGAGCTGTTTTTCTGACAGATCTAGATCATCATGACGTGTTCGAGTGCACCCAAGGACAAGTTTTTTGAGAAGGTCATGAACCCCTACCTCGCGGAGGTGCTTCAACACCCTCAAACCATTGAGATGCATGAGGGGGTGCTGCACATCCGCGATGTTGAGGAACCAAGAAGGACCGGAAGCATGGAGACAAGACTCGAAGCAATGGAGCAGCAAGTTTTCAAGTGCCAAGGGATGGTGGAACACGGACTCGTTGCCAACCACATGATGATCGCGGAGTTCACCTACAACCACAAGCTGGATGCCAAGAACATTGGGGAGGCCATCTTCAAGCTTCACGAGAAAATCGAGCACCTCAAAGCCCTGATCTATGACCTGCAAAACCAAAACTGTGAGTATGAATATAGATTCAAGAGGATGAGTTTGGCTGCAGATTTGAGGATCCCGTAGACTCGATCATCTTTCTATGATGGTGAGCCTATGCCTTGGAAGGAGAACTGAGTATCGGGTATGGGCACTCCCCTTGGCAACTGCCAAGCTTGGGGGAGGTGCCCCGGTATCGTATCACCGTCACACTCCTATCTTTACCATTTTTCTTAGTTCGATCCTTTTGGTAATATCTTGATCTAGTAGAATAAAGTTTTAGTATGATTTAGTTTTGAGTTTTGCTTTATGATCCTTCTATGTAATCGAGTCCGTGAGCTATATATAATAAAGACTAGTCTTGAGTCGAGGGCTTGGTTATCTTGCTATGATATTGAGGGAATAAAAGAAAGAATAAAAAGAATTAAAGAGACTATATTGATTTTATGGAGAGTAATGACTTCACATATAAAAGAGTACGATGAATAAAAGTTGTTGAGAGTTGACAAACATAGTTTTGGTCATCGTTGCAATTAATAGGAAGTAATAAAGAAAGAGAGGTTTTCACATAAAAATATACTATCTTGGACATCTTTTATGATTGTGAGCACTCATTAAAATATGACATGTTAAAAAGTTGATGTTGGACAAGGAAGACAATGTAATGGGTTATGTTTTCTTATATCGAAATAAAGTATATTGTCATGGATCATCCAACATGTTGGGCTTGCCTTTCCCCCTCACGCTAGCCAAATTCCTTGCACCAAGTAGAGATACTACTTGTGCTTCCGAATATCCTTAAACCCGGTTTTGCCATGAGTGTCCACCATATCTACCTATGGATTGAGTAAGATCCTTCAAGTAAGTTGTCATTGTTGCATGCAATAAAAATTGCTCTCTAAATATGTATGATTTATTAGTGTGGAGAAAATAAGCTTTATACGATCTTGTGATATGGAAGCAATAAAAGCGATGGACTGCATAATAAAGGTCCATATCACAAGTGGCAATATAAAGTGACGTTCTTTCGCATTAAGATTTTGTGCATCCCACCATAAAAGCACATGACAACCTCTGCTTCCCTGTGCGAAGGGCCTATCCTTTATTTTAGCTTTATGTCTTATGCAAGAGTCGCGGTGATCTTCACCTTTCCTTTTTATATTTTATCCTTTGGCAAGCACATTGTGTTGGAAAGATCCTGATATATATCCAAATGGATGTAAGTTTTCATGAACTATTATTGTTGAAATTACCCTTGAGGTAAAATGTAACATCCCAAATTTCCTATTTGGAATGTTTTACAATTATAGCTAAGCATCTATGCATTCTGTTTGAAATTGAGTGGCATTTGAAGTTTCAGAAGTTTTTGGAGTTGTTGGTATTTGAATTCAAATTTTGGCGTTGGAAAGTTATTTCAAAATTATACTGATAAATACTTGAGAAAAAGTATGAGAGGAGTAAACATGACACTCCAAAAATATCAGAGGAAAAACATTGCCAAAAAGTTTGAATTCAAATTTAAGTTTTATTTGGAATTTTGAAAAAAATGATTTTTTATAAAGTTTGGATTTTGCCCCTCGAAAAATGTTCAAATCATAGGGAATATTCCCCTGATCATTTTGATATATATATGTCCTATATAAAATATTTATATTTATATATTTTTTTCCTCTCTCTAATATTCAAAAAAAATATAGAAAAGAAAACCCAGGCCACCAGAATAACCAACCCAGCACCTAGGCGGCCCACCATGAGCCAAGCCAACTGCCCACCACCAGGCGCAGCCCACCCGAGCCACGAACCCCTTCCCATTCGGTCGCCCGACCGCAGCCCTCTCTCTCTCTCCCGCCGACCCCCCGGCCCCACCCGTCGTCTTCCCTTGCCCAAGTCAACCAGCGCGCCGCCTCGGAATCCGGGAATCCGGGATCGCCTCCCGATTCGCCCCCTCCTCCAAGCGGTTCCCCTATATACCCTCCCTCGCCCGTTCCGCCCTCGCCCCTCGCCGACCCTCTCTCTCGCCACAATCTGTCATGGGAGACCCGAAGCCGCCTTGGCATTGCCCGCCCGACTCGACCACCTCGAGCTCCACCGAGACCACCTCGAGCTCCCTTACTCCGCCACTCACGGAGGCCTCCGCTGTCGTCCCGACCACCGGAACCGCCAGCATAACGCCGCCGAGCCGTCGCCGACTGTCATCGTCTTTCCCCGCGGTGAGTCGCCGAGTCCTCCGCCGTCCGATCTGTAATCGACGCTTTAGATTTGATTCGGCGAAGGGTTAGGTTTATTTTTAATGAACCGGTTTTAGTTCCGGTTAGTTCCGGTTTAGTTAGGTTTTTATTAGACCGGCCGACGCGGTTAATTTCTGTTAAACCTTGGGCGCATTATAGTTATTTAACGCCCAATGCGTTAGATAGGCCCATTAGCCCAGTTTTTCTTTTAGTAATTTTTTTCGTTTCTGTTTTTAACAGAATAGTTTCAGTTTTGTAAAATCCATATCTTTTAATCTACTTAATATTTTTAAGTGATTCTTTTTTTGTTGGTTTGGAAATTTATTGCAGTTTCCGCAGAAAATATAATTAGTCATGTTAAAATTATTTAAAATTGCTTTATTTTAGATTTAGACATAATAGTAATTCTGCTATAAAATGAGTTAGGAATATTATTTTTTAGTGATTCTTTTTGTCACAACTTTGTTTTGACATTACCTAACCGTAGGTATTTATTTGGGCATTTTAGAATTAATAAAAAAATAGTTTTAATCAGAATCATGATATTCCTATTTATTTAACTAGCTACTGTTTTCCTATTGTTTTAATTAGCAAATAAATTTATTTTTCCTATGTGATAGTTTATTCTAGGTTAGTTTCTGTAACTTTAGAACATGAACTTTTATTTATAATAATAAAACTTTTATTTTATTTTTTCTTGCTAGGATTGTTTTAGGCCTAATAGGAGTTTTATAATAGCTTTTAAGGTGATTCTTTTTGCTCCTAGTTTGCATGATGTTTTCCTTCTGTTAGTTAGCAAAACCCATGCTTAGGTTCTGTTAAGAAAAGTTTTAGTTGTGTAAAACTATTTCTTAGTTGATGCTTGATGTGGTGAAAACTTTGATTTGTTTTCTCCGAGTTTTTCTTTGGTAGTTTTGTTGTGTAGTTTTCCTTTGTTTTTATTTGGTGTCCCTTGACTTGCATTTTTATTGTTGGTTTTATTATGAGTGTTAGAATTGTTTGCTAGGATGTTTGCTTATATGAATGCTATGACTATATAGATTTTTCAGCGGAGTGACGAATAGTTCTACCAAGTCATTATTCGAGAGTATTGTTATCTTCATCAACTTACCGTGCAAGTTCACTTTGACCATGTTTTTCATACCTATGTGTTTTATTGCATCTAGTGTCATCTTCGCAACAATCCCTCCAGTAGTGATATTGAATCCTTGTAGTTGAGTAGTATGCATGAGGTAGGAAACCATCACCCTGTTACCAAGCCCGGGACGTCACTTATTTTAATGCTACGCTATAGTAGACGGGGTTGGTATGAGTGCTCGAGAGTGGTGTGAAGAAGGAGGACTCTACGTCAATGACGACAACTCCATGATGGCATCTGCAAGGACTGCATTTTCAAGGCCTCAAGACTTCAAGACTCAAGACAAGAATTCAATACACACCTCTTGGGTGAAGGATGGTTGACGGGCACCTGGAGAAACCAGTGGTTGGCCGGGATGCATGGAGAAGCGCCATGACATCTTGCGGAAAGCTTCACCCGTAATCAAAGAGACGGAAGAATACTTCATGCCCTAAGCTTACTCGTGCAACCGCAAGTCAATATGGGCTCTGGCTTGGTTGACCTTAGTTGTGACTCTGGCTGGGGCGGTGCTAGCGAGATGTAGAACTACGGTAGGATTGGATGAGCACCGGACGGTGGTCGAGGAACTCTTCGAAGACCATGTTTGGTCATCTTGTTCTCAAACACCTCAAGTGCGAGAAGCGTAAAGAGAGGATCGAATCTTGGGTAAAGTGTACAAACCTCTGCAGAGGGTTAAAACCTAATCGATTAGCCGTCTCCCGATTACGGACAATTTGAGCATCTGGACTTGGACCTATCTCTAACTCTCAACACCGGACTGATAACTTAATTGTGGGCAACTTATGAAGATTTGGGCTATGAGACATCGGTTGGCGGAACCATGTCATGATAGAAAACTCCATAGTACAGACTTCATTCATTCCTTTGATGTAGGGAAAATAAAACCAGCTTCTACGCAAACAAAACTCAGACCCAGAGCCACAAAGCCAAATTGCATATAGTATAGTTTTACCATCTGTTTTCTCATGTTGTGATCTTGCCGGTACATTCAATGTACTGACCTACACGGCTGCAACGTATCATGTTGCAGGATTTTCTTCGACGAGTAAGAGTTAAGATACAGGGTTACGGTCTACACTCAACCTGCCGATGGCGTTGATGGGACTCCACACTCGTTTGATTGTTTCCGCTGAGTATTATGAGGTATATATCATTTTACGTTATTTATACATGTGATTGCACTTTGATATATACATTGATGTCTTGTGTGTGCCAAAGACATCTTGATCCGAGGATGGCATACAGATACACGAGGCTTGACCGTCTCGAGGTCGGGTCGCCATGTATATGGTATCGAGTACATGTTGATCAGAGGACGTGACCCTAGAAATCGGAAAGCCCTTGGACAGGATATCTCAAAAACTTTATTTTCAAAAAGACTCTTACTCCTCATCTTTTCTGATTTTATCAAATAGACACTCTCACCTCAAATAGTTAGAATATAACCCTTTTCCCTTTTGACCACATGAAGTATCAACTGAAGCCGCTCCAAGAAAGATATCAGACAGCTGAGGACCTCTTCAAAGTAACAAGGATTTCACCATGCATTAGAAGATTTGAAGCTGCAACAATTGAAGACTCCGAAGACTAGAAGAATTTGAAGAATCTGATGAATTATTTGACCTTTATAAGACCAAACCCCTGTTACACACTTACGTTAGATGCGGTGATTTGTGAGCTGTCATTTGTTTGATGTTTTCCAAGCCCACAAAGTAAAACTTGTTTCTTCAAAAACTATTGTTTGTATTGTGTGTATATCCTCCCCACCTCTCTCATATCTCATCCCAAAACTTTTGGACCCCATAGATGATGAATGAAGTTGGACTGATATTCTCTGGACCGAAGACTCATCCGGAGGCAGAGCTATGGATTCAGAACATGGAGAATCACTTTGGGAGCAATTTGCTTTCAAGGAAGAATGAAGTATCTTACGCTCTTCAGTACTTTGAAGGAAGTGCTGCAACATGGTGGCAGATGCATCAAGCTATATAGGGATGGAATGGAGCAAAGACTTGGAAAGAATTCAAGAAGACTCTGACAAGATCTCGTCTTATCCTAAGCAACATGATACACCAAGAAATAAACCTTGTGCTCGCAAGATTTATGGAGAAATAGGACACACCTGTGGGGAACACAAGGATGGATGCCCTCATTGTGAGGAGAAACACCGGTGAGGAATGCCCAACTAGTCGGTGACTTGTTTCTTGTGTGAAGGAACCACCCACTACCCGACTCGGTGTCACATTTATCCCATGGTGCAACAAACTATTCAGGAGCAGGAAGAAGGAATGAAAGAAGCCCTCCAGAAGTTATGAAAGAACCTGTGATGAAGGAATGTGTTGAAGACCACGATGGAGAAGGCCTCAACAGATTTTACTCCAATGCCTGCTATTCATGTGGAGAAGAAGGACATTTTTCACAAGATTGCACCAAGGAAAGAAAAGAGTATCTCGATACTTCCGACGGAAGCAATAGAGTTTGATCCACAGGAAATAGAAGGTTTGATCGAATGGAGAAACCGGGAAGAGAAAACAAAGACACCCTCGTAACAACCCAATTTCTCGCAAAGAGGGACAAGAGTCATATTACCTGTTTTGAATGTAAGGACGTCGGGCATTATGCCAATCATTGTCTCAAAAGGAAGCAAGGAACTCAAGGAGCAGGCACCATATCCAAGAAGCCCAAAGACTTATCGAAAGTTATGTGTTTTCATTGCAAGGAAGCATGACATTATGCTACTAAATGTTCCGACAAGATGAAAGCTGGAGCTGAGTAGTTGGAATTTTGATATTGGTAATAAGTGTAGTAGGAAGCAATTGTTTCCATAAGGATATGGAGTTGAATTTATGTAATGAAAGTCTCGGATATTGTAATGAATTCATGAAATCAATAAAGTTAATGTGTCATGATTTCATACATGGATTTTTTGAGTTGTTACTCTATGAACAAAGATTTTGACCATTTTCGAGGATATGAGAAATATGGTCTATGGATGGATTTGTGAACTTCATTTTAAGAGTGGTAGTACCGTGAAGAAGACTAGACTAATGGATAGGAAAATATATATTCCACGGACTGTAGTTGAAGGAAAAAAAAAATTGGAGTTTTGCTTTTGATATGATGGTATGAAGAAAGCAGTACTCTTTGGATTTAAAGGAGGTGTAATATGGAACAAGAGAGTTACTCCAAGGATGAGTTAAAGCTGCACTAGTGTTGAAGTGGGCCACAACCCACGTGCCCGAGGATTTTGAAAAGGAACAGATGTAACCTTGATGAAGGAAGAAATTTGGAAGAATCGGTGATTCAATCAATACGCTTCGTAGGGAGGTTACGCAAAAACCTGAGAGTGGTGAAGTAACGATAGATGTTTTGTTTGGCTTGCAGAACCAAAGGATTTACCCGATCCCTGTTCAATACAGGATAAATTCTGCAATGCTTGTGAGTATGACCAAGTGTTAGAATACGTGATTCACTGTTTACGTATGTGGTAATGATTCAAGTACGGGATGGATTGGCCCCCATACCGGAGACTTCTATCATGAACTATCATATGTTGATGGAAAATCAGAGAGCCTTGAAAACCTTAGAAGAGTGTCGACACGTCAAGCCGTAAAACCATAGAATGGTAGGGCGATGGAACCCTTACAGGCAGTCGATGCCAATCGTAGAATATACGGTGAGATCCAACCCCGACCATATTCCTGCAGGAGAAACCATGAATTGTCGACCACCATGAGAATTTCGATAGTTGTTTAGTATTGGCGACAGACCCGTCGGAGATGAAGACCCAGTCTCGGAAGAACCTCACCAGGATGAAAGAACACGTGTCGAGAAAAAGGTTATACCCTACCGAAAGATCCTCAGTGAAACCCGAAGCGACACTGTCAACCCAAAGGGATGGAGTACCTGAGTTCCGTCGGAACCATAACCCCGCTTTTAAGTGTGGTAGCACACTAGACCATTCCGATCGATGGAATTGCTGGAAGACCCCAAACTCTAACCCTTTCTTGCTAGCCTCTTCGAATCTCGAGGACGAGATTCATTTTAAGTGTGGTAGATTTGTAACATCCCAAATTTCCTATTTGGAATGTTTTACAATTATAGCTAAGCATCTATGCATTCTGTTTGAAATTGAGTGGCATTTGAAGTTTCAGAAGTTTTTGGAGTTGTTGGTATTTGAATTCAAATTTTGGCAGTGGAAAGTTATTTCAAAACTATACCTGATAAATAATTGAGAAAAAGTATGAGAGGAGTAAACATGACACTCCAAAAATATCAGAGGAAAAACATTGCCAAAAAGTTTGAATTCAAATTTGAGTTTTATTTGGAATTTTGAAAAAAATGAATTTTTATAAAGTTTGGATTTTTCCCCTGGAAAAATGTTCAAATCATAGGGAATATTCCCCTGATCATTTTGATATATATATGTCCTATATAAAATATTTATATTTATATATTTTTTTCCTCTCTCTAATATTAAAAAAAAATATATAGAAAAGAAAACCCAGGCGCCAGCCAGGCCAACCGGCCCAGCCAGCACCTAGGCGGCCCACCCGCGGGCCAAGCCAACCGGCCCAGCCACCAGACGCAGCCAACCAGAGCCGCCGCGCCGAACCCCTTCCCATTCGGTCGCCCGACCGAATCCCTCTCTCTCTCTCCCGCCGACACCCTGGCCCCACCCCGTCGTCTTCCCCTTGCCCAAGTCAACCCGCGCCGCCGCCTTTCGGAATCCAGGAATCTGGGATCGCCTCCCGATTCACCCTCCTCCAAGCCGGTTCCCCCTATATACCCTCCCTCGCCCGTTCAGCCCCTCGCCCCTCGCCCGACCCTCTCTCTCGCCGCAATCCGTCGGTGGAGACCCCGCCGCCTTGCCATTGCCGCCGCCACTCGACCACCACCTCGAGCTCCACCGAGACCACCCCGAAGCTCCCTTGCTCATGGCGCCCACCAGGCCTCCCGTCGTCCCCGACCACCGGAGCGCCAACGCCGCCCGAGCCGCCACTGCCGACCGTCGCCGTCGTCTTTCCCGCGGTGAGTCGCTGAGTCCCTCCGCCGTCCGATCTGTAATCGACGCTTTAGATTAGATTCGGCGAAGGGTTAGGTTTATTTTAATGAACCGGTTTTAGTTCAGTTAGTTCGGTTTAGTTAGGTTTTTATTAGACCGGCCGACGCGGTTAATTTCTGTTAAACCTCGGGCGCATTATAGTTATTTAACGCCCGATGCGTTAGATAGGCCCATTAGCCCAGTTTTTCTTTTAGTAATTTTTTTCGTTTCTGTTTTTAACATAATAGTTTCAGTTTTGTAAAATCCATATCTTTTAATATACTTAATATTTTTAAGTGATTCTTTTTTTGTTGGTTTGCAAATTTATTGTAGTTTCTGTAGAAAATATAATTAGTCTTGTTAAAATTATTTAAAATTGCTTTATTTTAGATTTAGACAGAATAGTAATTCTGCTATAAAATGAGTTAGGAATATTATTTTTAGTGATTCTTTTTGTCACAACTTTGTTTTGACATTACCTAACCGTAGGTATTTATTTGGGCATTTTAGAATTAATAAAAAATAGTTTTAATCAGAATCATGATATTCCTATTTATTTAACTAGCTACTGTTTTCCTATTGTTTTAATTAGCAAATAAATTTATTTTTCCGATGTGATAGTTTATTCTAGGTTAGTTTCTGTAACTTTAGAACATGAACTTTTATTTATAATAAATAAAACTTTTATTTTATTTTTTCTTGCTAGGATTGTTTTAGGCCTAATAGGAGTTTTATAATAGCTTTTAAGGTGATTCTTTTTGCTCCTAGTTTGCATGATGTTTTCCTTTCTGTTAGTTAGCAAAACCCATGCTTAGGTTCTGTTAAGAAAAGTTTTAGTTGTGTAAAACTATTTCTTAGTTGATGCTTGATGTGGTGAAAACTTTGATTTGTTTTCTCCGAGTTTTTCTTTGGTAGTTTTGTTGTGTAGTTTTCCTTTGTTTTTATTTGGTGTCCCTTGATTTGCATTTTTATTGTTGGTTTTATTATGAGTGTTAGAATTGTTTGCTAGGATGTTTGCTTATATGAATGCTATGACTATATAGATTTTTTCAACGGAGTGACGAATAGTTCTACCAAGTCATTATTCGAGAGTATTGTTATCTTCATCAACTTACCAGGCAAGTTCACTTTGACCATGTTTTTCATACCTATGTGTTTTATTGCATCTAGTGTCATCTTCGCAACAGTCCCTCCAGTAGTGATATTGAAACCTTGTAGTTGAGTAGTATGCATGAGGTAGGAAACCATCACCCTGTTACCAAGCCCGGGACGTCACTTATTTTAATGCTACGCTATAGTAGACGGGGTTGGTATGAGTTCTCGAGAGTGGTGTGAAGAAGGAGGATTCTACGTCAATGACGACAACTCCATGATGGCATCTGCAAGGACTGCATTTTCAAGGCCTCAAGACTTCAAGACTCAAGACAAGAATTCAATACACACTCTTTGGGTGAAGGATGGTTGACGGGCACCTGGAGAAACCAGTGGTTGGCCGATGCATGGAGAAGCGCCATGACATCTTGCGGAAAGCTTCACCCAGACTCAAAGAGACGGAAGAATACTTCATGCCGGAAGCTTACTCATGCAACCGCAAGTCAATATGGGCTCTGGCTTGGTTGACCTTAGTTGTGACTCTGGCTGGGGACGGTGCTAGCAGATGTAGAACTACGGTAGGATTGGATGAGCACCGGACGGGTCGAGGAACTCTTCGGAAGACCATGTTTCGGTCATCTTGTTCTCAAACACCCTGAAGTGCGAGAACGTAAAGAGAGGGATCGAATCTTGCGGGTAAAGTGTACAAACCTCTGCGGAGGGTTAAAACCTAATCGATTAGCCGTCTCCCCGGTTACGGACAATTTGAGCATCTGGACTTGGACCTATCTCGGAACTCTCAACACCGGACTGATAACTTAATTGTGGGCAACTTATGATGATTTGGGCTATGAGACATCGGTTGGCGGAACCATGTCATGATAGAAAACTCCATAGTACAGACTTCATTCATTCCTTTGATGTAGGTAAAATAAAACCAGCTTTTACGCAAACAAAACTCAGACCCGGAGACACAAAGCCAAATTGCATATAGTATAGTTTTACCATATGTTTTCTCATGTTGTGATCTTGCCGGTACATTCAATGTACTGACCTACATGGCTGCAACGTATCATGTTGCAGGATTTTCTTCGACAGTAAGAGTTAAGATACGTGGTTACGGTCTACACTCAACCTGCCGATGGCGTTGATGGGACTCCACACCCGTTTGATTGTTTCATGAGTATTATGAGGTATATATCATTTTACGTTATTTATACATGTGATTGCACTTTGATATATACATTGATGTACTGTGTGTGCCAGCATACTGATCCAAGGATGGCACAGATACACAGAGGCTTGACCGTCTGAGGTCGGGTCGCTACATAAAAGGTTGGGAGGCAACACTATAAGCCCCTATCTTTCTCTGTCTCCAATTAAAACTCCATACCCATAAGTATTGCGTGAGTGTTAGCAATTGTGAAAGACTAAATGATAGAGTATGTGGACTTGCTGAAAAGCTCTTATATTGACTCTTTCCTATGTTATGATAAATTGCAATTGCCTCAATGACCGAGATCATAGTTTGTTAGTTTTCGATGAAGTTTCTGATTCATACTTGACATTGTGAATAGATTGTTACTTTAGCTTGTCACATGATTTCTTATGCTAAAGTAACAATCTATTCACAATGTCAAGTATGAATCAGAAACTTCATTGAAATTTCTTATGCTATTACAAGAATGATCATGGTGCTCTCATGTCCGTATTTTATTTTATCGACACCTCTATCTCTAAACATGTGGAAATATTTTTCGTTATCGGCTTCCGCTTGAGGACAAGCGAGGTCTAAGCTTGGAGGAGTTGATACGTCCATTTTGCACCATACTTTTATATCGATATTTATTGCATTATGGGCTGTTATTACACATTATGTTACAATACTTATGCCTATTCTCTCTTATTTTACAAGGTTTACATGAAGAGGGAAAATGCCGGTAGCTGGAATTCTGGGATGGAAAAGGAGCAAATATTAGAGACCTATTCCGCACAACTCCAAAAGTCCTGAAACTCCACGAAAGTCAGTTTTGGAATATATAAAAAATATTGGGCGAAGAAAGCACCAGAGGGGGGGCCAACCACCATCCACGAGGGTGGGGGGCGCGCCCTACCCCCCTGGGAGCGCCCCCTGCCTCATGGGCCCCCTGGCAGGCCTCCGGTGCCCATCTTTGGCTATATGAAGTCTTTCTCCCTGGAAAAAAATGAGAAGGAAGCTTTCCGGATGAAGCGCCGCCGCCACGAGGCGGAACCTGGCGAAACCAATCTAGGGCTCCGGCGGAGCTGTTCTACCGGGGAAACATCCCTCCGGGAGGGGGAAATCATCACCATCGTCATCACCATCAATCCTCTCATCGGGAGGGGGTTAATCTCCATCAACATCTTCACCAGCACCATCTCATCTCAAACCCTAGTTCATCTCTTGTATCCAGTCTTTGTCTCAAAACCTCAAATTGGTACCTGCGGGTTGCTAGTAGTGTTGATTACTCCTTGTAGTTGATGCTAGTTGGTTTATTTGGTGAAAGATCATATGTTCAGATCCTTTATGCATATTAATACCCCTCTGATTATGAACATGAATATGATTTGTGAGTAGTTACTTTTTTCACGAGGACATGGGAGAATTCTTGCTATAAGTTTTCATGTGAATTTGGTATTCGTTCGATATTTTGATGAGATGTATGTTGTCTTTGCTCTAGTGGTGTTATGTGAACATCGACTACATGACACTTCACCATTGTTTTGGCCTTGAGGAAGGCATTGGGAAGTAATAAGTAGATGATGGGTTGCTAGAGTGACAGAAGCTTAAACCCTAGTTTGTGCGTTTCTTCGTAAGGGGCTGATTTGGATCCATATGTTTCATGCTATGGTTATGTTTACCTTAATACTTCTTTTTTAGTTGTGGATGCTTGCAAGAGGGGTTAATCATAAGTGGGATGCTTGTCCAAGGAAGGGCAGTACCCAAGCACCGGTCCACCCAGATATCAAATTATCGAAGTAACGAACGCGAATCATATGAGCATGATGAAAACTAGCTTGACGATAATTCCCATGTGTCCTCCGAAGCGTTTTCCTTTATATAAGAGTTTGTCTAGGCTTGTCCTTTGCTACAAAAAGTATTGGGCCATCTTGCTTCACCTTATTTACTTTTATTACTTGTTACCCGTTACAAATTACCTTATCACAAAACTATCTGTTACCGATAATTTCAGTGCTTGCAGAGAATACCTTACTGAAAACCGCTTGTCATTTCCTTCTGCTCCTCGTTGGGTTCGACACTGTTACTTATTGAAAGGACTATGATAGATCCCCTATACTTGTGGGTCATCAACTAGCTAGCTAACTAATAACGACAATCTCACAAACACGAGCTAACTAATAGTTAATAAGTAGTTTATCTAACACCGATGGCCCAACCACACACATACTTTCAAATGAGGTCGATGATGATCATCATCCTCAAGTCAACGCGCATGGTATTCCTGATAGTTACCAAGACGACCTGTCCAACCCAGAGATTCTTGCCAGCAAGGAAGTTGTTCCACCTCGCCGCGCTTAAGACAGTGCGACCTTCCGTGTCCACTGCATACGCATAGGTGGTGATGGATCCCCTTGTGGTAAGGCGTAGTCCAATAATGCCTGCTTCATCCGGCTCACAGATAGAGTCCTAGGTAATGTCTGAAAGAATACATATATGATAAATGAAGAATACATATATGATAAATGAGCATGTCATGCGCAATTATCAGCAAAGCATACACTTCAATTCACACACACACACACACATCATTGGATTCAACACTAAGTATATCATCACATTCTACACTAAGCATATCATCACACTACTACACTAAGCATATCATCAAATTACTACACTAAGCATATCACCTCTGAAAAAATACACATATGATAAATGAGCATGTCATGCGCAATTATCAACAAAAGCATACACTTCAATTCACATATATCATCGGATTCAACACTAATCATATCATCACATTCTACACTAAGAATATCATCACATTACTAAACACTAAGCATATCATCACATTACTACACTAAGCATATCATTAAATTCTGCACTAAGCATGTCATAAAAATTACTACACTCATTGATATTATCAAATTACTACACTAAGTAAAATACCATGACATGGCGGATAACATTCGTCCTTATCAGATGTGTCACGAATGGCATCCTGACGTAGGTATCACGTGGTGGAAGTTTTGCCAGAGGTTGTCCATTTCATCCTCGCTCGGCCTCATTCTTTGGGCATAGAGGGCTTCATGAAGTCGGTCGTCATCATCTTCCTCCGTGTTGAGATAGATATAAGTCAACCTAGGCCTTCATCCTCTGAAGGAGAAGCTGATCAATTCAGCCCTAGTGAAGCACATGTGGGCGATGAAACTATCCCATTCATCTCCTCCAATCTGGACATATTTCACCCTTCTCGTCCTCCATAGTGGAGCCCCCCCCCCCCAAGAGCGTCGAAGATCACAATGTATCTGGTCAGCTCATTCAATTGCAATCTTACATTGCATGGGACGATCTGTGTAAGAGAAAACAAAAAGCACACACACAATACATTAATGGAAATAGCAACTAAAACAAAAAAACTTCTAGAAGGTTCATATAATTTGTTATCGCTGCAGGAACAAAACTCGGCTGGAAGCAGATGCCGAATAGCATTCCAGTTGCAAGGCCGTTGGCGCACCTTGACTTGCACACTCAACATGGTGGTGGTTGCACCATTCTACACAAAACATATAGAACACTAAGTATAATCGAATTCTAGACTACTAAGTCAACACTAAGTATAATTAGTTTCCACACTAATAAAACAATTTCTACTAAACATAATCGGATACTACAATGCTAAATCTAATTCTACACTACTAACTGTATACACAAATAAACAAAATCCACGAAGGGAGACACAAATAAACAAATTCTACACCGCCAATCTAATTTATAGGAGTTCATCTTATTTCTTCCAAACATTCAAGACTACATTACCAAACATGAACTTGAATCATTAATATTCTGGACACTCAAAAAATTCCACACTAAATACACTATTAAAATCAGATTCTACACAATGGTAATCGGATTCTACACCATTAAAGTTTCTACACAAAGCAATCCATGGAACTAACTTCGGATTCTACATCAGTAAAAAAATTAATTCAAGACTACTTAAATTCTATATAAATCAACTTATACATGAATCCCATGGATTCCGTGGCGTCCGCGGACGGAGGAGGTGCGAGTGTAGTGGACGGAGATGTGTGATGGGAGGGGAAGGAGAGGACCAAACCTTGCTGCCGATACGGGCGGCGAGGTCCGGAGGTGGCAACGACAGCTTGTTGAGGGGGTGTTAGGACCGAGAGTATGTCAACCAGAAGGGGGGTGAATGGGAGATTAATAAAATTCTTGCGAATGTTTTGAACAGAACCCAAACACAAAAGCAAAAAAGGTTTGGAAGATCTGAAACTAATCGAGCACTCTACTGAGGAACAAATCTTTCGAGAAAGGAAGTAACTATAATTTGAGCATAGTATATCACAGGCTTAACTATGATGATGGTAATGCAGTATACAAACAGATATAGTAGCATGGTAAAGTATAATAGTAGAGTAACGAAGGGAATGCTAACAATGGGAAACAAAAGAGATGTTGAAAGATAAATGAACAGAGCAGATGGAAACACATGGAACGAGGGCAGTGATAAGAGATCAGATAAAACTATCGACACAGAGCACGAAAGATAACTGCTGAATGAATTGTAGAGGGATAAAGTGAACTAGTGGTGCTCGATGGCGATAGAAGGATTTGGTAGACCAGTTCTCCCTTCCGCCAAAGGACTACATCTGGTTGGAAGGACTTGTGATTGAACACAGGAGAAAACCTCTCTCCATCCTATTATCCTTCAACTTCGAAGTGAGCAGACTCCAGTTTATTTCACTCATGGTAGATACTTGTTGGCGCTCTTCAAACCTTTGACAGACTTCTTCACGAACATCAACGACTCTTGGTCGTTGAAGACTTTGCTTGGAGAGGACAATTACTCTTCGTCACTCAAGTAGACACCTATCCGTCTAGAGAGTGCGCAACTCTCAAGAGTAATAGGTACAAGAACTCTAACTCAGAACAACTGTGATGCACAACCACTGTCTAAGTTTCGGCTCTTGGTTTTCTCTTGGTGGATTTTAGACTCAAATCTCTTGGAGAGGGGATGCTCAATCAATCTTCTCAAACATCTTAAGCGGAGCAGCCAATGGACAACGTTGGAGCGGGGTTGGCTATTTATAGTCGTAGCCTTCCCTGATGGGAAATGACCAAATTGGACATACGGATCAGCCAATGATCGAACGACATGATTACAGCGGTCGGAAATTGAGCACAACGGTAACATTTCTTGTGGAGCAAGAAATGCTAATTCCTTAGTTTGAAACATATCTCCTGCAGCACCGGAGAATAACGTCTTCTGCTGACAGGTAATCGCTCTAAGGGATTGTTTGGATAGCTAGTTTTTAGAGAACCGGTTCTATTTAAACACAAATTCTGTTATAACAAACCAAAACCTTGTTTGGGTCATCCAACTTAGTCAAACTCAGTTCTCCAAAAAACCCAAAACCCGAGTGTTTAGAAAAACCACTAATTGATGTTTTTCTATATACCCGTTTTGTATGTACGAGTAGATGGCAAGGGATCGACTCCACACCCTCGTCGTGGTGAGCGACTGAGCTCCTGCTGCTGGTAGTAACCTCCAACTCCCGCAGTGGCGTGTTGTTCCAGGCGCCCATAGCAACAGCTACGACACCATACGACGACGTGTTGTTCCTGGCGTGAGCAGTGCGGTCTGTTCAACGCCCATGGCAATAGCTGCGACACCATCTACCTGACAACATCGACGGCGGCGTGTTGTTCTCAGCGCGAGCAGCACGACCACCTCGTCAGTCGGCACCCATGGTGACAGCTGCGACACCATGGATGCGTCATGTTGTTCTCGGCGCGACCTCCTCAACATCCATGGCGATGGCTGCGACACCATCAACGGCGACGTGTTGTTCTCGACTCGAGCAGAGCAACCTCCTCGGCGCCATGGTGATGATTACAAAAACATCAACAACGACATGTTGCTCTAGGCACAGGCAACGGGACCTCCTCGGTGCCCATGATGACGGCTTCAACAGCCGCACGCCGGAGGGCCATTTTACTCTTCTTTGTTGTTCAAGGCTCCAAGCTGGACAACAATTTCTCCGAGCTGAGACCATTTGCACGGTGACCGGATGAACCGGCGATGGTTCTTGCCATTTCCATGGAAAACTGCGTGCGGTCGAATGAGTATGCACACTAGTACTTTCGGCCTTTCGGGTGACCAACAGAGCACGTCGTGAAGCTCAAATCCAAGCTCCATGGAATCTATACATAATATTACTACTCGTGTGCTTAGGCTCTTGTTACTTCCCGAACAAAGTACTACATATTCAGATTTTACTTTCCCTCGATCCAAACAAGGAATTGTATATACTTATCTTAACAAAAAACTAACTAAAACTGGTTTTCCTAAAAATTCTCTCAAAAATGGTTTTCCAAAATATGGCATCTAATTCTCAGTATCCAAACAACCACTAAGCATAAATAGATTTCTCTCAGTCTTTCATAGGTTTCAGCTAAGCATCACAACAGACCTAAGCATCCAAAACCTATACCCCTCTTAATAGTATGGGGTCCTATGAATCAAATAGAGAAAGAAGAACAACGAAATGAATGCTACATCTTCACTTTGTCTTCAACTTCTTGACAACAACCAATTCCTTTGGACAGACCGAACATGTATTGCTTCACATCAGCAATAATTTTAAGGGGTCAACTCATTCGCTTCAATCTTCTCACAAATATATCTCTACGAAACTTAGCTCATGCTTCTCTGCAAAGCAAATATTCGTCGATGAAGTTCCTCGAACTTCCACCGAATACAACATTCTCTTCGGGCTTGCATGGAGTATTTCTATCTATGCGCACTAGCAAACAAACCAGTCCATACATATTTATATCAACAATCTCCAAAACACAAAGGGGCAAATTTTGCACCAACAATCTCCCCCTTTTTGGACGAGTGCTGACAAAATAGAACACATCAAAAGGTAGATAAAAGGGTAAAGGAATGTATTGTGAAGGAAAATTGAGTAGCGAAAGATAAGCATGAAGATGAAACAAGGTATGCATCTTACTGACGATTTGATTGAAGTCATGCATATGTATGTAAGTCGAAGGGAGGCGATGTGAATCTTCGCTTGAGCAGCATTGACAATAGATATCATTCATTGACTTAGTCAATGCACTCAATAGTATTTGAGATGTTTCATGCGACACAAAATCCTTGAAGAAGATTTGTTAAAGAGTATGAATACTTTGAAATGATTTATCGCAGAAGTAAACCATGAAGATTTTCTCAGAACATAGTTTGAATCCACGTGAGGTAGATGCCTACCATGCAAGGTTAGATAGGCAGATAATTTAAGAGCAAGGTGTGAACTGTAATTTTGCTCGAGGTAGATATGCTTTAGGAGGTATTGTCCCGCAAGTTAGAGATCGATGATAAATCATGACAGGAAATACATCTCACCGAGACAAATGCATTTCTCTTCAGAGAAATGAGGATTTGTAATCCTTTCTCAGTTGCTATTGTTTTCTCTGCAGGAAGATAAGCGATGAAAATTATTGCAGGAAAGTAAATTTTGAAGGCACCTGGAACCAAAGATACGAGGGAGAATATAGAGAATTGTAGGGGGGTTATTAACATTACATGACAACGAGGTTTCTAGCACCACAAGCGGTGCTATAAGGTTTCACGACCACTTAACCAAATAGTTCAACTATAGAAACCAAACTATTCGATTGAAAAGCAAATGGCAAAAGCAAAACCCTGCAAATAACCCGCACATCTCGCACATCTATCTCTCGGTGTTATCCCCCCTTTTGTCAAAAAGTGTCAAAAAGGAAAGAGAATGCATGCTAGGAACTATTCGTCTGAAGAACCCTCAGAGCTCGAACTGTTTGGTGAACCAGAATGAGAGCGAGTGATGGCGGATGGTGAGTCTTGGCCTCTTTTTTCATTTTCTCAAGCACTTGTTTGTCATTCACAAACTTATTGAGAATCTTCGAGATCTTTCTCAATTCAATGAAATGCTTCGCAACCATTTTAGTGACCTCATCAGGCAGACCCAGAGAGCTCAGCTCGTCACATTTTGCATCATATGTTGCACTGTCAATGACGTCAATGATGTATGTGAAGTCATATTTCTTTGGTTCCTCTATGGGAGCAGGAACACTGGACTTGGCCTTTTTGGTAGAAGCATCAACCTTCTCTTCTGATGGCAGCTTTCTCTTCACTTTGTTCCTGGTCAATGTCCTCGGAGCAGTAGAACTCGAAGGTTTGTTAGAAACTGGTGGTGGAGCATGTTTGGATGAGCACCTTGGCAAGGGCAAAACTTTCATAGGAGAGGGACTCTGAGCTGGCCTGTCAAGAATGGCTGGCCGATCATATATGGGAATTTCATCAACAACATCTTCGATGGATGACTCATCAGATGAGCCAGAAACAACCTTCTTTGTTCTCTTGGTGACGGTTTTACTTTGAGGTGCAAGTGGGGAAATAGATTTGTTTAACTTGCTTGCTTTGGAAGTAGAGGTTAATTCTTTCTTCTTCTGCACATCTTGCTTGGTAAGTGCCACATTCTCAACTTCAACTTGCTTGGCCTTGGCCTCTTTTGCTTCGCACTTGGCCTTAGCCTTCGCTCTATTCTGGACTTCCTTTAGAAAGTCAGCAATGGTGTTGAGAGAATCTGGATGGGCATTAGGAGGCAATTGAGGTCTCATTCTCTCATCTCCTTCATTGATGCAGCCTTTTGCAATACATTCGTTCCATGGTGGATTGAAGGCAAAAAAGATCTGGTACTTTTCTCGAACATTTTCATGTCTGTACCACTTTCCATCCCAATGGCACCGTATTCTTTGCAGCCTGTTATCGCAATCAGTTGTGTATTCATCACCTAGTGGGGTCTTGTAGTTTTCCGGATCGGACATTTCAGTAGTGGTGTTCTTCTCTTTGCCATGACCGTTTCCTTGGATTTCCATCAGAGAATAAGGTGAGGGTGTCTGTGACCAATTCATCCTCGAGATAACTACAGTGGGAATTTCTTCTGCAACATCTTTAGTCTTAGCAGCCTTCTTGTTCTTCAGAGCCCTGGGTTGCTTCGAAGGTTTCCTCCTCCTCTCATTCTCTTTTGCCCAGACCTTAGCGAAATTTGAGGAAATTCTTCCTCTAACTCAGAATGCTCTCGAGAACTGGATGCCATTAGCTACCGGCATGGATAACGACGACGAGATTCCACTGGAGTTTGACAGTGGAGCTCCTCTCCGGAGAAGCTTCGAGCATGGGCTCAGACTGTAGGTGGAAGAAGGGGTTAAAGAATTGTGGCGGATGAACTGAGGAACAAGATGAGGGGAGGGGTATTTATAGCCGGAGTGTTGAATCACCTCTCCAAAATTGATGGTCCTCAGACGATGGACGTTCCGCATTCAACGGACATGATTACAATCGTGGAGGTCGTGTGCACATGGCAACCATTTCCTGTGAAAACTTGGGAAGTGGAGTGGGAAACCGAATGGTTTGAAATGGGCTTGCAGCAAAATTGGATAAGGTTCAAAGTCCATTTCTTTCATGACCAAGGACATAGGAAGGGAATTTTCTTTAGATCAAATTTCATGCTTATAATGGAGAACAAAGATTGGAAGGAAGAGAATAGAGGGAAAACAGGATCCGAAACAAAACACTCAGCCAAAGGAAAGGAAACACCAAAGCGACAACTCTGAGTGAGTTATTCATCCGACAAAACACCAAACTGTAACATCCCAAATTTTAAATTTGGATTTTTACTATAATCATTTAGGCATATCATGATTTTATGCATATTTGAAAATTTTGGAGTTATGAAATACTAAATGATAATGTCGGGGAGGCTGATCGTACCCGCGAACACCTATGGGGCCGGCGGACCAGGCCCCTTTGTGGTTCGGAGGGGGGGGGGCGGAGATCGCATGAAGAGCGGATCGAGACGAGGCACACGAGCAGTTTACCCAGCTTCGGAGCTCTCGGAGAGATAAAACTCCCTCGCTGCTTGGTTGATGTATGGTGTTCTTGCTAGGGAGCGATGCGAGCTACAAAACCTAGCGTGAGCGTATCTGGTCTCTAGTGAGTCGAATGAACCGAACCTCGAACCCCTCGAACCCCTTCTACGTTGCGCATGGGCCTCCTTTTATATGCTCAAGGGGTCTCCGACAGGTGGCAACATAGGCGAGGGTACAAATGTAAAAACAGGAGTAGGTACACCTACTCGAACAGTGTACAGTGCAAAATACCTAACTCTGACGGCAAGGGACAAAAGCAATAAATGCCCGTCGATTGTCGCCCCAAACAAAGGCAACAGAGACCGTCAGGTGCGCCACCGCTCGGCACGATGGCAAGCTTGTCAGCGCCGCTTATCGCTGCTCTCCGCTGGCTGCACAACCTCTCGACACGCGCGCATGGAATGGTCCCATGCCGACAAGTTGCTGGATGAGCTGGAGTGGAGATGGAGAGAGGTTGCTTTCCGCGGCAAGCGCCTTGCCGCGGCCGAATCCTTGTTGCGTCCGGAGGCTTGTCGCGCTCCGAGCCTTCCCGACAAGCTCCTCTTGCCGGGGCCTTGTCTTCTGCATGCCTTGAGTGGCCTTCCCCGCAAGCTCCTCTTGCCGGGGCCTTGTCTTCTTAATCAAATACTTTGTTCTTGAATGGCTCCAAAGGAGCCACGGAGGATCTTGGCGGCGACGAGGCAAACCCTGCCGCTGGTGTCAAGAATCGTCTGCGGCATCGAGTACGGGATACTAGGGTACCCTACTCTAGTACACCGACAGAGCCCCGGCCTGGGCATTACAGTGCCGGCGTTGTCGGGCCAGGCCCAAAACAGTGCACGGTCTCGACCACGTCGCAACTCGCCCCAGACCCACCACGACCCCCATTAACGGCACGCACCGGTCGTGGCGCCGTGCGAGAGATCGTGGGCATGGTCGTGGGGGTTTCTTTATTAGGAAAAGCGGAACGTCCGCCCCCTCCCCCTCTTTATAAGCGGAGAAAACAGGGGCAGGCCGTCCACTCCGCCATTGTTGTCTTGTCAAGAAAACCACCGCCGCCCCTCCCTTCCTCTCCGGTGCGAAGAGAGCAGCGCCCCGCCCCCCTTCGCCACAAGCGCGCTCACCGCCGTCGGCCTCCTCCGCCGCCTCGCCATGGCTCCAAAAGCCGACAAGGAGAAGGGCGTCAAGTCGGCAGAGGCGCAGCGGCTCGCGGCGTTGCGCAAGGAGCGGGCCATCTTCCCCCCCAGCTCGGCGCAAGGGAGCTGCGGGATGTCTTCTATCTCTTTTGGTCGACGGAGACGCAGGCGCATCTGCGCATCGAAGGTACTCCCGCCTCCGCTTCTGATTTGGCCCCAACTGGGTACCCCTTTTTGCCCTTTTCTTCTATTGCGGGCTTTGCCCGCCTTTTCCGGAAGTTCTTCTGCGATATCATGAACACATATGGCCTCCGCCTCCTTGATTTCACCCCCAACGCCGTCTTGACCATGGCAGTTTTCGCGCATCTTTGCGAAAACTTTGTCGGAGTCCACCCAAATGTGGCACTCTTCCGCCACTTCTTCGTGCCCCGCGCCGAGAGAGGAGAGCCACTTGCCGGAGGGATAGCTTGGGTCTCCAGGATCGGCAATAAAGAAGCCTATCTGGAAGGAGAGTTCCGCAACAAGTGCGAGGAGTGGAGAGCCAATTGGTGTTGGGTCGTAGAGGAGAACCCGCAGCCCTTCACTGCCGTGCGCCAAACCTCAATAGTGCGCGGCAGAGATTGGAGTAACTTGGCGCCGGAGGATGCGAGGTTGAAGATAGCTGTGACCCCGATTTTGCGCCTCAGGCTTGCCGGATTAACCGTAGGCGCAGTTGGCGCAGACTTCCTTCGCCAGACGCTTCCCTTGCGAGAGAGGAGGAGGCCTGCTTGGGAGTTCCAAAATGCGGCGTATATTATGAGGTTGCGCCGGGCCTGAATCGGAATTTCACCGTCTTGGAGTTGGATGCGATGCTGCTAGAGCTGTTCAAGAACGACCCGATCACCCCGAGTGGTTTAGGTTGCCGAGGGGGTCGCCCCATTGTGCAACAACTTCGGCGCCGACCGCATCCGCGCCATGATGCCGTTAGCGATTCCCATGGGATCATTCCATCTGGCAGGAGCCTCGACGAGGTCGCAGCAGTTCTTCGACGACTTGGAAGAAGTGCCGATCCGCTCCGACGAAAGCGTAAAGGCTCACTCGCGACACTACCGACGAGGAGATGGCGCGTATTGCCACCAGTGGAGGAGGCGGCAGAGCCGCTGTCACCGGAGCCTTCGGGTATACCGTGGAGGAGGCGGACGCCGCGAAGGCGGCAAGCCTTGCCGAGCGAAGGAGATCACCGGCTAGTCCGAGCGTGTCGAGCCCGTGGCCGGGTCGTGTGGACCCGCCTAGTGCGCTTCTTCTCCACCACCCAGCAACTTGCCGCCAGCCGGAGTCCCCAGTTCCGCAAGAGGCGTCTCCGCAAGGCCGAGACGAGTCGGGCGGCAGATCGCCCACAAAGAAGCGCCACATGATTGCTTCTACCGCTGCAAGCGATGTTGCCGCTGAGAGAGCCTCACACTGCTGCGACAACCGGGCGGGATCTTCGTGCCACCGCCGACGCCTCCGCCAAGCGGCCAAGAGAGCCTACTCCCCCGCCTCGTCGCACCGGAGGCGAGCCGGAGTTTGACTTCTCCGTGCTCATCTTCGAGGAGGAAGACGAATAGTAAGCTCTTGAGATTGTGCTGGTATTTCTTCAATTTTATTGCTTCATCTTGAATCTGATAGGCTTCGTTCTGGACTCTTTCCTTTTCAGGGCGCTGGCCCATAGAGCGTCGAAGAGGGCCAAGATCCCGACGGTTGTCGTTGAGGACGATTCTCCCGTGGCAACAGGGGACGCGTCCGAGACCCCCTTGCCGGACCCGGCAACCCTTCCTCAGAGCAGCCCCCAGCACAGCCCCCAAAGTAAGTGTGCAGTTTTCTCCTTACTATTAGGTGTGCAGGGGTGCCCTTCTTCGTTGATACCGAGTGTTTGCTTGTGTAGGAGCAGAGCAGCCTCATCAGGAGGGCTCGGAAGCCGCCCCCGAAATCCTGTCTGCTGCCACTACGCCGCCAAGGGAGGAATCTCCGGCAAGGGAGCGCCCTCCGACAAGGGAGGCCACTCCGGCAAGGGACAGCGCCAGTGACCCTCCAGTGGTCGAGGCCATGGCCACGGATCCTGTTGCAGGTAATTTACTTACACGAGAATTTCCCTTGGGCTTGCTTTCTTTTGTTTCTCTTTTTGAACATTTGCTTGACTGCTCTTTCTTCGTCTGACGCAGAGCCGATGGAGGTCGAGGCCGCCGGCGAGGAGGAAGCCAAGGCAACACCGACGAGGCCACCGCCGAGGAAGAAGAGGTCGCTATGGAAGAAGAGGCCGTCGCCGACGAGCCTGCTGGCGAAAGCCACCGAGGCTGCCGACGCAGGCCGGGCGAGGGGTCGGGCGATCGTGACCGACGGCCCCGAGGTCGCAGGAGCGCCATGCGCTACACCGACAATGACTTCCCGCCAACTGGCGTTAGGGCTCCGAGGAGCCCCAGCCGCGCCTACGAAGGCCGGGCGAGGAGTCTTCATCAAACTCCCACAGGAACCGAGCTCCGTGGCGCCGGTCGAGGAGAGACCTTCGACGGCGAGCTACTCGCCTCGCTGACGCTGGTGGACGCGCCAAGCAAAGCAGAAGCGAAGTTCGAGGAGGAGCAGCTTGTCGAAGAAGCCGCTGTCGCTCATCAGCGCCCGGCAAGCCAAGTTGGAGTCCCGGGAAGCACTTGTCGCGAGGGCAGGAGCGGACATGGAGAAGCGCGCAGAAGAGCTCCGGAGCGCCAACCAAGAAACTCTCCGCGATGTAGCAGAAGCGCGGGGGAAACTTGCAGAAGAGCGCACGGCCTTCATCCTTGAGAAGGCCGCAGCTGAGGAGGAGCAGCGGCTGGCTGCCGAGAAGCTCTCCGCGCAGGAAAGCGAATGGGCGCAGCGGAAGGTCAACCTGGACAGCCACGAAGAAGACCTTGCAGCGAGGAGTCACTTGGCGGGCGCTTAAGGAAGCGAAGGATGCTGCCGCAGCCGCCGAGGCCGCCAAGGAAGAGTTGAAGGCGAAGGTGGCACAGCTGGAGGCCATCCTCAAGAAGAGCGGCGAAGAGCTTGCCGCGCTCAAGCATGAGCGTGAGAAGGACGCCTACACTCTTGGCGAGCTGCAGAGTCGTCTCGCCGATAGGGGCAAGGAGCTCGACGCCGCCAAGGATTCCAAGGCGGATCTTGAGCTGAAGCCACCACCGACGCAGACGTTGGACGGCGCGCCAGAGAGCGGGAGGTGGGTTTGTTGGAGACGATCAAGGCCAAGGAGGAGCTGCTAGCGAATCCTGCCTCCACCTGAGCACCTTGAGGGAGAGCGTGGAGCACCTTTGGATCAAGGTCTTGTGGACACCGCCACGACATCCACAACAAGTCGATGGAGCTGGGGATGGCGGACCTTGCATACTCCTCCGACGAGCATCTCCAACCCAGCGCCAAACTCGGTTTATTCTTCAAAGGCGTGGTGGCGGGTCTCCAGCCGACTCGGGAAGAGGTCCCAAAGCAAATGGCCGAGGAATCACGCCAGATCTGCGGCAGGAGCCCTCGAGAAGGTGTTGATAAAGGTGGCCTTCCGCAATCCGGGCCTCAACCTTAACGGCGTCCTTAGATCCTTGCCGCCAGATGCCAACGTGGAGGAGCTCAAAGCCCTTGTCGCACCCATTGTCGACAAGGTGAACAAGATCAAGCGGATTGATGGCGACCGCGTAGACTAGGTCGCCAATTTTATCTTTCCTTGTCGCCGCCGATCATGTTTAGAACACTTTGTTAGATCAGCGACAAGTTATTTTGTAATATACTCTATCTTAGGCGATCAATGCAATGTTATTTCCTCTACTTGATTCCTTCCTTTGTATGTTTCTGCCTTACGCATTTGGGGGACTTGTCGGTGCGGGCACTTTTGCCGCGAGCGCTGAGTGCGGAACGTCAGCAGCCTGCTGGCAGTCCGCCTCCGACAAGCAACCTTGTCGCGACTAGCCGCAACTCACTTAAGTTGTTGAGCGGACTCGAAACAAAGTAAGGGCGATTAGCCTGCGAGTTGGTTCCTCTGCGCACATGTTTTCCATACAAAGTACTATCGTTCGAGGAAGATAACTTAAAAATTTAAAAATTGATTGCTCAAACTTTGGCAACTTAGCTTTTCTATCTCTTGCTTCCCGATGAGGCGAAACTTCCTCGAGCGGTGCCTAGTCCATAGTATTATCTTCTCCTTCCTCCCTGGTTAACTTGTGCGCGAGGGAGCCTTCATTTCTTTGAGAAAAGAGAAATAAGAGGAAATAAAGTTATGGAGCCCAAATGCTCGATTTTGCTTACCGGGTGTGGTTGCTGCACAAAGTGTTAGCCAAAGCATGCAATAAAATGATGAAAGCATTAACTTGACAAGCTGTGCGCAACACATGGGCTTTACTGATGCACGGGGTCTCTGCCCGGCTTTGTACAAAGGATCACATGCAATAGCAGCAAGACTTGTACAAAAGGTGGTTGCCGAACGGGTTCTCGCAACCGCCCTATGGGTAAAACTTACGAAGATGCTCAATGTTCCAGGAGTTGCTCACCGGGATGCCATCTTCGGTCTCCAAAGGCGGACAGCGCCCAGGCCTAGTGACTCATTTCACCCGATAAGGGCCTTCCCACTTCAAGGCGTCAACTTGTTTGAATTCTTGGCGGACTGAACGCTACCAAGAACAAGGTCGCCTTCCTCGAGACTTCGCACTAACTCTGCGGCTATGGTAGCGGCGCAAAGCTTGCTTTGGTAGCAAGCAGCTCGCCGCAATGACTGAAGACGATCCTCCTCAAGGAGCAGCGTCATCTTGTCGTAGCTGCTCTTGCTCAAGCTCATCATAAGCGAGCACTCGAGGCGATCCAGATACGAGTTCCGTGGGGAGAACTGCCTCTGCTCCATAGACTAGAGCAAAGGTGTCCGGCGGTGGCTCGATTTGGCGTCGTCTGATCGACCAAAGAACCACCGGCAGCTCCTCGATCCAGCTTTCTTCCGCACTTGTGCAGCCCGTCGAAAGTTCTGGTCTTGAGCCCGCGCAGCACTTCAACATTTGCCCTCTCGCTGACCGTTGCTTCTCGGGTGAGCAACGGAAGCAAAGCGCAACCTTGGCGCCAAGATCTTGGACGTCTGCATGAAGGTGCGACTTCAGAAATTGTGTGCCGTTGTCGGTGATGATCCTGTTAGGGATTCGAAACGGCAAACAATCGACCAAGAACTTGATCGCTGTTGTCTGTCACCTTCCTCACTGCTTCCACTTCCGCCACTTTGTGAACTTGTCGATGGCGACGTACAAGTATTCAAAGCCCCGACAGCTCGGGGAAGGGGCCGAGGATGTCGAGCCCTGCACCAAAATGGCCGGGATAAAGGGATCGTGCGAGAGCCCGAGCTGGTCGGTGTATCTATTTGGAATGGAACCGCACGCTTCACACTTGGTTACTCATGCAGTTGCATCCTCGAGGGCGCCGGCGAAGAAACCTTCTTGGAAAGCTTTGCGAGAGAAAGTGCTCTCGCGCCAATGTGGTGACCACATATGCCTCCGTGTATCTCTGCCAAAAGCTTCATCCATCTTCCCGGAATACACTTCAATTTCACACCGTTGAGTCTTCTTCTATACTGATGTCAGTCGACAAACTGGTACATACTCATTGCCGGGCTACTTCTTTCCGCTTCTTCTCGCTCTTCGAAGTTCTCCGTCTGAAGGAAATGGACAATCTCTGCTGCGCCCATGCGGAGCTTGCGGCTCGACAACAAGGACCAAAGGCACATCAGCTGCTGCGGGAGCATCGGCTTCTACGGCAGAACTCATGCGGCTCTGCCGGGCTTGACGCTCCCGGCAAGCTTGCCGGAGCAAAACTTGTCGGAAGCGTGCGCTTCAACGAAACAAACCACAGGGCTTGTCGAGCAGATCGCCTCAAGACTATTGGTGTTGATCTTGGGGACCTTCGCAACGACGGCTTTGGGAAGCTCACGGAAAGTAGTCACCGAAGATCAACTTCCTCTTCTTGCTTTGTCCGCTTGATGGTGTTACGGTTGGGTGAGTCGACTTGAGCACGAAAATCCCTGGTTCCACAGTGCAACTTAAGTGCAGCGCACTTTGTGACAGCCGTCGGCAATATCATTCTCGAGCTCTTGGAACATGTTCCATTTGCGGCCGTCAAAGTGCTCTTCTAGCTTCCTCACTTCATCAACGTAGGCTTCCATCAACGGACTCGGTAATCTTTGTTCACTTGGCGGACGACAAGTTGCGAGTCACCTCGACAATAAGCTTTTTGATCCCAAGGTCCATGCGATCTCGATACCGGCAAGCAAACCTTCATACTCTACAAGATTGTTTGTTGCTTGCTCCTTGGGAAAGTGCATCCGGACTACGACTTGAGGTGCTCTCCGGTGGGTGCGATAAGCAAGACGCCGCAAGACCGGGCGCCTTTGCAGCGAGAAGGCACCATCAAAGTACATCAGCCACTCTTTGCTTGCTTCCTTGACGGGAATGCTGCGTCTCGGAATCTCTTCATCTGGCGTTGGCGTCCATTCTGCTATGAACTCTGCCAACGCCTCGCTTTGGATAGTTGATGTGCTTTCAAACTTGAGACCAAAGCTTGACAGTTCCAATGCCCACTCAACAATCCTACCCGTTGCTTCGGATTCTCGCAAGATCCTCTTCAGCCGAAAGCGAGTGACAACTGTGATCTCATGTGCTTGGAAGTAATGGCGCAGCTTTCTCGAGGCCATGAGGAGGCCGAAAAGCAATTTCTGCACACCCGAGTACCTTGACCTAGCCCCTCGCAGGAGGGAATCGACAAAGTAGACCGGGCGCTGCACCATCCTTTTCTCGTGATCTGGTCATGCGTCTGCGCTGATTCATCCTTGTTGGGACCAGAGCTTGTTGGCGAAGCCCCGCTTGTCGCCGGATGTGCTTGCCGTGGTTGTCGGCTCGTCATCCGCCTCCCTCTCCGCTACTAACGCAGCACTAACCACTTGATTGGTTGCTGCTATATATAGCAGAACTTCTCTTGTGGTTTAGGTGCGACGAGTGTTGGAGTGGAGGACAGGTATCTCTTTAAGTCTCGCAGCGCAGCCTCCGCTTCGAGTCCATTTCATTGGACCTGCCTTTTTCAAAATCTTGAAAAATGGCGAGGCGCGCCAGCAGACTCTAGAAATAAACTCGCCGAGAGTAGCTACATGGCCGGCAAGTCTTCGTGACATCCTTGACGCGCTTTGGTGCTTCAATCTGCTCAATGGCCTTGATCTTGTCGGGATTAGCTTCAATCCCTCGTTGAGACCACGAAAAACCCGAGAAGCTTGCGGAAGGGACTCCAAACACGCACTTCTGGGGTTGAGCTTAAGGTTGATCTTGCGCAGATTTGCAAAGGTCTCGGCCCAAATCTTGAACCAGAGTTGCTTTGTCCTTGCTTTTGACCACTATGTCATCCATGTAGGCTTCTACATTTCCGTGCATTTGCGGCTCAAAAGCGTCATGGACTACCCTTGCAAATGTTGAACCAAAGCATTCTTCAAACCGAAAGGCATCCGTATGAAACAAAGATGTGCCACATGGTGTAATGAATGCGGTCTTCTCCTCATCTTCTTCAGCCATGAAGATCTGATGGTATCCTGAGTATGCATCAAGAAACGAAAGCAGATCACATCCAGCCGTGGAGTCAACAATCTGGTCAATGCGCGGCAAGGGAAATGGATCTTTGGGACAAGCTTTATTAACATCCGTGAAGTCAATACAAAGTCTCCATTTTCCATTTGCTTTATGCGACTACATGTGATTGGCCAGCCACGTAGGATGGAGCACTCCTCGACAAGGCCTCGCTGCTTCCAGCTTTCTTGATCTCTTCTGCTATGAATTCTTGGCGTTCCACCGCTTGCTTCCTCGACTTTTTGCTTGACGGGCCGTGCATGAGGACAAACGGCCAGCGGTGCTCAATCACTTTCAGGAACACCGGGGATGTCGACGGTTGCCATGCAAACACGCCGACATTCGCCCGCAGGAAAGCAACGAGCGCCTTCCTATTTAGGGTCGAGAGGCATCGATGGTAAAGGTACCACCAGCGCCGTCCTCCTTCGCGCACCTTCTTGGTCTTTGGCGGAGCTACCATCTTCTTGCACTTGCCGGTGGAGCTCGGTGGTGCGTCCTCGATGGTAGCGCAGCACTCCGAAGAGGTGCGCTTGCCGGAGTAAGCATCAGAGCTCTTGCCGGACTTGGACTTTGTCTTCTTCCCCCCGGGAGCTTCAGCGGGAAGCGAGTGACAATCTGTCGCGGCTGCTGCATCCCGGTAGATCTTGTTGGCACAGATAAGGGCATCCTTCTTGTCGCCATGGACAGAGATGACGCTTATCGGGCCTGGCATCTTGAGTAAGTTGTAGGCGTAGTGAGAGGCTACCATGAACTTGGCGAGTGCTGGATGGCCAAGTATCCCATTGTAAGGCAATGGGAAATCGGCAACGTCGAATGTGACCCTCTCAGTCCTAAAGTTCAGCTCCCTGCCAAATGTTACCGGCAACGTAATCTTCCCTTCGCTTGCTCCTTCCCGGATTGATTCCTTGAAGGTGCCGGTCTCTTCGAGCTCGCCGTCAGGATTTGAAGCTTCGAGCACCGCGGAGGAGATCAGATTCAAGCCGCCCCGCCGTCAACTAGCATTTTGGTGACCTTGAGGTTGCGGATGGTTGGTGAGACCAACATCGGCAAGCACCCGACCGCAGCTTATGCGATCGGTGGTCCTCAATATCAAAAACGATAGGCGTCTGGACCACTTCAGAGGCTTGCGTGACTCTACGGATGGTTCCGCTGCATTGACCTCCGCATCCATTGCTTGAGTTGACGGCGGAGGTATGCGTGGAAGCACCCCATCAACGCAGAGGACCTCTCGTGGCTTTCTCAAACTCCTCGCCATCGGGCGCTGCCTTCCATATCTTCGCTGTCGTCATCATCTTCATCCTTGTCGCGGCCGCGGGAGGTCTGTCTCGTTGCCGTTGCTTGGCCTTGCCGCGCGTCCTCCCCGGCCGGGCGTTTCTTGCTTGCTCCCCAGCACCTTCTGGGCCTTCTCTTTGTCGCGCCGCTCGTACTCAGCCCTCTGGCATTCAACAAGCTGCTCGACCTTCTTGCAGCTCTGGAGGTCGTGGGCCCTTGGTGCGGTGGATCTTGCAAGATCGCTTGCCGGAGCCGTCACGCTTGTCGGCGGCCGCCACCGACCGGTGGTTGGCGTCGCTGACAACCTCCTTGCCGGAGCCACCAGCCTTGGCGTTCTTGTCGCCACCTCCGCTGCGGACTGCTCAACAACTAGCACTTCTCCACCTTTCTTCTTCCCTGTTGCCTCGTCGCCGGCTCTTCTTTGCCGGGCGGCCTCCTCACCGCCGAGATCCTGCTTCGCATTCTCTCCCGAGTCTCCTCCTTCCTCAAAGACGCGTGCACACTTGTCGGCCAAGGCGTACAGCTCACCGACGTCCTTGACTTTGCACATCGCCATCTCCTCCCTCATCCTGCGGTTCCGCACATTCTCGATGAAACGCTACTGATCACCACGGCAGGTGGACATCTGATGTTGTAGTGCACAACTGAATCTCTGAATGAACTTGCGCAGGACTCTCCTTCCTTCCGGGCGAGCAAATGAAGGTCACTCTTGGCCATGAGGTTTGTGGCCACCGTGAAGGCGCCAACAAACCGATGGCACAGATCTGCCTAAGAGGATATGGAGCTGTCCGGCAAGTGCATGAGCCAAGATCTCGACGTTGGGCTTGAGCACGGCGGGAAGTAGTTGGCGAGGATCTTGTCGTCCCGCCCCCGCAGCCTGCACCGCGATCTTTGTCAGATGCCGAGGAACTCCGACCGATGCGTCCCGCCATCATACTTCTCCGCACGTCTGGTTTGAAGTTTTTCCGCTGGGCCACCGGACTTGCCGCAGCTCACGAGTGAACGCAGGGCAACCTACCGCGTCTGACAAGTCGCCTGGCTCCTCCGGGCGCTGCGACGTCAACAAGGCCCAAGCGCTTGTCGGACCGACGTCAGCGCTTCTCTCCGGCGCTCAATGCGAAGTTCGAAAGCGTCCTCTTGTTGTCGCTCATGAAGAACTTGGCGCTGATCGCGGCGAGCTCATGGATCCGGCGACGCGGTGGAGTCGCTGTCGAGGTGGATCCGGTGAGTCGGCGATCTTGGCCTTCGTGGCGGAGAGTGCATGGTGGTTGCACCTCCGACAGTCTCGTTGCCACCGGCTCGTGCCTTGTCGTCTTTCCGCGGCAATGATGGCGTTGGTTGCCGCGGAGCGTCACCGTTGGCAAAGCCGATGAGGCTCTGGATAGTGGCCCTCCACTCGTCGACCTTGTTGGTCGTTGGAGGGTAGTCGAGGAGCAGCTGAGCTCTCGCCAGAGCTTCTGCTGGAGTAGTGGGTGGCATTGGAGAACGGTGCGAGGAGTGGGACACGCTCGGACTTCTAACTACGTTAGAAGGAGCAGCGCCCGTCCGGGCGACCGTATCTCACTCGTGCCAGCATGTTGGCGCGCATGCTGGTCTTGAGGGTCTCGATCCAACGAACGTATGGCATTGTGAACGCCATGACGTTGTTGGTCCCGCGTCTCCTGAGATGGGCGCGGGGGATGCGCGGACGCCGAGGTTTGCGGGGCCTTGTCCTTGGACTTGGCAACATCGCGAACACCTTCGTCGGCGCCCGTTCCTCCGCCAGCGTCTGCCTCACCACCCGTTCGCTGCGGTGAGGGTGGGTACGACGCGGACGGCTCTGCTTGCCCGAAGCCTTCTTCTTCGGTGGCATGTTGAGGAAGATGTTGAGTACACCGCTGCGTGTGAACATCGGATCAGATTCACACGGCCTCGACGCCCCTACCGGGCGCGCCAAAGATGTCGGGAGGCTGATCGTATCAAGAACACCTATGGGGCGGCGGACCAGGCCCTTTGTGGTTCGGAGGGGGGCGGAGATCGCACGAAGAGCGGATCGAGACGAGGCACACGAGCAGTTTACCCAGCTTGAGCTCTCCGAGAGATAAAACTCCTACTGCTGCTTGTTTGATGTATGGTGTTCTTGCTAGGGAGCGATGCGAGCTACAAAACCTAGCGTGAGCGTATCTGGTCTCTAGTGAGTCGAATGAACCGAACCTCGAACCACTCGAACCCCTTCTACGTTGCGCATGGGCCTCCTTTTATATGCTCAAGGGGTCTCCGACAGGTGGCAACATAGGCGAGGGTACAAATGTAAAAACAGGAGTTGGTACACCTACTCGAATAGTGTATGATGCAAAATACCTAACTCGACGGCAAGGGACAAAAGCAATAAATGCCCGTCGTTGTCGCCCAAACAAAGGCAAGAGACCGTCAGTGCGCCACCGCTTCGCCACGATGGCAAGCTTGTCGAGGCCGCTTATCGCTGCTCTCCGCCGGCTGCACAGCCTCTCGACACGCCGATCATGGAATGGTCCCATGGCGACACGTTGCTTTGGATGAGCTGGAGCGGAGATGGAGAGAGGTTGCTTGCAACAAGCGCCTTTGCCGCGGCCGAATCCTTGTCGGCCCGGAGGCTTGTCGCGCTCGAGCCTTCCCAAAGAAGCTCCTCTTGCCGGGGCCTTGTCTTCTGCATGCCTTGAGTGGCCTTCCGGCAAGCTCCTCTTGCCGGGCCTTGTCTTCTTAATCAAATACTTTGTTCTTGAATGGCTCCAAAGGAGCCACGGAGGATCTTGGCGTGACGAGGCAAAACCTGCGGCAAGTGGTCAAGAATCGTCTGCGATGCACGGGATACTAGGGTACCCCTACTCTAGTACACTGACAGATAAGGAATAAAACGACTCTTCCAGAGTATTCATTTGAATCTTATTTGGATTTTGGCATTTAAAACAAATCCGACTGAAATTATAATTGAGAGAAGGAAATATGCCTCCTTCAAAATAAATAGAGTTGGAAATGTTCAAATAAATGCTTTTTTCATTTATTCAAAAACCTTTTTCACTCAAGAGATAAATTATGAGAGAAGATAAGACTTCTTCAATATAAAAATGGGTTAGAAGAGTATTAGAATATTTTTGGTAGTTATTAAAATTATTTATAATGCTCAAAATTTATTTATTTAAAACAAATTATTTTCAAAATATTGCATTTAGGCCAGAAAATACTTCACACGGTATTAAATAAACCCATATATTTAAGTGAATTTTTCTATTTAGTTTAACTTTTGTTTTATATATTTTTCTATCTCTATAAATGATAAATTATAAAAAAGCTAATTTTCTTGTTAGAAAAGGAGAAATCCCGCCGGCCATGCCAGCACCAGCCGCCGGCCCAGCTGGCATGTTCGGCTAGTTAGCGCCGCCCCGCATCGAAACTCTTTTGGTTCGATCGCCCGCCTCGCCCCCTCTCTCCCGCCCCCACTATCAGGTGGACCTCGCGAGCTTCTTGTTCCTCAAACCACGACCGAGTCCACCCCGGCCACGGCATCTCGTCACCCGAGTGAACTCAGGATTCTATCCCCGATTCGCCCCCTTCCCCAAGATGTTGCCCGCATAAATACCCGAGCCTCGGGCATTCTTTTGCCGCGAAAAATTCCGCCCGAGACCCACCATAGAGCACGCCCTCGGCAGACCAATATCCACTGGAGCCGAACCCTTTCGTCAAGGATTCCCACGCCGGTGAGCGCTCCCTCGACCCCTCTTTTTGGCAATCGGCTTCTTGATAACCCACAAGTATAGGGGATCGCAACAGCTTTCGAGGGTAGAGTATTCAACCCAAATTTATTGATTCGATGCAAGGGGAGCCAAATAATATTCTTGAGTATTAGCAGTCGAGTTGTCAATTCAACCACACCTGGATAACTTAGTATCTGCAGCAAAGTGTTTAGTAGCAAAAGCGGTATGACAATAATAGTAATGGTAGCAACAGTAAAGATAAATGTTTTTGGGTTTTTGTAGTAGTTGTAACAGTAGCAACGGGAAAGTAAATAAACGAAGAACAATATATGAAAAGCTCGTAGGCAATGGATCAGTGATGGATAATTATGCCGAATGCGATTCCTCATGCAATAGTTATAACATAGGGTGATATAGAACTAGCTCCAATTCATCAATGTAATGTAGGCATGTATTCCGTAAATAGTCATACGTGCTTATGGAAAAGAACTTGTATGACGTCTTTTGTCCTACCCTCCCGTTGAAGCGGGGTCCTAGCGGAAACTAAGGGATATTAAGGCCTCCTTTTAATAGAGAACCGGACTAAAGCATTAACACATAGTGAATACATGAACTCCTCAAACTACGGTCATCACCGAGAAGTATCCCGATTATTGTCACTTCGGGGTTGTCGGATCATAACACATAATAGGTGACTATAGACTTGCAAGATAGGATCAAGAACACACATGTATTCATGAAAACATAATAGGTTCAGATCTGAAATCATGGCTGAGGGAGTCCTAGATTAGGGGGTGTCCGGATAGCCGGACTATAACGTTTGGCCGGACTCCTGGACTATGAAGATACAAGATTGAAGACTTCGCCCCATGTCCGGATGGGACTTTCCTTGGCGTGGAAGGCAAGCTTGGCGATACGGATATGTAGATCTCCTCCCATTGTAACCGACTCTGTGTAACCCTAGCCCTCTCCGGTGTCTATATAAACCGCAGGGTTTTAGTCCGTAGGATGAACAACAATCATACCATAGGCTAGCTTCTAGGGTTTAGCCTCTTTGATCTCGTGGTAGATCTACTCTTGTACTACCCATATCATCAATATTAATCAAGCAGGAGTAGGGTTTTACCTCCATCGAGAGGGCTCGAACACAGGTAAAACATCGTGTCCCTTGTCTCCTGTTACCATCCGCCTAGACGCAGTTCGGGACCCCTACCCGAGATCCGCCGGTTTTGACAATCGACATTGGTGCTTTCATTGAGAGTTCCGCTATGCCGCTGCCATCGTGAAGGATGCCTCATCCCGCCTTTAAAGACGGCACTGTTGATAAAGGAGCTTTGGCTATCGGCCAAACTCTCCGGCTAAGCGGTTTTCTTATGACCGCCGCTCGTCATTGCGTCGGCGATGACTTCTCGTCATCGAAAGCAATCTTCACGTCAACTCGGAACTCGCCGAGCGCTTAGATCCGATGGAGCACTCTTTCTTAAACGAGCTCTTGGATCGCATCGCCGCCTGGGAGTCGCTTCATGACTACGATCGATTGGGCCTAAACCCGATCCGAGAGAGATTAACTCTCCTGTGTCACCCATCACGTTGCAGTGGTGGAGGAACAATGCGGCAAGCCTTCATCTATCTTAAGGACTAGTTATGTCCAGATTCCCGATCCCTCCAAGCCGGATACCCGCGGAGGAGAGGACGTCACTCAAGCCCTGAACCTAAAGTCAGGCAGCGGGCTAGATTCATTGGACAACATCCAAGAACCCAAGCTTCCGAGTTCGGAAACTCCTTGGCCCCTGAGTTTTAAATTGGACGAGGTTCCGGATTTAATTCCACCCGCCCACCCAAACATAAGCGATCTATCCCAAATTCGCAAGAGCCCGCATGAAACAAGACACCATTATCGGGCGATTCCTCCTGGTCATGAACATGATAAAGGATCGCCATGAGGAGGATGCAATTTCATTCTTCTGCAATAATTGCACGGACAATGGAATCCTCAACGCCATAAGTCGCCGTGAAATTACACACTTCACTGACTTGGCGTCCATAGTACGAAAGTACTGTGCGATGGAAAGCGCTCGAAAACCGAAATAAAATTTTGGGACAATCCGCCCTGAATACAACCTCAAATCCGAAATAAAAGGGTGCATTATCGCCAGCACCGGGTTAAACACCAAAAGCAAAAACCCTCTATAGGGCATGGAACCGTCTTTGGAGGGATGGCTCAATGGACCCTGTAAAATTCATAGTACAGAGGGCGCCACACCAACTCATAGCCTTAGAGCATGTTGGATACTCCGGCAGGTGGCCAGAAGTGGCGAAGAGCTTCTAACTCCAGAATCCACAGAGCACCAGCCCCGGGATACTAGTACGGTATTAACAGTCTTCGAGACTTTCGCATCAAATAATATGCGAAAACGAACAGTTCGCAGCCTTGCCGAAGTCTACCAAGTAGCAACAATAAACCCATGGAGTGACACGGCTATTACCTTTAATGCCAATGATGAACCTAAATTCCGAACAGCCCGAGCACCAGCCACATTGGTCCTTAGTCCAATAGTGGACGACTTTCGCATTACCAAGGTACTCATGGACGGTGGCAGCGGATTGAACCTCATTTACGAGGAAACCCTTCGAAAAATGGAAATAGACTGGAGCCGCATTGAGCGAAGCAGCACAACCTTTAAAGGAATAATCCCCGGTCAGGAAGCGTCTTTGTCTGAGGAAAAATCACATGGATGTGGTGTTCGCACGCGGATAATTACAGGTCCGAGGAGGTCACGTTCCAAGTGGCCCCTGCTTCAAAGAGCCGGATACCATGCTCTATTAGGGCGAGAGGCATTCACAATTTTTCAAGCTATACCCCAAAGACGGGTACATGAAGCTCAAAATGCCCGCCCAACGGAATCATCACTCTTGCTAGTGACCCGGACATAGCACTCCAGCCGAAAATAAGACAGCCGCGGCCCTTGAGGCACTATCCAAGCCCTAGCGGCCAAGGAACTGATCGGCGCTGCGCTCCACGATGAACAGGGACGACGTGATACTCGATAAAAGATCCAAGTTCACCTCCTTTAAACTGGCGGACGAAATAGTCAAATTCCAAGTCCATCCAACGGACCCTACAAAAACGGCCTCCATCGGGGCGCAATTAAACCCTGATGTAGATGCCGCACTACGAGAATTCCTACGCAAAAATTGGGACATTTTTGCCTGGCACCCTTCAGACATGCCAGGAATCCCACGCTTGGCCGAAAGCACACTAAACATCCTAAAAGGATTCAAGCTACCAAGCAGGCTCTTCGGCGTTTCTCCGAACCTAAGAGACAAGCCATGGGAGAGGAGCTAGCTAAACTACCAGAGGCCAGATTCATCAGAGATATAAAACATCCGGACTGGCTAGTAAACCTGGTGATGGTACCAAAGAAGAACAAATCCTGGCGCCTATGCATCGATTTCAAGGACCTCAACAAGGCTTGCCCAAAGGATCCCTTCCCCCTCCCCCGCATCGATCAAATTATCGACGCTACCGCAGGACACGATTCATTGTGCTTCCTCGACGCATACTATGGCTACCATCAAATTAAGATGGCAGAGCCAGACCAAGCCGCTACGGCATTCATCACCCCATACGGCCCATTCTGCTTCAACACAATGCCCTTCAGGCTCAAAAACGCCGGCGCAACATATCAGCGCATGATTCAGACATGTCTAGCAAACCAGATCGGCAAAACAGTGGAGGCATACGTAGATGACGTGGTCGTCAAAACCAAGCATGTCGAAACTCTAGTAGACGACTTGAGGCTCACATTCGATAACCTCCGAACATATGACATCAAGCTTAAACCGAAAATGCGTTTTCGGTATCACCGGAAAGCTCTTGGGCTTCATTGTATCCGGTAGAGGAATTGAAGCAAACCCAGCCAAGATCCGAGCTCTGTCACAATTGGATTTCCCAAAGGACCTCAAAGAAATACAAAAATTGACCAGATGCGTGGTGGCTCTAAGCCGCTTTATCTCCCGCTTGGGAGAAAAGGCATTACCCCTTTATCGCCTCCTCCGGCGCACCGAACACTTCGAGTGGACGGATGCCACCACGGCCGGACTCAAGAAATAAAAGCCATATTGGCAACAAACCCGTCCTGGCCGCTACTTAACATCGGCGAACCAATGCTATTATACATTGCGGCAACTTATCAAGTTGTAAGTGCGATTACTTTCGTCGTCGAATGAAAAACGGACGGACACAAATTCCCCCTTCAAAAGCCAGTTTACTACGTGTCCACTGTCCTCACTCCATGCAAGTCGCGGTACCCGCATTATCAAAAGATAGCGTACGCGGTGTTTATGGCATCCCGGAAGCTGCGACACTTCTTTCAAGAGTGTTCGATAACAGTAGCCTCCGAAGTACCTCTTAACGATATTATAAACAACCACGACGCGACGGGCCGGATTGCCAAATGGGCCATTGAGCTCCTCCCGGTCGACATAACCCATAAGCCACGGCGAGCTATTAAGTCGCAAGTTTTGGCTGACTTCGTCGCCGAATGGACTGAAGCCGAACTCCCTAAAGAGTACGGCACATATTCCAACTGGATCATGCACTTCGACGGCTCCAAAATGTTGGCTGGTCTGGGGGCTGGCGTCGTTCTGACGTCCCCAACAGGAGATACAATTCAATATGTACTCCAGATAATGTATACGGACTCCAACAATGCAGCCGAATACGAGGCCCTTCTACATGGTCTCCGGATGGCAGTCTCCATGGGCATCCAACGACTAGAGGTGCGCGGGGATTCGAACCTCGCGATATCCCAAATAAATGTTGACTTTGATGCCAAGGATCCGAAAATGGTAGCTTATCGCAACGCCGTCCTAAAAATGTCAGCTCGGTTCGAGGGGCTCGAATTTCACCATGTAGCCCGGGAAAACAATCAGGCAGCAGACGTCTTGGCACGCATTGGCGCAAAGCGCGATGCAGTCCCCCCCAACATTTTCTTGGAGAGGCTATTCAAGCCATCCGTATTATGGGAAGGGGAATCCGGAAATAACAGCCCGGACCCAACCGCACTGCCCGACACCGAACATTCTGACACAACGGGAGGCTCTGCCAACGAAGTAACATCCTCAGCCCACGTAATAATGGCAGTCATTGCCCCGTGGACAGAACCATTCCTAGCCTACCTAACCAGGCAGGAACTTCCCGAGGACCAAAACGAGGCACGCTGCATAGTGCGGCGATCTAAAGCCTATAAAGTCCATGAGGGAGAGCTTTATAAGAAAAGCACCACCGGAGTCCTTCAAAGGTGTATCTCCGAAGAGGAGGGGCGGAATCTTCTGGCTGAAATTCATGCCGGACTCGGCGGGCACCACGCCGCAGCCCGGGCCCTTTGAAGGACTCCTGGACTATGAAGATACAAGATTGAAGACTTCATCCCGTGTCCGGATGGGACTTTCCTTGGCGTGGAAGGCAAGCTTGGCGATAAGGATATGTAGATCTCCTCCCATTGTAACCGACTCTGTGTAACCCTAGCCCTCTCCGGTGTCTATATAAACTGCAGGGTTTTAGTCCGTAGGACGAACAACAATCATACCATAGGCTAGCTTCTAGGGTTTAGCCCCTTTGATCTCGTGGTATATCTACTCTTGTACTACCCATATCATCAATATTAATCAAGCGGGGAGTAGGGTTTTACCTCCATCGAGAGGGCCCGAACCTAGGTAAAAACATCGTGTCCCTTGTCTCCTGTTACCATCCGCCTAGACGCACAGTTCGGGACCCCCTACCCGAGATCCGCCGGTTTTGACACCGACAATGGCTCGGGCCCTAGTGACAAGCATTAAGCATAGCAAAGTCATAGCAACATCAATCTCAGAACATAGTGGATACTAGGGATCAAACCCTAACAAAACTAACTTGATTACATGGTAAATCTCATCCAACCCATCACCGTCCAGCAAGCCTACGATGGAATTACTCACGCACAGCGGTGAGCATCATGAAATTGGTGATGGAGGATGGTTGATGATGACGACGGCGATGAATCCCCCTCTCCGGAGCCCCGAACGGACTCCAGATCAGCCCTCCCGAGAGAGATTAGGGCTTGGCGGCGGCTCCGTGTCGTAAAACGCGATGAAACTTTCTCCTTGATTTTTTTCTCCCCGAGACGGAATATATGGAGTTGGAGTTGAGGTCGGAGGAGGTCCAGGGGGCCCACGAGATAGGAGGCCGCGCCCCCTGTCTCGTGGACAGGCTGTGGGCCCCTGGCATTAATTCTTTCGCCAAAAATTCTTATAAATTACAAAAAGTGCCTCCGTGGATTTCTAGGACATTCCGAGAACTTTTCTTTTCTACACATAAAACAACATCATGGTAGTTCTGCTGAAAACAACGTAAATCTGGGTTAGTTTCATTCAAATCATGCAAGTTAGAGTCCAAAACAAGGGCAGAAGTGTTTGGAAAAGTAGATACGTTGGAGACGTATCAACTCCCCCAAGCTTAAACCTTTGCTTGTCCTCAAGCAATTCAGTTGATAAACCGAAAGTGTAAAGAAAAACTTTACAAACTCTGTTTGCTCTTGTTGTTGTAAACATGAAAAGCCGGACATTCAAGTTTCAAAGAAATATTATGAACTAACCATACTCACAATAACACATAGGTCTCACAATTACTCATATCAATAACATAATCAGCTAGCGAGCCATAATAATAAAACTCGGATGACAACACTTTCTCAAATAATCATAACATGATATAACAAAATGTTATCTCGCTAGCCCTTTCTGAGACCGCAAAGCATAAATGCAGAGCACCTTTAAAGATCAAGGACTGACTAAACATTGTAATTCATGGTAAAAGAGATCCAGTCCAGTCATACCCAATATAAACCAATAATAATGAATGCAAATGACAGTGTGCTCTCCAGTGGGTGCTTTTAATAAGAAGGGTGATGACTCAACATAAAAGTAAATAGATAGGCCCTTCGCAGAGGGAAGCAGGGATTTGTAGAGGTGCCAGAGCTCGATTTTAAAATAGAGATTGAATAACATTTTGAGTGGCATACTTTTTGTCATCAACGCAACAACTATGAGATGGTCAGTATCTTCCAAACTACATGCATTATAGGCGGTTCCCAAACAGAATGGTAAAGGTTTATACTCCCCAACCACCAACAAGCATCAATCCATGGCTTGCTCGAAACAACGAAAGTGCCTCCAACATACAACAGCCCGGGGAGTTTTGTTTAATTATTTTGATTTGCTTTGATCTTTTTGGATCATGGGACTGGGCATCCGGTTACATCGCCCTTTCTCGTGAGTGAGGAGCGGAGTCCACTCCTCTTGAGAATAACCCACCTAGCATGGAAGATATAGGCAGCCCTAGTTGAAACATGAGCTGCTCGAGCATACAAAACAGAATTTCATTTGAAGGTTTGGAGTTTGGCACATACAAATTTACTTGGAACGGCATGTAAATACCGCATACAGGAAGGTATAGTGGACTCATATGGAACAACTTTGGGGTTTAAGGAGTTTGGATGCACAAGCAATATTCCCGCTTAGTACAAGTGAAGGCTAGCAAAAGACTGGGAAGCGACCAACTGAGAGAGGCGACAACGATTAAATAAACATGCATTAAAATTAATTCACACTGAGCACAAGCATGAGTAGGATATAATCCACCATGAACATAAATATCATGAAGGCCATGTTGATTTGATTCAACTACATGTGTGAACATGTGCCAAGTCGAGTCACTCAATTCATTCAAAGGAGGATACCATCCCATCATACCACATCATAATCATTCTAATAGCATGTTGGCACGCAAGGTAAACCATTATAACTCATAGCTAATCAAGCATGGCACGAGCAACTATAATCTCTAAATGTCATTGCAAATATGTTTACTTCATAATAGCTGACTCAGGAACGATGAATCATTATATTTACAAAAACAAAAGAGGTCGAGTTCATACCGGCTTTTCTCATCCCAATAAGTCCATCATATATCGTCATTATTGCCTTTCACTTGAACGACCGAACGATGTGTATAATAATAAGAGTGCACGTGCATTGGACTAAGCTGGAATCTGCAAGCATTCAACTCAAGAGAGAAGACAGGGTAATATGGGCTCTAAGTTAAATAAACAATCATGCATATAAGAGCCACTAAGCATTTTCAATATGGTGTTCTCGACCCCCAAAGGAAAGAAAATAAAATAAAACTATTTACACGGGAAAGCTCCCAACAAGTAAAAGAAGAACGAGAAATCTTTTTGGGTTTTCATTTTAATTCTACTACAAGCAAGGAAATTAAACTAACTATTTTTTTTGGTTTTTCTCAAGGTTTATCAAACACACAAGAAGAAAACTAGAAAAAGAAATTTAAACTAGCATGGATAATACAATGAAAGAGTATGAGCACCGACGACTAGTGTGTGAACATGAATGTAAGGTCGGTGAGAAATACGTACTCCCCCAAGCTTAGGCTTTTGGCCTAAGTTGGTTTAGTACCAATGATCGCTGCTACTCTCCCCGGTGTAGTGGGAGGTGTAGTCAGGATACCACTGGCTGGTCATCTCCGGATCCCGCTGGACAGATGATGCATGATAAGGGTCCAGCTCAGGTTCCGGCTCAGGTTCAGGTTTTGGAGTAAAAGCTTGAGCTCGATGATTGTTCACCACTTCTGGCATGACAAGACGATTTTCTGCAAGCAAATCAAACAACAGAGGCGCAAGCAAAATAATAAACTCAAAGTGTTTCTTATTGAATCTAAGTCTATACAAGAGCATCTTCTCTTCATTGTCAACAATAAACTTGTGTGCTACCATGCTCTTGTAATCTAAGATGTGAGGATGCAACTTTATCTCATCCTCCTCATGGTGCCTAATGGGTATCTGAAAATGTTCAGCAAGACGTGCCGCATAGATACCTCCAAATATGGGGCCTTTTGTAAGATTCCGGGCTAGCTGTTTAGCAACGACGGCACCCATACTAAAAGTGTTGTCTCCCATCAAAGCATGTTGAAGAATAATAATATCTGGAACGCTCAAATTTCCACTATTTCCATGACCAATCAAGCATCTACTAGCAAATATGGCAAAGTAGCGTAAAAGCGGAAAGTGTATGCTAGAGACTTTTGCCTCAGAGCCCTTCTTTGGCTCTTCCAAAGCAATAGTTTTAATGAAGCCATCCACATCTTCACGATGGGGTTCCTCTAATTCTCCCTCATAAGGTATCCTACATACCGCACAAAAGTGACGTAAAGACATTTCTTTGAATTCATCATATAAATGAAATGATACTGCAGGGGTGACTTCTTAGGATAATAATAAAAGTTTTGCACGAAAGTATTGGTAAGTAAGAGATACTGATCGATTCGGTCGTTGATGAAACCGGTGAGGCCTGCAGTCTCGATTAAAGCATAAAAATCTTCATGAATTCCGGCTTCTTTCAAGAAATCCTCGCATGGCCATTCACACGACCGTACTTCCGCTAAGCGAGGAAGATTATACTTGGGTTTTTCCTTCTCTTTTGTCTTGTTTTTCCTTAGAGCTTTGGCTAGAAGAGCCTTTAAAGAGCCTCCTTAACATTTTCTGAAAATTTCTGAAATTTTAGTACCTTCAAAACAAAAGTGAATAAAACTAAACAAGATTGATAGCAACTACTCCTACAAGTGTCTAGAGCCTATATCATGCATTGGAATTGCTTGGGACCTCAAAAATTTAACAAGCAAGCTCAAGAACATGGTCACCTTATGCAGCAAAAATTTGCAACGAATAAAGCACTAGAACAAAAACTATTTGGACTAACGAAGGAGTCACATACCAAGCAACAATCTCCCAAAGCAGTTTTGTGAATGGAACTTTGAGCTAAGAGATCGAAAATCGCAGCAAAACGAGCTAGAACTCGTGCTTGAGCTGGATGGGGATTTTTTGGGTAGAAGATGAAGTGTGTGGTGTCTTGGCATAAGTGGAGGGGGCAGTGAGGGCCCACGAGGGGGAGGCGCGCCCTACAGGCGCCCTCCTCTCTCGTGGCCTAGTGCTTGCCCCTTCTGAAGTGTTTTCAGTTCCTAAAATCCTCAAATATTCCAGAAAAAATCATACTAGATTTGCAGGGCATTTGGAGCACTTTTATTTTCGGACTATTTTTTTAATGCACGGATAATTCAGAAAACATACGGATAATACTATTTTTTGCTTTATTTATTCTAAATAACAGAAAGTAAAAAGAGGGTACAGAAGGTTGTGCCTTCTAGTTTCATCCATCTCGTGATCATCAAAATGAATCCACTAACAAGGTTGATCAAGTCTTGTCAACAAACTCATTCCGAATAACACGGAACCGGAGAAATTTCGAATAAAACTAAGTTACCTCAACGGGGATATGAAAATCCCCAACAATAAGAATATCATACTTTTTCTTGACAGTAGAGAGAGGAAATTCAAAACCTCCAAAAATGATAGTTGGAACCTTTTCAATAGAATTGATGCTATGTACTTGAGATTGTTTCCTCGGAAAGTGTACCGTATGCTCATTACCATTAACATGAAAAGTGACATTGCCTTTGTTGCAATCAATAACAGCCCCTGCAGTATTAAGAAAAGGTCTACCAAGGATAATAGACATGCTATCGTCGTCAGGAATATCAAGAATAACGAAGTCCGTTAAGATAGTGACATTTGCAACCACAACAGGCACATCCTCACAAATACCGACAGGTATAGCAGTTGATTTATCAGCCATTTGCAAAGATATTTCAGTAGGTGTCAACTTATTCAATTCAAGTCTACCATATAAAGAGAGAGGCATAACACAAACACCGGTTCCAAGATCACATAAAGCAGTTCTAACATAATTTCTTTTAATAGAGCATGGTATAGTTGGAACACCCGGATTTCCAAGTTTCTTTTGTATTCCACCCTTAAAAGTGTAATTAGCAAGCATGGTGGAAATTTCAGCTTCTGGTATATTTCTTTTATTTGTGATGATATCCTTCATATACTTAGCATAAGGATTTACTTTAAGCATATCAGTTAAGCGCATACATAAGAAAATAGGTCTAATCATTTCATCAAAGCGCTCAAAATCCTCATCATCCTTTGTCTTGGATGGTTTAGGGGGAAAGGGCATGGGTTTCTGAACCCATGGTTCTCTTTCTTTACCGTGCTTCCTAGCAACAAAATCTCTCTTATCATAACGTTGATTCTTTGATTGTGGGTTATCAAGATCAACAGCAGGATCAATCTCTACATCATTGTCTTTGCTAGGTTGAGCATCAACATGAACATTATCATTAACATTATCACTAGGTTCATGTTCATCACCTGATTGTGTTTCAGCATCAGAAATAGAAATATCATTGGGATTCTCAGGTGTGTCTACAGTAGGTTCACTAGAAGCATGCAAAGTTCTATCATTTTTCTTTTTCTTCTTTTTAGAAGAACTAGGTGCCTCTAAATTATTTCTCTGAGAATCCTGCTCGATTCTCCTAGGGTGGCCTTCAGGATACAAAGGTTCCTGAGTCATTCTACCAGTTCTAGTAGCCACTCTAATAGCAAAGTCATTTTTATTATTTAATTCATCAAGCAAATCATTTTGAGCTTTGAGTACTTGCTCAGCTTGAGTAGCAACCATAGAAGCATATTTGCTAACGCGGTGAAGTTCATTTTTAACTCTAGCCAGATTATCACCTCACGCCCTATCTCGAAAAGCATTATTCTTTAACTCTCTACCAACATAAGCATTAAAACTTTCTTGCCTAGCCATAAAGTCATCAAATTCATCTAAGCATGGGCTATGAAATTTAGTAGAGGGTATTTCAACTTTATCATGTCTATAGAGAGAATTTACCTTTACTACCTGTGTCGGGTTATCAAGACAATGTAGTTCTTCAAGCGGTATATTAAGACCATGTATTTCTTCAATAGGAGGTAAATTCTTAACATCTTCAGCTTTAATACCTTTTTCTTTCATTGATTTCTTTGCCTCTTGCATATCTTCAGGACTGAGAAATAAAACACCTCCCTTCTTCAGAGTGGGTTTAGGAATAAGCTCAGGAGTTGGCTCAATTGGTTCAGGAATTGCTTCAGGAACTGGCTCAGGAAAAGTCCAATTATTTTCATTAGTCAACATATTATTCAATAATATTTCAGCTTCGTCGACTGTTCTTTCCCTGAAAACACAACCAGCACAACTATTCAAGTAGTCCTTGGAAGCATCGGTTAGTCCATTATAAAAGATATCAAGTATTTCATTTTTCTAAAGAGGATGATCAGGCAAAGCATTAAGTAACCGGAGAAGCCTCCCCCAAGCTTGTGGGAGACTCTCTTCTTTGATTTGCACAAAATTATATATTTCCCGCAAGGCAGCTTGTTTCTTATGAGCAGGGAAATATTTAGCAGAGAAGTAATAAATCATATCCTGAGGACTACGCACACAACCAGGAGCAAGAGAATTATACCAAGTCTTAGCATCACCCTTTAATGAGAACAAGGTGGCTATATCATTGAACTTGGTAAGATGTGCCACAACAGTTTCAGATTCAAGGCCATAAAAAGGATCAGATTCAACTAAAGTAATAATATCAGGATCAACAGAGAATTCATAATCCTTATTAGTATCATAGATAGGTGAAGTAGCAAAAGTAGGATCGGGTTTCATTCTAGCATTAAGAGACTGCTGCTTCCATTTAGCTAATAATTTCTTAAGATCATTTCTATCATTGCAAGCAAGGATTTCCATAACAGCTTTTTCATTCATAACATAACCCTTAGGAACAACAAGTAATACATAATCATTGGGGGAACCTTCATCATCACTATCATCAATAATAGGTTCTTCAATATTTTCATTCCCCCTAACTCTAGCAAGTTGTTCATCTAGAAATTCACCTAATGGCAAAGTAGTATCACACATGTAAGTAGTTTCATCATGCATAGCGAAGTGGCATCATCAATAACATGCGACATATCGTAATTCATAGCAGTAGCATGTTTAGGTGTCGCAAGCCTACTAATAACGGAAGGAAAATCTAGTGCGAGCTTGATGGCGATTCCTTACCTCCCCTCGTAGTTGAGGGCAAAATCTTGGTTTTAAGCGTCTTTCAAGTTCTTCATGGTGATCAACAGATATAAATCCCAAGTGACTCGAGAGAATAGAGCTATGCTCCCCAAGAATCGCGCTTTAAATTAGTCTTGATAACCCACAAGTATAGGGGATCCCAACAGCTTTCGAGGGTTGAGTATTCAACCCAAATTTATTGATTCGACACAAGGGGAGCCAAAGAATATTCTTGAGTATTAGCAGTTGAGTTGTCAATTCAACCACACCTGGATAACTTAGTATCTGCAGCAAAGTGTTTAGTAGCAAAAGTGGTATGATAATAATAGTAACAGTAGCAACAATAAAGATAAATGTTTTTGGGTTTTTGTAGTAGTTGTAACAGTAGCAACTGGAAAGTAAATAAATAAAGAACAGTATATGAAAAGCTCGTAGGCAATGGATCAGTGATGGATAATTATGCCGGATGCGATTCCTCATGCAATAGTTATAACATAGGGTGATATAGAACTAGCTCCAATTCATCAATGTAATGTAGGCATGTATTGCATAAATAGTCATACGTGCTTTGTAGCGACCCGACCTCAGACGGTCAAGCCTGCTACGTGTTCTTTGTGCCATCCACGGATCAAGATCTTTGGCACACAGTACATCAATGTATATATCAAAGTGCAATCACATGTATAATTAACGTAAAACTGATATATACCTCATAATACTCAGCGGAAACAAACAAAGCGGTGTGGAGTCCCATCAACGCCACCGGCAGGTAGAGTGTAGACCGTAACCCTGTACCGTATTCTTACTCGTCGAGGAAATATCTGCAACATGATACGTTGCAGCCGTGTAGGTCAGTACATTGAATGTACCGGCAAGATCACAATAGGAGAAAACAGATAATAAACTATACTATATGCAGTATGGCTTTATGGCTCTGTATCTGAGTTTTGTTTGCGTAAAAGCTGGTTTTATTTTCCCTACATCAAAGGAATAAATGAAGTCTGTACTAAGGAGTTTTCTATCATGACATGGTTCCGCCAATCGATGTCTCATAGCCCAAAATTCATCATATGTTGCCCACAATTAAGTTATCAATCCGGTGTTGAGAGTTCCGAGATAGATCCAAGTCCAGAGGCTCAAATTGTCCGTAACATGGGACACGGCTAATCGATTAGGTTTATAACCCTCTGCAGAGGTTTGTACACTTTACCCGCAAGATTCGATCCTCTCTTTACGTTCTCGCACTTTAGGGTGTTTGAGAACAAGATGACGAAACATGGTCTTCGAAGAGTTCCTCGACCACTGTCCGTGCTCATCCCATCCTACCGTAGTTCTACATCTGCTAGCACCGTCCCCACCAGAGTCACAACTAGGGTCAACCAAGCGAGCCCATATTGACTTGCGGTTGCCGCAGGTAAGCTTCCAGTCATGAAGTATTCTTCCGTCTCTTTGAGTCTGGGTGAAGCTTTCCGCAAGATGTCATGGCGCTTCTCCATGCATCCCGCCAACCAATGGGTTCTCCAGGTGCCCGTCGGCAAATCCTTCACCCAGTGGTGTGTATTGAATTCTTGTCTCGAGTCTTGAAGTCTTGAGGTCTTGAAGGTGCAGTCCTTGCAGATTCCATCATGGAGTTGTCGTCATTGGCGTAGATTCCTCCTTCTTCACACCACTCTCGTGCACTCATACCAAACCCGTCTACTTATAGCGTAGCATTAAAATAAAATATCGTCGAGCTTGGTAACAGGGTGATGGGTTCCTACCTCATGCATACTACTCAACTACAAAGATTCAATAACACTATCTTGAGGGGTGGTTGCAAAGATGCCACTAAATGCAATAAACATAGGTATGAAAGCATGGTCAAAGTGAACTTGCCTTGTTGACGATCTTCGAAAACTAGGGATTCGTAGTAGCAAGCTTCGCACTCCGGAAATTCTACCGAGGCAAACAATAACTATAATAAGCTCATAACATATGATCACATAACACAATAGCATACATAGTAACATAACACACCAAACAAACAAATCAAAACCCAAAGGAAAAACTCAAAGAAATCCAACTCAAAGTTTTTTCCTACTTCAAACAACAACTAGAATAGTTTTATATAACAAAATTTTCTTAACATAACCTAATCATGGATTTATGTTAACTTAACGAGAAAAGAATGCATTAAGCAACTAGGAGCAAAAAGAATCAATTTAAAAGCTATAGTAAAACTCCTATTAGGCCTAATCCAATTTATATTAAGAAAATAAAATAAAAAGTTTTATTTAATATAATTAAAAGTTCATCCTATAAAGTGACAGAAACTATCCTAGAATAATCAATCACATGTGAAAAATAAATTTATTTACTAATTAAAATAATAGGAAAACAGTAGCTAGTCAATTAATTAGGATTAACAAGATTCTGCTTAAAACTATTTATTTATTAATCCCAAAATACCCAAATTAATTTCTATGGTTTGGCAATGTCAAAATAAAGTTGGGACAAAAAGAATCATCCAAAAATAATTTTTCTAACTCAAGTTATAGCAGATTTACTATTCTGACTAAAACTAAAATAAAGCAATTTTAGTTAATTTTAACATAGCTAAATATATTTTCTACAGAAACTATAGAAAATTTGCCAACCAACAAAAAAAGAATCACCTAAAAATATTAAACAGAATAAAAGATATGAATTTTTCAAAACAGGAACTATTCTGTTAAAACAGAAAATGAAAATAAAAGAAAAAGGGCCTAATGGGCCTAAACTACGCACTGAGCGTAAAATAAACTAAACGGGCCTAGGGTTTAATCAAATCGGGCCGGTCTAAACTAATCTAACTAAAACCAAAATAAACCGGAATAAAACCGGGGCTTTTAAAAATAGACCGTACCCCTTCGGGGGTTCTAATCTAGACCCTACGATCTAGATCTAACAGTGGGGGTTCTCGGCGACTCACCGTGGGAAGGCACGACGGCAGTCGGCATGGCTCGGCGGCGTTGGCGCTGGCGGCCGGTGGTCCGAGGCGATGGCGGAGGCCTCCGTGGTCTTGTGAGCAAGGGAGCTCGGGGGTGGGCTCGGGCGAGCTCGGGGTGGTCGGAGGTGGTCGGTAGAGAGCTCGAGGCGGCGGTGGCGTTCGGGTGATCGGCGGCAGTGCTCCGGCTGACTCTGGAGGCTTCAGGCGAGGCACGGGAGGTGTGGTCGAGCGAGGAGTCCAAGGTGGTCTCGGGCGAGCTCGGGGTGGTCGGGGGTGGCGGAGCAGGCTAATGGCGCGGCGGCTCTCGGCTCCGGCGAGTTCGAGAGGAGGAGGAGGGGTTCTGTGAGGGCGAGGGGGGAAACGGGTGCGGGAGGGGTTCTTATAGGGCGAGGCGTCGGCGTGGCGGAAGCGAATCGGGGAATCGGGAGATCCGGGGATCGCGAGGTTTCGGCGTGGCCTTGGCCAGGTGGCGTCTTGTGAGGAAGACGGGTGGGGGTCCCACCGTCAGAGAGAGAGAGAGAGAGGGGCGGGGCGGGCGGTCGACCGGCGCCAAGCGCTTTAGGGCGAGGGGTGAGGTGAGGCCGGCTCATTTGGTGGCTTGATCTTTGGGCCGGCTCGGTGGGCCTGGTAGTGGGGGTTTATTTGGTGGGCAGAGACTGGTGGCGCTGGGGGTTTCTCTTTTTTTTTTAATTTATTTTTTTAATAAAACAAAAACAGAAATAAAACATAATCTATAAATATTTTATATAGGGTATATATATACCAAAATGATCAGAATATTCCTATCATTTGAACATTTTTCCAAAGGCAAAATCCAAACTTTATAAAAATCCATTTTTTTCAAATTCAAATAAAATTCAGATTTGAATCCAAAACTTTTGGCATTGTTTTCTTCTGACATATTTGGAGTGTCATGTTACTCCTCTCATACTTTTTCTCAAGTAGTTGTCAGGCAAAATTTTGAAATGAATTCCACTTGCCAAAATTTGAATTCAAATACCAAAACTCAAAATCCTCTGAAACTTCAAATGGCACTTTCAAATGACTTTCAATTTGATACTTTATTACTTCCAACTCATATTTCATATAATTGAAGAAGTCATTTTATCTTCCCTCATGAAAATCATTGAGTTGCATAAAGCTTTGAATTTGAAATATTCTCAAATGAAATTCAAATCTTTTCAAAACCCTTTTCATTCCAAATGGAAGAAGTCATGTCATCTTCACTCTAGGTTTTGGTGTTGGAATGAATTTGAATTCATTGAGATCCAAAAGGCAAAGGAGAAAGTTTTGGGAAAGTCATTTCATTCCCTCTCATTCAACTTTCAAAAGTTTCAAATTTCACTCGGTTTCACTCAATCAATCTAACCAACAATCGCACAACAAGCATAGTTATTTATTTAATATAACATTCCAAAATTTTGAAATTTTGGGATGTTACAAACCTACCACACTTAGAATGAATCTCGTCCTCGAGATTCGAAGAGGCTAGCAAGAAAAGGTTAGGGGTTGGGGTCTTCTAGCAAATGTTTTGGTCAGAAAGGTCAGGGGTCCTACCACACTTAAAAGCATGGTTACGGTTCCAATAAACTCAGATACTTCCTCTGGAGTGTTGACAATGTATGTCTCTTCACATATCTTACAATAGCTCCTTCATTAAAGCTCTTCTATCAGAAGCATAGAGTTTTCCTCAGAATCTTGGGTCGGTTCGTCAAAGTTGAAGTTCGTCCAGGCAGGATCTTCTTAGTCGATAGGTGCATGTCCATTCTAGACAACTATCGAAATACTCATGGTGGTCTACAATTTATGGTTTTCTCCTGCAGAAAACGGGTCTGGTTGAACCTCACCATATAACCTACGATTGGCAACGGTTGCCTGTAAAGGGTTTCCATCGTCCTACCATTTTATGGTTTTATGGCTTATCGCGTCGACACTCTTCTAAGGTTTTCAAGGCTCTCTGATTTTCCATCAACATATGATAGTTCATGATAGAAGTCTCCGGTATGGGGGCCAATCCATCCCGTACTTGAATCATTACCACATACGTAAATATCGAATCACGTATTCTAACACTTGGGCATACTCACAAGCATTGCAGATTTTCTCTTGTTCTCGAACTGGGTTCGAGTAAATCCTTTGGTTTCTGCAAGCTGAACAAACATCTATCGTTACTTCACCACTCTCAGGTTTTTGCGTGACCTCCTACGAAACTTATGCTGATTGGATCACTGATTCTTCCAAATTTATTCCTTTATCAAGGTTACATCTGTTCCTTATCAAAATCCTGGGCACATGGGTTATGGCCCACTTCAACACTAGTGCAGCTTTAACTCATCCTTGGAGTAACTCTCATGTTACACCTCCTTTAAATCCAATAGTACTGCTGTTTCTTCATACCATCATGTCAAAAACAAAACTCCAACTTATTTTGTCCAGCTTCCTTCTATGGACCGTCATGAATAACACATTTCTTTCTTCATTGATCTTGTGGCTTTTACAGAGTACTATGACCAAAAGAATGCACGAGTTTATCCATAAAATCTCATTATTCTCATATCAATCTTTCATTACATCCTTAACCATTTTCGTAAATCCAAATTCCAAAAAGTACTTTGTTACAAATGCTGCCACCCACATGGTTTGGTATGGTCAGACATTACTTCCAACTTTATTTATTTATCCTCCTCGAGGATTCTTCAGTCCCACTGGAAGTGTGCGACATGAGCCTTGAAATCTTCAATCTTCTGTTTCATCATGGTGGTCTTGAGCTTCATCACCATCATCTCTGCACGCACTTCGCTTAGGTATTCCTGAGTATAACGGAGTCTTGCTTCAAGTATTTCTCCGATCTGGCGTATGGCTTCCATGGCTGCTTCACGAACAGCGTCGAAGAAAGTTGCTTGTGGCACACGTGAGATGAAAAAGTAATGCCCCATCCTCTTTGGGAAAACTCCTTTCAAACGGTGGAGGTGTACCTCCACATACCAAAGCTCCACTCCCTTTTGCATGAAGGGTAGCCTTTGTAGACTGCATCTCCTTCAAGGTGAATATGCTTCATCATGTCCTTCAGATCTTCGGGTAATCATGATCACTCGTCAAGGTCATGATAGTTTCCGGAACCTTAAGGAAGGACTCATAAAGGGTTGTCATCTGCATGTGTAGGATAAGAGGGGTGCTCAGAACAAGGGATGTATCTCCATGGGGAAATTGCAAGTGTCTCTAGAAAAGTTTGGTGTTCAGTTGTCCATGGGTTCAAGATTTCGGGGTCTGGTTGAGATAGAAAGAGAAAGCAAATACCCACCCATCACAAAAGGATCCTAGCTCAAAAGTACCGTTTGTAATGGGCCCTTCTACTATGGTTTCATTTCTAAGTCCTCATTTCTTCAGGTCTTCAATGTTCGGGAGTTTCCAATTCACGATGCTTTGTTCCCATATGAAGGCCTTCTACCATTCTTCCGTAACTTACGTCTCTCATGGTTGAAATAAATACAAGCCTACGAATATCGCATCTATCCAACCATTCAATAAACACAAAAAAATAATAGCAACCAAGCATTCTTTTATTCAATCAATTATACAGTATCGCCACCCACATAAATTGGTATGGTCAGATACTTAAATCGAGATGGCGTTCATCTTTATTTCTCTCATGGTGGGGTACTACTAATTTACTGGGGTTTCTTCTGTGTGGACTTGATCTCCTCCAGTTCTTCTGCTAGATTTTCCCTGTCGACACGGAGTTTCTTGTGACGACCCTGTATGTCCTGAAGTTGTTCCTTGAGCTTACGGATTTCAACGTCCTTGGCATGAGACATGGTCCTGCTGTTCTTCGATTCTGGCGCATTCTCGAGATCTCGAGGTTCTCCTCCTCCAGCTTGTTTACCTTGATCTACGAGTCTTGACCTCTTCTCGTAGTGCTTCATTGTCGAGCAGGGCTTCCGGGAGGTCCATCTGAAGATTCTTGACGTATTGTTCCAGATCCTGATTGTACACTAAAAGTGGGGAGAACTTCATCTTTTGCGCTTCCGTCAAGGCAATAGTTGCTCCATCAAACTTCTGCCATCCCATCCTTCCAAAGAAGTGTGGGTTTAGTGCAGCACGATGACGATAGCATAAACATGCAATAGCATCATGGACGGCAGTGTTGATGCCCATATCACGGTCACCATTTATAGTTCCGAAGCTGATGTCTGCAGTCTTGGGGGCTTCTTTACAACCAAAAACTTGGGTCTTGACTCCCCACGATCTGGACGTCCTCTTAGTTGCCTTGATCTTAGGTATCGGTAACTTCAGCAGCCTGACTAGCTCCACAAGGAAGGGGCCTCCAAGAACCTTCTCGTAGTGTTCTCTTTTGTTCGTAATGTAGCTCTCCATCTATAGTTTGAAATAAGGAAGGTTGATAATAGGAATCAGGTGTTACGAGAGTAGTGCAAAACAAAGGTCATTCCTATTGGGGTCTTCATATTACTAAGACATTTTCTAGGGTCACGTTCTCTGATCAACATGTGCTCGATACCATTTACATGGCGACCCGACCTCGACGGTCAAGCCTACGTGTTCTTTGTGCCATCCTCGGATCAAGATCTTTGGCACACACAATACATCAATGTATATATCAAAGTGCAATCACATGTATAATTAACGTAAAACTGATATATACCTCATAATACTCAGCGGAAACAAACAAGCGGGTGTGGAGTCCCATCAACACCATCGGCGGAGTTGAGTGTAGACCGTAACCCTGTACTGCACTCTTACTGTCGAGGAAATATCTGCAACATGATACGTTGCAGCCGTGTAAATCGGTACATTGAATGTACCGCAAGATCACAATAGGAGAAAGCAGATAATAAACTATACTATATGCGGTATGGCTTTATGGCTCAGATTCGAGTTTTGTTTGCGTAAAAGCTGGTTTTATTTTCCCTACATCAAAGGAATAAATGAAGTCTGTACTAAGGAGTTTTCTATCATGACATGGTTCTGCCAACCGATGTCTCATAGCCCAAAATTCATCATATGTTGCCCACAATTAAGTTATCAATCCGGTGTTGAGAGTTCCGAGATAGATCCAAGTCCAGAGGCTCAAATTGTCCGTAACCGGGGACACGGCTAATCGATTAGGTTTATAACCCTCTGCAGAGGTTTGTACACTTTACCCGCAAGATTCGATCCCTCTCTTTACGTTCTCGCACTTTCGGGTGTTTGAGAACAAGATGACCGAAACATGGTCTTCCGAAGAGTTCCTCTGACCACTTTCCGGTGCTCATCCCATCCTACCGTAGTTCTACATCTGCTAGCACCGTCCCAGCCAGAGTCACAACTAGGGTCAACCAAGCCAGAGCCCATATTGACTTGCGGTTGCAGGTAAGCTTCGGTCATGAAGTATTCTTCCGTCTCTTTGAGTCTGGGTGAAGCTTTCCGCAAGATGTCATGGCGCTTCTCCATGCATCCCGCCAACCACCGGGTTCTCCAGGTGCCCGTCAACCGCCCTTCACCCAAGAGTGTGTATTGAATTCTTGTCTCGAGTCTTGAAGTCTTGAGGTCTTGAAGGTGCAGTCCTTGCAGATTCCATCATGGAGTTGTCGTCATTGACGTAGATTCCTCCTTCTTCACACCACTCTCGTGCACTCATACCAAACCCCGTCTACTTATAGCGTAGCATTAAAATAAAATATCGTCCCGAGCTTGGTAACAGGGTGATGGGTTCCTACCTCATGCATACTACTCAACTACAAAGATTCAATAACACTACTGAGGGGTGGTTGCAAAGATGCCACTAAATGCAATAAACATAGGTATGAAAGCATGGTCAAAGTGAACTTGCCTTGTTGACGATCTTCGAAAACTAGGGATTCGTAGTAGCAAGCTTAGACTCAGGAAATTCTACCGAGGCAAACAATAACTATAATAAGCACATAGCATATGATCACATAACACAATAGCATACATAGTAACATAACACACCAAACAAACAAATCAAAACCCAAAGGAAAAACTCAAAGAAATCCAACTCAAAGTTTTTTCCTACTTCAAACAACAACTAGAATAGTTTTATATAACAAAAAATTTCTTAACATAACCTAATCATGGATTTATGTTAACTTAACAGAAAAGAATGCATTAAGCAACTAGGAGCAAAAAGAATCAATTTAAAAGCTATAGTAAAACTCCTATTAGGCCTAATCCAATTTATATTAAGAAAATAAAATAAAAAGTTTTATTTAATATAATTAAAAGTTCATCCTATAAAGTGACGTAAACTATCCTAGAATAATCAATCACATGTGAAAAATAAATTTATTTACTAATTAAAATAATAGGAAAACAGTAGCTAGTCAATTAATTAGGATTAACAAGATTGACTGAAAGTGAGTGAATTCGAAACTTTTTGAAAGTTAAATGAGAGGGAATAAAAGGACTTTCCCAAACTTTCATTTTTTGCTTTTATGATCTTCGGGAATTCAAATTCTTTTCATCACAAAACCACGGAGAGAAGATGACATGACTTCTTCCATTTATTTAAATGACAAGGGGTGTTGAAAATATTTGAATTTCATTTGGAAAATATTTTCCAATTCTGAAACTTTATGCAACTCAATGATTTTCACGGCGAAGATAAAATGACTTCTTCAAAACATATGAAATATGAGTTGGGAGTTTCAAAGAATTAAAAATTCAAAGTTCCTTTGAATTGTTTTCAATTTGGAGTTATTTCAAATTATTTTTCTCCAAAAATAAAATATATGGAAAATAGAGTAACATGATTCCCTACATCAGAAAATTGGAGAGAAATTAATTTGAAGTCATTTTGGTATTTTAAAAATGATTTTTATTGGATTCTATTAGAGCTGAAGCACTCTTTGTTTTATTTGGATTTGTGTGTATTTTATTTGAAGCTAAAATAATGTTCACGTTGTAGAAAATGTTTTCTGAAAATTTTGATATATTATATGCCTATATATTATTTTTATTTATTTTGCTTTTTTCTTATTTTGTTTTTCTGGAAAAAATGTTAAAAAAATCCGCGCCCCACAGGCCAGGCCCGGCCCAACCAGCGCCCACCCGGCCTGCCCACCTCCCTCCTCTCCCTCACGCGCCACTTGCCACCGCCGCCGTCAGCCCGCCCGAGTCCGCCTCCGACCACGTGCCCCCTTCCCGGCCGCCACCCCCCTCTTAAATACGGCGCCACCCCTCTCTCTCATCCCTTGCCGCCCTTCTAACCCGAGCCCTTGGCCCGAGGACGCCCGCCGCCGTTCCCGCCGTCGCGGAGCCCCTCGTCGCCCTCGTCGCCCCTCGCCGCCCCTCCGACCCCGAGGCAGACCCCGCCGGCGACCACCGAGGTAGCCGCCGCCACAACCCCGATCCGGTTTCTCTAAGAAAACCCGATCCGATTTTTCTGAAGATGTTCGGTTTTTGAAAAACCTAGGCGGTTTATTTTTTTCGGTTTTCTTAATTAACGAACGTTCACCGAACCGTTCGTTTCAATGAATGTGTTCGTTGGATTAGTTCTGTTAACGAACGTCCGTTATTTAATCCGTTCGTCGTTTTTTTAATCGGATTTAATCCGTTATTTTTCAGATTCGATTTCCGATCCGATTTTCAAATCTGTTTTATTTCTTGCTCGTTTATCGGAATCAGGTGATTCAAGCGCCTGGAGTTTCGTTACGAAACCACCGTTCCGACTAACCTACTTACACGAGTTTTGCTACCGTAAAATTTTGACCTAGTTTCAGATTGCTAAACCGAGTCGTTCTCTCTCGAGTTCCGACTTTCGATGCTTTATTTGATTCGATTCTTTTGCAACCAGGGTTCTTAAGTTGAACTATCTGGTTAGATCTTTTATTCGAGATTTCCCCATGCATTAGATGAGTGCTTATTGTATGCTTGTTGTTTGTCTGCGTTAGATCACCCGGAGTGCGCCGCTTGTTACTTCGAATCTCTAGGTCTCATGGATCATCGCAAGGCAAGTAACACTTTGATCATACTCTTCTCATACCCAGTTTTTATTGCATTAGATCAAACCCTCAAACACTTGCATGTTTAGGATCTAATTAAATTGTGGGATGGGAAGTAGTTTGAGGTAGTACCTATTACCTGTTTTATTATCAAACCCTTGGGAGTTACTTCTACGTTTGCTTATTACGCCATGCTATGCTCAGAGACGTGGATTGGGTTTGAGTGAATATCCATGACAGATGTGAGATTGATAATTAATGGTTTATCTAAGGTGGCAACTTAAACACATATCTGGGTGGATTGAGGCACTGGCTATTCAGGACTTGCCTGTCAAGGCACACAGGTAGACGAGATTTGCTCAGATTTCTTCGGACCGCCACCCGTGCTCTAAGGGATCATAAGATTATTCAAACTAGAAACTTCCGTGTGCAGCCACAAGCCAATTATGGGCTCTGGCATAGTTGACTAAGTTGTGCGAACTCTTACGGGTAGACTAGCGGATGTAGGGGAAAGTAGGTGTACCGGTCTACCCACAAGTAAGGTGCTAAGCGCTTACGAAAGGCGTGTCTCGGTCATCCGTCTCTCAAACACCATGAAGTGCGAGAACCAAGCGGAGGCGATCGAGTCTTGTGGGGAAAAGTCATAAACCTCTGCAGAGTGTAAAAACTAATCATGATTAGCCGTGTCCCCGTTATGGACATCTTGAGTATCTAGTACTTGAATATCATGTGAATCTCATCATGTTACTTCTAATTAATATTGTTGGGTTTTAATGAGTACTTTTAATTGGGATTGAGGATGCTGTCAACCATTCTCAATGTTTCACAACCACCATGATAGTTAAATAAAATTTATTCCTTTGAAGTAGGGGAAAAAAATTGGCTTTTACTAAAAAACTGTAACCATAGAGCTTTCCACCAGCCATATATGCATGTAGTATAGCCTATTCTTTCATTACTCTCTATGTGTTACATTGCCAAAGATATTCCATGTGTTGACCCGTTTCGGGCTGCAACTTTTCATGTTGCGAGACTTTTTCGAACGATGAGTAAGTGATACGTTAGGGTTACGATTTCCTATACTCAACTTTGCCGTTGGTGTTGATGGGAATCCACAACCTTGTTGCTTCCGCTTATATTTGGATTGAGGTAATAGTATTTACGTTACTTTATACATGTGATTTACCTCTGTTATAAATCCTTCGAGTAATCGTGTGTGTCGACATACCGATCCGAGGATGACACGAAAGCACGAAGACTTGATCCATTCGGTCGAATTCGTTACAAGATGGTATCAGAGCACATGTTGACTGTAGGACGTGACCCTAGAAAATGGCAAGCCCATAGGAAAGATTTTTCTCTACAACTTTCTTTTTCAAAAAGATCTTTTACCTCTCTTCTCTTCTGAGCTTATTCAACTATTCCCTTTTAGTGAGACCATACCCCTTTTCCCTTTTGACCACTCGAAGATTTGACTAATGAGACCACTCCAAGGAGACAAGATATCGGACAACTAAGACCATTTGGAATGAAGAGGACTTTACCGTGTAAATGGAAACTACAACTGTTGAAGACTCCGAAGACTTGGAGAAATTGAAGGCTTTGAAGAATTCCCGGATTTTATGACCTAGGAAGGTTACGCTTATGGAATTGAGAGATTATGGAAGTTATCAATACCCGAGATCAAGGTGTATTGGATCTGGAGTGTTACATCAAGGAGTTAAGATGGACCTACAAGAAGCAGTATTTGATAAGGAAGCAGTTCGTGAAGAACTCAGGACCCAGAAGCTGAAAGTAGACAAGATGAAGGAGCAAAACATCGAGATACCGGAGATTTGACAGTAACTGAAGGATAGTAGGACCATGGCTCATGCCAAGGATGTTGAAACCAGAAGTTTGGAATGCAACTCCAGAAATATTGAAGGACGCCGCGAGAGACTTCGCGTCAACAGAGATGATCTGGCAAAAGAACTTGAGAAGGACAAGCATGATCGGAAGGAGCCATCGGAGACATGATCAAGATTGGAAGAGTTTGATAACTTTGAAGATTTATTGACCGTTAGAAGACCTAACCCCTGTTACATACCTACGTTAGATGCGACGATTGTGAGCTGTCATTTGTTTGATGTTTTCCGACAGCCACAATAAAATCTGCCTTTTCAAAACTTTTGTTTGTCTTGTGTGCATCCCTCTCGATCCCTCTTATCCCACCCCAAACCCATGGACCCAATAGAGGATGAATGGAGATGAGCTTATATTTTCTGGACCAATGAGTCAATTGGAGACAGACCAATGGATTCAGAACATGGAGAATCACATGAAGAACAACCCTATAGCGTAAAGGATATGACCCAGATGCTCTAGAGTGCTTTGAAAGAGGTGCTGCTATTTGGTGGAGGATGTACCAAACCATCAATGTGTCCAGAGTAACCACTTGGGAAGAATTTAAGTTGACTTTGCTAAAGTCTCGGTTTGTGACCCAGAAGTTGAAGCCTTATGGAAAGGATATGAAGAAACCTTGTGCGTGCAAGCCTTGTGGAGAAATAGGATATAACCATAAATAAAACAAGGACGAATACCCTCATAATCGGGGGATTCCCAAAGGAGTTAGCCGAGGATCTCAAGGAACTTCAGTTGGAGATTGTTCCCAAAGGTTTCGTTGCAGCAATGGAAGTTCAGTCTACATTGTTGAGAAAGATCCGTGAAGCTCAGAAGGATGAAAAAGATATTGTTGAGGTAAAACAAAGGATGCGCAAAGGAAAGGCCAAAGGTTTTCGTAAGGATGAGCACGACACCTTATGGTTTGAGGATAGTGTATATGTGCCTAATAATGCAAAGATCAGGAAGTTAATACTTCAAGAGGCTCATGACTCACCATACTCGATTCGCCCTGGAAACACCAAGATGTATTTGGATTTGAAGAAGCGTTTCTGGTGGACTGGTATGAAGAAGGACATTGCGGAGTATGTAGTCGTAGGTGATGTATGCCGGAGAGTAAAAGCAGAGCATCAGAAGCCAGCAGGATTACTACAGCCTATGCCAATACCCGAATGGAAGTGGGATAAGCTTGGCATGGATTTCATTACCGGATTTCCCAGAACCCGAACGGGATATGATTCTATCTGGGTAGTAGTTGATTCGCTTGATCAAAGTGGCTCGCTTTATCCCGCAGAAAACCACCTATACAAGTGCGAAGTTGGCCAAGATATATATTTGAGAAAGGATCGTATATGCGCATGGAGTTCCGAGGACCATCGTAGAGGAACACAGTTTACCTCAAAGTTTTGGAAACAGCTGCACTGCACTTTGGATACTAGGCTAGAGTTCAAGAGACCTTTCATCCGCAGACAGATGGATAAATCAAGAGAGTAAATCAGATACGGAGGACATGTTGAGAGCGTGTGCGCTAAATTTTGGATCTAGTAGTGATGATAATCTACCTTACGCTGAGTTCTCATACAACAAAGGTTACCAAGTCAGTTTGAAGATGGCCCTTTTGAAGCTTTGTATGGGAGAAGGAGCGGAACACGTTGATGTGGTATGAAGTTGGAGACTGTCGGTTGTTTGGACCAAATGTGATCAAGGAGTGAGAAGAGAATGTTAAGTTGCTTGAGATAGACCAAGGTAGCTCAGTCGAGCGGAAGAGTTATCTGCACTCAAAAACGCAAGGAGACAGTCTATGAAATCGGAGACAGAGCATATCTTTGTGTGCCAGCTCTGCGAGGAGTTAAACGATTTGGAATTAAGGGAAAGTTAGCCCCGAGATTTGTAGGACCATACCGAGTTTTGGAGCGTATGGGAGAATAGGCTAACAAGTTGAAGTCACCCAAGGACTGTCAGAGTTCATGATGTGTTTCACGTTTCCCGATTGAAGAAGTGCCATGCAGAGATGGCCAATATTCCCATGTAAGGACGCTTGACCCTGGAAGGGATAATGATGTTCCGCGAAGTGGAGTACGGACTTCATAAGTATAAGTTTTTATCTCGGTATATGGGACATCCCACGAGGATGAAGAGATGAATTACTATTGGATATAAAGGAGGTATGATGTTGGAAATATGGATCAATGGAAATTCCATGATGAGTTTGAGTAATCATGTCTTAGTTTGGTGCCAATAGAAGGAAGAAGGACAGTACAATTGGATGGAATTAAGTATGCCAGGAAGTTGGATGTTGGGATAATGACCAGTTGCCCGAGGATGTGTTCAAGGATTATAAGTGATGAGATGGGCCATAACCCACAGGCCCCAGGACCTGCCAAGAAGCAAGCACATTCTTGCTAAAGGAAAACCCCTGGAAGAAGTTACGATTTTATCGACCGACGATTCTATAGGAGTTTACGCAAAACCTGAGAGTTGTTAAGGAACGATAGATGTTTGTTTGGCTTGCAGAATCAATGGATTTTCCGGACTTGGTTCGTCGACAAGAGAAATTCTGCAATGCTTGTGAGGATGACCGAGTGTTAGAATGCGAGATTCGCTAAACCATGTACAAGGTAATGATTTGGGTGCGGGATGGATTGATCACCATACCGACTTACTCTTATTATTCGCTTTGCTATATGGGATGGTAAATCTGAGTGACTTACCTATAGTAGAGAGACGACGATCAAAACCTTGTTTAAAACCTTAGAAAGGTATTGGTATTTTTTTCCTTGTACAAGGCAGTTGTTGCCAACCGTAGGATATACGGTGAGGTTCAACCCAGACCCGTTTTCTGCAGGAGAAACCATAAATTGTTGACCACCATGAGATATCGATAGTTGTTTAGAATTGGCGCCAGACCCGTCAGCTAAGAAGACCCGATTTCGGGATAACCTTACCAAAATGAAAGGACAAAGGAATTGAGGAAAAGGTTATGTCACTACCGGAAGAGCCCAGAGAAGGGATTATCCTTAATATCTGAGAAGACCGACACTGTCAACGATAAGGATGGAGTATATGAGTTTTGATGGAACCGTAACAATGTTTCTAAGGGTGGTAGCACCCGAGACCCCGGAGACGATCGATGGATTTTGAGAAGACCCCCAAACCCTAACCTAATTCTTTCTAGCCTCTCCGAATCTCGAGGACGAGATTCATTTTAAGGGTGGTAGTTTGTAACATCCCAAAATTCTAAATTTTGGAATGTTATAAACAAATGGATAGTTTTGGCTGATTGTTTGATTGATTGACTGAAAGTGAGTGAATTCGAAACTTTTTGAAAGTTAAATGAGAGGGAATAAAAGGACTTTCCCAAACTTTCATTTTTTGCTTTTATGATCTTCGGGAATTCAAATTCTTTTCATCATAAAACCCTAGAGAGAAGATGGCATGACTTCTTCCATTTATTTAAATGACAAGGGGTGTTGAAAATATTTGAATTTCATTTGGAAAATATTTTCCAATTCTGAAACTTTATGCAACTCAATGATTTTCACGAGCGAAGATAAAATGACTTCTTCAAAACATATGAAATATGAGTTGGGAGTTTCAAAGAATTAAAAATTCAAAGTTCCTTTGAATTGTTTTCAATTTGGAGTTATTTCAAATTATTTTTCTCCAAAAATAAAATATATGGAAAATAGGGTAACATGATTCCCTACATCAGAAAATTGGAGAGAAATTAATTTGAAGTCATTTTGGTATTTTAAAATGATTTTTATTGGATTCTATTAGAGCTGAAGCACTCTTTGTTTTATTTGGATTTGTGTGTATTTTATTTGAAGCTAAAATAATGTTCACGTTGTAGAAAATGTTTTTCTGAAAATTTTGATATATTATATGCCTATATATTATTTTATTTATTTTGCTTTTTTCTTATTTTGTTTTTCTGAAAAAATGTTAAAAAATCCGCGCCCCACAGGCCAAGGCTCAGCCCAACAAGCGCTCCAGGCGCCCGGCCCGCCTCCTCCTCTCCCTCACAAGACGCCCGCTGGAGCCCGCCACCGCCCCCGCCGCCCGAGTCCGCCTCCGACCACTGCCGTGCCCCCTTCCCCAAGCCGGCCGCCCTCCCCCTCTTAAATACTGGCGCCCACCCCCTCTCTCATCCACGCCGCCGCCCCCCAACCCGAGCCCGCCCGAGGGCCGCCCGCCCGCCGTTCCCACGTCGCGGAGCCCCTCGTCGCCTCGTCGCCCCTCGCCGCCCCTCCGACCCCAGCGGGCAGGCCCCGGCGACCAGCGAGGTAGCCGCCGCCACAACCCCCGATCCGGTTTCTCTAAGAAAACTCGATCCGGTTTTTTGAAGATGTTCGGTTTTTCAAAAACCTAGACGGTTTATTTTTTTCGGTTTTCTTAATTAACGCTCACCGAACCGTTCGTTTCAATGAATGTGTTCGTTGGATTAGTTCTGTTAACGAACGTCCGTTATTTAATCCGTTAAATGCGTTTTTTAATCGGATTTAATCCGTTATTTTTCGATTCGATTTCCGATCCGATTTTCAAATCTGTTTTATTTCTTGCTCGCTTATCGGAATCAGGTGATTCAAGCGCACGGAGTTTCAAGTTCTGAAACCACCGTTCGACTAACCTACTTACACAGAGTTTTGCTACTGTAAAATTTTGACCTAGTTTCAGATTGCTAAACCGAGTCGTTCTCTCTCGAGTTCCGACTTTCGATGCTTTATTTGATTCGATTCTTTTGCAACCAGGGTTCTTAAGTTGAACTATCTGGTTAGATCTTTTATTCGAGATTTCCCGTGCATTAGATGAGTGCTTATTGTATGCTTGTTGTTTGTCTGCGTTAGATCACCCGGAGTGCGCCGCTTGTTACTTGAATCTCTAGGTCTCGCGGATCATCGCTAAGGCAGGTAACACTTTGATCATACTCTTCTCATACCCAGCTTTTTATTGCATTAGATCAAACCCTCAAACACTTGCATGTTTAGGATCTAATTAAATTGTGGGATGGGAAGTAGTTTGAGGTAGTACCTATTACTGTTTTATTATCAAACCCTTGGGAGTTACTTCTCGTTTGCTTATTACGCCATGCTATGCTCGTGAGACGTGGATTGGGTTTGAGTGAATATCCATGACAGATGTGAGATTGATAATTAATGGTTTATCTAAGGTGGCAACTTAAACACATATCCGGGTGGATTGAGGCACTGGCTATTCCAGACTTGCTTGTCAAGGCACCTGGTAGACAGGATTTACTGTATTTCTTCGGACCGCCACCCAGGCTCTAAGGGATCATAAGATTATTCAAACTAGAAACTTCCGTGTGCAGCCACAAGCCAATTATGGGCTCGCATAGTTGACTAAGTTGTGCGAACTCTTACGGGTAGACTAGCGTATGTAGGGGAAAGTAGGTGTACCGGTCTACCCACAAGTAAGGTGCTAAGCGCTTACGAAAGACTGTGGTCTCGGTCATCCGCCTCTCAAACACCATGAAGTGCGAGAACCAAACGGAGGCGATCGAGTCTTGTGGGGAAAAGTCATAAACTTCTGCAGAGTGTAAAAACTAATCATGATTAGCCGTGTCCCGGTTATGGACATCTTGAGTATCTAGTACTTGAATATCATGTGAATCTCATCATGTTACTTCTAATTAATATTGTTGGGTTTTAATGAGTACTTTTAATTGGGATTGAGGATGCTGTCAACCATTCTCAATGTTTCACAACCACCATGATAGTTAAATAAAATTTATTCCTTTGAAGTAGGGAAAAAATTGGCTTTTCGCAAAAAAACTGTAACCATAGAGCTTTCCACCAGCCATATATGCATGTAGTATAGCCTATTCTTTCATTACTCTCTATGTGTTACATTGCCAGCATATTCCATGTGCTGACCCGTTTTCGGGCTGCAACTTTTCATGTTGCGGACTTTTCGGATCTTACGACGAGTAAGTGATACGTTAGGGTTACGATTTCCTATACTCAACTTTGCCGTTGGTGTTGATGGGAATCCACAACCTTGTTGCTTCCGCTATATTTGGATTGAGGTAATAGTATTTACGTTACTTTATACATGTGATTTACCTCTGTTATAAATCCTTCGAGTACTGTGTGTGTCAGCATACCGATCCATGGATGACATGAAAGCACAGAGACTTGATCCATTCGGGTCGGGTCGTTACACTTGCCTTTTGAAATTATGTGTGATGCTAGTGATTTTGCTGTTGATGTTGTTCTACGACAAAGAGTTGATAAGAAATTGAATGTTATTCATTATGCTAGTAAAACTCTAGACAGTGCTCAAAGAAATTATGCTACTACTGAAAAAGAATTCCTAGCAGTTGTGTTTGCTTGTGATAAATTTAGACCTTATATTCTTGATTCCAAAGTAACTGTTCACACAGACCATGCTTCTATTAAATATCTTATGGAAAATAAAGATGCTAAACCTAGAGTTATTCGTTGGGTTCTCTTGTTACAAGAATTTGATTTACATATCATTGATAGAAAAGGAGCTGAGAACCCCATAGCTGATAACTTGTCTAGGCTTGAAAATGTGCTTGATGACCCACTTCCTATTGATGATAGTTTTCCTGATGAGCAGGTAGCTGCAATAAATGTTGCTAATAGTACTCCTTGGTATGCTGACTATGCTAATTACATTGTTGCTAAATATTTACCACCTAGCTTTACATACCAACAAAATAAAAAATTCTTCTATAATTTAAGACATTACTTTTGGGATGACCCACTTCTTTATAAAGAAGGAGTAGATGGTATTATTAGACGTTGTGTACCTGAGCATGAACAGGGACAAATCCTATGGAAATGTCACTCTGAGGCTTATGGAGGGCATCATGCTAGAGATAGAACTGCTCACAAGGTATTGCAATCTGGATTTTATTGGCCTACTCTCTTCAAGGATGCCCGTAAGTATGTCTCATCTTGTGACGAATTTCAAAGAATAGGTAATATCGGTAAGCATCAAGAAATGCCTATGAATTATTCACTTGCTGTTGAACCATTTGATATTTGGGGATTTGATTACATGGGACCTTTTCCTTCCTCTAATGGGTATACACATGTTTTGGTTGCTGTTGATTATGTTACTAAATGGGTAGAAGCTATTCCAACCAGTAGTGCTGATCACAGCACCTCTATTAAAATGCTTAAGGAAGTTATTTTCCCAAGGTTTGGAGTCCCTAGATATTTAATGACTGATGGTGGTTCACACTTCATTCGTGGTGCTTTCCGTAAAATGCTTGCCAAGTATGATGTTAACCATAGAATTGCATCACCCTATTATCCTCATTCTAGTGGTCAAGTTGAACTTAGCAATAGAGAAATAAAATTAATTTTGCAAAAGACCGTTAATAGGTCCAGGAAGAATTGGTCTAAGAAATTAGATGATGCACTTTGGGCTTATAGAAGAGGATATAAAAATCCTATGGGTATGTCTCCTTATAAAATGGTTTATGGAAAAGCTTGTGATTGTGAACATAAAGCTTTTTGGGCAGTTAAAGAACTCAATATGACTTCAAACTTGCTGGTGAAAATAGGTTACTTGATATTAGCTCACTAGATGAATGGAGAACCCAAGCTTATGAAAATGCAAAGTTATTTAAAGAAAAAGTTAAAAGATGGCATGAAAAAAGAATTCAAAAGCATGAGTTTAAAGACAGAGAATATGTTCTTTTGTACAACTCTCATTTTATATTTTTTGCAGGGAAGCTCCTCTCAAAATGGGAAGGCCCATATGTCATCGAGGAGGTTTACCGGTCTGGTGCCATCAAAATAAATAATTCTGAAGGAACTAACCCGAAGGTTGTCAATGGACAACGAATAAAGCATTATATCTCAGGTACGCCTATTAATATTGAAAGTAATATTATCCAAACTTTGAGACCGGAAGAGCACATAAAAGAGTCCTTCCGGAACACTCCAGAATCATGAAAATACGGAGGTACGTGATACGGTAAGTAAACGGACTCTGAAAAATCTGCAAAAACATTTTTATCAGTTTTGGAATATTTTAGAATTTTGGAAATAAAGAAACTCCCAGGAAGCGTCCCTGGTGGGCACAAGACACAGGTGCGCCAGCTTACTGGCGCGCCCAGTGGGTTGTGCCCACCTGGGGCACCTCCCGTACTCCGTTTTTCTTCCATATGCTTGTCCTCCAAGATAAAAAAAATCTATATATACTTCCCGAACCTGTTAACCACCGTATAGCAGAGGAATCCTCTGTTCTCTTTTCTTGCTGTTTCCTGTGTAGATATGAAAATATGTCCTCTCAAGACTCTGAGGGTGAGAGCTATTTTGCCGATCTCATCGCAAACCCTAAGTCCTATGGGGATGAGGGGCACTATAGCTGGACCTCCGAGGAAGAAGAAGAAGAATCGATTCCTTCCCGGTTCAAGGATGAGAGCATGGAGGCGTTATGCAAGAGGATAATAAAACTCGAGATAGATAATTATGAGTTGATGATGGAAAATTTTATTCTCTGTCAGAAGCTGGAGGAAGCAAAAGGGGAACCCCACACTTTCTCTCCACCACCACTGCCATGGAAATCCGAGGACAAGACCTCTTCTATTTCACCACCATCATCTTCTTCACCACCAAAGGAGAACTAAGTATCGGGTATGGGCACTCCCCTTGGCTTCCGCCAAGCTTGGGGGAGGTGCCCCGGTATTGTATCATCCCACTGTCCTTTTGCTTTTATTTATCTTAGTTCAATCTTTTACATTAGATGAAATAAAGTTTAGTTCGGTCCTTTCTTATTTGAGAGTTTGCTTAGTGATCTACCATTGTAATCATGTGCAAGTTATATAATAAAGTTAGTTTGAGCTTTTGCTTTCTTTACCTTTATGTTGCAAATAAAGAAAAGAAATAAGAAAGAAAGAAAAAGAGAAAGGAAATAAATAAAAGGAAAGAAATAAATCAATAAGATTATATACTAATCCTATGGTAGGTGATAGCACCACATAAGGAAAAGTATAAGTAGGAAATTTTATTAGAGAATGACAAACATAGCATTAGTCAATGATGCAACTCATGAAAGAATTAATAAGGGAAGAGAAGATTCACATATAAATGTACTATCCTAGAAATCTTTTGTGATTGTGAGCCCTCATCAAAATATTATATGCCAAGATTGTTGACGTTGGACAAGGAAGACAACTTAATGGTTTATGTTTGTTTATATTCACATAGAAGTCATATTGTCATAGATCCTTTAACATGTGATGCTTGCCCCCTATCTTTGCTAGCCAAAAATACCGCACTAAGTAGAGATACAACTTGTGCATCCAAAAACCCTTAAAACCAAATCTTTTTCAAGTGTCCACCATACCTACATAGGGATTGAGCAAGATCCCTCAAGTAAGTTGTCATCGGTGCAAAAAGGCAATAAAAATTGCTTCTAAATGTGTGAGATCATTTAGTGTAAGAGAAAATTGAGAGTTGTACGAACTTGGATGACAAAGAATAAAAGCGATAGACTGCATAATAAAGGTTGTCATCTTAAGGGGCAATACAACGTGAAGTTCTCTTACACTAAGGGATTGAGCATACAAACAAATAAGCACATGGCAACCACTGCTTCCCTCTGCGAAGGGCCTATCTTTTACTTTTATGCAAAGAGTCAAAGTTTTCCTTCTATTCCTTTTTATTTTCTCTTTTGGCAAGCATCATGTGGTGAGGAAAGATCTAGGCACATATGTCCAGTTGAATATAGATAGCATGATTTATTATTGTTGACATCACCCTTGAGGTGAGTATGTTGGGAGGCGAAACTATAAGCCCCTATCTTTCTATGTGTCTAGTTGAAACATTTTGCTCATGGGTACAAGGTGAGTGTTAGCAATCATAGAAGACTATATGATGGTTGAGTATGTGGACTTGCATAAAGGCTCCGACACGTGACTCTTCCTAAAAAGAGGATGAATTGTAGTTGCAAAGTTGACTAAGAATATGGTTTGTTGGTTTCTAATAGAGTTTTTGCTCTATACTTCGATTGTGTGATGAACTGTTACTTATTCATAGGAAGTATATGATGCAAGTTCTATGATAAAAGTCCTATGTTAAATTTTTTTGCTGTTATAATAATCAACATGATGCTTCTATGTCCGTATTTTGTTTTTATCAACACCTCTCTCAAAGCATGTGGACATGTTTTTCGATTTCAGTTTTCGCTTGAGGACAAGCAAGGTCTAAGCTTGGGGGAGTTGATACGTCCATTTTGCATCATGTTTTCTTATAGTTATCTAGAATGTTTTTATCCATAATAATGCTTTTTGGAGTAATTCTAATGCCTTTTCTCTCATAATTTGCAAGGAACGCACCAAGAGGACAATTATGGCAGCTGGAAATCTGGACCTGGAAAACCTATGTCAGGCCACCTATTCTGCACAACTCTAAATAAGCTGAAACTTCACAAAGATTTTTTATGGATTATTTAAGAAATATTGGAGCCAATAAACACCAGAGGGGGGCCCACCAGGTGGGCACAACCCACTTGGGCAGGCCAGGCCCCCCAGGCGCGCCCTGGTGGGTTGTGGCCTCCTCGGCCCACCTCTGGTGCCCATCTTTTGGTATATAAGTCATTTTGACCTAGAAAAAAAATAAGGAGAAGGCTTTCCGGACGGAGCGCCGCCGTCTCGAGGCGGAACTTGGGCAGGAGCACTTTGGCCCTCCGGCGGAGCGATTCCGCCGGGGGAACTTCCCTCCCGGAGGAGGAAATCATCGTCATCATTATCACCAACAACTCTCCCATCTTGGGGAGGGCAATCTTCATTAACATCTTCAACAACACCATCTCATCTCAAACCCTAGTTCATCTCTTGTATTCAATCTTGTTACCGGAACTATAGATTGGTGCCTGTGGGTGACTAGTAGTGTTGATTACATCTTGTAGTTGATTACTATATGGTTTATTTGGTGAAAGATTATATGTTCAGATCAATTATGCTATTTAATACTCCTCTGATCATGAACATGTTTATCATTTGTAGTACTTACTTTTGTTCTTGAGGTCATGGGAGAAATCATGTTGCAAGTAATCATGTGAACTTGATATGTGTTCGATATTTTGATAGCATGTATGTTGTTATTCCCTTAGTGGTGTGATGTTAACGTCGACTACATGACACTTCACCATATTTGGGCCTAAGGGAATGCATTGTGGAGTAGCAATTAGATGGTGGGTTGCGAGAGTGACACAAACTTAAACCCGAGTTTATGCGCTATTTCATAAGGGACCGATTGGATCCAAAAGTTTAATGCTATGGTTAGATTTTATTCTTAATACTTTTCTCATAGTTGTGGATGCTTGCGGGAGGGTTAATTATAAGTAGGAGGTTTGTTCAAGTAAGAACGGCACCTAAGCACCGGTCCACCCACATATTAAATTATCAAAGTAGAGAACACAAATCGAACCAACATGATGAAAGTGACTAGATGAAATTCCCGTGTGCCCTCAAGAACGCTTTGCTTATTATAAGAGACCGTTTTGGTCTGTCCTTTGCCTCAAAAGGATTGGGCTACCTTGCTGCATACTTGTTACTATTATCGTTACTTGCTTGTTACAAATTATCTTGCTATCAAACTACTCGCTACTTACAATTTCAGCACTTGCAGACAATACCTTACTGAAAACTACTTGTCATTTCCTTCTGCTCCTCGTTGGGTTCGACACTCTTACTTATCGAAAAGAGCTACATTTGATCCCTTATACTTGTGGGTCATCACTTTCATTGAGAGTTCCACTGTGCTGTCGATAGAGGGATCGATGGCTTGCCTTGTCATCAACAAGGATATCACTTCTGGAAAGAGCCTAACTTCAAGACAGGTCCTCCAGATCGGCGGTTTCACCATGAGCGCCCACACGGCCGTCAAGCCGATGGCACCCCCCGCGATCGCTAAACATCACCTCCGCATCGGTCTTGAAGACACCAAAAAGATGGATCCTGCAGACATCTCGTGCTTAAACGAGCTGTTAGATTGCATCGCCGCCCTACGGTTTTCAACAGACTATGATCGGATCAGGCTTAAACCCGACCATAGAGAAATCAATTCTTAGCCAATCACTCACCTGGTGGCGGTCGTCGAGGAATGAGACTAAGACACTTCCTCTCCTAAGTTGAAAACTAGCTATGTTTGGATCTCCAAACCCATTGAACTGGGTACTCTTCCCTTGGAGGAGACCCCGTGGCCCCCAAACTCAGGGTTGGACTCAGGGTCCAGAGAGCACTTGGCTCTCCCCGGACCGAACCGGTGACCTCGGAGATTTTACAAGATCCGAACACAATTTTGGGCAGGGATTCAAGTTTTAGCCCACCCGCCCACCACAATCAATACTCTCCAAGCAATTCAGGCCCTCCTGACATATACGACCTGATGTATGTATGACAGCAACCTCAGGAAACCATCTATCACTTTTGGGCCCGGTTTCTACTTATCAAGAACAAGATTAAAGATTGCTGCGATGATGATGCGGTCTCGGTTTTTTATCAGAATTGCACCTATGAGGGAATTCATAATGCCCTCGACCGCCGTCGCATACAGAATTTCATACAACTATCGCATATAGTACGAAAGTACTGCTCGATGGAAAGCACATGGTAGGCCAAAAAACCCAATTGGAGCCCGCTGCCTTGAAACAGTATACTGCCCGGGCAAAACGGATACACCCTTACGAGGCATCCGATCATAAGCCCGTCGACAAGAAAAACAAACCCTTTACGAGATACAGGTCCATTCTTGACGAACTTCTCGACAAGCCATGTCAGATACATGCAACACCGAGCACTGAACCAACTCATAGCCTTCGGGCATGTTGGGTACTCCGACAGGTGGCTAAAAGCGGTGAGGCTATCCTCACCACTGTTCCTCCAGAGAAGCATTCTCCGGAGAATGATGATATTAACGTCTTCACGGTCTTCGAGACCTTCTCATCAAATAATCGGCATAAAAGGGCACTCTGCGACCTCGCCGAAATTAACCAAGCAGCCACAATGAGCCCATGGAACGACGCGGCAATAAATTTCACCGCTGACGACGAACCAAGGGTCCGATCAGTCCGAGCACCTGCCGCCTGTGTCGCCCCTGATTCAATCATACACTAATCATGCATGCAAACGTGTACGATCAAGATCAGGGACTCACGGGAAGATATCACAACACAACTCTAAAACATAAATAAGTCATACACGCATCATAATACAAGCCAGGGGCCTCGAGGGCTCGAATACAAGTGCTCGATCATAGACGAGTCAACGGAAGCAACAATATCTGAGTACAGACATAAGTTAGAAAGTTTGCCTTAAGAAGGCTAGCACAAACTGGGATACAGATCGAAAGAGGCGCAGGACTCCTGCCTGGGATCCTCCTAACTACTCCTGGTCATCGTCAGCGGCCTCCACGTAGTAGTAGGCACCTCCAGTGTAGTAGGAGTCTTCATCGAAGGTGGCGTCTGGCTCCTGGGCTCCATCATCTAGTCGCAGCAATCGGGTAAAGAAAGGGGGAAAAGGGGGAACAAGGCAACCGTGAGTACTCATCCAAAGTACTCGCAAGCAAGGAGCTACACTACATATGCATGGGTATATGTGTAAAGGGGCAATATCGGTGGACTGAACTGCAGAATGCCAGAATAAGAGGGGGATAACAAATCCTGTCGAAGACTACGCTTCAGGCCACCTCCATCTTGCAGCATGTAGAAGAGAGTAGATGGTAAGTTCACCAAGTAGCATCGCATAGCATAATCCTACCCGGCGATCCCCTCCTCGTCAGCCTGCTAGAGAGCGATCACCGGGTTGTATCCGCACTTGGAAGGGTGTGTTTTATTAAGTATCCGGTTCTAGTTGTCATAAGGTCAAGGTACAACTCCAAGTCGTCACATTATCAAGATCACGGCTATTCGAATAGATTAACTTCACTGCAGGGTGCACCACATAACCCAACACACTGGATCCCATTTGGCGGACACACTTTCTGGGTCATGCCCGCCTTGGAAGATCAACACGTCGCAGCCGCACCCAGCCCAACAGAGAGGTCAGCACGCCGGTCTAAACCTAAGCGCACAGGGGTCTGGGCCCATCGCCCTTAGCACACTTGCACGTTGCGTGGGCGGCCGGAAGCAGGCCTAGCCTAATAGGCGTTCCAGTCCAATCCGGCGCGCGCCGCTCAGTCGCTGACGTCATGAAGGCTTCGCATGATACCACGACGCCGAGTGCCCATATCTTTCCCACGTAGTTGGTTAGTGCGTATAGACCAAATGGCCAGACTCAGATCAAATACCAAGATCTCGTTAAGCGTGTTAATGATGTAACCACGGACACCGACCAGGGCCAGGCCCACCTCTCACCTAGGCGGTCTCAACCTGCCTTGTAGCTCCGCCACAAAGATCCACACAGAGGGCTGTTGGGACAAAGGTCCTTTCAGCCCCCAATCCGTGAATCACTCGCGGGTGCTCCACAAGCCGACCTGACTTTAGTCACCACATGTATCATGTATAAAGTATATAGTATATACCCGTGATCACCTCCCAAGTGATCACAAGCCGATAGTATAGAACAACAGACGGAAAAAAATGTAGGGCCACTAATGGAATACTAGCATCCTATACTAAGCAGGTAGGATTGCAGGTAAAGGTATCAACAGTAGTAGCAAGGACAGACTATGCATCAGGATAGGAATAACGAAAAGCAGTAACATGCTACACTACTCTAATGCAAGCAGTATAGAGAAGAATAGGCGATATCTTGTGATCAAGGGGGGGCTTGCCTGGTTGCTCTGGCAAGAAGGAGGGGTCGTCAACAACGTAGTCGGACGGGGCACCAGCAGCGGCGTCGGTCTCGTTGTCTACCGGAGAGAAGAGGGGGAAGAAACAATGAATATAATGCAAACAGTTGCATAACGATGCATGACATGACAAAGCGTGATGCTAGGTGTGCCCAAACGCGGTAGTAGGTGATATTGGCGATGGGGGGAAACATCCGGGAAAGTATCCCCGGTGTTTTGCATTTTCGGGCAGATGAACCGGAGGGGGAAAGTTGCGTGTTCGCTATGCTAGGGATGTGTGGCGGACGAACGGACTGCGTATTCGGATTTGTCTCGTCGTTCTAAGCAACTTTCATGTACAAAGTTTCTTCATCTGATAAATAGTTTAATTAATATTATTTATCAAAGTTTTAATCATTCTCTATAGTTATTATTAATTTGAAAATAAATAGGAAAATGCTACGGGTACACAGAAGTGTACCCAGCTAGTGTGTGTGTGTGAGGCTGGCAGTGGGACCAGGGGGTCCAGTCAGCAGTCTAGTCAACATCGACCATTGACGGGTCAAGCTGACTAGTGGGGCCCAGGTGTCATTGACACAGGGTTAACCCAGTGTTAAGTTTTATTGATAACAGATTAATTAGCAGGGTGGGTCCCATCTGTTAGTGAGTGGTTACCTTAGTTAATTATGTATATTAACTAATCTGCAGTTAATTAACGCATGGGGGCCAGCAGTCAGTGAGTGTTAGTAGGGGGTAGATGACGTCCTCGTCATCATGGTTAACGCCGGCGAGGAGCTATAGTGCGCCGGCGACGACAGCAATGCGAGAATCCGTCGGGTTTGCGCTACGGGCATCGGATCGATGCGCGAAGGGGACCAATGGGTAGCTGGTGGTCGACCACGTCGACCGGTGGTCGCGGGACGGCCGAACTTGGACGGAGACGACGGCGGAGTTGACATCCGGTGCGGTGCAGGCGGCTGCCGGAATAGGCGTGGTGGGGCGACGCGAGGTAGGCAGCAGGCGCGGACTATGTGGGCGGGCTACCGGCTAGCGGCAGCGTAGCCACGCACGGGAGCGTGCACAGGCTGCAGTGACCAGGCCGGGGGGGGGGTGCATCGAGGAAGGAGGGGAAGGAGGATAGAAGGGGTCCCTCGTGGGAGCTGCCGGGGCCAAGGCAATGGGCTCGAGGAGGTGGCGGCAGCCGCCAAGGACGGGGCGGCGGAGGGCGGCGCCGCTAGGGGGAAGGTGCCAGCGCCGGGGCAACGAGGTCCCTCGGTGACGGCGCATCCAGATCGGGGAAGAGGGGGAGGCGCAGGAGGGAGACGAGGCGACGACGGCGGGCGTTCCATTCCCCCCCGATCCAATTGGGGGGGGAGGAGGAGAGGTGGATCGAGGGAGTGGGGAAGTGGGGCGACCGATTAGGGTTTCGGGAGCAGTGGGGGGGACATGGGCGCGGCTGGTGGGCCGGCCTGGTGGCCTGCTGGGCCGGTTGGCCCAGTGGGGGGGGGGGGGCTTCTCTTTTTGTCATTTAGCTTAGCTTTTTTCTTTTTCTTTTTCTTTTTAATTTTATTTCCTTTCCTGTTTTCATTCATTTTAAATATATATGCTTATAAAACACGATTCCTTCACCATAATTACCCAGGCATTTACTGGCGCACTCCGAACATTTTAGTTTACCACTTTGAAAACTTTTATTGTTTGTCAATATTTTAAATTTGAATTTTAAACGTTTTGAACTAACGCGAGTTTATCAACCGTAACCGAGGTGACGTGGCATCATTAGCAGAGGTTCACTGTAGCTTAAGTATCCGGGCGTCACAATTCTCCTCCACTACAAGAAATCTCGTCCCGAGATTTAGGAGTGGGAGTAAGGGGGAAGGGATCTGGTTACGAAATTCTAACGGATCTTCTCGGCCTTGGTTGCTCTTCTCGAAGAGGTCGATCCCTTACATTGACGCTTTCATTACTCGCTTCAGTCATCATGGTGAAGTCGTCCTTTTCTTCGTGAACTCCAACGTGCCACGAATAGGTAAGGGCAGCTCGGCTACGACATAATGCTTATGAGGGAAACAATCTAGGTTAACCCATGAATGAGCATAAGATTATCTCTCGAGTTGAACATATAAAATACATCGAGACTAAGGTACGAAGGTACAATAAGAGGTTCCAAGCGGATAGGTAGTTGCTCGAAGTCTGAACTAGAGTGAGAAAGGGGTTCAGAGTAGCGACAGTAAGTATTGCGTCTGATACCATAATAGAGCACTAGGAAGGTGGCCCATGAATTAAATACGAAGCCAAGCGTGGGGAATAACCATTAGAAACAGGGTTGTACAGGAGAGTCAGGTTTCGATCCTGTGGAACTGTGGGTTATGGGCCCACCATGTGGGTTAAAAGTAGGAAGGGCAGAGACGTCTTGCGTGATCATGCAAGCAAGGCATGTCAGAGGGTAGCCTGTCGATTATGTCGGCAACAACGTCGATACCACGGGCGAGGGACGAAGAGAACCATTTTCCTGCTCGTTGAACGAGGCAGACCAATAGGCAAAGTTCCCGTCCGTCAGTGGCTACCGAAATGTCATCAACAGTAGAAACAGGATCTTACTGACACGGTTGTACACCAAGGTGTTTTACATAAGCAGAAGATTACTACTGCTTATATAATATAGATCACAAGAAGGTTAACAAAACCAAAGGAAAGGAAAAGTGATTACCAGGTTAAACGGCAATGGAAAGGAAAATGTGCTTAAACACGTATATCAGGGGTATATCCTTTCCAAAGTCAAGCAGAGGATGATATCCAAGACAGGATATAAAGTAGAAAACCCTTTAGATAAGAGGAGAGAAATTTCATGACATTACCTTACCGGGTCATATAAAGACCAGTGTTATAACTCTTGGAAACATGTCCCAACCATCATATCTGACCAAGATTCAGATCTGATCGGTGTAAGGATACCTCAGACTCGGGATGCCTAAGAAGGAAGGGGTGCAACACAATTTGACGAGGTGGTGTTGCAAGATCCTCGAGGAATGAACTATGGGAGCAAGACCTGAATCAAGAGGTCATCATTAAACCAAGGAGAGGACGAGGAGGTGGCTGATGGACTCAGTGACAATTCATTGAGATTAACTAAAGATGGATTTCCACAGTTATGTGAACAAGGAGATAACATTTGTCAATTCAAATGATATAATGTTGTATGCTCTAGGAAAACATACACCATCAATCATTAGTTGAAAGGTGTGCCCGAAGTATGACCTTAGGCAGCAAGCTCAACGTTAGAGTGACGATTCAATAACCAACAGTCTAAGGACGAACTGTCGATCGTTAACTTCAAAGCAATAGGGTTGCTAGAAGTACAGAACTCAAACAACATCGTTAGCATATTGGTATGCTGGTTAAAAACAACACGGGGACCAAGGAAGAATGGTGATGGTGAGAAGTATCATCATACCTAGAATTTATAAGAGGTGGAGCAATCCCCACAACATTCTCGACAGAAAAGACAGTAATACTTCAAGACAGAACACAACACTAGCTAGAGAGCAAGTTGTATTCATAATGTGGACAAGTTCGCGATGAAAGGAAGTCAAGGGTGTTGTTGATGATAATAAAAATCATCGAGGGCAAGGAGGGTATTTCTCATCATGAACACAGTTGACATCTCAGAAGAAGTCAACGTATTGAAGGTGATCCAACACATTTGTCGGGAGGTTTCAAGAGGATGCAATCAAACAACAACGGCAACAAGCAAGGGAATGACGAAGTGGCAAGTCATAGGATCAATATATAAGATGCAAGCTCGGAACCAAGGTTGCCTTTCAAGATAAGCAACATGATGTTGAAAGCTCGACGTAAGTCATGGTCACACACTGAAGAATTCGTTCACCAGAGAAGGACGAGGTAGCATACAAAAAGACAAAGAAGACCAGGATGCAAAGCGATAGTCTAGGAATGACCAGAATGAGTTCGTAATTTCCTAGTAAAAATACTAGGGTATTTGATTTGTAGGGTGGAATAATTTCACTAGTCGGTGTCCTCGGTTGATAACAACCCAGAACCCGTAGAGTGATTACGACAAGGAAAGACATTACTCCAACAAAGTTAGTAAGATGTGGCGCACTGGCAAGACATCTATGAGATACCAGGGGGTAATACTCAAAGGTAGAACATGATAGAAGTAGAACCGGGTCATTGACCTATGACAGTAGATACTTCAACCAGGACAAAAATAGACGAGACACTGGAATGAATTCCCATCAGATATATCAGATCAGGACAGCATGGTTGGAACCATAACTGTAAGGAATCAATTCAAGAATACCGAAAGAATCATACAGCTGGATAATCATTTTGCAAGAGGCTTTCGAGACGGTCTACATCATTTTCATGTGCATCAACACAAAGTTCAAGGCCGACTCCCACTTCTTTAATGCATAACATTTCATACACCTCTCGCTTTGATAAAACGGTAGTGTTGGAATTTTATTTGGTAGAACACCGAAAGAGTATGAATTGTGAAAACTTTTTGGTTCTCACGGATTAGGGGAAGGCATAGTTTCAACCCACCGGGCATCTTAGTAACACATACCACAAGTTTCAAAAGTAAATACACAAGCTCGAAAGCAGGGCATGGTTGGCCAAGCAGAGGATACAATTTACCAAAGGCATTATGTATCAGGGGAAGAACTCACAAGGTGATTGAATATGAAGGACACTATCGGGTAAAATCCAACAAAGGATCCGGTGGTCCTCAAGGGATCTGATGTGAGCATCGGTACTCAACCAGAGGAATAAACAATGCAAGGAGATCAGACTATAGAAATATCTGACTAATTCAGAGCTCAAATGCAAAAGAATTATGATTTCCAATCAAGGGATCAGAAGAAAATGCTCCGATTAAGGATGGATAGGTTGAGTAAGCTTAGGGGTAAAATTGACAACAATTTGATTGGTCGAGATCCAGCTCATGTTTAAAATGACGTCTGAGCCGAAAGGTGAATTCTAGGATCTAACTGAGGATTGCGAGCATTCGCAATATTTTGAATCAATGGACTCAAAATGATAGTGACAAAGGCTGCCAATAAGATTACTGTACTTATGGGATTAACAATAATGCAAGCAAGCAAGAATTTCAAGAGCAATAAGCTGCTAAGGATTTCCAGAAAATTGAATGGTATTTCGAGGATTTTTTTGAAACACATGAACAACTAGGAATGAGCGGATACCCGGCAAGTGCGAGGGATTATCCGTAGGTGTATTTATGTGGCAAGGAACTGCAAGGCAGTAGGCACAAAGTATAATCGGAACAATAGAGAGAATTTCAGGGTATCTTGTAATAACAAGATCAACGGGAAATGATTGAATGACTGGCAACTGTACGTGGTTATCCATAGGGGTATATCAATGATATGTAATTGCAAAAGCAACGGGCACCAAGTCTCTAGGGAACATCTGAGAGTAACTTCGAAATCTTCTGGTGCAGCCAGCGATCATCTGGACGGAAGGGGTTCTCCGGGAGAAAGTGTTTTCGAGAACCTAAAATTAAATTTTTAGAAAATCAATTAACCCAAATATAAGAGAGATCAGAATCCCAGAGTATAGACAAGGAATAAAAGATCCTAATACCACCCAATGGCGGCGTGGGCCCGTAAGGCACACAGCCATGTTAGTAAAAGTTCTTTTTAGTGACTAGACTCAACTTCGGCCAGGGAGTTGGAAGGGGGATTCCTACAGGCAGTCGGCTCTGATACCAACTTGTGACGCCCCCGATCCAATCATACACTAATCATGCATGCAAACGTGTACGATCAAGATCAGGGACTCACGGGAAGATATCACAACACAACTCTAAAACATAAATAAGTCATACAATCATCATAATACAAGCCAGGGCCTCGAGAGCTCGAATACAAGTGCTTGATCATAGACGAGTCAGCGGAAGCAACAATATCTGAGTACAGACATAAGTTAACAAGTTTGCCTTAAGAAGGCTAGCACAAACTGGGATACAGATCGAAAGAGGCACATGCCTCCTACCTGGGATCCTCCTAACTACTCCTGGTCGTCGTGAGCGACCTGCACGTAGTAGTAGGCACCTCCAGTGTAGTAGGAGTCATCGTCGAAGGTGGCATCTGGCTCCTGGGCTCCACCGTCTGGTCGCAGCAATCGGGTAAAGAAAGGGGAAAAGGGGGAACAAGGCAACCGTGAGTACTCATCCAAAGTACTCGCAAGCAAGGAGCTACACTACATCTGCATGGGTATATGTGTAAAGGGGCAATATCGGTGGACTGAACTGCACAATGCCAAAATAAGAGGGGGATAACTAATCTTGTCGAAGACTACGCTTCAGGCCACCTCCATCTTGCAGCATGTAGAAGAGAGTAGATGTTAAGTTCACCAAGTAGCATCGGATAGCATAATCCTACCCGGCGATCCCCTCCTCGTCTCCCTGTTAGAGAGCGATCACCGGGTTGTATCTTGCACTTGGAAGGGTGTGTTTTATTAAGTATCTGGTTCTAGTTGTCATAAGGTCAAGGTACAACTCCAAGTCGTCCTGTTACCGAAGATCACGACTATTCGAATAGATTAACTTCCCTGGAGGGGTGCACCACATAACCCAACATGCTTGATCCCATTTGGCCGGACACACTTTCCTGGGTCATGCCCGGCCTCGGAAGATCAACATGGCGCAACCCCACCGAGGCCAACAGAGAGGCAGCACGCCGATCTAAACCTAAGTGCACATGGGCCTGGGCCCATCGCCCTTAGCACACCTGCATGTTGCGTGGGCGGCCGGAAGCAGACCTAGCCTAACAGGCGTTCCAGTCCAATCCGGCGCCGCCCAACGGCCGACGTCACGAAGGCTTCGGCTGATACCACGATGCCGAGTGCCCATATCTTTCCCACGTAGTTGGTTAGTGCGTATAGACCAAATGGCCAGACTCAGATCAAATACCAAGATCTTATTAAGCGTGTTAATGATGTAACCGCGGAAACCGACCAGGGCCAGGCCCACCTCTCACCTAGGCGGTCTAAACCTTCCCTGTCGCTCCGCCAGAAAGATCCACACAGAGGGCCGTTGGGACAAAGGTCCTTTCAGCCCCCAATCCGTGAATCACTCGCGGGTGCTCCACAAGTCGACCCGACTTTAGTCACCACATGTATCATGTATAAAGTATATAGTATATACCCGTGATCACCTCCCAAGTGATCACAGCCCGATAGTATAGCACAGCAGACGGACAAAAATGTAGGGCCACTGATGGAATACTAGCATCCTATACTAAGCAGGTAGGATTGTAGGTAAAGGTATCAACATTAGTAGCAAGGACAGGCTATGCATCAGGATAGGAATAACGAAAAGCAGTAACATGCTACACTACTCTAGTGCAAGCAGTATAGAGAAGAATAGACGATATCTGGTGATCAAGGGGGGGGGCTTGCCTGGTTGCTCTGGCAAGAAGGAGGGGTCGTCAACAATGTAGTCGGACGGGGCACCAGCAGCGGCGTCGGTCTCGTTATCTACCCGAGAGAAGAGGGGGAAGAAACAATGAATATAATGCAAACAGTTGCATAATGATGCATGACATGACAAAGCGTGATGCTAGGTGTGCCCAAACGCGGTAGTAGGTGATACCGGCGAAGGGGGGAAACATCCGGGAAAGTATCCCGGTGTTTCGCGTTTTCGGGCAGATGGACCGGAGGGGGAAAGTTGCGTGTTCGCTATGCTAGGGATGTGTGGCGGACGAACGGACTGCGTATTCGGATTCGTCTCGTCGTTCTAAGCAACTTTCATGTACAAAGTTTCTTCATCTGATAAACAATTTAATTTATATTATTTATCAAAGTTTTAATCATTTTCTATAATTATTATTAATTCGAAAATAAATAGAAAATGCTACGGGTACACAGAAGTGTACCCAGCTAGAGAGTGTGTGTGTGTGTGTGAGGCTGGCAGTGGGACTAGGGGGCCAGTCAGCAGTCTAGGTAGCGTCGACCATTGTCGGGTAAAGCTGACTAGTGGGGCCCAGGTGTCATTGACACAGGGTTAACCCAGTGTTAAGTTTTATTGAAAACAGATTAATTAGCAGGGTGGGTCCCATCTGTCAGTGAGTGGTTACCTTAGTTAATTATGTATATTAACTAATCTACAGTTAATTAACGCGTGGGGGCCAGCAGTCAGTGAGTGTTAGTAGGGGGTAAATGACGTCCTCGTCATCATGGTTAACGTCGGCGAGGAGCTATAGTGCGCCGGTGATGGCAGCAACGCGAGAACCCGTCGAGCTTGCGCTACGGGCATCGGTTCGATACGCGAAGGGGACCGATGGGTAGCTGGTGGTCGACCACGTCGACCGGTGGTCGCGAGGCGGCCGAACTTGGCCGGAGACGACGGCGGAGTCGACATCCGCTGTGGCGCAGGCGGCTGCCAGAATAGGCGTGGTGGGGCGACGCGAGGTAGGCAGCAGGCGCGGACTATGTGGGCGAGCTACCGGCTAGCGGTAGCGTGGCCACGCACGGGAGCGTGCACATGCTGCAGTGAGCATGCCGGGGGGCGCAGCGGGGCACTGTGGTGTGCACCGGCGCACGCGCACGCGACACGAGGAAGGAGGGGAAGGAGGATAGAAGGGGTTCCTCACAGGGGAGCTGCAGGGGGAAGGCAATGGGCTCGAGGAGGTGGCAGCAGCGTCGCCGGCGACGGGGGAGGCGGCGGAGGGCGGCGCCGCTAGGGGGAAGGTGCCAGCGCCGGGGCAACGAGGTCCCTCGGTGACGGCGCATCCAGATCGGGGAAGAGGGGGAGGCGCAGGAGGGAGATGAGGCGACGGCGGCGGGGCATTCCATTCCCCCCAATCCAATATGGGGGGGGGGGGCAGAGGAGGGGAGAGGTGGATCGAGGGAGTGGGGGGAAGTGGGGCGACCAATTAGGGTTTCAGGAGCAGTGGGGGGGATATGGGCGCGGCTGGTGGGCCGGCCTGGTGGCCTGCTAGGCCGGTTGGCCCAGTGTGGGGCTTCTCTTTTTTTCGTTTAGCTTTTCTTTTTTCTTTTTATTTTTCTTTTTAATTTTATTTCCTTTCCTGTTTTCATTCATTTTAAATATATAGGCTTATAAAAGCACGATTCCTTCACCATAATTACCCAGGCATTTACTGGCGCACTCCGAACATTTTAGTTTACCATTTTGAAAACTTTTATTGTTTGTCAATATTTTAAATTTGAATTTTAAACATTTTGAACTAACGCGAGTTTATCAACCGTAACCGAGGTGACGTGGCATCATTCACTGTAGCTTAAGTATCCGGGCGTCACACCGCCTTGGTCTTAAACCCAATTGTTGATGGCTTTCGACTCAGTAAAGTGCTCATGGATGGCGGTAGTGGGCTCAACCTCACCTATGAGGACACACTCGACAAAATGCATATTGATAAAGCAGCATCGAGCAAAGCAGTACCACCTTTCGAGGCATCATCCCCACTCGAGAAGCATGATGTTCAGGGAAAATCAAACTTGATGTCATATTCGGCACGCCTGAGAATTACAGGTCCGAAGAGTTGCCTTCCACATGGCCCCCTTCAATAGCGGCTATCACGCCCTTTTAGGGCGGGACGCTTTCTAACGCTTCCAAGCTATACCCTGTTACGGGTACATGAAGCTTCAAAATGCCAGGCCCAATGGAGTAATCACGATCACAAGTGATCCGGATATAACACTCTGCGTCAAAAATAAAACCGCTTCCTTGGCCCTTGAGGCACTCTCTGAAGCCCTCGCGGCCGAAGACCTAACCACCCTGCATTCCATGGTGGATAAAGATGATGTCATCCTCGATAAAAGGCCCAAATATACCTCTTTTAAACCAGCAGATGAAATAGTTAAATTTCAGGTGCACCCGACGGATCCTAGTAAAACAGCGTCCATTAGAGCAGAGCTAGATCCGACGGTCGATGCCGCCCTTGATGTGGCTTGAAGCTACGTCGGTATTTCCCCGAAGAGGAAGGGATGATGCAGCACAGCGACGGTAGGTATTTCCCTCAGATATGAGACCAAGGTTATCGAACCAGTAAGAGACCAAGCAACACAACTTAAACAGCCCCTGCACACAGATAACAAATCCTCGCAACCCGATGTGTTAAAGGGGTTGTCAATCCCTTCCGGGGTACGACACCTCAACATAGATAAACAGACGTGAGATAAATTTGTAGTAGATTGAAAGATAGATCACAAATAAAATAAATAGAAATAAAACCAGCAAGGTATTTTTGTATTTTTTAATAGATCTAAAAATAAATGCAAGAGAAAAGTAGATCGCAAAGGCAAATATATGAGAAAGAAGACCCGGGGGCCGTAGGTTTCACTTGTGGCTTCTCTCGAGAAAAATAGCAAACGGTGTGTAAACAAGTTACTGTTGGGCAATTTATAGAACTTCGAATAATCATGACAATATCCAGGCAATGATCATTATATAGGCATCACGTCCAAGATTAGTAGACCGACTCCTGCCTACATCTACTACAATTACTCCACACATCAACCGCTATCCAGCATGCATCTAGTGTGTTAAGTTCATGGAGAAACGTAATGCAATAAGAACGATGACATGATGTAGACAAGATCTATCTATGTAGAGATAGACCCCATCGTTTTATCCTTAGTAGCAACGATACATACGTGTCGGTTCCCCTTCTGTCACTGGGATCAAGCACCGTAAGATCGAACCCACTACAAAGCATCTCTTCCCATTGCAAGATAAATAGATCAAGTTGGCCAAACAAAACCCAAATATCGGAGAAGAAATACGAGGCTATAAGCAATCATGCATATAAGAGATCAAAGAAACTCAAATAACTTTCATGGATATAAAAAGATATAACTGATCATAAACTCAAAGTTTATCAGATCCCAACAAACACACCGCAAAGAGTTACATCATATGGATCTCCAAGAGACCATTGTATTGAGAATCCAATGAGAGAGGAAGCCATCTAGCTACTAACTACGTAATTCAAGGTCTACAAAGAACTACTCATGCATAATTGGAGAGGCACCAATGGAGGTGGTGAAGCCCATCCGAGATGGTGTCTAGATTGGATCTGGTGGTTCTGGAATCTGCGGTGGCTGGATGAATATTTCGTCGACTCCCCTAGGGTTTCTGGAATATTGGGGTATTTATAGAGTAAAGAGGCGGTCCGCAGGGGCGGGCCCACCTCAATTCAAGGCTATTCAGTTGAATACCTATTATTTTTTGCAAAAAACTAAGTATATGTAGTGTATAGTGTGTATGTATAAGGAAAAATGAAACTGGATGCTAGTTAAGAAATTGAGCCCATAAACGAAGGCTAGCCACCGCTCACCACCATGACTTGTCCCATCGGCCCACATTGCTACAGGTTGTACGCACGACACGCACACATCCATCATCGCACAAAAAATAGGTCCATCGATCAAGACGCAACAGGACTCAGGATAGGAAATGCCTGGGCACCTCCCTTTCTCTGTTCCCTAGTTGTCTTCCATGCGAGCCGACAGGTCTGTTGCCATCGCCTGATCGACGATTGCTCGTGCGCATGGCGGCACAACGAATCCATCCCTCGCTCCCTTTGGTTCTCGCATTTTGATCCCTGCAATCTGCAGGGGGCAGCTGGCATCGATCCAATTTCAATACCTCAAAACACATATTGATCTATCCAAGCGGTATGATTACTATTTAGATCGATGCATTAATCCTACAACTTCTGAATTTGGGATCTCTCCTCTTAGACCGATACTTAATTGACCTGAATCCATCCATCACTTCTGGCCCCGACACAGTTTTCTTCCCGTACTATATCCAGTGTCCAGCAGGGAGCAGGCTGTAGTACGGACGTACTCGTACAAGTTTAAGCAAGTTAGCATGACCACTTGTCTTTCTATTTAAATATATTAAAATTAGAGACTTGTTTGCAGTCAATTCTGAATTGTTCAAACAAGATAATTTGCAAGTGATACTTGAATGATTGCTTGGTCACATTCATTTAAAGGGAATTCTTCGTGCAAGTTATCATTTTCAAAGCATCAAGGATCACAAAGTTATCTTGTAATTTGTAAGCTTTCTGATCATTTGCTATTTTTCTACCCTCTATATATCTTTGATTTTGCCACCCATTGTTGAACAATTACTACTTCATATGTTGTACAATTCCAAGTTATGATTTTTTTTGTGAATACCAAGTTATGATTTTTAATGAATATAATATATTATGTGTTATCTTTTATTTATTTTGCAACTAGTACATTATGATACTATAATCCGTTCGGGCCAAAAGGAAGCCTACATGCTTCGAAAAAAAGGTTTTCAAAATTTGAATACACACTCTCCAATTCCTGGGCCCGCCCCTGGCGGTCCGGGGGGCACCCGAGGTGGGGACAACCCGTCTGGGCCTCCTGGCGTGCCCTGGTGGGTTGTGCCTCCCTCGGGGCACCCCCCAGGCGCAGTCAGGGCCCATTGTGTTCCTTATGGCCCATTAAATTCTCCGTAAAGTTTCGTGGCATTTGGACTCCGTCTGATATTGATTTCTTGCGATGTAAAGACCATGCAGAAAACAGCAACTGACACTTGGTACTATGTCAACACATTAGTACCAGAAAATGATATAAAATGACTATAAAATGATTCTAAAACATCAAAGATTGATAATATAACGACATGGAACAATAAAAAATTATAGATACGTTGGAGACGTATCAGCATCCCCAAGCTTAACTCCTACTCGTCCTCGAGTAGGTAAGTGATAAAAACAAAAAAATGATGTTGAATGCTGCCTAACATGTCATATCATATTGTTTTCTTTATAGCATGAACATTTGGACTTGTATGTGATTCAAAGAAATAGTCTAGTTTTGACATAATAATTTGGATACTCAAGCATATCAACAAGCAACCATGTCTTTCAAAATATTAACGCTAAAATAAGTTATCCCTAGCCCATCATGCTCAACCATTGATCCATTCATGAAACACACTAGCATATTAGCTACACCCAATACTTTAGTACGATCATATTGCCTCCCAGTTGGTGCTTTTATAAGAGAAGATGGAGACTCAAATTCAAAAATAAAAAATTGCATAAAGTAAAAGAAAGGCCCTTCGCAGAGGGAAGTAGGGATTTGTAGAGGTGCCAGAGCTCAAAGCGAAAAAAATTAGAGATAAAAACATTTTGAGAGGTGTATCCATCCCACCAATGAAAACGCCTTAGAGTTCCCAACACTTTCCATGCTAGATATATCATAGGCGGTTCCCAAACAGAAAATAAAGTTTATTCCTTTTTCCACCATACTTTCACTTTCCATGGCTAGCCGTATCTACGGTTGCCCTCCATACCAACACTTTCCAAGGAATTTATTATTTGACAACATAAAGTAAATTCATTTTTGTGTTTCGGGACTGGGCATCCCTAAAACCTTTACCTTACTCTCGTGCAATCACAAGTGAATAAATACTCATCGTGAGAATAACACATCCAGCATGGAAAATATTAGCCACCCCTCACCGCTCCGCGAGCAAAACAAACACACAAAAGAGAAGTTTATTTTGAAAATTAGAGATGGCACGTGCAAATTTTCTTAGAACAACAAAAGAATACCACATATAGGTAGATATAGTGGACTCATGTGGCAAAACTGGTTTAAAGGATTTTGGATGCACAAGTAGAGATCATACTTGGTGCAAAATGAAGGCTAGCAAAAGATTGAGAAGTGACCAACCAAGAAATGCATAATTTCATAAGCAAGCATTAAGCATAAATAACACCGAATAATGCACCACAAGTAGGATATAATTTCATTGTATGACTATTGACTTTCGTATTTGCATAGGGAATCACAAACCTTAATACCAATATTCTTACTAAAGCATAACTACTCATCAACATAACTCACATATCACATCATCATATCTGAAAACTATTACTAAGAATCAAGTTTATTTTGTCCAATGATCTTCATGAAAGTTTTTATTATATCCTTCTTGGATATCTATCACTTCGGGACTAATTTTCATGTGTTGCTTTTCATAAGCTCAAACAAATATAAGTGAAGATCAAGAGCGCAATTCTTTTTCTTTCTCTCAAAATAATTTAAGTGAAGCAAGAGAGAATTTCTTGAAAATTTTACTAACTCTCAAATAAATCTAAGTGAAGCAAGAGAGCATTTCTTCAAAAATACTAAGCACACCATGCTCAAAAAGATATAAGTGAAGCACTAGAGGAAGTCCATAGCTCATAAAAATTTAAGTGAAGCATAGAGAGCAATTCTAACCAGTCATGACATAATGTTGGCTCTCTCAAATAGGTGTGTCCAGCAGGGATTGATGACTTAAAACACAAAATAAAACAAGCAAAGACTCATATCATACAAGACGCTCCAAGCAAAACACATATCATGTGACGAATAAAAATATAGTTTCGAGTAAAATACCGATGGTCGTTGGAAGAAAACGGGGATGCCACTCGGGGACATCCCCAAGCTTAGTAAGTTTCTCATTTTTGGATAATAGCTTGGGATGCCGGGGCATCCCCAAGCTTAGGCTCTTCTATTCTTCATTCATCCATCGTAAGATAACCCAAAACTTGAATACTTCAATCACACAAAACTCAATAAAACCTTCGTGAGATCCGTTAGTATAAGAAAGCAAACCACTACTATAAGTACTGTATCAAACCAATTCATATTTTGTTTATGTATTATATCTACTGTATTCCAACTTCTCTATGGCAGAAACTCATCAAAGAAAACCATAGAGCCATCAAAACAAGCACACAACACAATGAAAACATAATCTGTCAAAAAAGAACAGTCTGTAGCAATCTGACTTTTTTGAAAACTTCTGGAACTCAAAAAATTCTGAAAATTTAGGAAGACCTGGGTAATTTGTATACTAATCTTCTACAAAAAGAATCAGGGCAAAAGCTCTTTCTGGTAAAAAATGAGAATTGTTTTCGTGAGCGCAAAGTTTCTGTCTTTTTCAGCAAGATCAAACAACTATCACCCAAGAAGATCCTATCGGTTCTACTTGGTACAAACACTAATTAAAACACAATAAACACAATCATACCAGTAGCATAATTGTGCAAACATACAAGAACAAAAAGAAAAAAGCAAAAATAAAATTTATTCATTGGTTGCCTCCCAACAAGCGCTACAGTTCTACGCCCTTAGCTAGGCATAAAGCAAGGATCTAAGTTTTGTCTTCCGAAGTTTTGGCAACTTTTGCAAGGGTTTTATCAAACCCGTGAGGCTCTTTATGCTTCCCTAAATTCTCCGGGAAAGAAACCATCTTAAGATCCAAAATATCCAATCGCTTATTGCGAAGAGTGATTAGGGTACTCTTGCGATTGATACTACCATTGAGGTGTTTGAGGGGTTCATTATATTTCTGTATTTCAACCATATGTTTATGCAAATCACCAAGTTTGTCCAACATTTGATCTTCCTCGGGGGTAAAAGGAAACCCCTTCTTTTGAGGTGGAATTCCCAAAATTCCCCCTAAAATTTCATAGGTAGCATTGGCATCAAGTTCAATGAAATTTCCTTTAGCGACAAAATCGAGAAGTTACCTATGATGCAAAGCCAATCCTATGTAAAGATCACGAAGCAAAACTTTAGCGTCCCCCTTTAAGTTGGAAATATGATATGATTCGATAAGCCTATACCAGGCATCTTTCAAATTTTCTCCTTCTCTTTGCTTGAAGTAAAGGACTTCAAAATCAGGTGACAAAGGAGGAGTAGGGACGCTAGCCATCAAGACTAGAAAGCAAGAGAATGGTGAACGAAAAAAGGAGAGGGGAATAAAACATCAATTTTTTTATGAAGTGGGGGACAGGAAAATGAGAGGCAAATGGCCAATAATTTAAATTGCGAGGAGATGAGATTTATGACTAGGAACCTGGTATATCTTGAAGATCCTCCCCGACAACAGCGCCAGAAATTCCTTTTGATGTCGCTTGAAGCTACGTCGGTATTTCCCCAAAGAGGAAGGGGTGATACAGCACATCGGAGGTAGGTATTTCCCTCAGATATGAAACCAAGGTTATCGAACCAGTAGGAGAACCAATCAACACAACGTAAACAACCCCTGCACAAAGATAACAAATCCTCGCAGCCCACTTGTTAAAGGGGTTGTCAATCCCTTCCGGGGTACGACGCCTCAAGATAGGCAAACAGACGAGATAAATTTGTAGTAGATTGAAAGATAGATCGCAAATAAAATAAATAGAAATAAAATGCAGCAAGGTATTTTTGTATTTTTGGTTTAATAGATCTGAAAATAAATGCAAGAGAAAAGTAGATCACAAAGCCAAATATATGACAAAGAAGACCCGGGGGCCGTAAGTTTCACTAGTGGCTTCTCTCGAGAAAAATAGCAAACGGTGGGTAAACAAATTACTGTTGGGAAATTGATAGAACTTCGGATACTCATGACGATATCCAGGCAATGATCATTATATAGGCATCACGTCCAAGATTAGTAGGCCGACTCCTGCCTGCATCTACTACAATTACTCGACACATCGACCGCTATCCAGCATGCATCTAGTGTATTAAGTTCATGGAGAAACGGAGTAATGCAATAAGAACGATGACATGATGTAGACAAGATCTATCTATGTAGAGATAGACCCCATCATTGTATCCTTAGTAGCAATGATTCATACATGTCGGTTCCCCTTCTGTTACTGGGATCAGGCACCGTAAGATCGAACCCAATACAAAGTACCTCTTCCCATTGCAAGATAAATAGATCAAGTTGGACAAACAAAATCCAAATATCGGAGAAGAAATACGAGGCTATAAGCAATCATGCATATAAGAGATCAAAGAAACTCAAATAACTTTCATGGATATAAAAAGATATAACGGATCATAAACTCAAAGTTCATCAGATCCCAACAAACACACCGCAAAAGAGTTACATCACATGGATCGCCAAGAGACCATTGTGTTGAGAATCCAGCGAGAGAGAGGAAGCCATCTAGCTACTAACTACGAACCCAAAGGTCTACAAAGAACTACTCACGCATCATCGGAGAGGCGCCAATGGAGGTGGTGAACCCCATCCGAGATGGTGTCTAGATTGGATCTAGTGCTTCTGAACTCTGCGGTGGCTGGATGAATATTTCTTCGACTCCCCTAAGGTTTCTGGAATATTGGGGTATTTATAGAGCAAAGAGGCGGTCTGGGGGGCACCCGAGGTGAGCACAACCCACCAGGGCGTGCCTGGGCCTCCTGGCACGCCTTGGTGGGTTGTGCCTCCCTCGAGGCACCCCCAGGTGCAGCCAGGGCCCATTGTGTTCCTTCTGGCCCATAAAAATTCTCCGTAAAGTTTCGTGGCATTTGGACTCCGTCCGATATTGATTTGCTGCGATGTAAAAAACATGCAGAAAAAAGCAACTGGCACTTGGCACTATGTCAATAGGTTAGTACCAGAAAATGATATAAAATGACTATAAATGATTATAAAACATCCAAGATTGATAATATAACAACATGGAACAATCAAAAGTTATAGATACGTTGGAGACCTATCAGCCCTACAGGCGTTCCTGCGCGAAAATTGGGATATCTTTGCGTGGCACCCTTCGGACATGCCCGACATCCCACGCAGACTGGCTGAACATAGCCTCAATATAATCAAGGGATTCAAAATAGTCAAGCAAACGCTACGGTGATTTTTCGAACCCAAACAACAAGCAATGGGGGAGCAGCTAGTGAAACTACTCGAGGTCGGGTTCGTTAGAGAAATCAAACACCCGAATTGGCTAGCCAACTTGGTCATGGTGCCGAACAGGGATAAATCCTGGCGCCTTTGTGTTGATTTCAAAGACCTTAATAAGGCTCGCCCTCTCGGGTGTCAGGAACGACAGCTATGGGATCCCTCGGCGAGTCCCTTCTATGGTTGGCGGGGCGTGGGGCTGCGCAAAGAGCTGGTCTAGAAGATCAACACAGGGGGGGGGGGAGAGATTTTTACCCAGGTTCGGGCCACAAACGTTGCGTAAAACCCTAGTCCTGCTTTGTGTGTATTTAGTGTTCTTGAGCTCTTGAACTAGCTGTGGTGCATGCTCAGTCCAAAAAGTCTGAATCCTTCCTCAGTATGCCTCGGGCCTCCTTTTTTATGTCAAAGGGGTCGCCACAGTGGCACACAGGAGGTGGAAAGTATGTATAGTGTACAAGTCAATCGCCTGGGTCCGTAGGACAAACACATTTAATGCACTGCCGAAGTGCCCTCTTGCTTTATGGGGGCGGCAAAGAAGCTTGTCCCGTCCACCGCCGCCTCACCTTGCTTCGACGCGCGTCCAAGGTTTCGAGGCATGCAGCACCACGCTGGCTGGCTGGCTGCCGAGTTGGTGTGGTGACACGGTCTTCACAAAGATCTGCATGCCACCATGCAGGTGCTTGGCTATTTGGCCTAGAAGCTGCATGCTGCCACGCAGGCGCTTGCCTAGTTGGCAGGCTGGCCGCCACGTCGGAACGGGTGCGGGCGGTGAAACTCACAGCAAGTCGGGCTGGCCTCGGCCCCTTGAAGCCCCGGCAAGGGTTTTGCCGGGGTCTCGCGGGCGTCCCCGGCAAGGATATTGACGGGGGTATTCATCTATCCCTGGAAAGGCTCTTGCCGGGGGTCTCTGCCTGTCCCCGACAAGGCTCTTGCCGGGGGTCTTCGCCTTCTGGTTTCTCTCCAGATTCATAGGCCTTTGTTCCTCACAAAGATCTGCATGCCACCACACAGGCACCCCCGAATCTTGGTCTCGACATTGTCGATGGTGTCAGAACTCTCAGGCTCAAGGGTGGCGGCCTTGCTGGTGTTGGGCGAGTTGCCCCGGCAAGGTTCTTGCCGGGGCTATGTAGGTCGCCCCGGCAAGGCTCTTGCCGGGGGAAATGCATCTTGTCCCTTTGCTCTTCGCGCCTCTGGCTTGAGCACTGCCCTAGCAGTCTTGTATCTTCGCCTCCTCTGCCCCGCCAAGCGTGGCCGCAGGTGTGACTACAACTGCCCATGCACAAGTAAAGGGGTACAGAAAGGCCCCTACTTTTGTACACCAATAGGAGCCCCCAGGCCTAGGCCACACATAAGCGTAGAGCGTTGTTGGGCTAGGCCCAGAATGGTGTGCGGGCACGCGTGGCGGAGTTTTAACTATGGTAATTTCTTCACCAGTTGCGCTTCCACACGACCCGCATTGAGTGCGTGACATGGGGGTCGTGCATGGAGCGGTTGCAGCATGCTTGCGTCACGTCATGGTGAATAGTAAAGAGGCGGCCCGCGTTTTCCCCATAAAAGAGAAAACAACAGGGGCACTGCTCATTTACCCTCTGTGCCTTTTCTAATCTTGGAACCGCTGTTCCCTTCTTCTTCCTCAAGCATGCATCGAAGCTTTCGCCTCTTCTCGCCGTCGCCGTGCCCCCATTGCCCTTGATCCCTCATCCCCTCTCAGCTGCCATGGCACCCAAGACAAGCAAGGGCATGGGAGCGGCCAAGTACGCTGGGGAGAAGGAGGCGCCGGAGAGTGAGTTGGCAGAACTGCGGATGCAGTACGCCGTCTTCACCTCAACGGTCGACGCGCTCACGCTCAAGGAGAAGTTCAGGCCCCTGTGGGGAAGGGAGACGTCGGGGCATCTCGCCACGCGCATCATCCCCGCCTCCTGTGCCAAGGCCGGTCCAAATCGGTATCCTTTCTTCATTGACTACTTCTCCTGCGGGCTCTGCCCCCGTTTCTTAGATTTCTTCAACGACATCATCACACCTATGGCTTCCACCTCCTGGAGTTTACGCCGAACACCGTGGCGTGCATGGCCTTCTTCGCCCATCTTTGTGAGGGCTTCGCCGAAGTGCTCCCCAGCATGGTGCTCTTCCGCCATTACTTCACCCCTCGCATCCAGCCAGGGGGTGCCATCTTTGGCTGCATCACCTGGATCCCGAGGACCCAGAGCAGGGGCACGCACCCAGAGGGCGCTCAGAAGGAGAGGTGGGAAGAGTGGTGGAGCCGGTGGTGCTGGATCGAGGAGGCAGATCCGCAGGAGTTCTGCCGGGTCCGTCGGAGGCCACCGGTCCGTCGCAAGGACTCGGGCGAGCTTGACGCAGATGACAAGAAGCTCATGCTCACCACCGCCAGGATCCATCGCCTCACCTCGGCCGGGCTTACTCTCAGATGATCAGGGCTGACTTCATCCACCGCCGAATCACTCCGCTGCACAATAAGGGGAGGCCGGCCTGGGATTTCAGGAACGCGGCCGATATCATGAGGCTCCGTGCCGGCCTGAACCACAACTTCACGGTGATGCAGCATGCCCATCTCGGCCAGAGGCTTTTTCAACTCAGGGTTGATGAGGTCGGCAGGATCGAGAGGACCAGAAAGGCCAGAAGACCGGCAAGGCCGTCCCGGCCGGCAAGTCTCTGTTTGGGCTGCCAACGGGGGTGGTCCCGTTGAGCAAAAACTCTTGCCAGACCGCCATCATCGCCGGACTTCAACGCGCATGGCCTCGATCCAACCTGGGGCGAGCAAGAAGCAGAGCGGCTGCAGGCATTCTTCAACAACTTGTCGTAGAGGTATGTCCGCGACGAGCCACTGCTTATCTACGACACCACCAAGGAGGAGCTGGCGTACATTGCCGCTAGGACGGAGGAGGCGGCACTTGCCGAAGGGGCTGGCAGCCTCGGCACCATGGAGGACGAGGCTGACGTGGCCACAGAAGAGAAGGAGTTCGCCGAGTGGACGAGGTCTGCCGGGGGAGCCAGTGGTGCTAGCGCCGAGGTTCCCCTTGCTGAGGAAGCGGTCGACGAGTCGACCGAGGAGGAGATCAAGGCGGATGACTCCTCGGCCCCGGGGAGGAAACGCATCCTGCGGCGGGCGAGTTCCGGCGAGCCAGTTCGGCCCGGCAGGACCACATGGCGGCAACAGGCCCAGGCGCAGCCCACGCGCGAGACGAGGGCTGTGGCAGCGAAGAAAGCCGCGACCGCCGCCTCTTCCTCATCTAAGCGGTGTAGGACCCCATCTCCTTCTCCCCCTCCCTCGGACGGTCCTCGGAGGCCGATTTCGATCTTGGGTCCTTCAGCCCGAAGAGGAAGAGGAGGCCAGCGGAGGAGGACGAGTAAGCACTTTGCCTCTCATCACTTCTGACTCTCTGCTGGTGCCATCTTCCTTGACTTGATCTTATCTCAAAAGCGACACGGAGACGCTGGCCCAGAGGGCGGCGAAGAGGGCCAAGGCTTTGACGGGCGACAAGCCCCCAGCGAGCACTCCGTGCACGCCGGTGTTGGTGGAGATCAGCCCGGACAACAGCCCTCAGTGCAGCCCCCACTCCAGCCCCCAGCATGAGTTCATTACTAACTTTTCATTGTCGGGCATTGGAGCACGAATCCTTGGTGCTGACCTTACCGGGCTTGTAGGAGGAGAGCGGCAATAGAAGGAGCCACTAAAGGCCACCCCGACACGCCGCCCCCGTCGATCACGCCACCCGAAGGGGCGTTCCTGACAAGGGCACCTACCGCCGAGCCCACGCGCACGGAGGAAGGGGAGGCGAGCTTGGGTGTTGGTGGCTTCGTCCCGGCAACGAATTTTGGCGGGGAGGGAACCACTTCTTCCCAGCTCGGCACGGGTAAGTTGCTTGCCTCATGTCCCTGTTCTTCCATTTCTTTGTTTTGAGCTTTGATTTTGGGCCCTGCTTCATCCTTCTTTTTGGTTTCCAGACTCTCCCTCGACGGACCAGGAGGACATCGACACAGTCATCGAGGAGGTCGCCAAGGATGCTGTCGGATCACGGGTTCCGGAAAAACCCTTAAGGTTCGAACTCTGGGGTGCACGTGAAGTTCTTTCCCTCCTACCGATCCACGCCCTAGGCTCGCTAAGATCTCACGGACGAACTCGCACCATAAAGAAACAAGATTTATACTGGTTCGGGCCACCTTTGTGGTGTAACACCCTACTCGAGTGTGGTGGTGGTGGATTGCCTCTTGGGCTGATGAACAATACAAGGGGAAGAACCGCCTCCTGAGGTTGAGGTGTTCTTGTGCTGGATGTGTGGCTAAGGATTGGCTCAAGATCAGATGCCTCCTACTGTGGTGGCTAGTCCTATTTATAGAGGCCCTAGTCCTCTCCCTAAATATTGACAGGGAAGGGAGCCAACAACTGCCAATTTGAAAGGGGACAACTAGTACAACTTATCCTGACAAAAGTGGTCTTCGCCTGCAAAAGGCTCTGGTGGTGACGCCGCCTTGGGCTCCATGGTGACCTCCGTCTTGCCGTCCCGCCGGTCTTGGTCTTGTTGCACCGATATGGAAACCTTTGCTTGATGCCTCAATACTCCACGCCTGCGCTTGCCTCCTTTAGCAATAAAGAGGAAACGAGGATGCTGCGCGTGCTGGCGCCCGCCTGGTCTCGATCGTCATGGCTCACGTCACGAGGACCTCGCAAGCTTCGCCTTGATCTCTCCGCCCCTCGTGAGCCTGCCTGGCGAGGCCGCTCCCGAGGAGGTCTTGTGTCGTCCGCCTCGCGAGGCTTGGCCCCTCGCGAGGGTCTTGACTGCCTTGCTGGTGAAGATGGGCCGTACAGGCCTGCTAACACAGCCACGCCGTGGGCCGCAGGCAGATAAGTCTGGGGACCCCCGTTCCCAGAACGCCGACAGTAGCCCCCGGGCCCAAGGCGCGCTCGGGCTTTGCTTCGAGGCGAAGCCAAAGGTCAAGTGTGGATGTGACGCCCGGATAATTAAGCTAGAGTAATTCTTTGCTAATGATGCCACGTCACTTCAATTACTGTTTGCTAATCTCGTGTTAGTTCGAAACTGATTCAAATTCAAATTCAAAATCAACCAAACAATAAAAGTTTTCAAATATTAAAACTAAAATGTTCGGAGTGAACCAAATATTGCATAGGTAATTATGGTGGAGAAACCACACCTTTATAAAATGTTTAAACACTCTAAAATGAATAAAATAGTAACAATAATAATTATTTAAATGCTTTCAAAATGTTAAACAATTTCAAAACTATATTGTTTTGATTGCTAAGTGGTTTGTGGTTGTGGCTTAGTTTGTAACCTCTATTTTGGTGCCATGTAGTATTTTACTAAAATGAGAAATAAAAGAAAACAAATAAACAGAAACTATAAAAAGAAAATAAGGTTTTAAAAAAGGTGGAAAGCCCAGTTAACCGGGCCATCCGCCCAACTCCTCCTAGCCCAACCGGCCTCCCATATCCCCACCACCCCGGGAAACCCTAGCCCGACCGAATCCCCACTCCCACTCGCTCCCTCGTCTTCTCCCCCGTCCCGATCTGGATCGGGCTGCCATCGCCTCCGCCACCATCGGGCGCGACGGACCCTTCCCTTGGCACCTCGCGATGCCACCTCACCACTGACCGCACCACCCTCCCCATCGACCGCGCCCTGCGGCGCCCCTACGCCGACGCCCTCTCGCCTCTGCACCAACCCCGGTGGACGCCGCCCCGTCGCCGACCGCCGCCGCCGTCGTCCTCCTCCCCAAGGGTCGCCCCCGAGCCCACTGCCATGCCCCTCCCGCTCCCCTGTGAGCCACATCCCTCGATGTCCCGTGTCTCTCCTTCCTCCCGACGCCTTAGGTCGCCGACCTCGCCGGACCAGCGCTCGCGGTGGCGTCAGCTTCAGCTGTGTCGCGCCCGCCTTCCACAAGCGCCCTGCGCACTCACTGGCGCCGCTCCTCCGATCAAGGCGCCGTCGCTCCTCCGATCAAGGCCGTCCGCTTCCCTCTCACACCAGCATCCCCTGTCCTCCCGGCCCCTCTCGCTGGACGGGGCTCAGTCGCACCGACCCTGCCGGCGACCACCCGCCCTGAGGCCGTCATCGGCCGCGGGCATGGCCTCACCAGCCAGCACCCGCGTCCCCTCGTTCGGGCGGTTACGCCCGCCCAGACGCGCCCTTGCGCCCGCGCCCGTAACCCCGCTCGCCCGTTTGGTCCCTAGGGCCAATGACATGCAGGCCCCACCCCACAGAACGTTCCCCAAAAAAGGGATTTAAAATAATAATAATAATATATAATAAAAATAATTAATAAAAAATAAAATAAAAATAACAATTAATTAATTAATTAACTAAATAATTAACTTAATTAATCATGTTTAGTTGAACTAATTAAACCTGATTAAACTAAATATCTAATTAACCTAACTAATCTGTTAGTTAGGGTGATGTGTTAGTGACAGACGGGTCCCACACATCAATTTGACCTACCAACCCCTGTTGATTCCGATGTCATCTTGACGTCGTCTTTGATGTCAGCAAGCACTATTCTGGATAATGTTAGTTTAAATTAATTAATTAAATTCTAAAAATGATTTAAAACTTTAGAAAATCATATAAAATAAACCGTAGCTCAGATGGAAAAAACTTTGTACATGAAAGTTACTCAGAACGATGAGACGAATCCGGATACACAGCCCGTTCGTCCACCACTCATCCCTAGCATAGCAAACATGCAACTTTTCCCTTCCGGTTCATGTGTCTGACAGACGCCCGGAACCGGGAATACTTTTCCGGATGTTTGCCCTCTTCGCCAAGATCACCTAGCGCTGCGTTAGAACACTTCTAGCCCCGCTTATTGTCTTGTTATGCATATGTTTGCGTGTATTTACTGTTTCTTCCCCTCTTCTCTGGTAGACCCCGAGATCGCTGCCGATGCCCCCTGATCGACTCACGGAGTTGTGACCCCTCTCTCTTGCCAGAGCAACCTGGCAAGCCCCCCCTTTGATCACCAGATATCGCCTACTCTTCTCTATACTGCTTGCATTAGAGTAGTGTAGCATGTTACTGCTTTCCGTTATTCCTATCCTGATGCATAGCCTGTCCTTGTTACTACTGTTGTTACCTTTACCTGCAATCCTACATGCTTAGTATAGGATGCTAGTATTCCATCTGTGGCCCTACATTCTTGTCCATCTGCTGTGCTATACTATCGCGCCGTGATCACTCGGGAGGTGATCACGGGTATATACTATATACTTATACATGATACATGTGGAGACTAAAGTCGGGTCGGCTGGTGGAGCACCAGCGAGTGGATCTTTGTGGCGAGCAACAGGCAGGTTGAGACCGCCTAGGAGAGAGGTGGGCCTGTCCCTGTTCGGCGTTCATGGATACTTAACACGTTTAACGAGATCTGGGTATTTGATCTGAGTCTGGCCATTTGGTCTATACGCACTAACCATCTACGTGGGAGTAGTTATGAGTATCCCGGCGTCGTGGTATCAGCCGGCACTTCGTGGACGTCACGATCGAGCGGCGCGCTACCGGATTGGATCGAACGCCACTAGGCTAGGTCTACTTCCGGCCGCCCACGCAACATGCAGGTGTCTTTGAGGCGATGGGCCTGCACTCAAGCTTTAGGTTTAGACCGGCGTCTTGACCTCTCTGCTGAGCCTAGGTGGGGCTGCGACGTGTTGATCTTCCGCGGCGGGCATGACCCGTGAAAGTGTGTCCGGTCAAATGGGATCAAGCGTGTTGGGTTATGTGGTGCACCCTGCAGGAAGTTTAATCTATTCGAATAGCCGTGATCTTGATAATGTGACGACTTGGAGTTGTACCTTGACCTTATGACAACTAGAACCGGATTCTTAATAAAACACACCCTTCCAAGTGCCAGATACAACCGGTGGTCGCTCTCTCTCAGGGCATTGAGGAGGGGATCGCCGGGTAGGATTATGCTATGCGATGCTACTTGGAGGACTTCAGTCTGCTCTGTCCTACATGTTGCAAGACGGAGGCTGCCAGAAGCATAGTCTTGACGGGATTAGCTATCCCCTCTTATTACGGCATTCTGCAGTTCACCCATCGATATGGCCCTTTACACATATATCCATGCATATGTAGTGTAGCTCCTTGCTTGCAGTACTTTGGATGAGTACTCACGGTTGCCTTGTTCCCCTTTTCCCCTATCTCTACTCGATTCTTTGCGACGCACGATGGAGCCCAGAGCCGACGCCACCGTCGATGGCGACTTCTACACCAGAGGTGCTTACTACTACGTGCAGCCCGGCGGCGACCGTGAGTAGTTTAGGAGGATCCAGGCAGGAGGCCTGCGCCTCTTTTGATCTGTATCCCGGTTTGTGCTAGCCTTCTTAAGGCAAACTTGTTTAACTTATGTCCAGACTCGAGATATTGTTGCTTCCACGACTCGTCTATGATCGAGCACTTGTATTCGAGCCCTCGAGGCCCCGGCTTGTATTATGATGCTTGTATGACTTATTTTATTTTAGAGTTGTGTTGTGATATCTTCCCGTGAGTCCCTGATCTTGATCGTACACGTTTGCGTGTATGATTAGTGTACGATTGAATCGGGGGCGTCACAAGTTGGTATCAGAGCCGACTGCTTGTAGGAATCCCCCTTTCCAACTCCTTGGCTGAAGTCGAGTCTAGTCATTGCTAAACTTTTACTAACATGGCTGTGTGTCTTACGGGCACACGTTGCCATTGGGTGGTAATAGGATCTTTTACTCCTCGTCTATACTCTGGGATTCTAATCTCTCTTCTATTCGGGTTAAATGAATTTTGCTAACTCGAACATTAGGATCTCGTGATCGCTTCCACCCGGAGAGCCCCTTGTTACCGATGACCGCCTGCTGCACCAGAAGATTCCGAAGATACTCTATGATGTGCTCTCGAGTCTTTGTGCCATCGCATTTGCGATTTCCTTCCACCGCCAACCCCTATGTAAACTGCATCTACTTGCCATTCATACAATCATTCCCCGTTGATCTTGTTATTACAAGGTGCCCCGAAATACTCTCTGTTGTCCCGAGAATCCTCTGAGCTTACTGCCTTGCAGTTCTTTACCACATGAATACCCCTACGGATAATTCCTCACACTTATCGAGTATCCGTTCATCCACAGTTGATTCCTGTATTTCACAAATGTTTTCGAAATACCATTCGATTTTAAAAAAAATCCGCAACAGCCTATTTCTCTTCAATTTCTTGCTTGCAATATGATTTACCATAAGTCGGGTAATCTAATTGGCATCCCTTGTCATTATCATTCGAGTTCCTTGATTCTATATGTTGTGAATGTTCGCAATCATCAGTTGATCCTTATAAATTATCTTTCCGTCTCAGCCGTCATTTTTAACTAGAGCTGGTCCTCGACCAATCAAGTTGTCGTCGATTGTACCCCCAAGTCTATTCAACTTATTCATTTTTAATCAAACAGTCTTCTTCTGATCCTTTGTTTGGGAAATCATAATTCCTTTGTTATCTAAGCATCGAATTAGTCAGTTGTTTCTATAATCTGATCTCCTTGCATTCCTCTTCCTCTAGTTGAGTACCGATGCTCACGTCAGATCCCTTGTGGACCACCAGATCCTTTGTTGGATTTTATCCGACAACGTCCTTCATATTCAATAACCTTGTGAGCCTTTCGTAGGATATATACCGCCTTTGGTAAATTGTATCCTCTGCTTTGTCAATCATACTCTACTAGTGTTATGTCAGATAAAATTTCAACACACAATTTCGTTGAAGGCGAAGTAAATGAAAGGTTATGCATTAAAGAAGTGGGAGTCGACCTTGAACCTTTGTGTTCATGCCCATGGACACGATGTAGATCCTATCATGGAAGCTTCTTGAAATAATAACTACTCCCTTGGTATAAGTTCATCTTATATCTGGGATTTGATCATTCTACGATCGTGGTTTCCGACCATGTTCTCCTTTAAATACCATTTCTCGTGCAAGTTTAAGCACTTGTCTTCTGCAGAGCAATGCCCCAGTCCAACTTCTACTTTGATCTGTCATCGAGTATTACCCCTGGTATCTCGAGATTATCATGGAACTGCATAACTTCTTATGAGTTCTTCATCAAGTGCTACATTCTCATTGATTCCAATTTTTCACGGGCTCTGAGTTATTTAACACTCAAAGACACCGATAACTGACTCGAGTCCGCATCGCGATTAAGCAACTCTTGGTAACCTTCATTACTTACGAGTTTGAACTCAATCACGTAATTCCTAGCCTGTTTGGCTATATCCTTGTCGTGCAGATTTTAACTGTGCTACCTGGTCCTTATCCTAGGAGCACAACTTTCGACGATTGAGCTAAGCTTACGTCGATTTCCTTGTCTTATCGTTCCATCTTGAACAACAAACTTGATTTCGAGTTCGTGTCGTACCCTTAGTTCCAATAACCTTTCGCTTCATCAGTCCTTTGACTTGATGTGATCGTTGTTTGATTACATCTTCGTGTAACCTCCCGACAAATGTGTAGTGATCATCATCAACCTTATGAGCTCTTCCAGGATATCAATTGAGTTCATGATGAGAAATACCATCCTTGCCCCTGATGATTTGTGTTACCTTTGACCACTTATTTGCCTTTCGTTCAACACAAACTTGTTCGTGTTTTGAGTTATACCTTGAGATCCCTACTATCCAAAGCATTTGTTCTTCCTTACCTTGGAGTATTACCATCTTTTAATATCAAGGATGTGGTGAGGATTGCTCCACCTCTTAAGAAATTCTTGGTATAGTGATACTTCTCACCATCACCATTCTTTCTTGGTCCTCGGTTGATTCCAACCGGGGTACCAACAAGTGAACTATGCTGTTTGGATTCTGTACTTCTAGCAACCCTATTGCTTTGAAGTTAATGGTCAACCGTTCATTCCTAGACTATTGATTATTGAATCATCATTCCGACGTTGGTCGTGCAACCCAGCCCATATTTCGGTGCACCTCTCATCCAATGTTTAACTGTGTATGTTCTCCTCGAGCATACACCATTTTATCATTTGATCCGACAAATGTTATCTCCTTGTTCACATAACTGTGGAAATCCACCTTTATGGAAATCTCGAGGATTTTCGTTGATTCCATCAGCTACCCCCTCATCCTCTCCTTGGTTTAAGGATGAACTATTGCTTCAAGAACCCGCTCCCTTAGTTCATTTCCTGAGAATCTTGAAATGTCATTTCGTCTATTTGTGTTGCACCCTTCCTTCTCAGGCATCATGAGTCTAGGGTATCCTGACACCAATCAGATCTAAATCTCGGTCGATATGATGGTTTGAACATATTTTCAGGAGTTTTAACATTGTTCTTTATATGACCCGGTAAGGTGATGTCATGCCTAGCACACCTGGCTGGGGAACCCAATGTTATAATAGCCCCTCTTTTCAACAAGGTTAGCCATTCTCCCATAAGGAAATTGTAAGACTTATTCTATAAGATGTTCCTGATGGATCCTTGGTGAATACAAAGTCTGACCTTTGCTTGAAGACCATGTCAATGCTATCTCGAAGCATGTCTATGGTACCCCGATTTTCAACAAGAACACTTGAAGCCCAATGCTAAATGTTTCCTGCTCAATTACCAAACACCGTTGTATGGGCAATGTCATGAAAAATTCTCTCCCCTACCTAAAGAGTTTTCTACATTATATCCTGACATGGATATCATGCTCTGCTTGTCCTTGGAAGGATATACCCTTGAAATATGTGTTTAAACACATTTTCCTTTCCATTGTTCTGTTTAATATGATAATCATATTTTACTCTCCATTGGTTGGTTTAACATTTCTTGTGACCTATATGATCTAAGCAGCAATATTCTCACCTTGTAGAAAACACCTCGGTGTACAATTCTGTCAGCAAGACCCTATTGCTATTGTTGATGACATTCCGGTAACCACTGATGGACGAGAACTTTGCTTATTGGTCCGCCTCGTTTCAACGAGCAGGAAAATGTTGTCTTCGTCCCTCGCCCTAGGTACCAACATTGTTGCCAACAAAACCGATGTGCTATCCTCCGACATACCTTGTTATCTTGACCCGTGCAAATATTAGCGCCTTCTGCTTTTAACCCACATGGTGGGCCCATAACCCACAGTTCCACGGGATCGAAACTGACTCTCTGTACACCCCTGTTGTCGAGTTATTCCTCATGCTTGACTTTGTATGTAATTCACGGGCCACTTGCCTGTTGATCTATTCTGGTATCGGACACAATACTTATTCCTGTTGCTCTGAACCCCTTTTGCACTCTGCTTCAGGCAATGAACGATTGCCTATCCGCTTGAAACTTCTTATTACACCGTCTTACTTTGCTCTCGATGTGTGTCATTTGTTCAACTCGAGAGATACTCATATGTTTATTCCTGGGATACCCCCAGATGAATTTCCCTTATAACATCCTATCATTGTAGAGCTGCCCTTACCTATTCGTAGAAATGCGATGGAGCTCCCGAAGAAAGGTCGACAACTTCATAATTATGGTTTGGAATAAATAATTTAAGGCAAAAACGAAAGGGATTAACTTCTTAAATAATTTCCATTAGAATAACCAGAACTCCCCCCCCCCTTACTCCCCTCTTAAATCTCGGGACGAGATTTCTTGTAGTGGAGGAGAATTGTGACGCCCGGATAATTAAGCTACAGTAATTCTTTGCTAATGATGCCACGTCACTTCAATTACTGTCGCTAATCTCGTGTTAGTTCGAAACTGATTCAAATTCAAATTCAAAATCAACCAAACAATAAAAGTTTTCAAATATTAAAACTAAAATGTTGAGTGAACCAAATATTGCATAGGTAATTATGGTGGAGAAACCACACCTTTATAAAATGTTTAAACACTCTAAAATGAATAAAATAGTAACAATAATTATTATTTAAATGCTTTCAAAATGTTAAACAATTTCAAAACTATATTGTTTCGGTGCTAAGTGGTTTGTGGTTGTGGCTTAGTTTGTAACCTCTATTTTGGTGCCACTGTAGTATTTTACTAAAATGAGAAATAAAAGAAAACAAATAAACAGAAACTATAAAAGAAAATAAGGTTTTAAAAAAAAGGTGGAAAGCCCGATGCCAACTGGGCCATCCGGCCCAACTCCTCCCTGGCCCAACCGGCCTCCCATATCCCCCCACCACCCTAGGAAACCCTAGTCCGACCGAATCCCCCACTCCCCACTCGCTCCCTCGTCTTCTCCCCCCGTCCCGATCTGGATCGGGGAGCTGCGCCCGCCTCCGCCACCACTGCCGCGACGGGGCCCTTCCCGCCCGGCACCTCGCGATGCCACCTCACCACCGACCGCGCCACCCTCCCCATCGACCCGCGCCTGCAGCGCCCCTCACGCCGGCGCCTCTCGCCTCTGCACCAACCCCGGTGGGCGCCCATCACTGTCGCCGACCGCCGCCGCCGTCGTCCTCCTCCCCAAGGGTCGCCCCCGAGCCCACTGCCATGCCCCTCCCGCTCCCCTGTGAGCCACATCCCTCGATTTCCCTTGTCTCTCCTTCCCTCCCCGACGCCTTAGGTCGCCGACCTCGCCGGACTCCAGCATGGTGAGCGTGCGCTAACTGTGTTTCGCCAGGCGCCCGCCTTCCCCAGCGCGCCAGACTCACTGCTCTCCCGCTCCTCCGACTGCGCCGTCCGCCTCCCCTCACATCACAGATCCCTGTCCTCCCGGACCCTCTCATTGGCCAGCGGCTCGGTCGCACCGACCTCGCCGACCACCACCCGCCTGAGGCCGACACCGGCCAAGGCATGGCCACACCGCGCTGGCCGGCCGCACCCGCATCCCCTCATTCGGGCGGTTACGCCCGCCCAGACGCGCCCCTGCGCCCGCGCCCGTAACCCCGCTCGCCCGTTTGGCCCCTAGGGCCAATGACATGCAGCCCAACCCCACAGAACGTTTCCAAAAAAAAGGATTTAAAAAATAATAATAATATATAATAAAAATAATTAATAAAAAAATAAAATAAAAATAATAATAAATTAATTAATTAACTAAATAATTAACTTAATTAATCATGTTTAGTTGAACTAATTAAACCTGATTAAACTAAATATCTAATTAACCTAACTAATCTGTTAGTTAGGGTGATGTGTCAGTGACAAACGGGTCCCACACATCAGTTTGACCCAGTCAACCCCTGTTGATCGCGATGTCATCTTGACGTCGTCGATGTCGCAAGCACTATTCTGGATAATGTTAGTTTAAATTAATTAATTAAATTCTAAAAATGATTTAAAACTTTAGAAAATCATATAAAATAAACCGTAGCTCAGATGGAAAAACTTTGTACATGAAAGTTACTCAGAAACGACGAGACGAATCCGGGTACACATCCCGTTCGTCCACCACACATCCCTAGCATAGCAAACATGCAACTTTTCCCTTCCGGTTCATGTGTCTCGTAGACGCCTTCTAACCGGGAATACTTTTCCGGATGTTTTCCCTCTTCGCCAGTACCGCCTAGCGCTGCGTTAGAACACTTCTAGCCTCGCTTATTGTCTTGTTATGCATATGTTTGCGTGTATTTACTGTTTCTTCCCCCTCTTCTCTCCGGTAGACCCCGAGATCGCTGCTGATGCCCCTGTGATCGACTACGGAGTTGACGACCCCTCTCTCTTGCCAGAGCAACCAGGCAAGCCCCCCCCCTTTGATCACCGTGATATCGCCTACTCTTCTCTATACCGCTTGCATTAGAGTAGTGTAGCATGTTATTCTTGCTTTCCGTTATTCCTATCCTGATGCATAGCCTGTCCTTGTTACTACCGTTGTTACCTTTACCTGCAATCCTACATGCTTAGTATAGGATGCTAGTATTCCATCTGTGGCCCTACATTCTTGTCCGTCTGCTGTGCTATACTATCGGGCCGTGATCACTCGGGAGGTGATCACGGGTATATACTATATATTTATACATGATACATGTGGAGACTAAAGTCGGGTCGGCTGGTGGAGCACCCGCGAGTGGATCTTTGTGGCGGAGCGACAGGGCAGGTTGAGACCGCCTAGGAGAGAGGTGGGCCTGGCCCTGTTCGGCGTTCAGCGGATACTTAACACGCTTAACGAGATCTTGGTATTTGATCTGAGTCCGCCATTTGGTCTATACGCACTAACCATCTACGTGGGAGTAGTTATGGGTATCCCGGCGTCGTGGTATCAGCCGAAGCACTTCGTGACGCCAGCGACTGAGCGGCGCGCGCCGGATTGGACTGGAACGCCACTAGGCTAGGTCTGCTTCCGGCCGCCCACGCAACGTGCAGGTGTGCTCAGGGCGATGGGCCCAGACCCCTGCGCGCTTAGGTTTAGACCGGCGTGCTGACCTCTCTGTTGAGCCTAGGTGGGGCTGCGACGTGTTGATCTTCCGCAGCCGGGCATGACCCAGGAAAGTGTGTCCGGCCAAATGGGATCAAGCGTGTTGGGTTATGTGGTGCACCCCTGCAGGAAGTTTAATATATTCGAATAGCCGTGATCTTGATGCAGGGCGACTTGGAGTTGTACCTTGACCTTATGACAACTAGAACCGGATTCTTAATAAAACACACCCTTCCAAGTGCCAGATACAACCGGTGGTCGCTCTCTCTCAGGGCATTGAGGAGAGGATCGCCGGGTAGGATTATGCTATGCGATGCTACTTGGAGGACTTCAGTCTGCTCTGTCCTACATGTTGCAAGACGGAGGCTGCCAGAAGCGTAGTCTTCGACAGGATTAGCTATCCCCCTCTTATTACATCATTCTGCGATTCAGTCCGATATGGCCCTTTACACATATATCCATGCATATGTAGTGTAGCTCCTTGCTTACAGTACTTTGGGTGAGTACTCACGGTTGCCTTGTTCCCCTAATCCCCTATCTCTACTCGATTGCTGCGACAGACGATGGAGCCCGGAGCTGAACACCACCGTCGATGGCGACTTCTACACCGGAGGTGCCTACTACTACGTGCAGCCCGGCGGCGGCGACCGAGAGTAGTTTAGGAGGATCCCAGCAGGAGGCCTGCGCCTCTTTCGATCTGTATCCCAGTTTATGCTAGCCTCTTAAGGCAAACTTGTTTAACTTATGTCTGTACTCAGATATTGTTGCTTCCGCTGACTCGTCTATGATCGAGCACTTGTATTCGAGCCCTCGAGGCCCGGGCTTGTATTATGATGCTTGTATGACTTATTTTATTTTAGAGTTGTGTTGTGATATCTTCCCGTGAGTCCTTGATCTTGATCGTACACGTTTGCGTGTATGATTAGTGTACGATTGAATCGGGGGCGTCACAGTGGAGCGTCGCGGTCCCCAAAACCCTACTGCCTCGGTCGACGCATGGCGGTTGATTGGACGTGGGCGTCTCCGCTTCCCCACGCTGCCTCGGCAACTGCCCGACTTGACAAGTCCCAGCGACATGCAAGGAAAACCATCATTACCTGTGATCGTGGAGGGTCCTGGTTGGCCTTATCCTGCTATAAATGGGGAGGGGGCAAAGCCCCCGTCACCCATTCCTTCCCATTCTGTTTGTTTCTTCCTCCTCTGCACCACCGACTCCAATGGCACCATCGAAGAAGTTCTCCGCCGCGGAGAAAGGAAAGGCCCTTCGCGAGGGGCCCGTCTCCCTGGCGCCCAAGTGGGCACGCGGCCGTCCCCGTAAGCACGCCGCGACTCCCGCCCCTGCTCCCCACCCCCGGGATGGCGCCGCCACGCGTGGCAGGGGTCGTTCCAGTCGTGGGAGCCCTGTTGATGATGGGAGACGCGCCATGGTTGCGCGGCCTCCCCGGCCGGGCTTCCATGCTGCAGAAGTGTTGCTGGAGTTTGTTGTCTGGTCGGAGGATCCGGCCGGCAACTGGCTTCAGCTTCCGCGCTTTTTTGCCGACAAGCTGCCGGCCTCTGGTCCAGGTGGGCTTTGGCTGCAGGCGGACGGTTGCTGTAGCGGGGCTTCTTGGGTTGTGGTCGAGGTCTCCGCCGCGGGCAACATAGCTCTGGCCCGCGGTTGGCAGACGTTCGCCCGCGCGCGCGGCCTGGGCAGGCGGTGCACCCTCCATTTCAAGTACGACGGCGATGCGACCCTCTACGTGAGGGTGTTTGGAGAGGATGGTCGCCGCGCTGGGTGATTCCCCGAGGTGAACGACGGCGAGGAGGTGCTCGGCCTCGGTGATGGTCGTGACGAGGGCGAGGGCGAGCCCGCCGGACGCGCCTCGTCCAGCTACGGTGGCTCTTCCCTCAGCGATAGCTCCAGCGGCGGCGACTATGACCAGTCGCCGCGCCGCCGCGCTCGCTTTGAAGGTGGTAGCGGGTCGTCTCGTCGCCACGCCTCCGTGAAGCGCGAGGAGGGATCTGGCTAGGCTAGGGATGTCGCCAAGGGCCTGCCCCCGAGGACTGCTGTAGGGGCGAGCGCCGCTTTGTTTTGTTCTTCTTCTCTTTCCTGCATCAAAATGAAACCAGTATGGGCCCGGAGGGGCGTGTATCGAACTGTGATTCCTCAATCATTTTGCTATGTTTGTTGTTTTCGTGTTGTGTCGTTATTTTGTGCAGAGGTGACTTAGCTTCGCGCGTTCGGGGCAGCCTCTCCTTTAGGGGCACCTGTTTCCTCGTGCCTGTCTTGACCTAGTGGTCTCTCAGGAACTGCAAAAAATTCGTTAGGAAGCTCGCTAGGAGACTTGTCGTTTGCCCAAGCCTTGACCCAGCGCTTCGTATCGCGGTACCCAAGGGGCACGGATTGGGGGAGATGCGCCGGCTTGTGGGCTCGAACGAGGGTGCCTCACGAGAAAGCAGGCGGAAGGCGGAGAGAAGGAAAAACGCTCGCGTGGGCAGCTGCCTAGCCCCCTCGCGAGGTATGCGAGAGAGAGAACACAAGTGAACTAGAGTCGGAAATGGCGGCAAAAGGCGACGGAACCAAATCAGCAAGGAACACTAAAGCAAACTTCGATTAAGAGAAGGCGAACCAACTACGGAAAGCAAATGAAAAGCCGCGATCGGCTCCTAGTCTAGTCTTTAAGTCTTCTCACTAGCGCGGACCTAAGTGCTGCCACTAGGCGTGGGAGGGAGGCCCCAAGGCCCAAGGGCGGCACTCCTAGGACTCCAGGGTGTGTACAGCCCCACTCATTATTACGTGAGAGTGTCACGGGCGATGATTCTTCACAGGCACCAGACCTTCTTCACAGGCGCTGGGCCTTTCTTCACAGGCACCGGGGCTTGCTTCATGGGTAGAACATCTAGAGGTGCTGGATGTTCCAGGCGTTCTGGATGGGCACCCCGTCCTGCGTCTCCAGGCGCGCGGCGACAGGCCTGGAGACATGGGCGACTTCGAACGGGCCCTCCCACATAGGTGAGAGCTTGTGCAGCCCTTCCCTGGAGAGGACCTGCCTCAGGACGAGGTCGCCCGCCTCGAGCGTCCTGGAGCGGATGTTGCGGCAGTGGTATCGCCGCAGCGCCTGCTGGTACCATGCCGCCCTTAGTGCGGCCTCGCAGCGACGTTCCTCCCCTAGCACGAGGTCCATCCCCGCATGGCGTCCTGCTGTGTTTCAGCAAACGCCAGGACCCGTGCGGAGTGATGCTTGACCTCGTGAGGGAGGACCGCTTCGGCTCCGTAGACGAGGAAGAACGGGGTCTCACTCGTCGGCTTGGTGGCGGTGGTGCGGATGGACCACAGCACGGACTGGAGCTCGTCGTGCTAGCCCCTGCCGCAGGCCTTGAACTTCTTCTTGAAGGTCCTGGTCTTGAGGCCCCTCAGGACTTCCGCGTTGGCGCGCTCGGCCTGACCATTGCTCCGGGGGTGCGCCACTGAAGCGTAGCAGATCTGCGTTCCAAGGTTAGGACAATATGTTTTGAAGAGGTTACTAGTGAACTGTGAGCCGTTGTCGGTGATGATGCGGTTGGGGACCCCGAAGCGGCTCACAAGACCCTTGATGAACTTGACCGCGGAGCCAGCTGGGATAGTGCGGACGGCTTCCACTTTCGCCCACTTGGTGAACTTGTCGATTGCAACATAGAGGTAGCGGTAGCCCCCAGGCGCTCGAGGGAACGGGCCCAAGATGTCCAGCCCCCAGACCGCGAACGGCCATGTGAGTGGGATGGTCTGGAGGCCCTGAGCCGGTTGATGGATCTGCTTGGCGTGGAACTGGCAGGCTTCACAGGACTTCACCAGCTCGGCCGAAGTCGTTGAGCGTCGTGGGCCAGTAGAATCCGCTGCGGAATACCTTGCCGATGAGGGTTCGGGATGACGAGTGGTGCCCGCAGTCCCTGCCGTGTATGTCGATTAGCAACTCCTTCCCCTGGTCTCTGGAAATGCAACGCAGCGAAACATCATTTGATCGCTTCCTGTACAACTCATCGTCCTGGATGCAGTATGCCATGGCTTGCCGGGCCACGCGCTCCGCGTCTTCCTCCTTCTCCGGTAGCGCCCCTTGCATCAGATATTCCTTGAATTCCTTGGTCCAACATCCCTCCTGGGGCTAGAGCGCTAAGAGCAGGCGAGCTCCTAAGGTCGGGCCACAGGCTAGGGCTCCTGTGGCAGGCGGCTGTGGGAGCTCCTCCTGAGGCCGAGCTATGCTTGAAAGTGGTGGTGTCACTGATGGCTTGAAGAGCCGTTCCTCAAACACGCTGGGCTCTTGGGGTTGCCGCTTGGATGCTCTCTTGGCGATGTCGTCAGCTTCTTTGTTGGTGCCCCGGGGCACGTGCTGCAACTCCAGGCCCAAGAACTGCTTCTCCATCTTGCGCACCTCTGTGAGGTATGCCTCCATATGCTCGTCCTTCGGCTCATATACCTTGTTGGAGAAGTTGACGAGGAGCTGCGAGTCGCCCTTAATGGTAAGGCGTTTTACCCCCAGAGCTGTTACGGCCTTTAGGCCAGCTATGAGGCCTTCGTATTCCGCGATGTTGTTGGAGACCTTCTCGCCCTACTAAAAGCAGAGCTGCACAACATAGTAGAGCTTGTCCTGAGTGGGCGAGATGAGTACTGCTCCAGCCCTCGCGCCCTGGTGCGCGAAGGCGCCATCGAAATACATGACCCAACCGTCTGGCGCCTCGCTTCCCGGTGAGGTGGACCGGTCTTCGCCTACTTCAAGTGTCAGGGCGTCCGTCCATTCCGCCACAAAATCAGCAAGTGCGGCTCCCTTCATCACCCTGGTAGTGCTGAACTCCAACTAGAATGCCTGGAGCTCAATGTTCCACTCAGTGACCCTTCCAGTAGAGTTGGGGGTCCTGAGCACCCTCTCCAATGGGTAGTCTGAGACGACATTGATGGGGTGGCCCTGGAAGTAGTGCCGCAACTTGCGCGAGGCCACCAAGAGCGCAAGCAGGAGCTTCTGGGGCATGGGATATCGCGCTCTCGTGTCCCGCAACACCGTGCTAACAAAATACTCCGGGTGCTCAATGAGGGCCGGCGCGTTAGTGAGGCTCGTGTCTTGCGGAAGTTGGGGCATCTCCTGAGGTGGTGGGACTACCGAAGCCTGATCGCTTGTGGGAATCTCGGCGATGTCGTCTCGCCGAATTTGGTCTTCAGTTGATGCTGCTAAGGCTCTTGCGGTGCCTTCCTGATCTTGCGTCACTTCGGCTGTAGCTTGGCGCAGCGCGCCCTTGGCTTGGTGCTCTTCCCAGACCGCCACTAGCGCCGCGCTGGTGGAGTACGGGGTGGCGGCAAGATAGAGTACTAGAGGCTCGAGAGGTCGTGGCGCCACCATCACCGGAGGACTGGTCAGGTATCTCTTGAGGTCTTGGAAAGCTCGGTCAGCCTCCAGGCTCCATTCGAATGGGCCCTTCTTCTTCATCAGCTTGAAGAAGGGCAGGGCGCACTCTCCAGCTTGGAGATGAAGCGTCCCAACGCAGTTACCCGACCAGCCAACATCTGCATTTCCTTGAGGGTCTGCGGTGGGCTCATGTCCTAAATAGCCTTGATCTTTTCCGGGTTCGCCTCGATCCCTCTGTGGGACACGAGGAATCCTAGCAGCTTGCCGGAAGGGACACTGAACATGCACTTCTCTGGGTTAAGCCGCAAATTCACCTGGCATAGGCTCGTGAAGGTCTCCTCCAGATCTTGGATCAAGGTTCTTGCCTCCCGAGACTTCACCATAATTTCATCGACGTAGGCCTCCGTGTTTCTCCCGAGTTGCCACCCTAAGGCGATGTGCATCAGCCGCTGAAAGGTCGCGCCCGCATTGCGCAGTCCAAAAGGCATGTAGGTGTAGCAATACACCCCACACGAGGTCAAGAAGGTTGTCTTCTCTACATCTTCTACTGCCATCTTGATCTGGTGGTACCCTGAGAACGCATCCAGGAAGCACAGCAGGTCGCACCAGGCGGTGGAGTCAACGATCTGGTTGATGCGTGGGAGTGGGAACGGATCTTGGGGGCAGGCCTTGTTGAGGTTGGTTAAGTCGACGCACATTCACTCCTTCTCGCCTTTCTTCGGCACTACCACGGGGTTCGCCGGCCATTCGGGGTACCGAACCTTGCGAATGGCACCTGCTGCCTCCAGCTTGCGGGTCTCCTGGACGATGAAGGCCTGCTTCTCCGTGGACTGCCGTCTCGCTCGCTACTTCACGGGGTGCACATTGGGGCACACCCTTAGGTGATGCTGGATCACCTCTCTCAGGACCCCCACCAGCTGATTCGGTTCCCACGCGAATATATCCTTGTTTGCGCGCAAGAACTTCACCAATGCTTCCTCTTGGCTTGGGTCGAGGCCCGCACCTATGGTAAAGGTGGCTCCTGAGGACCCGTCCTCGTCGACCGGCACCTGCTTGGTTTTCGCCTTATCTTGGGTGAACAACTGCTTCTTCTTGGTTGGTGCGGCCCCCTTGGCCTCGGGAGTGCCCGCATCAGTGGGCTGCACCGTCGCGGCTGTCTTGAGGGCGAGCTTGAGCGCCGCCAGTGCCTCGTTGGCGTCCCCCTTGACGGTGAGGACGCCTTTGCTCCCACGCATCTTCATGAGGTTGTAGGCCGGATGAGTCGCTGCCATGAACTGGGCCAGAGCTGGGTACCCGAGGATGGCGCTGTATGGGAGGCCGATGCGGGCGATGTCAAAGTCGGCCAGCTCGGTGCGGTAGCTGTCGCGTGTGCCGAAGGTGACGGGGAGGCGGATCTGCCCCAGGGAGCGGGCAATGTCGCCACCAACTCCTGAGAAAGGCTTGCTGAGGCTGAGCCGCTCGAGCGGCACATGAAGGAGGCTGAAAGCCTCCACGGAGAGCAAGTTGAGGCCGGCGCCGCCGTCGCTGAGGGTCTTGGTGATGGCCACATTGCAGATGGTGGGCGTGCAGAGCATCAGAGGCATGCCCGAGCCGGCGGTGGAGACGGGGTGGTCTTCTAAGTCGAAGGTGAGGTCGGCTTCGGGCGCAGACCAGCCCGGCAGAGCCCCCGAGCGCTTGGAGGCGGCGTCGATCTGGCGGAGAAATGGCTTGATATGGTGATCCGAAGGCGGTGCTTGAGGGCCGCCTAGCAGGACCGCGACCGCGTGGTGCACCGGTGCCGCGTAGTGCGCAACGAAGAGGTCGTGCAGTTCCTCCCAAGACGCCACCATGGATCCGGGGAGGTTGAGCAGCCAGCTGCGCGGCTCGCCGGTGAGGGCCATGGGAAACCAGTTGGCCATGACCTTGTCGTCGCCCCCGGCCTCGAGGACAGCCCCCTCGTATGCCAGCAGGAAAGCTGTCGGGTCCGCCGCGCCGTCGTAGCGCGGCGGCATCTCCGGCTTGAACTTGGGTGGCCACCACACCTGCCGTAGGGCGGGGGCCTGGGCTCGGAGCCCCCTGGCCCCGTCATCAGCGCCAGTCATCAGAGTCGGTAGCGGGGCGCCTGCCATGAGGGCTAAGCGCGGTGATGGCGGAGCGTAGATTGGCGGAGGGGGGTGATACGTGCATGTTGCATCAAGCTTTTATATCGATATTTATCGCATTATGGGTTGTTATTACACGTTATGTCACAATACTTATTCCTATTCTATCTTATTTTACAAGGTTTACATAAGGAGGGAGAATGCCGACAGCTAGAATTCTGGGCTGGAAAAGGAGCAAATATTAGAGACCTATTCTGCACAACTCCAAAAGTCCTGAAACTCCACGTAAGTTATTTTTAGAAATAATAGAAAATATTGAGCGGAAGAAGTATGCCAGAGGGGGACCCACCTAGCCACGAGGGTGGGGGCGTGCCTCTCCAGTGGCCATCTTCTGCTATATGAAGTCTTTCATCAAGGGAAAAATCATAAGCAACCTTTCGGGACGAGACTCCGCCGCCACGAGGCGGAACCTTGGCGGAACCAATCTAGGGCTCCGGCAGAGCTGTTCTGCCGGGGACACTTCCCTCCGGGAGGGGGAAATCATCACCATCGTCATCACCAACGCTCCTCTCATTGGGAGAGGGCAATCTCCATCAACATCTTCACCAGCACCATCTCCTCTCAAAACCCTAGTTCATTTCTTGTATCCAATTCTTGTCTCCAAGTCCGGGATTGGTACTAGTAGGTTGCAAGTAGTGTTGATTACTCCTTGTAGTTGATGCTAGTTGGTTTATTTGGTGGAAGATCATATGTTCATATCCTTTATGCATATTAATACCCCTTTGATTATGAACATGAATATGCTTTGTGAGTAGTTACGTTTGTTCCTGACACTACAAAAAAAAGACACATCCGTGACATTTTGGGCCGAACGAATTTTTTTTGTCATACATATGACACTTCTATGACGATAATTGTGACAAAACCCGTTATCATCATAGATGTGGTGGGCTCCTACTTCTATGACAAAAAATCATGACAAAAAATGGTCTTTTCGTCCTGGGCGGGCCGGAGACGCAGCTGCATGACATTCATTGGGCCGTCCATGACAGAAAAAACCGTGGTAGAAGCGAGGCAAGGAAAATTTCGGCGAGTTCCCGGTTACGGTGGGAGGTCGGGGGCCGAGCGATGCGCGTTTCTCTCGTACACGTACGCGCGTGTGTGCGAGGCGTTGGCTCTAACTGAACCCGAGCGATTGCACTGTAGGCTACGCGTTACTGAACCCGAGCGATCGATCGATGGCTGTTAACTGAACCCGATCGAGCGATTCCTTCACTATCGCCGCTAATCAAGCCGATCGATGCCGCCTCTGGGATGAACAAAGTGAGTGTTGCGGGGGGTTGGATGAATAGTGGCGGTGGCGTTGCCTCTGGATGAACAGGACCCTATGGTGTGGTGGAGGGCTGGATGAACGATGAAGCGGTGGAGGGTGCCCGTGGAGGGGTGGTTGAACAGACCCCATGGTGTGGAGGGCTGGATGAACAGTGAGACGGTGGAGGGGTGCCGGTGGAGGGGTGGTTGAATAGGACCCCGTGGTGTGGAGGGCTGGATGAACAGTAGACGGTGGAGGGGTGGTTGAACAGTAGACGGTGGAGTAGCGCGCGGTGGAGGCTGGATGAACATGAGCCCGTGGAGGCTGGAGGAGGTCGACGGTAGCCCGTGGAGACTGGAGGAGGTCGACAGTGGAGATGAACAATATCCTTTGGAGTCCCGTTTTGTGGTACGCCACACCCCTCCCGATGAACAGGACCCCTGTTTCGACCGTAGCACTCCAACACAAGTCCGTTTCGTCCGTTTTGTGGTACGCCACGCCCCTCCCGATCAACAGGACCCCCGTTTCGACTGTAGGAGGTCCGTTTCCTCCGGTTCTTGATGCCACACCCTCCCGGTCAACAGGACCCCGTTTCGACCGTAGGAGGTCCGTTTAAATCCGTTTTTACGCCGCCGACCCCTCCCGCTGAACAGGATCCCGTTTCGAACGTGGCTGGTCGAACACAAGGCCGTTTTGTCGGGACCCCGATCCTAAGTCACACCGATCTAGCATGTAACACATCATATCACTTTGCGGCCTCACGCACGGTATTTCCACGGGTGTCGCCTTACCATGGCACGGGACCGTTTGCGCCTTTTGGCTCACGTATATGATAGTGTCGCTAGCATCCATATGACAAAGAACCCGGGCCGACATGGCTAGTCGTGAACCCAAAGCGGCGCTAACCCATGGGGACATGCCTACATGAATCACATCGAGCAAGACGGTCAACAACCTATAAATTAGGGCTGTAGCAGCTAATGAGGACTCGGTATCCCGGTAGCAGTGCTAGGCAGACTCGAATAACACCGCGTGACATTTCCCGAAGGACGGACATAAGGAACGAAGTGAAACACATGCCGGCCAGTCAAGTGTCCAAGCAGTAGTCTTTGGGCTAGCAGGACTCGGTGAACCGGGTCAGAAGCGGACTACTATCGCTCGTAAGCACGAGACTACATTTCCCCATATGAGAGGCTGCCAAGGATAAACAACTAGTTTGTCGGATCCCACACATACCAAGCATTTCAAACATACACACAATATGCTCAATATGTGTAGATACAACATGGCATCACAACATAACTCTCTGACTCAAATATTTATTCAATAGGCTCCGAGGAGTGAGATATTACAAACATGGGTCTCATGACCCAACACTCGGAAACATACAAGTCAAAGCACAAGCGGAAGCTACACATGTCTCGAGTACAGACAACTATAAATGAAGAAGGCTGAGAAGCCTGACTATCTACCAGATCTTGCCGAGGGCACAAGATCGTAGCTGAGGTAACAAGCTAACCGTCAAGTCCAAGCGGAACTACTAAGCGAGACCGAAGTCTCTCGCAAAACATAAAATAAGCAAACGTGAGTACAAACATACTCAAGAAGACTTACATCGTAACTAGCTACATATGCATCATTATCAAAAGGGGTGGTGGAGTTTGACCGCAGCAAGCCAGCTTTGACTCGGTGGCTATCCTGAACTACATTTGCAAGTAACTCTTTTGAGGTGGCGCTACGAGTCCACATATTCACCATATCAATACACCACTGTGGACCCGCCTCCCGTCTCCCTACGAGAACGCCATCCATAGCACTCACGCTTATCTTGCGCATTTTAGAGTATCCGCTTTCACTTGTCTATGAACTGATATAGGCAACCCAGAAGTCCTTTTCCGTGGACACGGCTATTCGAATAGATCTTATTAACCCTACAGGGGGTACTTCTTCACACACGCTCTCACCACTTATCGCCGTTTACACGACATGTACTCGGCAACCTTCAAGCGGAAGCCCAACGTGGGTGTCGGCCACGGCCTACCTAAACACTCAAGTCCCTAGTCCAGGTTTATCGCCTATTCGGGTTCCATCCGCAGGGAGTCCGGCCGAGGTTTCCCATACAGCCCCGAACGATGTGTGCAGGGTTCCCGAGACACCAAACGGGTGAATCGGTACACCAGGCCACGGTGCCTACCGCAACACAACCCACCCCTACGGTCAGCGTTGCGTGCCCCCCAAAGATACTACAAACACCGTAAACTACTTGCAACTCCTGGGATCTGAGGACAAGGGTGGTTAAGAAGCCGAGAGGGTCAATTAAGGATCCCAATGCGTGGTAGTAACTGTTTCATGGATCACGAATACAGAACTCAGTTCTCGAGGACGGCTGCAATGAGACAACCCACCATGTACTCCTACATGGCCTCTCACCGCTACCTTTACCAAATCGTGTTCACACACTTAGCTCACACACGTGAGGACATGTTCACACACCTCCGATTCATTTCCGATGAATCGCACCTAACTCAACTCTAAGCATGCAGCATGACAAACAAGCATGAATGAGTAGGCACAACATGGCTCAAGCAACTCCTACTCATGCTAGTGGGTTTCATCTAATTCTTGTGGAATGACAGGTCATGCAGAGGATAAAGGGGTTCAGCTACCGCAACAAGTAACACATGAGTCGTTGTTGTCCTAATGCAATAAAATAGAGCAGGAGCGAGAGAGTGGGATTATATCGGAATGGACAAGGGGGTTTTGCTTGCCTGGCACTTCTGAAGATAATATAGTTCTTCATCGGTGTCATCGAACTCATCGTTGAAACATCGTCTACTGAGAGGGGACAAACACCGGCAACTGAGAAAGAACACAATCCATGCAATGCACATTCACATGAATGACATGTCATGTTAAGGAACTGAATTGACCTAATGCAACTGTAAGCCAAGTTAATTGAAGTGGAATTCAAACAAGGTTAAACTCCAACTCCAAATGCTAGTTCATAATTTACCCTAATCATGATTCATCCTATTCGGTGAGGTTAACTTGTTCAATCATGCATGAAAGTGCCATAAACAGATTCCTCATATTTTTCTGATCATTTTTCATATATAAATTATTTAATTTGGAGTTACGGTTGAATTTCTATGAATTTTAGAAGTTTAGGATATTTTCTGGAATTTTCCTAAAAAGAATAAATCCAGAAAATCAATTACTGCGTCAGCATTGCATCATGCTGACCTCAGCAGGTCAACAGGCGCCGTCCAGGTCAAACCTGACCAGTGGGGACCACTGGTCAGTGACACGGTCTTGCCAGGTCAATGACAGTGGGTCCGGTCAATGACCACGTCGACAAGAAGTCAACACGACATGTGGGCCCAGTGGATTAGTCTAATTACAAAATTAGTGGCCGCTGGGGCCCATTGTCAGTGTCTAGGGGGTTAACTAAATGGGTAGTTAGCACCTAACTAATCCTGCCACGTCAACGTCGCCGGATTAAGCTCCGGCGACCTCACAGTGCGGCGGTGGCTCGCCGGGGTGGCGCTAGGGGCGGCGGCTGGGCGTGCTGAGGGCACCAGGAGGGAGCCCGTGCCGTCTGCAAGATCTGGGAGACCAGCGGGAGGTGCTTTGGGGTGGCGGGTTCAGCGAATGGAGCTCATGGCCGGCGCTCAAGGCGTTCGGGTGAACTGGTTTCGGGTTAGGGAGCACGGCAGAGGCAAGGTGGGGTGCTACGACCTCACAGGGTGCATCGAAACGCCGCGTGCTCGGTTGCAGCTCTAAACGCAACGGTGGCTACGGGCGACATGGCCCGTCGGCGAAGAGCTTCGGGCTCGATCGGAAGACGGGTTACGAACGGAAACAGAGGGGAGAGCGAGGGAAGCAACAGAGCTCACAGGAGTTCGTCAGCGGTCTCATTGGGCTCGGGAGGCGCCAAGATGGCGAATCGGGTCGGCAATCGGGCGGGCGCCCGAGGTTGAAGACGATGGTGTGGAGGCGATCTGAGCTTCCGGCGCTTGGGGCCAGGTTAGCGGCGGCGATCGATGGCGGAGCTTCGGGGCATGTAGGAGAGGCGAGGGGGAGGCGGTGGCCGCGGTGGAGCTCGTCGGTGGTGGCGGCTCCGTTCGGGTGAGCTCAGGGAAGAGAGCCGGGGGAGGAGAGAGGAAGCAGCGAGAGAGGGAGAGGAGCGAGGGAACACGGGGCGTCGTCGTGGCGTGTTCAGGGCGTCGGGGGAGGTGCGGCAAGCAGGAGGTGGCCGTCGGTGGCCGTGCGCGCGGCGGCCACGCGCCTCTCGTCCGACTGGGGCGGTGGGGATGACGACTGGCAGAGGGCCTGGTGGGTTGGGCCGTTCTGCTGGGCCAGATGGGCTGAGAGGTGAGCGCCAGGTAGGGTTTCTCTCCTCTCCTTTTTTTATTTGTTTTAGTTTTCTAATTTTCTACGTAAACTGTTGGGCTTTATTAAAATATCCAGGCACTTTCAAAAATCACCAAACTGTGCATGCCCAATGTATAGAATATATCTAACAAGGGATCATTTCAGTTTAGGAGTATTTGGACATTTAAAATATTTTATAGAATTTAAATGTCCAAATTCAAATACTTATGATTTAATTCAAAGATCCAAATGTCATGGAAAAATGTGCAACATCTCTGGTTATCAAGTTTCCAGCATTTTTCCAAAAATGGTGAACATTTTTTAAGGCCATTTGGGTTCACTGAAAAATATTTTTGGTTGAGCCTATTTGAATTCCTTTAATGCTAGGGTTTAGGCAATCCCCATTTCAAATTTCATGAAAATTAAACATGATGGATGGATGCAATGCCTCTAGTTACAACCAAGCTCTAGGGTTGTGACAACTCACCCCCACTAAACAAGAATCTCGCCCCGAGATTCAAGACGTGAGGTAAGAGGAAAAGGGAAATCACAAAACTATCACAATCTTCATGATCCATTTGCCCTTCTCGAAGATGTTGATTCACTCCATCATCTTGGTCTTGACGTCTTTGCTTTGAGATCTTCACCGACCACGACAATGTAATGAAGGGGAAACCCTACAGGATTTAATCTTCTTGAAGATCGAGCAACTCAAGATCAGTTCATGGAGAGACGTAAGAACAACTCTTGGGTTGGGACACCAAACACACATTAGGAATGATGGAGAAGCAATGGATGACGAAGGTTCAAATTGGTAGGCAACCATTCCACGCTTAAGTAAAATGGTGCATGTTTCAAAGTAACAAGGAGATGATTTCCATGATTCCATAACGGGACACCTTAGGAAAGGTGGCGAAAGAACTATTCCCTTAAGTGGCAAAAAGAATTACTTTTGATCCATAGATCATTGGAACTCTTTATACCAGCCTAAGGCAATCGCAATCGATCACTTGAAGGAGCTCGGAAGAATGGCATATTCGGACTAGAATGGATGATGTGGACTACCTTGTTGAAGACAACACAATGGATGATTTTGCTTATCATTGGAGGTGGAGGGGACCCTTGGTAGGACCACTTTGAAGATGATCCTGGACAGCAACTGCTGAGAAGGCAGCCCATGGAAAATTGGCACGATGGGATGCAAGCTGGGAACAAAATGCAAATGTTGGGAAGGTTCCAACCATCATATCTGCCTGAGATTCAGATCTGGTTGGTGTCAGGATATTCCAGACCATCCAGCCTAGAGAGAAAAATGAAGTTTGCAACACAAATCGACGAGATGACGTTGCGAGATTCTCGGGAAAAGAACTACGATAGCAAGCTCCAAAACATGAGCTGGTTACGCTACAAACAAGTGATCACGTTGTCCAAGACAAGAATGACCACATGGTAGTCTTACAACAAAACACTACCGAAGTTCGTGTGGGGAGCCATCATCGAGGATATCAAGTCCTTGCATAAGTCATATGATTAGCTCTTATGAAGAAACTTCTTGTCCCCGAACAAATCAATCGCTGGCTTGGTATGCTAGGAATACATATAGAATGAAGGTTGCAAGTCTCCGGACTACGAATACTTCGCACATATGCATGATCGACTTGGGATGATTCCAAGGAACCAAAACAAACCTTTCTCAAATTCATGGCGGCAACTTGCACCTAATGCACGTGAATTAGAGGAAGTCATTACTTTCGTCCAAACATATGCTTCATGAATGAAACACGAAGGCATTGCTTACAAAGTTTTCAACACTAGGTTGATGTTCAACATGACTCATGGGGGAGACAAAATGCTGCTTGATGGTCTCAACAACAACTCATCTGAATTTCCATATCACTGGACTTCCACCATCATGTGAACACGGTGATAGTATTGGTCAGACCAAAAGATGTAATGGTATATGCTCGAGGGGTCAACCACGAGTAAGACAACATTACGAGCATCGTTGGTACTTATTTGATTTGACGATAGCCCACACTCAAATCAAAGGATTGATGAGACAATAGGTCCAAAGAATCGATCACAGGACCAATCGATGAGGATATCATCTTTCTTCAACACACACTACAGGAATATCCCTTTGGAATGAACTAAATTAGGCAAACTTTTATCTTCCAACTCTCCAAGTTGTTGTCTAGCTTAACCATCTAGCTCAGGGATATCCGACATAGATTCTTGGAGAAAGGGTGGTTCAGAGGAAAACCAACTTAGTCACGATCTCAACATAACAGTCAGGGGACAACCTGGTAACACTTCCAAGAAGATATTTGGAAAGTCACGAACCACCGGTATGTTACTAAGCTCGAGAACAATCTTGCTTTTCAGGGCAAGATGATATGATCAAATAAGCAAGGGATTGAATAATCCTAACTCATTGATCGAAGGGTGCACCAGAAATAAGGACTAGGTAGCACGATCAATCTTAGTATGATGATTTAATAACCAACACGCTAAGAATGAAAATATTGTCCATTAACTACCAAGCAACGAGGTTGCTAGGAGTATTGATTTCACACATCACAATTCACTTGTCGGTATTCCGGTTATAACAACACGGAACCGAGGAATGAATAATGATGGCGAGAAGTATCACTATGTCAAGAATTCATGAGAGTGGTGCAATTCTCATGACACACTTGACATAAAGATGGTAACACTCAAGATGCAATGAGCAAAAGCTGGATTGGCATTTTGATCTGCGGAATACAACTGCTTTGACCCAATCCTAGATATGGATGAGGTACTGGAGTTTGTTTCTCCTAGTCATTCCAGAATTAATGGCTTGACGGACCACAAGGATAATAGGCATTGATAAACGAATGCACACATACTCTTGGTTATCAACTGATAGAGGATGGTCGGGATACAACTAAAGAGAGCAACTCAAAGGAACATATAATTTTTTGAGTTGTGGATGCATAGATTAGTATGTCGAACCAAGTTCAACAGGTTTCTTCCGGATAACCCATGCGGAGAAAGTAGAACTGGCAGAGTCACAATTATGAATGGAGAACTCCTCAAGAGTACTCTGATTGTGATCCTTCGGTTCAGCGAGGAACTTCTGCCATAAGCGGCTCATGGTATTTGGAAGAAGGAAATACCACGGATCTCGAGGACTATCGCAAAGTTACTAATATCCTAAAGGGACTAGCAAATACTAACAACATGAAGTAGGGTGAATCTCGGGTTCAGAAACCCAGGAGTAGAATGCCTACTAACTAATAACATCACGGGATGCTTTCAAGAATAATGGCCAGAATCATCACATTGGGGATACAAAAGCATTGCTAAATTGCTAGGTGACTTCCTAAACAACTAGGGTCATAATAATAGCTCCAACATCTATGCCGAGGCAACAAAGTACCTCAACTTACCGATTAGTGTGCTTATTCTCACCAAAAGGACATCGAACGGAAGAAAAGGATTTGCAAATGCATCGGACTATTTAGAGACACAGGATGACTCGGGACAGCATCACAGCTGTAAATGCTCAAAATGATTTGAGACATCCCGCAAAATGCTGGCATAACCACTCAACATCACAATACCAAGGTTCCGAGATCAACAATTATCATACGTAAATAGTAGGAACTGAATCGAGGCTTAAAACCAACAATCTCAAAGGTCTATGGATCAAGAACACGTCATCCTCGATAGATAGATGAGAAGCCTAGTTCCTAAACCCCGTAGAAGAGAAGAGGATGACTCGGATCGTAAGGCCATGAGATATAAGGAGTAAAAAGAGCCTTACGTTCCTTCCACAATCAATTCCCTTACATAACTAAAGCATTTCTAGACACAACTTCACCGGTTTGGCTTGGTAATCCTCTGATGCAGTCGCTCGATACCAACGCTGTCGGGACCCCGATCCTAAGTCACACCGATCTAGCATGTAACACATCATATCACTTTGCGGCCTCACGCACGGTATTCCCACGGTGTCGCCTTACCATGGCCCGGGACCGTTTATGCCTTTTGGCTCACGATATGATAGTGTCGCTAGCATCCATATGACAAAGAACCGGGCCGACATGGCTAGTCGTGAACCCAAAGCGGCGCTAACCCATGGGGACAGGCATACATGAATCACATCGAGCATGTCGGTCATCAACGTATAAATTCGGGCTGTAGCCTTGGGCTATGAGGACTCCGGTATCCCGGGCTGTAGCAGGCTAGGCAGGACTCCGAATAACACCGCGTGACATTTCCCCGAAGGGACAGACATAGGAACGAAGTGAAACACATGCCAGCCAGTCAAGTGTCCAAGCAGTAGTGCTGGGCTAGCAGGACTCCGGTGAACCGGGTCAGAAGCGGACTACTATCGCCGTGAAGCACGAGACTACATTTCCCCATATGAGAGGCTGCCAAGGATAAACAACTAGTTTGTCGGATCCCACACATACCAAGCATTTCAAACATACACACAATATGCTCAATATGTGTAGATACAACATGGCATCACAACATAACTCTACGACTCAAATATTTATTCAATAGGCTCCGAGGAGCGAGATATTACAAACATGGGTCTCATGACCCAACACTCGAAACATACAAGTCAAAGCACAAGCGGAAGCTACACATGTCCGAGTACGCATAACTATAAATGAAGAAGGCCGAGAAGCCCGACTATCTACCAGATCTGCCGAGGGCACAAGATCATAGCCGAGGTAACAAGCTAACCGTCAAGTCCAAGCGGAAATACTAGCGATACCGAAGTCTCTCTTCAAAACATAAAATAAGCAAACGTGTGTACAAACGTTCTAAGCAAGACTTACATCAGAACTAGCTACATATGCATCATTATCAAAAGGGGGTGGTGGAGTTTGACTGCGGCAAGCCAGCTTTGACTCGGTGGCTATCCTGAACTACGACTGCAAGTAACTCTTTTGAGGTGGCGCACACAAGTCCACATATTCACCATATCAATACACCACTGTGGACCCGCCTCCGCCTCCCTACGAGAACGCCATCCATAGCACTCACGCTTATCTTGGCGCATTTTAGAGTATCCACTTTCAGTTGTCTATGAACTGGTATAGGCAACCCAGAAGTCCTTCTCCGTGGACACGGCTATTCAATAGATCATATTAACCCCTGCAGGGTGTACTTCTTCACACACGCTCACCACTTATTGCCGTTTACACGACATGTACTCGGCAACCTTCAAGCGGAAGCCCCACGTGGGTGTCGGCCACGGCCTACCTAAACACGCACGTCCCTAGTCCATGTTTATCGCCTATTCGGGTTCCATCCGCAGGGAGTCCGGCCGAGGTTTCCCATACAGCCCCGAACAATGTGTGCAGGGTTCCCGAGACACCAAACGGGCGAATCGGTACACCGGGCCACGGTGCCTACCGCAACACAACCCACCCCTATGGTCAGCGTTGCGTGCGGCCCCCAGCATACTACAAACACCCGAAACTACTTGCAACTCCCGGACTGAGGACAAGGGTGGTTAAGAAGCCGAGAGGGTCAATTAAGGATCCCAATGCGTGGTAGTAACTGTTTCATGGATCACGAACACACGTAACTCAGTTCACGAGGGCGGCTGCAATGAGACAACCCACCATGTACTCCTACATGGCCTCTCACCGCTACCTTTACCAAATGATGTTCACACACTTAGCTCACACACAGTAGGACATGTTCACACACCTCCGATTCATTTCCGATGAATCAGACCTGACTCAACTCTAAGCAGTAGCAGGCATGACAAACAAGCATTAATGAGTAGGCACAACATGGCTCAAGCAACTCCTACTCATGCTAGTGGGTTTCATCTAATTACTGTGGAATGACAGGTCATGCAGAGGATAAAGGGGTTCAGCTACCGCAGCAAGTAACACATGAGTCGTTGTTGTCCTAATGCAGTAAAATAGAGCAGGAGCGAGAGAGTGGGATTATATCGGAATGGACAAGGGGGGTTTTGCTTGCCTGGCACTTCTGAAGATAATATAGTTCTTCATCGGTGTCATCGAACTCATCGTTGAAACATCGTCTACTGAGAGGGGACAAACACCGGCAACTGAGAAAGAACACAATCAATGCAATGCACATTCACATGAATGACATGTCATGTTAAGGAACTGAATTGACCTAATGCAGCAGTAAGCCAAGTTAATTGAAGTGGAATTCAAACAAGGTTAAACTCCAACTCCAAATGCTAGTTCATAATTTACCCTAATCATGATTCATCCTATTCGGTGAGGTTAACTTGTTCAATCATGCATGAAAGTGCCATAAACATATTCTTCATATTTTTCTGATCATTTTTCATATATAAATTATTTAATTTGGAGTTACGGTTGAATTTCTATGAATTTTAGAAGTTTAGGATATTTTCTGGAATTTTCCTAAAAAGAATAAATCCAGAAAATCAATTACTGCGTCAGCATTGCATCATGTTGACCTCAGCAGGTCAACAGGCGCCGTCGAGTCAAACCTGACCAGTGGGGACCACTGGTCAGTGACACGGTGCTGCCCAGGGTCAATGACAGGTGGGTCCGGTCAATGACCACGTCAGCAAAGTCAACCTGACATGTGGGCCCAGTGGATTAGTCTAATTACAAAATTAGTGGCCGCTGGGGCCCATTGTCAGTGTCTAGGGGGTTAACTAAATGGGTAGTTAGCACCTAACTAATCCTGCCACGTCAACGTCGCCGGATTAAGCTTCGGCGACCTCACGGGCGGGCGGCTCGCCGGGTGGCGCTTAGGGGCGGCGGGCGCCGCGCGGAGGGCACCAGAGGAAGCCGTGCGCCGTGCAAGATCTGGGAGACCAGTGAGGTGCTTTGGGGTGGCCAGGGTTCACCGAATGGAGCTTCATGGCGGCGCCAGCGTTCGGGTGAACTGGTTTCGGGTTAGGGAGCACGGCAGAGGCAAGGTGGGGTGCTACGACCTCACAGGGGTGTGACCGAGCACGGCCAAGCGTGCTCGGTTGCAGCTCTAAACAGCAATGGCTCTGGCGGCGACATGGCCGGGCGGCGAAGAGCTTGCCTCGATCGGAAGACGGGTTACGGAACGGAAAGCAGAGGGGAGAGCGAGGGGGAAGCAACAGGAGCTCATAGGGAGTTCGTCGGCGGTCTCATTGGGCTCGGGGAGGCGCTGAAGATGGCGAATCGGGGTCGGCAATCGGCGGCGCCCGAGGTTGAAGACGATGGTGTGGAGGCGATGCAGAGCTTCCGGCGCTTAGGGCCAGGTTAGGCGGCGGCGATCGATGGCGGAGCCGGGGCATGTAGGAGAGGCGAGGGGCGGCGGTGGCCACGGTGGAGCCTCGTCGGTGGCGGCTCCGTTCGGGTGAGCTTCGGGGAAGAGAGACAGGGAGGAGAGAGGAAGCAGCGAGAGGGAGAGGAGCGAGGAACACGGGCGTCGTGGCGTGTTCAGGGCGTCGGGGGAGGTGCGGCAAGCAGGAGGTGGCCGTCGGTGGTCGTGCGCGCGGCGGCCACGCCTCTCGTCCGACTGGGGCGGTGGGGATGACGACTGGCAGAGGGCCTGGTGGGTTGGGCTGCTCATTGGGCAGATAAATTTGAGAGGTGAGCGCCAGGTAGGGTTTCTCTCCTCTCCTTTTTTTTATTTGTTTTGGTTTTCTAATTTTCTGTAAACTGTTGGGTTTATTAAAAATATCCAGGCACTTTCAAAAATCACCAAACTGTGCATGCCCAATGTATAGAATATATCTAACAAGGAACATTTCAGTTTAGGAGTATTTGGACATTTAAAATATTTTATAGAATTTAAATGTCCAAATTCAAATACTTATGATTTAATTCAAAGATCCAAATGTCATGGAAAAATGCGCAACATCTCTGGTTATCAATTTCAAAGATTTTTCCAAAAATGGTGAACATTTTTGAAGGCCATTTGGGTTCACCGAAAAATATTTTTGGTTGAGCCTATTTGAATTCCTTTAATGCTAGGGTTTAGGCAATCCCCATTTCAAATTTCATGAAAATTAAACATGATGCATGGATGCAATGCCTCTAGTTACAACCAAGCTCTAGGGCTGTGACATGTTTCCTCTGTTCTGCGGTATGCCAGGCCTCGTTTCCATCGCCTGTTCCGTCCAAGCCCTCCCGATGAACACGACCACGCATTCCGTTCCGACCCAGCCGGTTGGCTCCCACGCGTTCCGTTGCCTCCCGATGAACACGAGCATTCCATTGCCTCCCCATGAACACGACGCATTCCATTGCCTCCCCATGAACACGACGCATTCCATTGCCTCCCCATGAACACGACAACGATGCTGTTTCTCCATTCCGACCCAGCCATGTCAACGATCCCTCGCCGTACGTATGCGCGAGTAGGCGTTCGAGACCCCGCCCGTATGTACACATACGTGGCCGTATTTTCTTTCTTGCACCACGGCGTTAATGCACGCGTGTACATGGTACGTGCGCGCCTCTACATCCACCAGTATATATGTACGTACACATTCGCGAACAGAATGACAACGCTACGTATGCTTCTACTAGGTGGGTCCCGACTGTCAGGCACTTCCTTGCGTGCGGAGATGTAGCTGCTGGGTCCCAGCAGTCAGGGGGCGCGAATAGTTTTGTTTTTTTTTTGCCCGGACGCACTTCCTTGCGTGCGAAGGTGTAGCTGGTGGGTCCCAACAGTCAGGGGGAAACATTTTTTTCGCGAAATACGGTGGCCCGTCCGGTGGGTCCCCGCTGTCAGGTGGAGGAATAATTATTTTGCGCGTAATAAGGAGGCACTTCCTTGCCGCGGCCGTGGACCCGGTATCGGCCTCTCCACGCATGCCCATGTCCGATGGAAGCCGTTCCTTGACCACGTTGACCATGCCACGTCGAGAGCACCAGGGCGGTGGACGACGGCGAGGCCTAAGAAGGGGACGACGCGGAGACGGGGACGACGCGGCAGTGGATGCCCATGTGTAGAGGAGTACGAGGGTTCACTGGTTCGGTGCGGTGTGAGGTTGCAGTCGCCGCAGAATAACAGGGGGTGTGGGTGAGTAGAGGGATGGCCTGGCCAACGGTGGGAGTAGTAGGGTGCGGTGAGGCCTCAGCCGCATCGCAGCCGACCACGGGAGGCAGGAGCACGAGGCACGACCGGCACTGGTTTGGGCGGCTGGAGCAAGAAGACCAGAGGTTGAAGAAGCACTACGGCTGTTGGATGGACATCGTACGGTCACTGGAGCTAGAATCGTGCATATTGACTAAGTTGACAAAGCCCTCCGTCCCCGTCAACTTAGTAGGCCCACAAGTCAGCCTGCCACTATACTGGGTCCCAGCTAACATGCGGAGTATTCATTTTTTTTGTGCGTAATAAGGAGGCACTTCCTTGCGTGCGAAGATATAGCTGGTGGGTCCGAGCTGTCAGCGGCGGTAACATTTTTTTCGCGAAATACAGAGGCCCTTTTGGTGGTCCCTGATGTCAGGTGGAGGAATCGTTATTTTGCGCGTAATAAGGAGCCATTTCCTTGTGTGCGGCCGTGGACCCAGCTGTCAGCCTCTCCATGTACATTCCAATTCAGATGCATGTCGGTCGTTGACCACGTTGACCAGGCCACACCGAGAGCACCAGTGCGGTGGACGACGGCGAGGCCTAGGAAGGGAACGACACGGAGGCAGGGAAGACTTGGCAGTTGTTTCCCACGCGGAGGGGAGTACAACTGTACGAGGGTTTATCGTTAAATCTGCCGTCGCCGGAGAATAACAACAGGTGTGGGTGAGTAGAGGGATGGCTAGGCCAGCGATTGGAGTACGGTGGGGCGGTGAGGCCTGCGCGGCAGCAGAGATGGCCGCGGGGAGGAGGGAGCAGGCAGTCCCGCCGGTGCTTGTTTGAGGGGCTGGAGCAGGAAGAGCAGAGATTGAAGAAGCACGACGGCCGTTGGATAGACATTGTACGGTCACTGGAGCTAGAATCATTCATATTGACTAAGTTGACAAAGCCCTCCGTCCCAGTCAACTTAGTAGGCCCACAAGTCAGCCTCCCACCATGGTGGGTCCCAGCTAGCAGGGGGAGTATTCATTTTTCTGTGCGCAATAAGGAGGCACTTCTGGTGGGTCCGAGCTGACAGCGGGGGGAATGTTTTTTCACAAAATACGGTGGTCCATCCGGTGGGTCCCAACAGTCAAGGGCAAACGTTTTTTTCATGAAATAGGATGGCCCGTCCGGTGGGTCCCAACAGTCAGGGGGGAAACGTTTTTTCCGCGAAATACTGGTGGCCCGTCCGGTGGGTCCCTGCTATCAGGTCGAGGAATAATTATTTTGCACGTAATAAGGAGGCACTTCCTTGCGGCTGCCATGGACCCAGCTGTCAGCCTCTCCACATATAGTACTCTTCCGATGGAAGTCGATCGTTGACCACATTGACCACGCCGCGCCGAGAGCACCACGGCGGTGGACGATGGCGAGGCCTAGGAAGGGGACAACGCGGAGCCGGGGAAGACGCGACAGTGGATGCCCACACGGAGAGGAGTACGAGGGTTCACTGGTTCGGCTGCGGTGTGAGGGATGGCCTGGCCAGCGGTGGGAGTAGTATAGGGACGGTGAGGCCTCCGTGGTAGCACGGCCGGCCACAAGAGGCAGGAGCATGCGGCACGACTAGCGCTTCTTTGGGCGGCTGGGGCAAGAAGACCAGAGGTTGAAGAAGCACTACGGCCGTTGGATGGACATCGTTGACCACGCCGCGCCGAGAGCACTAGGGCGGTGGACGACGTCGAGGCCTACGAAGGGAACGGCACAGAGTCGGGGAAGACACGGCAGTGGCTGCCCACACGGTGGAGAAATCTGAGGTTGGACTGGTTCGGCCGTCGCCGGAAAATAACAGGAGGTGTGGGTGAGTAGAGGGATAGACAGGCCGGGGATGCGAGTATGATGGGGTCAGTGAGGCCTGCCCGGCAAAGACCGCCGGCACGGAGGCGGAGTAGGCAGTTCCAACGGCGCTGGTTTGGGCAGTCAAAGGAAGATCGAGATCAAGAAGACGATTGCCGTTAGATTGACATCTAACGGTCCGACGGTAGAGTCGATTGTTGACTAAGTTTCTTTTGAGAAACCTTGTGTACGCATGAACTTAGTAGGCCCACATGTCAGCCTCCAAATCTGTGGCGGATAAACATAAAGCCCATTTGCTATTTTTTATAATTTGCAGCCCATTTGCTAATTCTTAAGTAATTTATTACAACCCATTTTCTGCCCAGGACCACGGTCAAAAAGTTCAACCTTATTTTGCATATTTTGGTGGAGTCCGAACTGTTGTAATCCCGAAATGATAAACATTTTTTAAGAACTTATTGATTTGCCAAAAAATCGTTTTGTTTTTGTAAGCAAATAAGACGTGGGAAAATTGAGTTGGTTTAAGGGAAAACCAAGGTAAAAAATCAATACTGGGTGGGAAAAGACAACAAAAATAAGGATGTAAATATGAAAAGGGAATTTTATGTGTTTTCAATATAATGATACGTGTATAAGAACTAGTAAAACTATAGGTAGAGATTAGAAGACAGGTGTAGGACATGCGTTTCAAGAGGAAAATAGAACTGGGCTGTGTGTTTGATTCAGTAAAAAAAACTGCCTGTGGATGTTGTAAGACAAAATATAACTAACGCTGCGGGCCAGAGGCCAGTAGATACCTGCTGGATCTTTGTGCCCCGTTGTCGTCATGGGCTGGTCCTGTTAAAGACAAAACCAACCCTGGGCAGTCTACATCCCAGTTGAAACTTGCTCGACCTGAAAAAACAATATACGTGCTCAATAAACAAGAGAATTCTGCAAAGTGCATCGATAAGCGGGATGCAGCACATATATTGTTTTTTTATCGTGATAATAAGTGCATGCACTTGTTTCGAAAAAATTGGAGAACTGGGAATTCGAACGGCGGGTGCTTATGCTACCCATCAAATAAAAATCAGGTGCCTAAAAATTCGTTTCGAAACAAATGATTCAGCTTTATATCCACGTCGACCCTCGGCATGATGGTTGGAAGCAAATGCAAGTTCATACCAAAAGATCGTTAACAACAATACCAACTTGCAGTTTGACAAGGTAGTACAACTTCCAATACCAAACTAACTTATAATCTTTTTACTCCACGGCCCTAGTGTTCGCTCTGCGTAGAAAATCTTGCAGAGGACCAGCTCCCGCTCCTTCTCTTGCTCTAGGTCCCCGAGGTGGTACTGGTGCATCACCCGGTTGGTCCTCGCTGGTCGAAGTTCTTGTTGGTGTGCAGCACCAGAACCTTTTTTGCTGCCCGTCTGCCGGCTGTTGACCATCACCGGCAAGGTATTGCTAGTCTTGTGCCACATCGCATGCATGCCACACTCCGACTGTATCTTGCGACGCGTCCACGTGCCCCTTTTGAACGCCCTGGAATTGCGCTGGAAGAAATGCTTCCTTAGGCCACTTAGTGTGATACCTGCAGTATTGTGGAATACAGGTTTTAGTGTACCTAGTTGGCATTTTCATAACATCTTTGGCATGTTGTAGTCACTTGTTTCACTTTTTATTAACTCACAAATTGTAATTGCTTCACCAGTCTGCGTCTAAAAAGAAAAATAGAGCTATAAACAAAGGAATATGTTTGTGCAAGTAGACGGCCGATCGGTGTCTTACCCGCAAGTTTCTCGGGTTGGGTGTAGCATATGCCGTGCTTTGTCGATGGTTGGTATGAACAAATCGATGAGAGATTGAAATCTCGCTGTCGGCACTCACTTTGGCCTCAAGGTGCTCGATCAGCTCTGATCCATGGGATCGAACTTGACGCCAGCGGCAGCACCGACCAATCCTTCTTTGACTTGCATCGGTAATTCCAGCTTATATGGTACTCAATGTATGATCAATCGACTGTTTTAAGTGAATGATGAAAGATTTCGACAGATAAGTGGTACTCCAAATCAAGTCCGAATAGCCGAACACGCCCGGGATTCTTGTGTCACCTCACGCTGCGTGTTGTCACGCCAATTCAATGTGTGGACATGATGAATAATTTGACCGACGTATACTAGTACTGCTACTGTACTACTTACTAGTCGTATTTAGTGTCACAATTTATACATAGGTTTAACTAACAAGTACACACTTGAAGCCTAACTGATATATATATATATGTGTGTGTGTGTGTGTGTGTGTGTGTGGCTTCTGCACAGCATCTCCATCATCATTATCCGTACATCCTACGCAGGTGAGTTAGGATGCACTTGATCCCAGGAAGGTATCTATCCTTCAAACAAGAGGAGTTCTTCAAAGTAATAACAGTACATAATATCCAATAAAAGAGGGTCGTACACTACGGCAGAATACATGGCTCGATCTAGATATCGGCACGAATCAAGTTGTGCATATTTGCTATTGGCATGAACCACATCGCCGCATGTCGGGTTTGTAAAAGCCATCCATCGCATGGAAGCTTGATGCCTTTCACACACTGAAGATTATCTGGCAACAAGCTATGTCAATGAATCTCTGGATATGGTGATTCTTGAAACCCATGGTATGATGTGTAAACACAGCCCCCCCTCGCGAATGGAAGTTGCATAGCACAGTAATCATCGCCGGTGATATGATCGATGATTGGTTGTATGATCGGATAATTGAGCCCGAGGAACAAGGAGTGGTTGCCGAGGCTCTAAACCCGCCTCCAGTTGAATACACCTGGCCCAACGGAGCTGGGATCTTTCTCGAACACGAAGCAGCCATATCCATCAATGTCACGAACGCCCCATGCATTGTACTGCATGTGGTTTGATGTAATGGTTTGGTTAATTTGGTACGTGCGAATGAGCATCAAATGACCGCCGTCAGCTGAACGAGCGATAAACCACCACCCATCGGCTGGTATGATTCCAGTCCCGAATCATGAAGGCCAAACAGACGGCGTCTGCTGCAACAATTCAAATTGGAGACCAAAAGGACAAAAATAAACAATCATGTTCAGAGTATGTGTGGAATTAAGATTATTATAACAGTGACACATATCATAGACAGAGAATGGCAATGTCGTGGTCATAATCATACCCCAAGTTAAAAAAATAAGAAAATGGCTTTCATATTCTAGCAATATGTCATGGTTCAAACATCATGTAACAATGCGAGGAAAACAGCTATGACAAATACTTACTCATATTCTACCATAGCACTTACTACTACTGTTCTCATATCAACTCTAAGCAATAACATGCATTGTTATAAAAATCTTGTAAACGAGAGTAACATATAGCAATCATGATGTTATGCTCATAATATGTATTCTAACAATCATTAGATGCCAATTGTTCTCATATCAACTCTAACAATAACATGTGTGGTCATAAAATTCTAGGAAATGAGAGGAACATATAGCAATGATGTGGTTATAGACATGCTATGCATTCTAAATTTGTAATAAATGAACAGGCAGTCATATTCATAAGGTAAAGATGAGATGAGATAGAACAATTACACGACGATAGATTCCACCAAAGATAGGCAGCCAACTGCGTGCATCGACCGTGTAAACGATGCCATCGTGCACTATAGCATCGATGTAAATGTTGCCTCAACAGATTGATGATGAGCCATAACCATGTATGGCGATCGGATTCCAGATAGACTAATCCCATGTTGAACAAGGCAATGAGCTTGTAATCCATGTAGTCTTACGATGGTGTGGGCACTTCAGAGATTACAACTTTACGCAAGCAGGTCGAGCCAAAAGCTTGACCCGTCTCGTGCGGAGTAGGCAGGAGTGTCCGACGGGCCGCGAGGCTCGATGGCGGCGGTATCCAATGATGGAAGGGTGATCTCTCGCTGGGTGTAGATATCCACGAGACGCCACAGACTACCGGTGTGGTGGATGAGGATGATCCAGTTGGCCTTCATGCCCGCCCAGTAGTGGCCGTGCTTGAAGGACAGGTGGACGGGTAGTGGTAGCATGTAGAGGGGCACCACATCAACCTCCGTAGGATCGTCAAGTTGGTGTCGGGGCCACCTGCGAGGATCGGGCATCAGCAAGCAGGGTGTCTTGAAAAGAGCCGGCCAGTTGCAGACGAGTAGACGGTACAAAGACACCGAGCATGCGGCCAGAAGGACGGTGCTGAGTAGGTCCATACGACTACTGAATCTGCTCCAAGAGAACATCGGGAGGGAATTCCAATCAGCGGATCTGCGTGTCGGTCGGTTCTGCCATTGGGGTTTTCGGTGCCTGCGAGCCAATGAGGAAGTGGATTCGGCGAGCGGCGAAGAAGCTTCTCCTCGTGTGGCCGAAAGCAAAGGAGCGGGGGATATGGTACGCCATGAGCTACCAAGGAAGATAAGCGGCGGGTGAGCAGTGAGCGGGGGTAAATGGTGTGCGACCGACGATGGGGAAGAGAGGAGGAGGAAGAAAAGAGGAGGGAGAAGAGTGGAAGACGGGGAAGAAAGTCCATTCAATCTCAATTCTACTAGTACTACTACCAGGATATACCGTCCTTCGGAGTGTAAATAGTTACACCGATGACATGTGGGTCTACCACAATAGTGCCCATATGTCAGTTAATGGAGGATAGAGGTGCGTAGCCATATTTGCGGAAGCGTGCTCTACTGGCAAACATGATGGCAGTACTGGGTAAGGCTGATTTAGTAACACCAACACGCTGGTTTAGCTTATTAATTACGTGTCCCATCTGTTGCATCGTGTATTGTCACTTCGCTGCGAAGACTAGTTGAATAGTTCTCTCTGACCGACATGGGGAATAATGGATCGCCAGGACTTCATTTCTACAGTATCCCTATGCCTCTACTCTCACTTCACTCATTTTGCTCCGTACCTAGTCACTTGTTGAAATTTGTAGAAAGACAAATACTCCGTATTTGGGAACAGAGGGAGGCTTTTACTCTGTACTATTTGGGAACAGAGGGAGTATCACCATATGGAGGGAACAGAGGAAGCTTGAATTATGAACTTGTCAATGGGAGGGAGTAAGCCCCATGCATGCATGCATGCAACATGCAACACTCACGTACACATGGACGCACGCAACACTCACGCACCCATGCGGCACACAACACACGACGCAACACATACGCTCACGCTCAAGTGCTCAACCTACTCCCTACATCCGTGAAAGACTGTACATTTAGAGATTTACACATTGACCAGGGCATAATTAACGCCCAAAAGTAGCAGACTTATCTGTGCATGCGACCATTGAGATAAGAAGATTAAATGAAGGCCGTTGCATGCTGTAATTAAGGATAGACATGTAGCCTATACCTACAGCACAAGTTGGTGCATTAGTCAATCAATATCAATTTAGATTAAAGGCTAAATGCATTGGAAGTGTAGATGTACATCATGTACTACACTCTTTGTTTTATAGCCGATGTACACTCTTTGTTGGAAGACCGAGGGAGGACACATGCATGCACTCACATACACAGCCAGGGCGGTTCGCGCGCAAGGGTTGGAATCGTGTCGCGCCTGCGTAAAGTTTTGTTTAACTGATTTCTTTGCTCTGCCAACTGACAGGTGGAACCCAGAAACCAGGTGACAATTTAACCAGTCAACAAAGTGCCACATCGACTATGTGGCTAGTCAGTAGGGTGCAATACGGTGCTCTACGATGAGCTAGTGATCGTATAATCGCCGCAAAACTATATATAGTGACCATAAAGAGCGTATTGTTACATACGTTGACCGCCAGTGTATTGTTCTCGTTTCAAATTAAGCCATATTAATTGGAAAGGACGCAGTATGGATTAATACTACTAGTACTAGTACTGCTTTGATGTGTCCCGTCAACTCGCCGAAAGAGGAGAAGCTTGCTTACTACGCCTCTCCCTCGCCCACGCACGCGGTGGTCCGCAGGACGAGGAGAGGGTTTTGACTACAGCGCCCTCTCCCTCTCCCTCGCCCTCGCCCTCGCCCTCGCCCTCGCGGAGGACGTGCAGCAGTTCAATCAGTGTCAGATTGCCATATTGTAATGTAGTATCATCATTGTTGGACCTTCCGAAGAGGCAAAGAGCCAAGTGCAAGGTTCGCACGAGTATGAACTGTTGAACCTCCCGAAGAGGCAAAGAGCCAAGCGCAAGGTTTTATAGGAGTTGTCGTCCTAGTAGGAGTGTACTACAACTATAGCAAATGATGCTACTGTATGATGCCGCCACGTCATGCATATCCAAAGCTGTGCCACCTTTTTTTTTCTCAAAGAGCGTGTTGGAGCCCGTGCAACAACCACACAAGTTGCACGTACACATAACAAATTTACTAGTAATAAATTCTAAAGGAAAAATGCCAGTATGCCACACAAGTTCATCTCCAATTCATGTGATAAATTTGTGCACGACTAGTCTACATATATTCATAGCGCTACCGTTCACAATTACCGTACTCCACTTACACGTTATAGATGGGCTACATGTCCTCCTCCAGGTTCCAGTCCCAGGTGTTCTTCATGGATGGCACGATCCATAGCGGTGGGCAACAGGAATCATTGTCGCAGCTTTCTAGTCTGGTTCCACACGATGGAGACTCATCCAAGCTGAAGCGGCATAAATCAGGGATAGCGTGTCCCAACATGTCGTTCATCCGGCGATGTGCACTGAAGACACAACCATGCTTCATGAACAGCAGGCCTTCCGTGTCGTGCACGGAAGGTGGCATCCGCTTCACAATGGGGTAGCTGTCCCCGATGTAAAGCGAGTACTCTCCAAGAGTGTTCCTCGGCACCCATGTAGCATCACGGGGGTCGAACTCAGCGTCGTTCATCTGGTACACGCGGCATCCCAGATCTGGACACATGGTGACGTACATAGTCAAGGTCCATGCATAATTATGTTGTGCTCAAATATGGCGGTCAGTAATACTGTGCAGCAAATAGTACTACTCCGGTATAGAGGAAGTAAAATAACCAGCTTATTATATATAGCCACTCTTGGCTACATGGATGAGATAGCAAGACATGGAAAAACAAAAATGGTGGCATCTAGTGGGTTCAAGTCTTCAAGGGCCTAGCTAGCTATACGCGTCCTCCAAGGTAAAAAGTTCTCCTACTAGTACTACAAAGTATACTACTAGTACAACAATGAAAGAGAAGGCCAGAGGGTTAAAAATGGAATACCTGGGTAGATGGAGACGGACCGATCGTTGTAGATTGTGTGACCATGTTGCACATCGGTGGTACCATGGGTAACGCATCGCTAAGATAGTTGATCCCAATATGCCAAAGTCAGCTACAAGGTTCCAGGTTAGACCGAATCGCGGATGCAAATGCACATCGAGGATCGGCGATCTTATTTTGATCGAGGGATGACTGGTCCCTGCAAAATAATGGAGTACCGTTAGGGGTGCAAATGATGGTTTGTGCATTCCGTTTGTAATCTCCCGTACCGTAGGATGGCAACCAGATGAAACAAGTCCCCTGGCTTGTCACCGCGAAGATGTGACCTAGATGGAACACGGCGTCTTCGAGCGTGTAGGAGTACAAATCTGCCGCGGCCAACATGCGCCAGCCTCTGCCCTGTCTGCCGTTACTGCCTCTTGTATTGATGGCAATCCTTATGTCGAAAACCACGATGAGATAGTAATCATCGTAGGCGCGTCACTTTGTCGGCGGGTCCGCAATTGCTATCTTCTTCAATCTCATGCAGGAATCATCATACTTATTCAAGCCAAGCCAGTCCGGAAGGCCGATCCCAATGGTGGAGAAGGGGTCTAGTGGAACGGCCGCACTCTGGTGGATGTTGTGCAAAATGATGGTGGTATCCGCCCGGAGGTATGCAAGATAATCTTCGTTGGCGCCGACCCAGACCTATATATAAGACGATGGGCAGCGGAGAAATTACGGGATGGAAATGGAATAACTAAGTACTACATGATCAAACTCCATTACTGACCTGCTCATCGGACAAAATCCGACTACCTCTCAACATCGGCAACTCTAAGCGGAGTCAATGTGCAACCATGGCCGGGGAGCGATGGGACTGTTCGAAGGATTTTCCCATAGAAGAACCTTCTCCTCGAGGACACATGGAAGACCAACAAGCATGGCCTTTTCCCAAGCCTGTTTAAGCAGCGTCTTGAAAAAGTTGGTGCAGGAAGCACCGAGTCTTGAGGCGGTGAGGACGTCGGAGCAGCGTGCGATTTCTCCCAGAGGATCGTCGTCCAAGGTCTGCCAGCCCCGACGAGGAGGAGAACCACCTGGCTAATCCATGGGAAAAGTGATACGTCCATTTTGCATCATGCTTTTATATTGATATTTATTGCATTATGGGCTGTTGTTACACATTATGTCACAATTCTTATGGCTATTCTCTCTTATTTTACAAGGTTTACATAAGGAGGGAGAATGCCGGCAGCTGGAATTCTGGGCTAGAAAAGAAGCAAATATTAGAGACCTATTCTACACAACTCCAAAAGTCCTGAAACTCCACGAAACTCATTTTTGGAAATAATAAAAAGTATCCAGCGGAAGAAGTTCATCAGAGGGGGCCCCACCTGTCCACGAGGGTGGGGGCGCGCCCCCCTACCTCGTGGGCCCCCTGTTGGCCCTCCGATGCCCATCTTATGCTATATGAGGTCTTTCGCCGAGGAAAAAAAATCATAAGCAACCGTTCGGACCGAAACTCCGCCGCCACGAGGCGGAACCTTGGCGAAACCAATCTAGGGCTCCGGCAGAGCCGTTCTGCCGTGGACACTTCCCTCCGGGAGGGGGAAATCATTGCCATCATCATCACCAACGCTCCTCTCATCGGGAGAGGGCAATCTCCATCAACATTATCACTAGCACCATCTCCTCTCAAAACCCTAGTTCATCTCTTGTATCCAATTCTTGTCTCCAAGTCCAGGTTTGGTACTAGTAGGTTGCTAGTAGTGTTGATTACTCCTTGTAGTTGATGCTAGTTGGTTTACTTGGTGGAATATAGTATGATCCGATCCTTTATACGTATTATTACCCCTCTGATTATGAACATGAATATGCTTTGTGAGTTGTTACGTTTGTTCCTGAGGACATGGGATAACTCTTGCTATTAGTAGTCATGTGAATTTGGTATTCGTTCGATATTTTGATGAGATGTATGTTGTCTAGCCTCTAGGGGTGTTATGTGAACGTCGACTACATAACACTTCATCATTGTTTGGGCCTAGAGGAAGGCATTGGGAAGTAATAAGTAGATGATGGGTTGCTAGAGTGACAGAAGCTTAAACCCTAGTTTATGCGTTGCTTCGTAATGGGCTGATTTGGATCCACATGTTTCATGCTATGGTTAGGTTTACCTTAATACTTTTGTTGTAGTTGCGGATGCTTGCAATAGAGGTTAATCATAAGTGGGATGCTTGTTCAAGTAAGAACAGCACCCAAGCACCGGTCCACCCACATATCACATTATCAAAGTACCGAACGCGAATCATATGAACGTGATGAAAACTAGCTTGACGATATTCCCATGTGTCCTCGGGAGCGCTTTTCCTATTATAAGAGTTTGTCCATGCTTGTCCTTTGCTACAAAAAGGATTGGTCCACTTTGCTGCACTTTATTTACTTCTGTTACTTGTTGCTCGTTACAAATTATCTTATCAAAAAACTATCTGTTACCACTTATTTCAGTACTTGCAGAGAATACCTTGCTGAAAACCGCTTATCATTTCCTTCTGCTCCTCGTTGGGTTCGACACTCTTACTTATTGAAAGGACTACGATAGATCCCCTATACATGTGGGTCATCAAGAATCTTTTCTGGCGCCGTTGCCGGGGAGTGAAGCGCCTTTGGTTGGTGGAATTTGGGAAGGAAAAATTTATATAGTGTGCTGAAATTTACTGTCACTCGTTACTATGAAAAGTAATCCTCTGAGGGGCTTGTTCGGGGTATCTTCACCCCGACCAGTAGAGCAAAGAGTTGCCCCTCAACCTACTGGACCTACTGAAAATTAAAATGTTCCCTTTGAAGTTCCTTCGGGTATGTTGGAAAAACTGCTAGCTAATTCTTTTGCAGGAGATGGAACAAAGCATCCTGATGAGCACCTAATATATGTGGATGAAGTTTGTGGATTATTTAAGCTTGCAGGTACACCCGATGATGTTGTCAAGAAGAAGGTCTTCCCTGTATCTTTGAAGGGAGATGCATTGACATGGTATAGGCTATGTGGTGATACGAGATCAGGGAACTATAGAAGATTGAAATTGGAATTTCATCAAAAATTTTATCCTATGTGTCGTGGTTTTGTCACAGCAGATGTCCTTCGTGTCAGGACTTAGTTGCGAGGCCAACGCATCTATGTGATAGCTTGACAGGGGTTGAGCAGAATCGAGAGACGCAACACAAGACAAGGATTTAGACAGCTTCAGGCCCCGGGAAACATCATCCGGTAACAACCCTACATGATGTTTGAGGCTAGCTCTCATTACGATGTGAGAGAGTCGCCGGTAAACCGGCTCTTTGTGTCTAGCCCTAGAGATTGTCTCTTCTAGCCTGTCCCTCTTTGGGGAGCCCTGCCCCTCCTTATATAAGTTAGAGGGGCAGGTTACATGTGGAGTCCTAGTAGGACTAGGACTAGTCTATCTTCTCTTACAAGTTGATTACAAGTCCGGGTCTTGCTTCCTCGTAAAGGAAATATTCGTCATCCCTTTCCTCTTAATCCGGCCCATCATAACGTGAGGCGGCCTTCTGTGCTTTGGGCCTTGTTGTCCATCTGACCCGCCTGCCGGGTTGCTAATGAGTCGCCAAGATCGGGTAGGTTATCTATAAATCGCCAAGCTCCGGGCGGGTCACCAGTGAGTCGCCAATTCCGGCCTTGTCATACCGCGGGGTATATCCCCGACATTAGCCCCCAGTTTAATTTGGATTTATCCATGTTAAACTGATCCTGTAAAATGAACACAAGAACAAACTTGATAGGATGTACTCTGGGTTAAATTTTTGTAAGCCGGCGCCTGATCATCTTTAAATCCTTGTCATTTCCTTCTTGATACATGCCCATGAACTCATAGCAAATCTCCTTTAGTAGATATGTTCAAACTTTGTGAATGCAAAAAATCCAGATACTTCTTTTGAGAAATCCGGGTCAATAGGCCAGCTTCAGAGTCAATTTCTTTGGCATTGGTCTCTTGTAGAGAAATATTGTAAGAAATAATCCACTTGAACCGGCTTCCCAAGCGCCGGCTTAAAACATATTGGTCTTGAAATACTCATCTGACTTTCAGCCGGCTTGAAGAGGTAAAACTTGCCGGTTTATCATAAAAAAATTGCCGGCTTGTAAATATTAATAGCACCGGGTCATAACTACAGCCGACGCCGGGTCATAATTATTGGTGACACCGGATCATGATTGTGGCAAACACCGGGTCAATCTGATCTGCTCAAAACTGAGAATTTGAAGATGTTTCCCCTTTATATGTATATCACCTGTAGCCCCCAAGTGCCGGGTTGTCATGCTTGCGACAACACAGGACTTGTAATTGCCTTTATGCTCGTAAAACTTCAACCAGTAGCCCCCAAGGGCCGGCTCGATGAAGATATTCTTGAGCTGGGACTTTGTATATAATTCATTGATAATAACATCATATGATGTAATCTCCACCATGGGGCTTGAACCCACGTCCATAAGGTTAAGAGCTTGGTACTCTACGAACTGAGTAGTGGATCTTTCAATGTAATGGACTGAGGCTTGTGTACCTTGAATTTTTTACAGGAGCAATTGGTAGCCCCCTAGGGCCGGCTCATTTAAAATGTGATTAGTCGGGTCTTCATCAATAAGTTGAGCAATAAATGACTTTGCATTAGCCCCCAAGTGCCATGGTGCATGCTGGCAGTGACATGGGACTTGCATATTTGATGTAATCCCAATTTAAATAATGTAGTCCCCAAGTGCCAGGTTGTAAGCCTGCAGCAACTCGGGACTATTCCTTCCATTGTAGAATAAATCATATCCATTGATAAAATAATACCCATTGCGCCAAAGTGACTTTGAATACCTCATCTGTTGATAAGTAAATCTGGAGTTTAAATACCCGGTGGCTCTTGGCCGATGGCGATTTAATACGCCTCCATTGTAAGCCGGAATTTTCATAACCCGGCGGCTTATAGCCTTTGAGAAAATCAAGAATTGATAACATTTTGGAGACACCAATTTCAATCTTTGACCTTAATCATTTATGTAAGTCATAGCTCTGTAAATCCTGCACAGAGTTTAAACAACATATGCCCTGGCGACTTAATATCAAAAGCCAGGGCGGGTAATAATATCTCACATGTAACCACTGCGATATTGAATTTGCACTGCCGGTATACATGACCTGTGTAGTAAGGGTGATAACCCAATCCTTAGAAGCCAATGCTTCCACATAGATGATGATTGTCATAAGCTGGTGATTTATCTAAAATCAAGCTGGGTTAAATAGAAACCACTCATATACACTTTAGATATGATCAAAAAAGTTTCAAGTAAAATCCAAAAAATCGTTTGCAAAAAGAGACTTCAAAAATTTTGAGGCTTCCGATTCGAATACGATCAGAAAACCGTTCCAAAGGGGTTAATCTAAGATTCGAATACGATCATATAGCCCCCAGTGGCTTTGGCATTGCCGATCAAGAGGGTACCGACAGCTATGTTGTCTTTGGTTCGAATACGACCTATGTTTGAACAGGAAGCCCCCAAATGACCTTGAGAGTTGTTTAACGACGCTGATTCGAATACGATCCACGTTGGACCCAAAGGGGTTGAGCTATGATTCGGATACGATCAAGAAGCCCCCTAGTGGGTTTGGCAGTGTGCCAATCAAAAGGGTACCGACAGCTATGTTCTCTTTGGTTCGAATACGACCTATGTTTGAACAGGAAGCCCCCAAGTGACTATATAAATTTTGGCATCGCGCCGAGCAAGAGGGTACCGACAGCTATGCTTGATGAGGAGGGAGCCCCCAAGTGACCATAATAAGATAAGCCGTAATGCAGGATACCCATGTTTGAACCGTGCATCATGGCAGCGAGCTCTTTTTGGCACCCTTTAATATTTCTGAGAACTCGAACTTGCGAGAGATTAATTCTTTTTGAACCGGAAGTTTAAACCGGATTTGAAAGCTTCAAAACTTTGTGAGAGAGAAATTTACCTTGAGCCGGATTTGAACCGGATTTGAGAGCTTCAAAGCATTGTGGTAAATAAATTTCCCTTGAACCGGCTTTTAAACCGGATATTAAGAGTGTCAGTGCTTTGTGAGAGAGAGATGTCTCTTGAACCGGATTTTAAACCGAAATCCTTCTTTTTAAGCCGGAAATTTTCTGACGAGCTTTAAATTTTTCACCAATATAGCGGTAGCCTATGGAACTGGGTTACCTTCCCTCCAATGACCCGGAGTTCTTGAATTCACTAACACCGGCCAATTTCGCCGAGTCATGTCACTGTAGCCCCCGAGTCTTAAGACGACTCGAGGAGTTGTCTTGAGATTCTTCATATTTGACCGTGATATAAACTGGTACGAGTCATTCAACGTCTCAGTGATATAACTTGTCCTGCACTGGAGAACTTGCACGCCAGAGTAATTGCTCTTTTAACAAAAAACAATATGTGTCAAAAATAGATTTAGATAGATGTCACCTGATATGTTAGGCCGAAAATTCTCTGCCGTGGAGTTGATTGGTCACCACGGTGAAGCTAAAATCAGCCACGGATGAGTCACCCGTAGGAGCAAATGGATGAGTCGGCCGTAGCGTTGTAAGCCTGTGCAGACGAGCAAATTGTTCTCCGCTTTGTAAACCGGCGTGAATGTGTGACCCGGCCGCAAGGGCGAACGGGCGATTCGTCTGTGGTGTTGTAAGGCGGTGCGGACGGGCGAGTCGGCCGGCGTGTTATGTAAACCGGACCACGATACGCGTGTCCGTGAAGCTGCGCGGCACAGCCGAACATGCCTCCGCGGTATAATACCACCCATTTTTCTTTTAATAGCCGTTCTGCATAAAAATATTACAGACTAGAGTAATTGTTGTCGGATGAATTAACATGTATTGATAAAATACATTGGAGGGATAGCACCTGATTCGGCCGGACAACAGATGAGTCCGCCGTGGTATTGTGAGTCGGTGTGGATGAGTGAATCAATCGCAGGCGCGGACAGACAAGTCAGCCGCGGCAGTGGTCATTAAAACCGGCGCAGGCGCGAGAGTTGGTATGACATTTAAGCCGGCGGAGGCGCGAGAGTCAGCCACAATGTTTAAACCGGTGCAAGCCTCATGTCCATGGCACGATGTCACTTTTGTAGTGGACTTTGTCCTGCATAAAGTGTATTGAAAGACAGAATAATTGTTCTCAGAAGAATTAATATGCGCTAAGAATACTGAGAACAGATAGCACCTGATTTATTCGGACGACCAATGGTCCTTAGTAGCATCCGCAGATAACTCCAGTAATGTTACAGCCATGCAAATGTTGACTTGCCTCAAATTGCTTGTACAACAGCTCTTATCTCTGTTCAATCTTATTACTGATAGGGGGCAGAAGCAAACGGGGGCTGAACGACATGGGGTGGAACCACAGCCGCGGGCTGAACGTAGTACGGAGACCCCGTGACTCGAGCGAGGACCGCAGCTCGGACAGGCTAGTTTGACACCGTCCGCGGCAGAGGTCAAGCGTGAAGGCGACGACAGCTTGTAGCAATAGCGAGGTGGCAGGGCCGCGCTTGAGACGGACGCGTGAGGCCATGGCTAAGGCGGCCGCGAGGCCAGACGGTTCGAAGCCTGCCACAGTGGCTCGATGCGGCAGGGAAAGCCACAATGATGGCGACCGCTGCGGGTCCCCTGACAACCCGGAGCGAGGGCGAGGTGGCGATGGCGAGTGAGGCCGCGCGTGCCCAGATGGGCGACGGGGCGAAGCCGGGAAGACGAGATGGGCGGAGGTCCAGTCCGCGAATTCCCATCGTTGACTCTTCTCGGACCCGGATCTGAATCACCCCCTTTTTTTCTTTTGAGGTTTGGCCACGTGACCAGCTGCTTTGGCCAGTAGCTGATTTTCTGCCTCCTTTTTTTTGTTTCCTTTCTATCAGGACTTGCTTCCCTGGTAGGACTCGGACTTGCTTTTTATTTCATGTACTCATCAATGCAGAGTTTGCCCAGGAGCCGATCGAGTTGGACAACGATACGGACAACCAAAAAACAATGGAGACAACCGATGCTGACAATGATGACTCTGTTGATCTTGACTCCGGGCGATTCAAACCTCTGAATGCAGGCTGGAAAAAATCCCGTACCTTGAGTAAATATGATCAACCATATCCAGTAAACATGCTAGCCATCCAGCGCGACGATAGAGCCGCTGTTATTTTGTTGATGACGATTGTACTGAATTCCCATGAAGTCCAAGGTTTGCTCATGACGGGTTATCGTGCATGATTTCCCCGTGCCAGTTCTTCATCGGACCAATCGCGAGCTTCTCGACACCTGCGAAAAAAAATCCCTTCAAGAATTCAACACCATCGTGCGCGGGCCCCACGGTGGGCGCCAACTGTCGTGGTTTTGTCACAGCAGATGTCCTTCGTGTCAGGACTTAGTCGCGAGGCCAACGCATCTATGTGATAGCTTGAGAGAGGTTGAGCAGAATCGAGAGACGCAACACAAGACAAGGATTTAGACAGCTTCGAGCCTCGGGAAACATCATCCGGTAACAACCCTACATGCTGTTTGAGGCCAGGTCTCATTACGATGTGAGAGAGTCGCCGGTAAACTGGCTATTTGTGTCTAGCCCTAGAGATTGTCTCTTCTAGCCTGTCCCTCTTTGGGGAGCCCTGCCCCTCCTTATAGAAGTTAGAGGGGCGGGTTACATGTGGAGTCCTAGTAGGACTAGGACTAGTCTATCTTCTCTTACAAGTTGATTACAAGTCCGGGTCTTGCTTCCTCGTAAAGGAAATATCCGTCATCCATTTCCTCTTAATCTGGTCCATCATAACGTGAGGAGGCCTTCTGTGCTTTGGGCCTTGTTGTCCATCTGACCCGCCCGCCGGGTTACTAATGAGTCGCCAAGATCAGGCAGGTTATCTATAAATCGCCAAGCTCCGGGCGGGTCACTAGTGAGTCACCAATTCTGGCCGGGTCATACCGCGGGGTATATCCCCGACACTATGCATCTTGTTCATCATGATCATAATTATATATATATAATTTTTGGCCACGCGAAGGAGAAAACATCGCTCAAGCTTGGGGGAGGCTTAAATCAATGTTATATTCATGCCCCATTCATGAGCTCCCAAGAGAAACAATTATTCAAAAAATTTATGCTCAGCTTTCTGAAAACAATCGCACCATGCTCGATACTTCTTGTGTTATTGAGTATGCATAACTATTCTGCCTGGACTGAGCTACCTTTAGTCTATCTTGAATCAAATTAACATTCTCTTATGAATCCTTGATCACATTTGGTCCAAACAACTGACGGTCTCCAACTTCATCCCACATCAACGGTGTCTGGCTCCTTCTCCCATACAAAGCTTAAAAAGGGGCCATCTTCAAACTGGCTTGGTAACTGTTGTTGTATGAGAACTCCGTGTAAGGTAGATTCTCATCCCTACTAGATCCATAATCTAGCGCACAAGCTCTCAACATGTCCTCCAGAATCTAATTGACTCTCTCGATTTATCCATCTGTCTGCGGATGAAAGGCTGTACTGAACTCTAGCCTAGTACCCAAAGTCTGGTGCAGCTGATTCCAAAACTTTGAGGTAAACTGTGTTCCTCTACGATGGTCCTCGGAACTCCATGCAGACATACGATCCTGGTCAAATATACCTTGTCCAACTTCTCACTTGTATAGGTGGTTTTCATTGGGATAAAGTGAGCCACTTTGATCAAGCGGATAAACTAGTACCCAGATAGAATCATATCCCGTTCGGGTTCTGGGAAATCTGGTAATGAAATCCATGCCAAGCTTATCCTCCTTCCATTCAGGTATCAGCATAGGCTGTCGTAATCCGACTGGCTTCTGATGTTTTGCCTTCACTCTCTGACATACGTCACATACGACTACATACTCGACAATATCCTTCTTCATACCAGTCCACCAGAAACACTCCTTCAAATCCAAATACATCTTGGTGCTTCCTGGGAAATCGAGTATGGTGAGTCATGAGCCTCCTGAAGTATTAACTCCCTGATCTTTGCATTATTGGGCACATTTACACGGTCCTCGAACCATAAGGTGTCATGCTCATCCTTACGTAAACCTTTGGCCTTTCCTTTGCTCATCCTCTCTTTTACCTCAGCAATCTCTTTGTCATCCTTCTGAGTTTCACGGATCTTTCCCAACAATGTAGACTGAACTTCCATTACTACAACAAAACCTTTGGGAACAATCTCCAACCGAAGTTCCCCGAAAATCCTCGGCTAACTCCTTTGGTAATCCTCTGCTTATGAGGGTATTCGTCCTTATTTTCTTTATGGTTGTGTCCTATTTCTCCACAAAGCTTGTATGCACAAGGTTTCTTCACATCCTTTCCATAAGGCTCCAATTTCTGGGACACAAACCGAGACTTTGGCAAGGTCAACCTAAATTCTTCCCAAGTGGTTACTCTTTGCAATCCATTGATGGTTTGGTTCATCCTCGACCAAATAGCAGCACCTCTTTCAAAGCACTCAAGAGCATGCTGGTCATATCCTTTCCGGCTATAGGATTATTCTCCGGGTGATCCTCCATGTTCTGAATCCATCGGTCTGTCTCCAATTGATTCATTTATCCAGAAAATACAAGCTCATCTCCATTCATCCTCTATTAGGTCCATGGGTTTGGGGTGGGATAAGAGAGATAGAGAGGGATGCACACAATACAAACAAAAGTTTTGAAAAAAAACAGATTTTATTGTGGCTGTCGGAAAAAACATCAAACAATGACAGCTCACAATCGTCGCATCTATCGTAGGTATGTAACAGGGGTTTTGGTCTTCTAATGGTCAATAAATCTTCAAAGACATCAAACTCTTAAAGTCTTGTTCAGATCTTCGATGGCTCTTGCTGATCATGCTTGTCCTTCTCAAGTTCTTTTGCCAGATCATCTCTGTTGACGCAGAGTCTCTCGTGACGTCCTTTAATATTTCTGGAGTTGCGTTCCAAACATATGGGTTTCAACATCCTTGACATGAACCATGATCCTACTGTCCTTCAGTCCTGACGAATCTCCGGTATCTCGAGGTTTTGTTCCTCCAGTTTGGTTACTTTTAGCTTCTGGATCCTGAGTTCTTCATGAAATACTTCCTTGTCAAAATATAGCTTCTTGTAGGTCCATTTAACTTCTTAATGTAACACTCCAGATCCTGGTGATGCACCAGCTATGTTAAAACTGCATCCTGCTCATAGGTGCTCCATCAGCCTTCTACCATCCAATCCTTCCATGCATCTGCATACTTAACTCCAGCGTTGACAATAGCATAAGCGGGCAATAACATCATGGATAGCTGTGTTTACGCTCTTGTCATTTCCATGAGCTATCTCTCCATGTTCGGTCTTTCTCCGATACACTGGATCTAGGAATTCTTGAGCCTTCAAATTCTCCTAGTCTTGAGTCTTCAGCTTGTAGTTTCCATTTACACGGTAATATCCTCTTCATTCCAAATGGTCTTAGTTGTCCGAGATCTTGTCTCCTTGGAGTGGTCTCATCGGTCAAATCTTGAGTGGTCAAAAGGAAAAGGGGTATGGTCTCACTAAAAGGGATATTTGAATAAGCTCGGAAGAGAAGAGAGGTAAAAGATCTTTTGAAAATGAAGTTGTAGAGAAAAATCATTCCTATGGGCTTGCCGGTTTCTAGGGTCACGTCCTCTGATCAACATGTGCTCGATACCATCTTGTAGCGACCCGACCCGAATGGATCAAGTCTCTGTGCTTTCGTGTCATCCTGGATCGGTATCTTTGACACACGATTACTCAAAGGATTTATAACGAGGTAAATCACATGTATAAAGTAACGTAAATACTATTACCTCAATCCAAATATATAGCGAAAGCTTAACAAGGTTGTGGATTCCCATCAACACCAACGGCAAAGTTGAGTATAGGAAATCGTAACCCTAACGTATCACTTACTGTAAATGCGTCGAAAAAGTCTCGCAACATGAAAAGTTGCAGCCCGAAACGGGTCAAGACATGGAATATGCTGGCAATGTAACACATAGAGAGTAACGAAAAAAATAAGCCTATACTACATGCATATATGGCTGGTGGAAAAGCTCTATGGTTACAAGGTTTTGCGAAAAGCCAATTTTTCCCTACTACAAAGGAATAAATTTATTTAATTATCATGGTGGTTGTTGAACATTGAGAATGGTTGACAGCATCCTCAATCCCAATTTAAAAGTACTCATTAAACCCAAACAAATTATATTAAGTAACGTGATGAGATCAACATGATAATCCAAATACTAGATACTCAAGATGTCCATAACCGGGGACACGGCTAATCATGATTAGTTTATACACTCTGCAGAGGTTTGCGCACTTTTCCCCACAAGACTCGATCGCCTCCGTTTGGTTTCTCGCACTACATGGTGCTTGAGAGACGGATGACCGAGACATAGTCTTTCAGAAGCACTAGCACCTCACTGGTGGGTAGACCGGTACACCTACTTTCCCCTACATCTGCTAGTCTACCCGTAAGAGTTCGCACAACTTAGTCAACTATGCCAGAGCCCATAATGGCTTGTGGCTGCACACGGAAGTTTCTAGTTTGAATAATCTCATGATCCCTTTGGGCCTGGGTGGCGGTCCAAAGAAATACAGGCAAGTCCTGATAGAAACCAGGTGCCTCAATCCACCCAGATGTGTGTTTAAGTTGCCACCTTAGATAAACCATTAATTATCAATCTCACATCTATCATGGATATTCACTCAAACCCAATCCACGTCTACGAGCATAGCATGGCATAATAAGCAAACGAGAAGTAACTCCCAAGGGTTTTGTAATAAAACAGTAATAGGTACTACCTCAACTACTTCCCATAACCCTAATTTAATTAGATCCTAATCATGCAAGTGTTTGAGGATAGATCTAATGCATAAAACTGGGTAGTAAAAAAATATGATCAAGTGTTACTTGCCTGCAAAGTTGATGAAGATGATTCGCACTCAAAACTCTTGATAGTTCTACTCGTCACACTCCGGTCAATCTATCTTAATCAAGCAATAGTAACCACACATAAGCAATCAATCAAAACATCGGACCGAACGAAGGAAACGATTCGGAAATATCAAAACAAAGCAAATAACTCTTGCAACATAAAACAATTTCTAACAGTACCAAAATTATGTGAATTTGGCCTTATCAGAAAGTTTAGGTCAAGAGCTTTGATTTGCAAAAAGAATCAACTAAATCGGAGTTACGAAACTCAAGTTACGATCAAACGAAGTTTGAATACAAATCTGATCTAATTCAAATTTTAAATTATCAAAAACATGTTTGAGTTGTATTATTGGATAGAGGGATCGTGAACGAAGAAGTGGGCGTTGGTTTCGTTGGATTCCGACTTACGAGTAAAAAGTTATGAGCGTTTGAAGATTAGGGACAAAAAATAACACTATGGATAGGTCCCTGACGGAAATTAAAAATAAAAAGAAAAATCTATCGAGCGAACGCTCGCTAAACAAAACCGGAAAGAAAAACCGACGAGAAAACCGATCTAGGGTTTCGGAAAGAAAACCGAAACGGAAAACCGATCTAGAAAACCGGAACGGAAACCGGAACGATTTACGAAAAACCGAACCGAGGAAAAGAAAAGGTGACGCTGAGGCTAGTACCTCGAAGAAAGCGAGGGGCTCCAGTGGCTAGGTGGCGGCGGCGGCACTTGGCGGCGGTGTGGCAAGCGGCGGTGGTGCTGCTTCTTCTGCGGAGAGGAGAGGAGAGGAGAGGTGTTGGTTTGATGTGTTGGAGGGGTGCTTGGGTATTTATATTGGGGAGGGGAGGGTTTTGCTTGGGGTAGGGGGCAAGAAATAGACTAGGATTAGGAATCCTAGGAGTAAAAAACGGAATAACGAAACGGGATCAAATCCTACTAGGATTTGTAAAAGAATAGGAAACCGAGTGGCTCCCTTGCTCCCTGGTGCGCACGCGCGATGGTGTTGGCCGGACGGCCGGTGACTTGGCCTTGGCCCTTGGCCGTTGGCCCGGCGGGGCGCAGTGAATTTATTTTTTTAAAGACAGAGACAACAAAACAAAAATAATAAAACCAAATAAAAATTTTATATAGGCATATAATATATCAAAATTTTTAGAAAAAAAGTTCCTACAACATGAACATTATTCTAATGTCAAATAAAATTCACACAAATTCAAATAAAGCAAAGAGTGCTTCTGGTCCAATAAAATCCACCAAAAATCATTTTAAAAATATCAAAATGAATTCAAATTTATTTCTCTCCATTTTTCTGATGTAGGGAATCATGTTACCCTATTTTCCATATATTTTATTTTTGGAGGAAAATAATTTGAATAAAACTCAAATAACTCCAAATTGAAAATAAATTCAAAAGAACTTTGAATTTAATTCTTTGAAACTCCCAACTCATATTTCATATGTTTTGAAGAAGTCATTTTACCTTCGCTCGTGAAAATCATTGAGTTGCATAAAGTTTCAGAATTGGAAATATTTTCCAAATGATATTCAAATATTTTCAACACCCCTTGTCATTTAAATAAATGGAAGAAGTCATGTCATCTTCTCTCCAGGGTTTTGTGATGAAAAGAATTTGAATTCGAAGATCATAAAAGCAAAAATGAAAGTTTGGGAAAGTCCTTTTATTCCCTCTCATCTAATTTTCAAAAAGTTTCGAATTCACTCACTTTCAGTCAATTAATCAAGCAATCAATCAAATCTATCTATTTGTTTATAACATTCCAAAATTTAGAATTTTGGGATGTTACAAACCTACCACCCTTAAAATGAATCTCGTCCTCGAGATTCGGAGAGGTTAGCAAGAAATAGGTTAGGGTTTGGGGGTCTTCAAAATCCATCGATCATCTCTAGGGTCTCGGGTGCTACCACCCTTAGAAGCATGGTTACGGTTCCATCAAAACTTATATACTCCATCCTTATCGTTGGCAGTGTCGGTCTTCTCAGATCGTAAGGATAATTCCTTCTCTGGGCTCTTCCGGTGGTGGCATAACCTTTTCCTCAATTCTTTTGTCCTTTACTTCTTGGTAAGGTTGTTCCGAAAATGGGTCTTCATAGCATGACGGGTCTGACGCCAATTCTAAACAACTATCGATATCTCATGGTGGTCAACAATTTATGGTTTCCTGCAGAAAACGGGTCTGGGTTGAACCTCACCGTATAACCTACGGTTGGCAACAACTGCCGTGTACAAGGGAAAAAATTCTTATACCATTCTAAGGTTCAACAAGGTTTAATATCGTCGCCTCTCTGCTATAGGTAAGTCACTCAGATTTACCATCCCATATAGCAAAGCGAATAATAAGAGTAAGTCGGTATGGTGATCAATCCATCCCGCACCCAAATCATTACCTTGTACATGGTTTAGCGAATCTCGCATTCTAACACTCGGTCATCCTCACAAGCATTGCAGAATTTATCTTGTCGACGAACCAAGTTCGGAAAATCCATTGATTCTGCAAGCCAAACAAACATCTATCGTTCCTTAACAACCCTCAGGTTTTGCGTAAACTCCTATAGGATCGTCGGTTGATAAAATCATAACTCTTCCAGGGTTTCTCCTTCAGCAAGAGTGTGCTTGCTTCTTGGCAAGTCCTGGGGCCTGTGGGTTATGGCCCATCTCATCACTTATAATCCTTGAACACATCCTCGGGGCAACTGATCATTATCCCAACATCCAACTTCCTGGCATACTTAAATCCACCCAATTGTACTGTCTTCCTTACTTCTATTGGCACCAAACTAGGACATGATTACTCAGACTCATCATGGAATTTCCATTGATCCATATTTCCAACATCATACCTCCTTTATGTCCCATAGTACTTCATCTCTTCATATTCTTGGTGTATCTAACGTATCGAGATAAAACTCGTACTTATGAAGTCCACTCTGTGGAACATCATTATCCTTTCAAGGGGTCAAGTGTCCTTACAAGGGAATATTGGCCATCTCTGCATGGCACTTCTTCAACTAGGAAACGTGAAACACATCATGAACTCCTGACAGTCCTTCGGGTGACTCCAATTTGTTAGCCAATTCTCCCATACGTTCCAAACTCGGTATGGTCCTACAATCTCGGGGCTAACTTTCCCTTAACTCCAAATCGATTAAATCCTTGCAGAGGGGACACATGAAGACATGCTCCGTCTCCAATTTCAGACTTCCTCCTTGCGTTATTGAGTATGCATAATTATTCTGCCTGGACTGAGCTACCTTCAGTCTATCTCGAATCAAATTAACATTCTCTTATGAATCCTTGATCACATTTGGTCCAAACAACTGACGGTCTCCAACTTCATCCCACATCAACGGTGTCTGGCTCCTTCTCCCATACAAAGCTTAAAAGGGCCATCTTCAAACCGGCTTGGTAATCAAGTTGTTGTATGAGAACTCCGTGTAAGGTAGATTCTCATCCCTACTAGATCCATAATCTAGCGCACAAGCTCTCAACATGTCCTCCAGAATCTAATTGACTCTCTCGATTTATCCATCTGTTTGCGGATGAAAGGTTGTACTGAACTCTAGCCTAGTACCCAAAGTCTGGTGCTGCTGATTCCAAAACTTTGAGGTAAACCGTGTTCCTCTATCTGATACGATGGTCCTCGGAACTCCATGCAGACATACGATCCTGGTCAAATATACCTTGTCCAACTTCTCACTTGTATAGGTGGTTTTCATTGGGATAAAGTGAGCCACTTTGATCAAGCGGATAAACTACTACCCAGATAGAATCATATCCGTTCGGGTTACGGGAAATCTGGTAATGAAATCCATGCCAAGCTTATCCTCCTTCCATTCGTGTATCAAGATAGGCTGTCGTAATCCGGCCCGGCTTCGATGTTTTGCCTTCACTCTCTGACATACGTCACATACGACTACATACTCGACAATATCCTTCTTCATACCAGTCCACCAGAAACACTCCTTCGAATCCAAATACATCTTGGTGCTTCCAGGGAAATCGAGTATGGTGAGTCATGAGCCTCATGAAGTATTAACTCCCTGATCTTTGCATTATTGGGCACATTTACACGGTCCTCGAACCATAAGGTGTCGTGCTCATCCTTACGTAAACCTTTGGCCTTTCCTTTGCTCATCCTCTCTTTTACCTCAGCAATCTCTTTGTCATCCTTCTGAGTTTCACGGATCTTTCCCAACAATGTAGACTGAACTTCCATTACTGCAACAAAACCTTTGGGAACAATCTCCAACCGAAGTTCCCTGAAAATCCTCGGCTAACTCCTTTGGTAATCCTCTGCTTATGAGGGTATTCGTCCTTATTTTCTTTATGGTTGTGTCCTATTTCTCCACAAAGCTTGTATGCACAAGGTTTCTTCACATCCTTTCCATAAGGCTCCAATTTCTGGGACACAAACCGAGACTTTGGCAAGGTCAACCTAAATTCTTCCCAAGTGGTTACTCTTTGCAATCCCTTGATGGTTTGGTTCATCCTCCACCAAATAGCAGCACCTCTTTCAAAGCACTCAAGAGCATGCTGGTCATATCCTTTCCGGCTATAGGATTATTCTCCGGTGATCCTCCATGTTCTGAATCCATCGGTCTGTCTCCAATTGATTCATTTATCCAGAAAATACAAGCTCATCTCCATTCATCCTCTATTAGGTCCATGGGTTTGGGGTGGGATAAGAGAGATAGAGAGGGATGCACACAATACAAACAGAAGGTTTGAAAAAAAAAACAGATTTTATTGTGGCTGTCGGGAAAAACATCAAACAATGACAGCTCACAATCGTCGCATCTATCGTAGGTATGTAACAGGGGTTTTGGTCTTCTAATGGTCAATAAATCTTCAAAGACATCAAACTCTTAAAGTCTTGTTCAGATCTCCGATGGCTCCTACTGATCATGCTTGTCCTTCTCAAGTTCTTTTGCCAGATCATCTCTGTTGACGCAGAGTCTCTCGTGACGTCCTTTAATATTTCTGGAGTTGCGTTCCAAACATCTGGGTTTCAACATCCTTGACATGAACCATGATCCTCATCCTTCAGTCTGACGAATCTCCGGTATCTCGAGGTTTTGTTCCTCCGGTTTGGTTACTTTCAACCACGGATCCTGAGTTCTTCATGAAATACTTCCTTGTCAAAATATAGCTTCTTGTAGGTCCATTTAACTTCTTAATGTAACACTCCAGATCCTGGTGATGCACCAGCTATGTTAAAACTGCATCCTGCTCATAGGTGCTCCATCAGCCTTCTACCATCCAATCCTTCCATGCATCTGCATACTTAACTCCGCGCGTTGACAATAGCATAAGCGGGCAATAACATCATGGATAGCTGTGTTTCTGCTCTTGTCATTTCCATGAGCTATCTCTCCATGTTCGGTCTTTCTCTCGATACACCTGGATCTAGGAATTCTTGAGCCTTCAAATTCTCCTAGTCTTGAGTCTTCAGCAGTTGTAGTTTCCATTTACACGGTAATATCCTCTTCATTCCAAATGGTCTTAGTTGTCCGAGATCTTGTCTCCTTGGAGTGGTCTCATCGGTCAAATCTTCGAGTGGTCAAAAGGGAAAAGGGGTATGGTCTCACTAAAAGGGGATATTTGAATAAGCTCAGAAGAGAAGAAAGGTAAAAGATTTTTTTTAAATGAAGTTGTAGAGAAAAAATCATTCCTATGGGCTTGCCAGTTTCTAGGGTCACGTCCTACAGTCAACATGTGCTCTGATACCATCTTGTAGCGACCCGACCCGAATGGATCAAGTCTCTGTGCTTTCGTGTCATCCCTGGATCGGTATCTTTGACACACGATTACTCAAAGGATTTATAACAGAGGTAAATCACATGTATAAAGTAACGTAAATACTATTACCTCAATCCAAATATATAGCAAAAGCAACAAGGTTGTGGATTCCCATCAACACCAACGGCAAAGTCGAGTATAGGAAATCGTAACCCTAACGTATCACTTACTCGTCGTCTGAAAAGTCTGCAACATGAAAAGTTGCAACCCGAAAACGGGTCAGCACATGGAATATGCTGGCAATGTAACACATAGAGAGTAACGAAAAAATAAGCCTATACTACATGCATATATGGCTGGTGTAAAAGCTCTATGGTTATAAGGTTTTGCAAAAAGCCAATTTTTCCCTACTACAAAGGAATAAATTTATTTAACTATCATGGTGGTTGTTGAACATTGAGAATGGTTGACAAGATCCTCAATCCCAATTTAAAAGTACTCATTAAACCCAAACAAATTATATTAAGTAACGTGATGAGATCAACATGATAATCCAAATACTAGATACTCAAGATGTCCATAACCGGGGACATGGCTAATCATGATTAGTTTATACACTCTGCAGAGGTTTGCGCACTTTTCCCCACAAGACTCGATCGCCTCCGTTTGGTTTCTCGCACTACATGGTGTTTGAGAGACGGATGACCTAGACATAGTCTTTCAGAAGCACTAGCACCTTACTGGTGGGTAGACCGGTGCACCTACTTTCCCCTACATCTGCTAGTCTACCCGTAAGAGTTTGCACAACTTAGTCAACTATGCCAGAGCCCATAATGGCTTGTGGCTGCACACAGAAGTTTCTAGTTTGAATAATCTCATGATCCCTTTGAGCCTGGGTGGCGGTCCGAAGAAATACAGGCAAGTCCTGGTAGAAACCAGGTGCCTCAATCCACCTAGATGTGTGTTTAAGTTGCCACCTTAGATAAACCATTAATTATCAATCTCACATCTGTCATGGATATTCACTCAAACCCAATCCACGTCTACGAGCATAGCATGGCATAATAAGCAAATGTAGAAGTAACTCCCAAGGGTTTTGTAATAAAACAGGTAATAGGTACTACCTCAACTACTTCCCATAACCCTAATTTAATTAGATCCTAATCATGCAAGTGTTTGAGGATAGATCTAATGCATAAAACTGGGTAGTAAAAAAATATGATCAAGTGTTACTTGCCTGCAAAGTTGATGAAGATGATTCGCACTCAAAACTCTTGATAGTTCTACTCGTCACACTCCGGTCAATCTATCGTAATCAAGCAATAGTAACCACACATAAGCAATCAATCAAAACATCGGACCGAGCAGAAGGAAGCGATTCGGAAAACATCAAAACAAAGCAAATAACTCTTGCAACATAAAACAATTTCTAACAGTACCAAAATTATGTGAATTTGGCCTTATCAGAAACTTTAGGTCAAGAGCTTTGATTTGCAAAAAGAATCAACTAAATCGGAGTTATGAAACTCAAGTTACGATCAAACGAAGTTTGAATACAAATCTGATCTAATTCAAATTTTAAATTATAAATAACATGTTTGAGTTTTATTCTTTGGATAGAGGGATCAGAACGAAGAAGTGGGCGTTGGTTTCGTTGGATTCCGACTTACGAGTAAAAAGTTATGAGCGTTTGAAGATTAGGGACAAAAAATAACACTACGGATAGGTCCTCGACGGAAATTAAAAATAAAATGAAAAATCTATCGAGCTTAACGCCGCTAAACAAAACCGGAAAGAAAACCGGCGAGAAAACCGATCTAGGGTTTCGGAAAGAAAACCAAACGGAAAACCGATCTAGAAAACTGAACGGAAACCGGAACGACGATTCTGAAAAACCGAACCGAGGAAAAGAAAAGGTGACGCTTGTGAGGCTAGTACCTCGAAGAAACGAGGGGCTCCGGCGGCTAGGTGGCGGCGGCACTTGGCGGCGGGCGGTGGCAAGCGGCGGTGGTGCTGCACCGCTGCTGCGGAGAGGAGAGGAGAGGAGAGGTGTTGGTTTGATGTGTTGGAGGGGGTGCTTGGGTATTTATATTGGGAGGGAGGGTTTTGCTTGGGGTAGGGGCAAGAAATAGACTAGCATTAGGAATCCTAGGAGTAAAAAACGGAATACCCAAACGGGATCAAATCCTACTAGGATTATTAAAACAATCGTAAACCGAGCGGCTCCCTTGCTCCCTCGTCTTGTGTGCAGCGATAATTGATGGCCCGTAGGCCAGCAACCTTGGGCCTTGGCCCTTGGCCCGTGAGGCAATAATTTTTTAAAGACAGAGACAACAAAACAAAAATAATAAAACCAAATAAAAATTTTATATAGGCATATAATATATCAAAATTTTTAGAAAAAAATTTCCTACAACATGAACATTATTCTAATGTCAAATAAAATTCACAGAAATTCAAATAAAGCAAAGAGTGCTTCTGGTCCAATAAAATCCAACAAAAATCATTTGAAAAGTATCAAAATGAATTTAAATTTATTTCTCTCCATTTTTCTGATGTAGGGAATCATGTTACCCTATTTTCCATATATTTTATTTTTGGAGGAAAATAATTTGAATAAAACTTAAATAACTCCAAATTGAAAATAAATTCAAAAGAACTTTGAATTTAATTCTTTGAAACTCCCAACTCATATTTCATATGTTTTGAAGAAGTCATTTAATCTTCGCTCGTGAAAATCATTGAGTTGCATAAAGTTTCAGAATTGGAAATATTTTCCAAATGAAATTCAAATATTTTCAACACCCTTGTCATTTAAATAAATGGAAGAAGTCATGTCATCTTCTCTCCGTGGTTTTGTGATGAAAAGAATTTGAATTCCGAAGATCATAAAAGCAAAAATGAAAGTTTGGGAAAGTCCTTTTATTCCCTCTCATTTAACTTTCAAAAAGTTTCGAATTCACTCACTTTCAGTCAATCAATCAAGCAATCAATCAAATCTATCTATTTGTTTATAACATTCCAAAATTTAGAATTTTGGGATGTTACATAGAACTTATACATCTCCTGAGCAAGTTAAAGTTGAACCTAATATTGCTACTGTTAAAGATCTCTTGTCTGATAATATTGATGGGCACATTATTCAGTTCTGCGGTGAAACCGCTAGAATTGCCAAACCTTGTGCTAAAGATAAACATAGACCTGTGGTAGGCGTGCCTGTTATTTCTGTTAAAATAGGAGATCATTGTTATCATGGCTTATGTGATATGGGTGCTAGTGCTAGTGTTATACCTATTACCTTATATGAAGAAATTAAGCATGAAATTATACCTGCTGAGTTAGAAGATATATATGTCACAATTAAACTTGCCAATAGAGATACTTTATCAGCAACGGGAATTGTTAGAGATGTTGAAGTTTTGTGTGGGAAAACTAAATATCCTGCTGATTTTCTTGTTCTTGGTTCCCCCACAAGATAGCTTTTGTCCCATTATATTTGGTAGACCCTTCTTGAACACCGGTAATGCTAAGATAGACTGCGAAAAGAATATTGTTACTATTGGCTTGGATTATATGATTCATGAGTTTAATTTCTCTAAATTTAGTAAACAACACCGTGAAGAAGAATTGCCTAGTAAGGATGAAATTATTTGTCTTGCTTCTATTACCGTACCTCCTAGTGATCCTTTAGAACAATATTTGCTAGACCATGAAAATGATATGTTTATGAATGAAAGAAGGGAAATAGATGAAGTGTTCTTTAAACAGGAACCTATTCTGAAACACAATTTGCCTGTTGAAATCCTAGGGAATCCTCCTCCACCCAAGGGTGATCCTGTGTTTGAGCTTAAACCGTTGCTTGATAATCTTAAATATCCTTATCTTGATGAAAATAAGATATATCCTGTTATTATTAGTGTTAACCTTTCAGAGCATGAAGAAGAGAGATTATTGTAAACTCTGAAGAAGCACCGAGCTGCTATTGGATATACTCTTGATGATCTTAAGGGCATTAGTCCCACTCTATGTCAACATAAAATAAATTTGGAAGAAGATGCTAAACCGGTTCATGATCATCAACGATGGTTGAATCCTAAGATGAAAGAAGTGGTAAGAAAAGAAATACTAAAGCTTCTGGAGGCAGGTATAATTTATCCCGTTGCTAATAGTCAGTGGGTAAGCCCTATCCATTGTGTCCCTAAGAAGGGAGGTGTTACTGTTGTTCCTAATGATAAAGATGAATTGATTCCGCAAAGAATTATTACAGGTTATAGGATGGTAATTGATTTCCACAAATTAAATAAGTCCACTAAGAAAGATCATTACCCCTTACTTTTTATTGATCAAATGTTAGAGAGATTATGCAAACATACACATTATTGCTTTCTAGATGGTTACTCTAGATTCTCTCAAATACCTGTGTCAGCTAAAGATCAATCAAAGACTACTTTTACATGCCCTTTTGGTACTTTAGCTTATAGACGTATGCCTTTTGGTTTATGTAATGCACCTGCTACCTTTCAAAGATGCATGATGGCTATATTCTCTGACTTTTGTGAAAAGATTTGTGAGGTTTTCATGGACTATTTTTCCGCTATGGATCCTCTTTTGATGATTGCTTGAGCAATCTTGATCGAGTTTTGCAGATATGTGAAGAAACTAATCTTGTCTTGAATTGGGAAAAGTGCTACTTTATGGTTAATGAAGGTATTGTCTTGGGGCATAAAGTTTCTGAAAGAGGTATTGAATTTGATAAAGCCAAGGTTGATGCTATTGAAAAGATGCCATGTCCCAAGGACATCAAAGGTATAAGAAGTTTCCTTGGTCACGCCGGATTTTATAGGAGGTTCATTAAGGACTTCTCAAAAATTTCTCGGCCTCCGACTAATTTATTACAAAAAGATATACCATTTGTCTTTGATGATGATTGTGTAGAAGCATTTGAAATACTTAAGAAAGCATTGATCTCTGCACCTATTGTTCAGCCACCTGATTGGAATTTACCCTTTGAAATTATGTGTGATGCTAGTGATTATGTCGTAGGTGCTGTTCTAGGGCAAAGAGTTGATAAGAAATTAAATGTTATCCATTATGCTAGTAAAACTCTAGAAAATGCTCAAAGAAATTATGCTACTACTGAAAAAGAATTCTTAGCAGTTGTATTTGCTTGTGATAAGTTCAGACCTTATATTGTTGATTCTAAAGTGACTATTCACACTGATCATGCTGCTATTAAATATCTGATGGAAAATAAAGATGCTAAACCTAGACTTATTAGATGGGTTCTCTTGCTACAAGAATTTGATTTGCATATTGTTGACAGAAAGGGAGCTGAGAACCCCGTTGCAGACAACTTGTCTAGGTTAGAAAATGTTCTAGATGACCCACTACCTATTGATGAAAGTTTTCCTGATGAACAATTAAATGTTATAAGTACTTCTCTTAGCACTCCATGGTATGCTGATTATGCTAATTATATTGTTGCTAAATTTATACCACCTAGTTTCACATATCAGCAAAAGAAAAAGTTTTTCTATGATTTGAGAAATTACTTTTGGGATGACCCACATCTTTACAAAGAAGGGGTAGATGGTGTTATTAGACATTGTGTACCTGAGCATGAACAAGAAAAGATCATACGCAAGTGTCACTCCGAAGCTTATGGAGGACACCACGCTGGAGATAGAACTGCACATAAGGTATTGCAATCCGGTTTTTATTGGCCTACTCTCTTCAAGGATGCCCGTAAGTTTGTCTTGTCTTGTGATGAATGCCAAAGAATTGGTAATATTAGTAGACGTCAAGAAATGCCTATGAATTATTCACTTGTTATTGAACCATTTGATGTTTGGGGCTTTGATTATATGGGACCTCTTCCCGCCTCTAATGGATATACACATATTTTAGTTGCTGTTGATCACATTACTAAGTGGGTAGAAGCTATTCCAACTAGTAGTGCTGATCATAACACCTATATTAAGATGCTTAAAGAAGTTATTTTCCCGAGGTTTTGAGTTCCTAGATATTTAATGACTGATGGTGGTTCACACTTTATTCATGGTGCTTTCCGTAAAATGCTTGCTAAATATGATGTTAATCATAGAATTGCATCTCCGTATCACCCACAGTCTAGTGGTCAAGTAGAATTGAGTAATAGAGAGCTCAAATTAATTTTGCAAAAGACTGTCAATAGGTCTAGAAAGAATTGGTCCAAGAAACTTGATGATGCATTATGGGCTTATAGAACTGCATATAAAAATCCTATGGGTATGTCTCCGTATAAAATGGTTTATGGAGAAGCATGTCACTTACCTCTCGAACTAGAACATAAGGCATATTGAGCTATTAAAGAGCTCAACTATGATTTCAAACTTGCCGGTGAGAAGAGGCTATTTGATATTAGCTCACTTGATGAATGGAGAGCCCAGGCTTATGAAAATGCCAAGTTGTTTAAAGAAAAAGTTAAAAGATGGCATGACAAAAGGATACAAAAGCGTGAGTTTAATGTAGGTGATTATGTATTGCTATACAACTCTCGTTTAAGATTTTTTGCAGGAAAACTTCTCTCTAAATGGGAAGGCCCCTACGTCATCGAGGAGGTCTATCGTTCCGGTGCCATAAAAATCAACAACTTCAAAGGCACAAACCCGAATGTGGTAAACGGTCAAAGAATCAAACGCCATATCTCAGGTAACCCCATAAATGTTGAAACCAATGTCATTGAAATCGTAACCCCGAAGGAATACATAAGAGACACTTTCGAGAACGTTTCAGACTCCGAAAAGGAATAGGTATGTGGTACGTAAGTAAACCGACTCCAAAACAGTTTTTAAGGCAATATTACTCCGTTTTGGAATATTTAGAAAAATAGAAAAATAAGTAGCAGTCCGGGAAGGACACGAGGGCTCCACGAGGGTGGAGGGCGCGTCCTACCCCCCTGGGTGCGCCCCCTACCTCGTGGGCACCTCGTGTGCCTTCCGGACTCCGTTTTCTTGCACGATACTTATTTTGGTCGGTAAAAATTCATTATATGTTCTCCCGAAGGTTTTGACTCATGTATCACGCAATTGTCCTCTGTTCTTGTTTCGAGCTGTTTTCTGACAGATCTAGATTATCAATGACGTCTCCAAGTGCCTCCAAGGACAAGTTCTTCAAGAATGTCATCAACCCTTACCTCGCGGAGGTGCTGCGACACCCTCAAACCATTGAGATGCGTGATGGGTTGCTGCACATCCGCGATGTTGAGGGGCCAAAGGGGACCGGAAGCATGGAGACAAGGCTCGAAGCAGTGGAGCAACAAGTTTTCAAGTGCCAAGGGATGGTGGAGCATGGAATCAACGCTAGCGACATGATGCTCGCGGAGTTCACTAACAACTACAAGCTGGATGCCAAGAACACCGAGGAGGCCATCTTCAAGCTTCATGAGAAGATCGAGCACCTCCAACCCCAAATCTATGGCCTGCAAAACCAAAACTGTGAGTATGAATACAGATTCAAAAGGATGAGTTTGGCTGCAGATTTGAGGATCCCGGAGACTCGATCATCCTTCTATGATGGTGAGCCTATGCCTTGGAACATGGACGACAAGCCCGCATCATCAACAACACCTCCGCCCTCTTCACCAACAAAGGAGATATAATCACATGGGTCTGGGCACTCCCCTTGGCAACTGCCAAGATTGGGGGAGGTGCCCCGGTATCGTATCACCATCACACTCCTACATTTACCGTTTTTCTTAGTTCGATCCTATTTAGTAGTATCTTGATTTAGTAAAATGAAGTTTATGGCATGATCTAGTTTTGACTTTTTGCTTTATGATCTCTCTATGTAATCGAGTCCATGAGCTATATAATAAAGATTAGTGTTGAGTCAAGGGCTTGATTATTTCGCCATGATCTTGAGTGAATAAAAGAAAAGAGAAAAAGAATAAAAAGAAACAAGAGATCATATTGATCTTATTGAGAGTAATGACTTCACATAGGAAGAGTATGATGAGTAAAAGTTGTTGGGAGTTGGCAAACATAGCTTTGGTCATCGTTGCAATTAATAGGAAGTAGTAAGGAAAGAGAGGTTTCACATATAAATATACTATTATTGACATCTTTTATGATTCGGAGCACTCATTAAAATATGACATGCTAAAGAGTTGATGTTGGACAAGGAAGACAACGTAATGGGTTGTGTTTTCCTAAATCTGAGATAAAGTATGTTGTCATGGATCATCCAACATGTTGAGATTGCCTTTCCCCCTCATGCTAGCCAAATTCTTCGCTCCAAGTAGAGATACTACTTGTGCTTCCAAAACCCTTAAACCTGTTTTGCCATGAGAGTCCACCATATCTACCTATGGATTGAGTAAGATCCTTCAAGTAAGTTGTCATTGGTGCAAAGCAATAAAAATTGCTCTAAATATGTATGATTGATTGGTGTGGGAGAAATAAGCTTTATACGATATTGTGATGTGGAAGTAATAAAAGCGACGGACTGCATAATAAAGGTTTATATCAAAAGTGGCAATATAAAGTGACGTTCTTTCACATTAAGATTTTGTGCATCCAACCATAAAAGCGCATGGCAACCTCTGCTTCCCTCTGTGAAGGGCCTATCTTTTATTATTATTTTCTACCTTATGCAAGAGTCATGGTGATCTTCACCTTTCCTTTTTATATTTTATCCTTTGGCAAGCCTAGTATGTTGGAATGATCCTGATATATATATATATATATATATATATATATATATATATATATATATATATATATATATATCTAATCGGATGTGGGGGAGCATGAGTTATTATTGTTGACATTACCCTTGAGGTAAAAGGTTGGAGGCGAAACTATAAGCCCTTATCTTTCTCTGTGTCCGATTAAAACTCCGTAACCACAAGTATTGCGTGAGTGTTAGCAATTATGAAAGACTAAATGATAGTTGAGTATGTGGACTTGCTATTGAGCTCTGACATAGACTCTTTCTGATGTTATGATAAATTGCAATTGCTTCAATGACTGAGATTATAGTTTGTTAGTTCTCAATAAAGTTTCTGATTCATACTTTGCATTGTGAATAGATTATTACTTGAGCATAAGAAATCATATGGCAATATCCATATATGTTGCTGTTATAAAAATAATCATGATGCCCTCATGTCCGTATTTTATTTTACCGACACCTCTACCTCTAAACATGTGGACAAATTTATCGTTAGCGGCTTCCGCTTGAGGACAAGCGAGGTCTAACCTTGGGGAGTTACTTACGTCCATTTTTCATCATGCTTTTATATCGATATTTATTGCATTATGGGCTGTTATTACACGTTATGTCACAATACTTATGCCTATTCTCTCTTATTTTACAAGGTTTACATATGGAGGGAGAATGCCTACCGGAATTCTGGAATTTGGAAAAGGAGCAAATATTAGAGACCTATTCCGCACAACTCCAAAAGTCCTGAAACTCCACGAAAGTTATTTTTAGAAATAATAAAAAATATTGAGCGGAAGAAGTACGCCAGAGGGGACCCACACTGCCACGAGGTGGGGGCGCGCCTACCCCTGTATGCGCCCCCTGCCTCGTGGACCCCCTTTTAGCTCTCCCGTGGCCATCTTCTTCTATATGAAGTCTTTCGTCAAGGGAAAAATCATAAGCAACCTTTCGGGACGAGACTCCGCTGCCACGAGGCGGAACCTTGGCGGAACCAATCTAGGGCTCCGGCAGAGCTGTTCTGCCGGGGACACTTCCCTCCGGGAGGGGGAAATCATCACCATCATCCTCACCAACGCCTCCTCTCATCGGGAGAGGGCAATCTCCATCAACATCTTCACCAGCACCATCTCCTCTCAAAACCCTAGTTCATCTCTTGTATCCAATTCTTGTCTCCAAGTCCGGATTGGTACTAGTAGGTTGCTAGTAGTGTTGATTACTCCTTGTAGTTGATGCTAGTTGGTTTATTTGGTGGAAGATCATATGTTCAGATCCTTTATGCATATTAATACCCCTCTGATTATGAACATGAATATGCTTTGTAAGTAGTTACGTTTGTTCCTGAGGACATGGGAGAAGTCTTGCTATTAGTAGTCATGGGAATTTGGTATTCGTTCGATATTTTGATGAGATGTATGTTGTCTAGCCTCTAGTGGTGTTATGTGAACGTCGACTACATAACACTTCACCATTGTTTGGGCCTAGAGAAGGCATTGGGAAGTAATAAGTAGATGATGGGTTGCTAGAGTGACAGAAGCTTATATGTGTTGCTTCGTAAGGGGTTGATTTGGATCCATCTGTTTCATGCTATGGTTAGGTTTACCTTAATACTTTTGTTGTAGTTGCGGATGCTTGCAATAGAGGTTAATCATAAGTGGGATGCTTTTTCAAGTAAGAACAACACCCAAGCACCGGTCCACCCACATATCAAATTATCAAAGTACCGAACGCGAATCATATGAACGTGATGAAAACTAGCTTGACGATATTCCCATGTGTCCTTGAGAGCGCTTTCCTCCATATAAGAGTTTGTCTAGGCTTGTCCTTTGCTACAAAAAGGATTGGGCCACCTTGCTGCACTTTATTTACTTTTGTTACTTGTTGCTCGTTACAAATTATCCTATCACAAAACTATCTCGTTACCACTTGTTTCAAGATTTCTGCAGAGAATACCTTGCTGAAAACCGCTAATCATTTCCTTCTGCTCCTCGTTGGGTTCGACACTCTTACTTATCGAAAGGACTACGATAGATCCCCTATACTTGTGGGTCATCAGGGGGGCTACGGCGCACCCCTACCTGGCGCGCCAAATGTCGGATCATGGGTTTCGGCAAAACCCTTAAGGTTCGAACTTTGGGGTGCGCGCAAAGTTCTTTCCCTCCTACCGAGCCACGCCCTAGGCTCGCTAAGATCTCGCTGGACGAACTCGATTTAACTCGCAACACAAAGAGACAAGATTTATGGCCACCATTGTGGTGTAATACCCTACTCCAAAGTGTGGTGGTGGTGGATTGCCTCTTGACCGATGAACAATACAAGGGAAGAACCGCCTCCCGAGGTTGAGGTGTTCTTGTCTTTGGATGTGTGGCTAAGGATTGGCTCAAGGTCGATGCCTCCTACTGTGGTGGCTAGTCCTATTTATAGGGGCCCTGGTCCTCTCCCAAAATATTGAGCGGTAAGGGAGCCAACAACGGCCAATTTGAAAGGGGACAACTAGTACAGCTTTTATATCCATGGGAAAAGTGATACGTCCATTTTGCATCAGGCTTTTATATTGATATTTATTACATTATGGGCTGTTATTACACGTTATGTCACAATTCTCATGGCTATTCTCTCTTATTTTACAAGGTTTACATAAGGAGGGAGAATGCCTTGGCTGGAATTCTGAAATTTGGAAAAGAAGCAAATATTAGAGACTTATTCTCGCACAACTCCAAAAGTCCTCAAACTCCACGAAACTCATTTTTGGAAATAATAAAAATATCCAGCGGAAGAAGTTCACCAGGGGGCCCACCTGTCCACGAGGGTGGGGGCGCGCCTACCTCCCCGGGTGCGCCTTACCTCGTGGGCCCCTGTTGGCCCTCTCGATGCCCATCTTCCGCTATATGAGGTATTTCGTCGAGGAAAATCATAAGCAACCTTTCGACGAAACTCTGCCGCCACGAGGCGGAACCACAGCGGAACCAATCTAGGGCTCCGGCAGAGCTGTTCTGCCGGGGACACTTCTCTCCGGGAGGGGGAAATCATCGCCATCGTCATCACCAACGCTCCTCTCATCGGGAGAGGGCAATCTCCATCAACATCTTCACCAGCACCATCTCCTCTCAAAATCCTAGTTCATCTCTTGTATCCAATTCTTGTCTCCAAGTCCAGGATTGGTACTAGTAGGTTGCTAGTAGTGTTGATTACTCCTTGTAGTTGATGCTAGTTGGTTTACTTGGTGGAAGATCATATGTTCAGATCCTTTATACATATTATTACCCCTCTGATTATGAACATGAATATGCTTTGTGAGTAGTTACGGTTGTTCCTGAGGACATGGGAGAAGTCTTGCTATTAGTAGTCATGTGAATTTGGTATTCGTTCGATATTTTGATGAGATGTAGGTTGTCTAGCCTCTAGTGGTGTTATGTGAACGTCGACTACATAACACTTCACCATTGTTTGGGACTAGAGGAAGGCATTGGGAAGTAATAAGTAGATGATGGGTTGCTAGAGTGACAGAAGCTTAAACCATAGTTTATGCGTTGCTTCGTAAGGAGCTGATTTGGATCCACATGTTTCATGCTATGGTTAGGTTTACCTTAATACTTTTGTTGTAGTTGCGGATGCTTGCAATAGAGGTTAATCATAAGTGGGATGCTTGTTCAAGTAAGAACAGCACCCAAGCACCAGTCCACCCACATATCAAATTATCAAAGTACCGAACGCGAATCATATGAACGTGATGAAAACTAGCTTGACGATATTCCCATGTGTCCTCGGGAGCGCTTTTCCTATTATAAGAGTTTATCCAGGCTTGTCCTCTGCTACAAAAAGGATTGGGCCACTTTGCTGCACTTTATTTACTTTTGTTACTTGTTGCTCGTTACAAATTATCTTATCACAAAACTATCTGTTACCACTTATTTTAGTACTTGCAGAGAATACCTTGCTGAAAACCGCTTATCATTTCCTTCTGCTCCTCGTTGGGTTCGGCACTCTTACTTATCGAAAGGACTACGATAGATCCCCTATACTTGTGGGTCATCAAGCAGCGACGAACTGCCTTCTCTTCGGGGGAGGGGAACTGGCGAGGAGGAGATAAGAGTGTAGTAACCACAGGGCCTCGTCCCTTCCAACTGTAGATCGTTCCTCAGCGAAGGGGTGAGGCTATTATTTACTACTAGTACTAGCATTATGGAACGTTATGGGATTGCATTATACTGTAAATAATAGCACTAGTAAGAAATTTTTGGCACTAGGTAGTAGTTTTGGCGTGGATTAAGAAATTTTGGGTATGTTTTTGTCATTTTTGTACACGCCAACTAGTGTCGTAAAACGTCTTACATTATGTGACGGAGGAGTACGATTGCATCAGAAAGCAATACTAGTACTACTTCTCTCAACTTGTAGTGTGATGTACTGTACTTCTAGTCTAGTCTAGTATAGTGCACCAGTTTTGAACTCTTGAATCTCAGGGCCAAGGAGCTACAGGTTGGAAGTGGAGGGTACTACTGTTCTCTAGAACCATCGTTGTACTATCAATGCAGGGAAGTACACTGCGTAGTGGCCTAGTGGGTACTCTCGGTGCTCTATTCAGCCGCTCCTCTCACGTAGCTGGCCTACTCAGCCGCCTCCTCTCACGCACACACTAGCAGCCTGTTTATCGGCGGTTCTTTATGAAGCGAGAACATTTGAGTTATTTGATACAGCGAGACTAGGCTTTTCACTTCCATTTGTGGAGGTGTAATGGATCTCGTCGAACTTTGTTAGTAGTTCCTTCATGAATGAGATGAAGCAAAGCTTTTGCCTCCGTTTCAAAAAAACACATCAGGAGGAATTTCTTGTATAGTAGAGCCGATAATGGAGTGAAGTCCATGCATGCAACGCCACAAGCTACAGAGGAGTAGTAGAGCACTTTACGTACAGAGCCAGATTGCACAGTTCCCAATGCCCCGCCAGGCTTTTCCGGCTCCTTGGGCTTAATTGGGAGGCGCTAGTTTAAATATGCTACTAGCTGGAAGCTGCAAGCGAGGTGCGGCTAGGGCGAGCACGCGAGCCATGGGATGCTGGGAAGGAAAACCCATTCACGTGGCTAGGCTGTCCATTGCACCCAGATTGTGGTGCCGCACGTCCGTTTTGACTTCAAAACTCAAACTACCCGTGTAAAATATTGGCTCGCAGCGAAGTGTAGTAGTACTATTTAAAAAAGCATGCCGTATGCGTTCGGTAGGATCGAACCCACAAAACGAGGTATACACTCCCGCGACCACTAGTAGTACTCGTTGGAGTACAACGCAATCTAGAATCGCCTTTTGTCGCTAGTAGTACGTACATTGTTCCTTACAAGAAACCCCTAAGAGCATGGTTAATAGTATAGCCAGCTGCTGGCTATAAGCCAGTGCCATGTCATCTACAACCCATCTTATAGCCAACATGTAGTACAATAATAGATCAAAAGAGTGTACTACTTTTTTATTATGTGGCCCACTTCTCATTCTCACAAAGTGCCTAGGAGCACGTGCTAGAGCTGGCTCTTCACGGAGAGCCCGCCTACCTTCTCTCTCCTCTTCTCTTTCCTCCAACTAAGCAGAAATATACTACTCCCTCCGTCTAGGTGAATAAGTCATCTTAGATTGTGCACTGTGACCAAGGAGGAGGGGAAAACTAGAGAACTTAATGTTTATTTGCTAATTAATAGCATTGCATGCAATGAATTAACCACTGCATGTCGTGTTTGGTAGTTTCAAGTCATTATTAGCATGCACACCCACATCTCTTATTGGTTGATATGTCAAGAAACAAGAAAGCGAGGTAGAAGTTAATGCACCGCGCCTAAGTGTTTTGGGATTATTTGGTTTTCGTAAGATGACTTACACACCTAGACGGAGGGAGTAGTTTATTTCTTATAGCTCTTGACTCAGCTCTATTGTACTTGCTCTAATAATGCAAGAAACCACTAAAATGCCAAGAAACTACTACCACTTGCATACGTGGCAGACTTAAGGTAAGACTACCTTATCAACCATTGTACATGCTCTTACCAACAAAAATCAACGAGTGACCTCCTACCTCCGGCCCGTCCACCTAGTCATCCTCAGCCATGGGACGCAGCCTTCACGCGTATAGGCGAGGTCAAAACGCCGGCGGTGGAGCCCATGTTGCGGCAGCCGGATACCGACTCCGTCCCGGCGCTCGCGGCTAAGCTAGCCAAGATAGCTCCATCCGGTGCTTGTCCGCAAGGTTTGCTAGCTAGATTAGCGCAGCGTATGGCGGCTTGCTCGCGTCTTGTAGCGCTAAGGCCAGCCATTGCTTGCTCGCTCATGAGTCACGCTCGGGCCAGCCTGCCAACCTGTGCGGAGGCCAGCACGGCGTCCGGCCCGTCCGGCGGAGCGGCGGCCAACTCGCTCATACCGGCGCCACCGACGAACACGCACCAGTACTGTTTGAAGTAATGTTCAGGAAAAATAATGATTTGAGGGGAATAACAGGATATAAGGTCAGATGTGGGTCCCTCGTGTAAATGGTCAAACAAAATGTGTTGGTTTAAGCTGCCTCGTCAGCATGGACATGTGGGCCAACCCTGTCATAAATGGGTTTAAACGAACCTAATCGGTAGGAGTACTAGGTAGTTTTTGGCGTGGATTAAGAAATTTTGGGTATGTTTTTGCTATTTTTTGTACAATAGATTCTTCCTAGGGCTGGTTGAAAGTGGTAGTTTTTTGTTAAATACTCTACATATTTTAAGTAGGAGTGAAAGTTAAGCTTTGGAAGCCAATAAGCAAGGCTAGTTACATAGTGCATATGTGTACATGATTGAAAGTAAATATCAACCATGAGTGACTAATATCTTGATGGAAAACTCGAAACTATGGAATACTAGGTAAAAATGCATGGTTGGAAATACTAGCAATGTTCATGTCCGTTGCAACGAACCATAATTAGAATAATACTTATTCACAAACTTGGTATAAAACACTCTAATTTTGATATACATATGTCACTAGAGATATATTATGTTTCAATTAGAATATATTCCTTAAGCTGTTTTGGTGAGGTCAGGGAGGGATGTGGTTGGTTTTAAGATACTAATTATGGGTTTTTCTGCAAATTGGTAGACAAGTGGGATGTTGGTGAGAAAAGGCAACAACTTACCTCACAATCGTTAGATGTAGATCTAATGGTCGAAGCTTGACGGATGGCGGACACACCAAAGCATCACCAACTTAGTCTTGTGTAGGAGTACTAGCAAGATCCGTGCATTGCATGGAACATCAAGATGCATTCTTTTATAAAACACTTGTTGTGATTGACCCTTGCGGGAGTAATCCCATGTGTAAAAACTAATGATATCTCGAGAAATATGAGATAAGGTGAAGAGGAGTGGGGTGTGGTGGTGGTTGGTGGTTGGACTGAGCGGAGGCATTGGGATTGACGACGCCGGCAGTGGCCACCAGGCCAGTTTGTTCCAGATTCTTCCTTTCTTAATTGCTCAACAATGAGGTTTGTTGGAGATAAGGATGAACGAGGGAAGGCCTTGTCTGCAAATGTGGAGAGGGGTGCGGGTATCTTTTAGTTTAATTTCCATCCATGAGATATAGATCGGACGGTCTATATTGCAAGATGGCACACGTACCATCATCACCAACTTGGTTTTTTATAAGAGAAGAAATATAAGTATGGAGATACAAACGTATTATCGATACTTGCTTCCGTAAACTAGCATCTACATTCTATTCAATGCCTCGGCATGTGGGGCCTTAGCACAATGACTTCTCGACTGTGTAAAACAAAGTTTTCCCGTCGTCGACAAGGAGGGGGTGACGGCGGCGCGCTTTTTGGCTTGCTCTAGTCCTAGTAGTCATACTAGGTGGTCTAAGCACGTGTAGATTTATTCTTTTTCACGTCTCGTGTTCGCCGTACTGCCATGACTGTTGATGAATAGACGGTAAGTTATTCATAGGGAAACCCTTGTTGAGCGTGTTTGCGAGAGAGAGAGAGAGAGAGAGAGAGAGAGAGTGTGTATGTGCGTGTGTGATATGTTTGAGACTGAGGCAATGATAACAGATTCTTTGTGTCTATGTGTGTGGAGGATAGAGAGAGACATGTACATGGGGCTTTGTGTTGTGTAACGTGGAGACACATATACATAATTAGAGAGTGAGTGTGTGAGATACACATGCGGACATGAGGAGAGATGAGGATCCAGATAAATGGGTGTTTGTGCGTGTCTGTGTGTATTTGTGCACGTGTTTGTGTGTGAGAGGGAGAGAGTGAATGTGGAGTAGAGAGACCATTGATGATGTAAACCTAGTATAAGGGAAGGGGGAATGGTGTGGCATGTGTAGTAGCGAGATAGCATGGGTGCGGGCGGGGGGAGCAGACTATTTGGAAGAGACATCGAGTGTGTGTGTGGGAGAGGGGTGTGAGAGCGAGAGAAAGAGAGAGCTAGCGGTGGAGAGAGAGAGAGAGAGAGAGAGAGAGAGAGAGAGATAGGAAGAGAGGGGGCGAGAGGGGTCGTTTGTGTCCATAAATGGCGTATAGACGCACGGGAAGCGAGTCATCGTGTGTGTGATAGGGACTTCATGAGATATCTATAATAGATGGTGTAGAGAACAATGTGCGAAATCGAGAACGATTATACATTAGGGAGCTATGCAAAGAGTCACGACATATATGTATACAGGGAAGGAGCTGGGGTCCGCATGTGGGAGAGATAGAAAGAGGAGAGTGGTGCAGAAGGAGACAAAGTGTGCTTGTTTGAAGTGGGGTTGGTGTGTGAGGTGAGTGCGCGAGAACCACATAACTAGGGAGATAGACGTTTGGGGGCGGCGTTTTGTGTGTATGGGAAATATACACTCTACATAGTGCGTGTGCTTGGGTAAGAGAGATAGCGGGAGACCTAGAGAGTGAGGGAAGAGATGTGTGCATGCCCGAGAGACAAAGTGATAGAGACCTATGTTGGGGTCCGGACGTTACAAGAGAGGGGTGTTAATGTGCTTGTGTGTTGGTGTTTGGGGAGAGAACGACTTCTCTATGTGTGTGTGTGTGTGGTGGGGGGGGTTGACTTGGATAAAGAGTGAGGCGTCTATATTTGAGGGACTTCAACGGAATTGAGATATTGTGCACTCATGGTTGATCAATTTGTTTCACAGTTTGTACTATGAGATAACGATACTTTTGAACATGCGTGATATACCTTGATGTACCAGAATTACAAACCTAAGATTGGAATTTTGGAATTTGACTCCATCATTAGCTTTTGTAATTCATTTAAACGGAGGTACATTTTTAAGACGGGATTTCGTGATTTCAAATTCATATATCAAACCTAGAGATATACACATACGGACATGTTCAAACTTTATAATCATCCACTTTATTCATACACATACACATTTTTACTTTTGTCATCATATTTAGGATAAACACATTTGGAATTTCATTTGAATTGGACCGTATGATGGTATTTGCTTGTAGTAGCTCAATGATCCATATTTGAATTGAAAGGACAATCTAAGTTTCGAGTTGGAGACATTGATTTTCAAAACTTGCACATTTTTTTGTGTGCAAAACAAACAAATTGTCGGCCATGATATCATAGTCGGCCGTCTGAGCAGAATACTTATAATTTTAGGCGCCAAAAGCTTTCAAACTTCCCGCTCACATCGAAATATCACGCACCCGAAAGTTTAGCCCTGCGATATTCCTGTTTTACCCGTGTCATATGAACGGAAAAGGGCTGCTTTGGTAACTCCATTGTTTTCCCCTCTTTGCCCCCTACATTCTTCCCAGCCCCTCCTTCCCTCCCGACCCCCAACCACGGCAAGCCGCCGAATCTAGTCCTCCACCGCAGCGGTGGACCTCACACCCTGCCAGATCTACCTTTCGCACCTTGGAACCCCCAACTGCCAACTCACCACTTCACCGGAGCCGCTTCAACGACTAGCTTGTCCACCGCTCCAGATCTCCTTGACCGCCATCATGGTCCACCGCACCGGATCTACTTAACCGGCATCCTCATCCACCACAGCGTAGGCCCTTCACTGACTCCCTCGTCCGCCCCTTCGCTGGCCCTTCATACAAGCCCTCGTCCGCCACAACAGATCCGCCTCACCGAAAGCAATGTACAACGCGCCGCCAAAGCCTTTCGCCCATCGTGACCGACTCGCTCCATGGACGCCATATTCAACTCCACCGGCCCTGCTTTACCGACGCTGCAGCCTCATCAGGTTATTTCGATTTGTACTCCTTCGGTTTTTATCTTTATCGTGCAACTGTTCACTTACCACAGAGGAGCTTTCTTGTATGTCGACAGGCGCCGCAACCATAGCACCGGAGCCGCTTCAGCGATGGCGATAGCCGGCCCAAACTCAACCGCAACACGAGCACCATCGATGATCCTTAGCTATCAAGTATGACAACGATACCCATACGCCGCCGAGAATCAGGTATTATTATCCAACGGCCGGCGCCTACGTTCACTTTCCTAGCATAAGCACCGCACCTTTGAATTTCTTCAGGCATCATTCAGTTTTTCATGAGACGCGTTATTCGCTTGCACTGCAGGCCATACTTACGGCAGGTGAACATGTTACATGTGCTAAATTACATACCAAAGGCACATATAGTTAATATGCTTGAGTTTTGTTCTGATGCCACCTGTTGGTTCCATCAGACTGCTTAATGTTCTCTATGCTTAATTACACATCAGCAAACTAGCATGTGGTTCTGCAGCTTTTTGTTTGTTTTACCCTACATTTTCTGATGCTAGCTATTACATCGCTGCTCCGAGCCTCTGTTCATTACTTGTTTGTGTGTTCTTGATCTTCCCACGTTGCATGACTAATTTGATGCTTCTATTAATTATGGAGCTGCCAACCCCATCAAGCAAAGTATTTGTGTTTTTGGGGCTGGCACCTCGAACAAGCATAAAAATAGAGGGAAGCAGATATACTCCCTCCGATTCTATTTACTCTGCGCATAACTCTTGACCCGCATACCAAGGAGGGCCCTGGTTTAATTTTTCTTGACTAATTTGCCAATTAATTAGGGCAGAGGCGGATGGGGTGGGGCACAAAAGGAAACCAACGCTAGGAATCGACAGCCTTGAGACTAATCTGAAAAGCGAGAAAAAAATGTCATAAAGTAAAAAGAATCGGAGGGAGTATTGTCGTTTATGCACACACCCTTCTTTCATTAGTTTAGATGAGCCATTGATGATCAATTAGGACCAGTGCATGCGATTAAAATTAATTTTACCTAAATAGATGGTGCAGAATAAACTACAACAACTAGATTTGCAACCACGGGATACTGACGATATCTTCAAAGAACATTGCAACAGCAGCTAGGCTTCACAGAAACATATGGTAAGCCAGTGTGTTTTAGTACATGTGAAATGTAATGCAAGTGGGCTGCTTTCTTGGCTTGTGCCCTCAACGTGTAATCCTACCGAACTACAAATAGTTTAGTTGTCTGCTTTGTTGTATTGCTTGATTCGAATGCTTATTTGTTGTTACACTATACCTGAGTTGGCCAATATGTAAGCGATTACTGCTTTGTACTATCGTAAAGAAATGCATGCCTATTTCATTTGAGTCCTTAACTTTTCCTCTCAACTTCATCACAAGACTGTCTTCGTAGTTTATATGAGGCCACATTGTTATGTGCTTTCTCAGATTATTTCAACTACTTAGATGCCTTGGCAACTTAAATATAGTGGTTGTACACTCCCTTTCAACTAGGGATGTCAACTGGGTCCCGTTTAATCCCGATTAAAGTCCACTAGTGGTATGATAGTTCAAAAGAGTTTTTGTTTCTTGAGGAAAATGAACTAGGGAGGTAGCAAAAACTAACTAGATAGGACTGGCGGATGTCGTTTATTTGCCACTTACATCCCTAGTTTCATCTTACCATTTTAATTTCTTTTTGGCTGATGCTGCTTTGAACCATTTAAATATAGTTTTCCATGCTCGGCTATAATTAAATCGTCGTTTACCATGTAAGCTTCTTGCCTAGATCATACGATAACTATCTCTTCATCGATGTCCAACGGAAACCTTTCGAGATGCCGTTCACACTAGGACACGATGTACAACCCCGTAATCTATTTGTGGAAGCGATTGCACCATCCATGTTACCAGATGGTAGCAGTTCAGAGGCAACACCGCCGGAGAGCAGTCTGAGCACAAATATTATAGTGCTTGAGGCTCTACTAGAGGCAGAAAGAGATGGTGTGGCTGCCATGAATGAGGTAATCTTTATTTTGAGGTTGGAAATTACGGAATTAGCGGCACACATTATGCAAGCAACCCAAGAATTGGAGGAAGTAAGAATGTTGCATTTGAAGACGGAGGAGCTCTTGCTTTGTTTTACGCTATCTGAAGCCCAAGGTAATCCCGGTTCTTCTTTAGATACCAGTTGAAATTGTCATTAGATTATTGTTTTTCGACAAAGGGGTCATTAGATTAATGTACTTGCATGTTGTGTCATGTCTCTGAATGGATTATGTTGCAAGACCCCCTATGTAGTCCATGTGTTGTAATGATCCGAATTTTTTAGGCGAGGTAATCCTCAGTACTTGTATGATTGACATAAGGTGAACTGTTATTTGTGTGAGCATATTGTATTGGATGAAATAACTTTTTGACTCACAGTGTATCCAACCTACTGAATTCGAAGATCACGGCATTTCTAAATCATAATCATATATAAAGGTGGAATAAATCTTTGTTGTGGTTTTGAAGAAAAAAATAACAAAACGTATAATTATCTGTGGATATTCGTGTCGAATACAAATTGGATTTGAATTTAGTTTGCCGTGTCCTGTGGCAAACATGAATGCTAATTCTCCCAAGTTTTGAGCAAGCGGCTAAACACCCACTATAATTTGTGGGCTGCCCAAAGCAAGTGTTTGCGAGATGGAAATTACTGTCCACCCCTGACACTTGACATCCTTATCGACCGTATTTACACTGCTGTCGATAGGGGCAGATTAGTAACTTCAATCAGACGTGACACGACGCCCTCTGAGCCCATTCAGACACGGTGGGCGCCAAACGTGGGCGGCAAAACACATTTGATTCAAGCTCGTCCGAAAGACATGTGTCTCTTCCTCCATTTCCCCATTCATACACGGTGGGCGGCAAAACAAACTCTCCTCGTCCGAAATCGATGTAGGCTAATATTTTAAATAGGGGCAGATGTGTAACTTCCATCGGGACGTGACACAACCGCCCTAACTGTCGACCCGTTCATACACTGGTGGCGCCAACCGTGGTGACAAAACACCCTCTCCTCACCCGAAATAGTTACCGGCAAATATTTGGGAGACACGAGATTACCGTCCTATCCCCAACCGACGCGATGTCCGAAATTTTAAAAGGGGGATAAGTTTGTAACTTTCCCCCATTTCAGAGAAGCGCGTCCCAAAGTTTGAGATCCCCCTCCCCTCCATTTCCTCATTCATACACCATGGGCGGCACGACAACCTCCGCACTGCGGCCAGCCTCCTCCGTCCGCCACCCCATCCTCCACCTTGCCGGAGCCGCTACCCCTACCCCGTCGTCCACTACAAGAGATGGACTTCTCTCATCCACGGCGCTGGACCAGGATCCTTTCATCGCCTACTCTCGCTTCATCGGCGCCGTCGTCCACCTTGCCGTTTCCGCTCCTACGGCCGCCTCGTCCACGGCAACATGATATATCCCCCGACCCGGCCGTCTGCCGTCTAAAATCTTCTTCCCCGCCGCCGACAGCCATCGCACCCGCAGCACCCTCAATGTATTAGCATAGGCCTAAACGGCAACGCAAGAGAGGTGGTACTTTTCCATATGTGCTTAAGTTATTGATATCACCCGGAAAATAGATTGTAATTTGTTTACTGTACTTTTATTGTCCGTACCAAATCGTAGTGGCTAGTTGAAAGCAAACATTGGTTGCGAAGTAGCTTTGTCCGGTTTGCACCTTCAGATCCGCCATGGCACGGGCACTATACTCGTAAAGCTTATGGTTTTCCCCCTTTATATTCACTACCATCATCGTAGGTGCTTCGTGTCGTGCTAGCACTGCTCCTCAAGACCTCAACCCAAAGCTTACGTGTTCAAATCTGAATCTGATATGATGCTCATATCACTAAAAGCAGAGAATTTTAATTGGTCACCTAATGTTCCTATATTCATTTCGAAAAGCATGTGCGCCACCCACTGGTCCAGCTAGTTCCACTTTCCTGATTTTTCTCTTGATGCTTAGGGTTTTCCCCTTTTATCTACTCTGCTATGATCTGCGTAGGTGCTTTTTGTCGTACTAGCATTATTCCACCCTTCAAGCTAAACAACACAACACTCAGAATTCAAAAGCTTAGTTGTTCAAATATGATTGTGATATGATACTGATATTAGTTAACCGACACATTTAATTGGTTAGCTAAAGGTCCCACTTGAGTTTCCAAATGCATGTCGCGACATATAGAGAGACAACATAATTGCATTTCTTTGTCACTTGTTGACCGTACTTTCTTGTCCATACCAAATCTTAGTTGTTATTTCAAAGCAAACATCAGTTGCTAACTACCCTTTTTGTGGTTTGCAGCTTCAGATCTGCCATGCCACTGCCACGGTCAACAATGTACTCATCATGCTTATGTTTTCCCCATTTTATGATGACCACAATCAGCCTTCGTGGTTCGTGTCGTAATAGCACTGCTCCACCCATCGAGCTAAACAAGCTTAGTTGTACAAATTCATATCTGATATTATTGCTGATATTAGTAAAACTGAGAGATGTTTAATTGGTTATCCACATATGGAGAGACCGGAAAGAATAGTATTTATCTGTGCGCTCTGGTTCATCATGGGTGGCCAACCGACATTGTATTGAAAGACTTGTAATATCTTCAATCTGCTTGCTCTTCTGCTCTTCTTTAAGATGATACTCTTCTCTTGCGGTTGACTGGTCAAGTCAAGTTCTTCTCCCTTAGTATATTTTGAATCATGCAGTCAGTCGACTTGTTCTTCTTTACTATATGTTGAAGCTATCATCTGCGAAGTGTCATCACTTACGGAGCTCTCATATTTTGAGTAGTAGGCCACATTATATTAATGCACACAAAATTACAGCATGCATTGCATCTTTTAAAAGAATTGCGGAGATAGCACAAAGGGGTTTACAGGAGGCAGTTTTGGATTAGAATCATACGCATTACAAAAAAATCTCACTTGTTTTTATGTTTTCATGCATGTCGATATTGAACATTATCAAAATGAATATGAGAATGGGCGCATGAGAGGAATATTATGAACGATCCACTGGCTAACAAACTTGGCATGGTGGAGGATGGCCTATCTTATTCACCCATCAAGGTGCTTGTTCTAACTTTGCAAAGTTGTATTGGTTGCACATATTTTGCATCTGACCTCTTGCATTACTTCTACTTTGTTACACCATCTGCTTAGTTTAAGCATCATATATGAGTATATGCCATACCTATCCATTTTCTGTACCTATTCCATGTGTCGTCACACTATGTTTTTTCAGTCAAATGTTGTTCTTTCATAATAGATGTCCAAAAGGAAGAGGGTGAGTGCAGATCCTCAAGGAGTACAAACTAGGTCTTTGGAAAAGGTAGTGATACCTGTTAAATCAGATAGATCAGCATCCACAGAAAACACAGGCCCAACTGTACCACACTTTACCCCTACCCCGGTGGCCAAACCCCTAGTAGAACAAATTGGGAGCCCAAAGGTCGTATCATCTATGATATCAATTCAAAATTTGAACTCCTAAATTTTTGCTTGTGCCTTACCTTCTCTCTTGTATAAAAACTAATTTTAGATGAATCTCCTTGCTCAAAGGATCATACGATCTCAAAACAATAATGGGCTCTGCATTGCTCTTGTCAGTACCTCTCTCCCTTTTGCCTTGTAACACCATACTTAATTAATTGCTATTTGATTATGTATCATCAGTCTGCACCTGAGCTTCATTATCATCTGTTTCTTCCAATATTATTTGATCTTTATTTATTCTTTGCAAAATGTAGAATAATGGAAACGCTTATAAAGAATTTTATTTGGGGAATTTATTGAATTATCCTTCCATCAACATGGAGAAGGGCTTTGTCCAGCCCGTGTTAACACGTAATGTAAGTTCATCCTTCTCAAGCCTTCAAACTTTGTTCTAGTATAGATTTGGATAGGCATCATTTCCTCCATTGTTGTTTGCTTTGCTGTTTACATCTGATTGGATGTTTGCAAGAACTACCAGTTTCAAATTGTAGTTGTAAAAACATGTTCCTTATGCAGAACAGGTCCATTTATTTGCTTATATAATTGTGAAACCTGTTGCGTGTCTCCTTGTTTCTCTTTCAGACTCGTATCTCTTACGCCAGGCAGAACTTTAGGGAAGATAGTGAGCCAAACCATCTCGAGGACAGCGAGATGACCCCAAGGTCCTGTCTGATGAAGGCGGTGAGTTGAAGCTACTCACCGGCAGGTGTGAGACAACCTCTGTGCGATCGCTGCCTCAATTAGTTCGACTTCTTGATTTCAACTTAAAGCGGAAAGGCTTGCTTCAGCTCAACTCCGACTTGAAGTCAAAGATGCAATGAAGATGTCAGAGGACTGCCGTGCGCACCATCATGCCTTAAATCTAGTGTTGATGCATCTATCGTTGACACAACTGAGGTCTACTCAGCTTCTTCAGCTGTTTGGGGGGCCCGACCTGGCCGGGCCTAGTGCTTTCTGAAGTGCTCTCAGTTTTGTATATTCTTTTGTCGGCGTGTTTATTTGCACTGGTGGCGAACTTTGATGCCCAGTGGATGTAATATGTGATAGCCGTGATAGCCTAGCGTAAGTTGCTTGCTTATTTATTTCCTTGTTTTCTTGTTTATTTGTTTGCTTGTAGTCATTGCAGTTCTTTTTCCGCGGTGTGCTAGTGGCTGCAATAACCTATTTTTAAACTAGGCTACAATAACCATGGGCTAATATTCTTTGTAGTGACCTTTGGGCCTCCTACGGGCCGTAGAAATAGTGGGCCTTCTACGGGCCGTGAAAGCGAGTAGGCCTTCTACGGCAGTAGAAACAATGGGCCTTCTACGGGCCGTATCATCAATGGGCCTTACACGGGCCGTATGATCGATTGGCCAAACATGGGCCAATAACAGGCCGCATTATGGCCGTAAACGGGCTAGAGTTGGAATCGTCCGTTCATGGGCCGACCATAACGGGCCATCGTTAATAGGCCATATTTGATGACGCTATGAAAACGGCCCAACGTATTAATGGACCACAAAGGGGCCGACTGTAACCACAGTCTGAATATGGCCCAGAAGCAGAAAATGACATTAACGGGCCGTAAGTAAACGGATGCTGGAAATGATCCCAAGAATAAATGGGCTCTGAGAAGGCCGAAAGATAACATGGGCTAGAAACGGCCCAACGGAATAACGGGCCGTTAATGGGTATAAAGTGATACCTTTGTTCATTACGGGCGATTTCACCACGGGCCGTTAATGGGTGTAAAGTGATACACTATTCATTACGGGCCGATTTCACCACGAGCCGTTAATAGGCCAAGAGTTACATAGGGCCTCATATGGGCGAAAGACGTCATGGGCCATACATGGGCCGAAGTGAAAATGGGCCGGAATCATATTGGGTGGCCGGATGACGCCATCGGGCCTAATTCGGATAGGGCGTAACGGGCCTTGGGTTAGCGGGCTGTAAATGGGCTATATGCGAACAGGCCGTTAACAGGCTATACATGGGCCGAACCGCCACCTTTTGACCAAGTCAAACGGGCCGGCCTTTTCACAAGAATAGGCCTCTGTTGGACCGTGCCACGTGTCGACGTATCATAGGCGCCTTCTGTCCAATGAGTGGATGACATCTGTCCCAGCGATGAGCCGACACGTGTTTCCTCCAGCCAATGATGATTTTACACATTGAAAATCCCCATTGGTCGGGGCTGTTAACGGGTTATCGGATCCAAAACCTGACCCGATAGCTTAATAGCGTTCCGTTACGGTGGATGCCACGTGTCGGTCACCCTTGACGAAAGCACTTCTGTGACGCGCGATTTATCGTCATGGAAGTGGACACTTCTGTGATGATAGTTTTGGTAATGTCATGGAACACTTCTACGACAAAGACCTGGTATGACTATCTTGATTCTGTCATAAATTTTTCATGGATGTACATGCATGACAGAAAACGCGACCTACTGTGACAAACACGTATCATCACGGAAGTGTATTTTTTTGTAGTGTGAGGACATGGGAGAAGTCTTGCTATTAGTAGTCATGTGAATTTGGTATTCGTTCGATATTTTGATGAGATGTATGTTGTCTAGCCTCTAGTGGTGTTATGTGAACGTCGACTACATAACACTTCACCATTATTTGGGCCTAGAGGAAGGCATTGGGAAGTAATAAGTAGATGATGGGTTGCTAGAGTGACAGAATCTTATATGCGTTGCTTCGTAAGGGGTTGATTTGGATCCATATGTTTCATGCTATGGTTAGGTTTACCTTAATACTTTTGTTGTAGTTGCGGATGCTTGCAATAGAGGTTAATCATAAGTGGGATGTTTTTTCAAGTAAGAACAGCACCCAAGCACCGGTCCACCCACATATCAAATTATCAAAGTACCGAACGCGAATCATATGAACGTGATGAAAACTAGCTTGACGATATTCCCATGTGTCCTTGAGAGCGCTTTTCTCCATATAAGAGTTTGTCCAGGCTTGTCCTTTGCTACAAAAAGGATTGGGCCACCTTGCTGCACTTTATTTACTTTTGTTACTTGTTGCTCGTTACAAATTATCCTATCACAAAACTATCTGTTACCACTTGTTTCGATTTGCAGAGAATACCTTGCTGAAAACCGCTTATCATTTCCTTCCGCTCCTCGTTGGGTTCGACACTCTTACTTATCGAAAGGACTACGATAGATCTCCTATACTTGTGGGTCATCAAGACTCTTTTAAAGCGCCGTTGCGGTGAGTGAAGCGCCTTTGGTAGGTGGAATTTGGTAAGGAAAAATTTATATAGTGTGCTGAAATTTACTGTCACTTGTTACTATGGAAAGTAATCCTCTGAGGGGCTTGTTCGTGGTATCTTCACCCCGACCAGTAGAGTAAAGAGTTTCTCCTCAACCTACTGATCCTATTGCAAATGAAAACGTTCCCTTTGAAGTTCCTTCGGGTATGTTAGAAAAACTGCTAGCTAATCCTTTTTTAGGAGATGGAACAAAGCATCCTGATGAGCACCTAATCTATGTGGATAAAGTTTGTGGATTATTTAAGCTTGCAGGTATACCCGATGATGTTGTTAAGAAGAAGGTCTTTCCTTTATCTTTGAAGGAAGATGCATCGACATGGTACAAGCTATGTGATGATACAGGATCATGCAACTATAAACGATTGAAATTGGAATTTCATCAGAAGTTTTATCCTATGCATCTTGTTCATTGTGATCGCAATTATATATATAATTTTTGGCCTCACGAAGGAGAAAACGTCGCTCAAGCTTGGGGGAGGCTTAAATCAATGTTATATTCAGATCCCAATCATGAGCTCTCAAGAGAAATAATTCTTCAAAAAATTTATGCTCCGCTTTGTCATAATAATCAATCCATGCTCGATACTTCCTGTGCTGGCTCTTTTATGATGAAGACTATTGAATTCAAATGGAATTTATTGGATAGAATTAAACGCAACTCTGAAGATTGGGATCTCGAGGAAGGTAAGGAGTCAGGTATGACACCTGAGTTTGATTGTGTTAAGTCTTTGAAGGATACCGATGTTTTCCGTAAATTTAGCACTAAATATGGACTTGACTCTGAGATAGTAGCTTCTTTCTGTGAATCTTTTGCTGCATATGTTGATCTCCCCAAGTAGAAGTGGTTTAAGTATCATCCTCCCATAGAAGTAAAAGTAGCTGCACCTACTAAAGTTGAAGAAAAGACTGTCACTTATAATGATCTTGTTGTTCCTACTTCTTATGTTGAGAAACCACCTTTCCCTGTTAGGATAAAGGATCATGCTAAAGCTTCAACTGTGGTTCGTAAAAGCAATATTAGAACTTATACACCTCATGAGCAAGTTAAAGTTGAACCTAATATTGCTATTGTTAAAGAGCTCTTGGCTGATAATATTGATGTGCATGTTATCTATTTCTGCGTTGAAACTGCTAGAATTGCCAAACCTTGTGCTAAAGATAAACATAGACCTGTGGTAGGCGTGTCTGTATTTCTGTTAAAATAGGAGATCATTGTCATCATGGCTTATGTGATATGGGTGCTAGCATGAGCGCTATACCTATTGCCTTATACAACGAAATTAAGCATGATATTGCACCTGCTGAATTAGAAGATATTGATGTCATAGTTAAGCTTGCCAATAGAGATACTATATCACCAATGGGAATTGTAAGAGTGTTGAAGTATTGTGTGGGAAAACTAAATACCCTGCTGATTTTCTTGTTCTTGGTTCCCCAGAAGATAGCTTTTGTCCCATTATATTTGGTAGACCCTTCTTGAACACTGTCAATGCTAAAATAGACTGCGAAAAGAATGTTGTTACTATTGGCTTGGGTGATATGTCTCATGAGTTTAATTTCTCTAAATTTAGTAGACAACACCGTGAAGAAGAATTGCCTAGTAAGGATGAAATTATTGGTCTTGCTTATATTGTCGTACCTCCTAGTGATCCTTTAGAACAATATTTGCTAGACCATGAAAATGATATGTTTATGCATGAAAGAAGGGAAATAGATGAAGTATTCTTTAAACAGGAACCTATCCTGAAACACAATTTGCCTATTGAAATCCTAGGGGATCCTCCTCCACCCAAGGGTGATCCTATGTTTGATCTTAAACCGTTGCCTGATACTCTTAAATATGCTTATCTTGATGAAAAGAAGATATATCATGTTATTATTAGTGCTAACCTTTCAGAGCATGAATAAGAGAGATTACTGAAAACTCTGAAGAAGCACCGAGCTGCTATTGGATATACTCTTGATGACCTTAAGGGCATTAGTCCCACTCTATGTCAACATAAAATAAATTTGGAAGAAGATGCCAAACCAGTTCGTGATCATCAACGACGGCTATACCCTAATATGAAAGAAGTGGTAAGAAAAGAAATACTAAAGCTTCTGGAGGCAGGTATAATTTATCCCGTTGCTACTAGTCAGTGGGTAAGTCCTGTCCATTGTGTCCCTAAGAAGGGAGGTATTACTGTTGTTCCTAATGATAAAGATGAATTGATCCCATAAAGAATTGTTACAAGTTATAGAATGGTAATTGATTTCCGCAAATTAAATAAGGCTACTAAGAAAGATCATTACCCCTTACCTTTTATTGATCAAATGCTAGAAACATTATGCAAACATACACACCATTGCTTTCTAGATGGTTATTCTGGTTTCTCTCAAATACCTGTGTCAGCTAATGATCAATCAAAGACTACTTTTACCTGCCCTTTTGGTAGTTTTGCTTATAGACGTATGCCTTTTGGTTTATGCAATGCACCTGCTACCTTTCAAAGATGCATGATGGCTATATTCTCTGACTTTTGTGAAAAGATTTGTGAGGTTTTCATGGACGATTTCTCCGTCTATGGATCCTCTTTTGATGATTGCTTGAGAAACCTTGATCGAGTTTTGCAGAGATGTGAAGAAACTAATCTTGTATTGAATTGGGAAAAGTGCCACTTTATGGTTAATGAAGGCATTGTTTTGGGGCATAAAGTTTCTGAAAGAGGTATGGAAGTTGATAAAGCCAAGGTTGATGCTATTGAAAAGATGCCATGTCCCAAGGACATCAAAGGTATAAGAAGTTTCCTTGGTCACGCCGGATTTTATAGGAGGTTCATTAAGGACTTCTCAAAAATGTCTCGACCTCGACTAATTTATTACAAAAGATATACCATTTGTCTTTGATGATGATTGTGTAGAAGCATTTCAAATACTTAAGAAAGCATTGATCTCTGCACCTATTGTTCAGCCACCTGATTGGAATTTACCCTTTGAAATTATGTGTGATGCTAGTGATTATTATGTAGGTGTTGTTCTAGGGCAAAGAGTTGATAAGAAATTAAATGTTATTCATTATGCTAGTAAAACTCTAGACAATGTTCAAATAAATTATGCGACTACTGAAAAAGAATTCTTAGCAGTTGTATTTGCTTGTGATAAGTTCAGACCTTATATTGTTGATTCTAAAGTAACTATTCACACGGATCATGCTGCTATTAAATATCTTATGAAAAAGAAAGATGCTAAACCTAGACTTATTAGATAGGCTCTCTTGCTACAAGAATTTGATTTGCATATTGTTGATAGAAAGGGAGCTGAGAACCCCGTTGCAGACAACCTATCTAGGTTAGAAAATATTCTTGATGACCCACTACCTATTGATGATAGCTTTCCTGATGAGCAACTAATTGTTATAAATGCTTCTCGGAGTACTCCGTGGTATGCTGATTATGCTAATTACATTGTTGCTAAATTTATACCACCTAGTTTCACATACCAGCAAAAGAAAAAGTTCTTCTATGATTTGAGACATTACTTTTGGGATGACCCACATCTTTATAAAGAAGGAGTAGATGGTGTTATTAGGCGTTGTGTACCGAGCATGAGCAGGAGCGGATCCTCATGAAGTGTCACTCCATGGCTTATGGAGTACACCACGCTGGAGACAGAACTGCACATAAGGTATTGCAATCCGGTTTTTATTGGCCTACTCTCTTCAAGGATTCCCGTAAGTTTGTCTTATCTTGTGATGAATGCCAAAGAATTGGTAATATTAGTAGACGTCAAGAAATGCCTATGAACTATTCTCTTGTTATTGAACCATTTGATGTTTGGGGCTTTGATTATATGGGACCTTTTCCTGCCTCTAATGGATATACACATATTTTAGTTGTTGTTGATTACGTTACTAAGTGGGTAGAAGCTATTCCAACTAGTAGTGTTGATCATAACACCTTTATTAAAATGCTTAAAGAAGTAATTTTTCCGAGGTTTGGAGTCCCTAGATATTTAATGACTGATGGTGGTTCACATTTTATTCATGGTGCTATCCATAAAATGCTCACTAATATGATGTTAATCATAGAATTGCATCCCCTTATCACCCACAGTCTAGTGGTCAAGTAGAATTGAGTAATAGAGAGCTCGAATTAATTTTGCAAAAGACTGTCAATAGGTCTAGAAAGAATTGGCCCAAGAAACTTGATGATGCATTATGGGCCTATAGAACTGCATATAAAAATCCTATGGGTATGTCTCCGTATAAGATTGTTTATGGAAAAGCATGTCACTTACCTCTCGAACTAGAACATAAGGCATATTGGGCTATTAAAGAGATCAACTATGATTTCAAACTTGCCGGTGAGAAGAGGTTATTTGATATTAGCTCACTTGATGAATGGAGAACCCAAGCTTATGAAAATGCCAAGTTGTTTAAAGAAAAAGTTAAAAGATGGCTTGACAAAAGGATACAAAAGCGTGAGTTTAATGTAGGTGATTATGTATTGCTATACAACTCTCGTTTAAGATTTTTTGCAGGGAAACTTCTCTCTAAATGGGAAGGCCCCTACGTTATCGAGGAGGTCTATCGTTCTGGTGCCATAAAAATCAACAACTTCGAAGGCACAAATCTGAAGGTGGTGAACGGTCAAAGAATCAAACATTATATCTCAGGTAATCCCATAATTGTTGAAACCAATGTTATAGAAACCGTAACCCCGGAGGAATACATAAGGGACACTTTCCGGAACATTTCAGACTCCGAAAAGGAATAGGTATGTGGTACGGTAACTAAACCGACTCCAAAACAGTTTTTAAGGCAATATTTGTCCATTTTAGAATATTTAGAAAAATAGGAAAATAAGAAGCAGTCTGGGAAGGACACGAGGGCTCCACGAGGGTGGAGGGCGCGCCCTACCCCCTGGGCGCCCCCTACCTCGTGGGCACCTCGTGTGCTCTCCGGACTCCGTTTTCTTGCACGATACATATTTTGGTCGGTAAAAATTCATTATATATTCTCCCAAAGGTTTTGACCCCTGTATCACGCTAATATCCTCTGCTCTTGTTTCGAGCTGTCCTGCTGTAGGTTAGAGCAACATGTCGTCCCAGGATTCAGAAGGAGAAAGCTATGTGGATGATTACCTTGTAGATCCTAAGGTCTATGGAGATGTGGAGCATTGCGGTTGGACTACGGAGGAAGAAGAGGACTATGAACCCAAGGGGAAGGAGGAGACGAGCTTAGATGAAGATGAAGCCCCATTACCTCAACCTGGGGACATGCATGTGGAGTTCAAAAAGTCAAGCCTCCCTGATAGGGCAAAGAAACTAAAGATCGAGTTTATCCCTTTTCGTCTCTTGCAGGAAAACAAACAGGAACTACGCAAAAAGTTATTAAACCTGGAGCAAGATATTGATGACCCGAGGGATCAAAATCCTGTCCTCAAGCGCAAGTTAAGGGAGAAGCCTACGCCGACAACTAAATCATTATCTCCATCACCTCCGAAGAAGGAGATATAATCACATGGGTATGGGCACTCCCCTTGGCACCTGCCAAGCTTTGGGGAGGTGCCCCGGTATCGTATCACAACCACATCTCCTATCTTTACCATTTTTATTAGTTTGATCCTATTAGTAGTATCTTGATCTAGTAGAATAAAGTTTATGGCATGATCTAGTTTTGAGTTTTGCTTTATGTTCTCTCTATGTAATCGAGTCCGTGAGCTATATAATAAAGATTAGTGTTGAGTCAAGGGCTTGATTATTCTGCCATGATCTTGAGTGAATAAAAGAAACGAGAAAAAGAATAAAAAGAAACAAAGAGTTCATATTGATCTTGTCGAGAGTAATGACTTCACATAGAAAGAGTATGATGATTAAAAGTTGTTGGGAGTTGGCAAACATAGCTTTGGTCATCGTTGCAACTAATAGGAAGTAATAAAGAAAGAGAGGTTTCACATATAAATATATTATCATGGACATCTTTTATGATTGGGAGCACTCATTAAAATATGACATGCTAAAGAGTTGATGTTGGACAGGGAAGACAACGTAATGGGTTATGTTTTCTTATATCTGAGATAAAGTATATTGTCATGGATCATCCAACATGTTGAGCTTGCCTTTCCCCTCATGCTAGCCAAATTCTTAGCACCAAGTAGAGATACTACTTGTGCTTCCAAAAACCCTTAAACCAGTTTTGCCATGAGAGTCCACCATATCTACTTATGGATTGAGTAAGATCCTTCAAGTAAGTTGTCATCGGTGCAAGCAATAAAAATTGCTCTCTAAATATGTATGACTTATTAGTGTGGGAGAAAATAAGCTTTTTACGATCTTGTGATGTGGAAGAAATAAAAGCGATGGACTGCATAATAAAGGTTCACATCACAAGGGGCAATATAAAGTGACGTTCTTTCGCATTAAGATTTTGTGCATCCAACCATAAAAGCGCATGGCAACCTCTGCTTCCCTCTTCGAAGGGCCTATCTTTTATTATTATCTTCTACCTTATGCAAGAGTCATGGTGATCTTCAACTTTCCTTTTCAAATTTTATCCTTTGTCAAGCACAGGGTGTTGGAAAGATCCTGATAGATATATCTAATTGGATGTAGGGGACATTATTTATTATCGTTGACATTACCCTTGAGGTAAAAGGTTGGGAGGCGAAACTATAAGCCCCTATCTTTCTCTGTGTCCGATTAAAACTCCGTAACCACAAGTATTGTGTGAGTGTTAGCAATTATGAAAGTCTAAATGATAGTTGAGTATGTGGACTTGCTAGAAAGCTCTGACATAGACTCTTTCTGATGTTATGATAAATTGCAATTGCTTCAATGACTGAGATTATAGTTTGTTAGTTCTCAATAAAGTTTCTGATTCATACTTTGCATTGTGAATAGATTATTACTTGAGCATAAGAAATCATATGGCAATATCCATATATGTTGCTGTTATAAAAATAATCATGATGCCCTCATGTCCGTATTTTATTTTACCGACACCTCTACCTCTAAACATGTGGACAAATTTATCGTTAGCGGCTTCCGCTTGAGGACAAGCGAGGTCTAACCTTGGGGGAGTTGCTACGTCCATTTTTCATCATGCTTTTATATCGATATTTATTGCATTATGGGCTGTTATTACACGTTATGTCACAATACTTATGCCTATTCTCTCTTATTTTACAAGGTTTACATATGGAGGGAGAATGCCGGCAGCTGGAATTCTGGGCTGGAAAAGGAGCAAATATTAGAGACCTATTCCGCACAACTCCAAAAGTCCTGAAACTCCACGAAAGTTATTTTTAGAAATAATAAAAAATATTGAGCGGAAGAAATGCATGGGCGGGACCCACACAGCCCACGAGGGTGAGGCGCGCCTACCCCCAGTAGCCCCGCCTCGTGGACCCCCTTTTAGCTCTCCCGTGGCCATCTTCTTCTATATGAGGTCTTTCGTCAATGGAAAAATCATAAGCAACCTTTCGGGACGAGACTCCGCTGCCACGAGGCGGAACCTTGGCGGAACCAATCTAGGGCTCCGGCAGAGCTGTTCTGCCGGGGACACTTCCCTCCGGGAGGGGGAAATCATCACCATCATCCTCACCAACGCTCCTCTCATCGGGAGAGGGCAATCTCCATCAACATCTTCACCAGCACCATCTCCTCTCAAAACCCTAGTTCATCTCTTGTATCCAATTCTTGTCTCCAAGTCCGGGATTGGTACTAGTAGGTTGCTAGTAGTGTTGATTACTCCTTGTAGTTGATGCTAGTTGGTTTATTTGGTGGAAGATCATATGTTCAGATCCTTTATGCATATTAATACCCCTCTGATTATGAACATGAATATGCTTTGTAAGTAGTTACGTTTGTTCACGAGGACATGGGAGAAGTCTTGCTATTAGTAGTCATGGGAATTTGGTATTAGATTCGATATTTTGATGAGATGTATGTTGTCTAGCCTCTAGTGGTGTTATGTGAACGTCGACTACATAACACTTCACCATTGTTTGGGCCTAGAGAAGGCATTGGGAAGTAATAAGTAGATGATGGGTTGCTAGAGTGACAGAAGCTTATATGTGTTGCTTCGTAAGGGGTTGATTTGGATCCATCTGTTTCATGCTATGGTTAGGTTTACCTTAATACTTTTGTTGTAGTTGCGGATGCTTGCAATAGAGGTTAATCATAAGTGGGATGCTTTTTCAAGTAAGAACAACACCCAAGCACCGGTCCACCCACATATCAAATTATCAAAGTACCGAACGCGAATCATATGAACGTGATGAAAACTAGCTTGACGATATTCCCATGTGTCCTTGAGAGCGCTTTCCTCCATATAAGAGTTTGTCTAGGCTTGTCCTTTGCTACAAAAAGGATTGGGCCACCTTGCTGCACTTTATTTACTTTTGTTACTTGTTGCTCGTTACAAATTATCCTATCACAAAACTATCTGTTACCACTTGTTTGATTCTGCAGAGAATACCTTGCGAAAACCGCTAATCATTTCCTTCGCTCCTCGTTGGGTTCGACACTCTTACTTATCGAAAGGACTACGATAGATCCCCTATACTTGTGGGTCATCGAAGCTCTGGCGCACCCCTACCTGGCGCGCCAAATGTCGGATCATGGGTTTCGGCAAAACCCTTAAGGTTCGAACTTTGGGGTGCGCGCAAAGTTCTTTCCCTCCTACCGAGCCACGCCCTAGGCTCGCTAAGATCTCGCGGACGAACTCGACGAACTCGCAACACAAAGAGACAAGATTTATGGCCACCATTGTGGTGTAATACCCTACTCCAGTGTGGTGGTGGTGGATTGCCTCTTGGACTGATGAACAATACAAGGGGAAGAACCGCCTCCTGAGGTTGAGGTGTTCTTGTGCTGGATGTGTGGCTAAGGATTGGCTCAAGGTCAGATGCCTCCTACTGTGGTGGCTAGTCCTATTTATAGGGGCCCTGGTCCTCTCCCAAAATATTGAGCGGTAAGGGAGCCAACAACGGCCAATTTGAAAGGGGACAACTAGTACAGCTTATCCTGACAAAAGTGGTCTTCGCCTCCAAAAGGCTCTGGTGGTGACGCCGCCTTGGGCTCCATGGTGACCTCCTTCTTGTCGTCCTGCCGGTCTTGGTCTCATTGCACCGATATGGAATCCTTTGCTTGATGCCTTGGTACTACATGCCTGCGCTTGACTCCTTTAGCACCAAAGAGGAAACGAGGACGCTGCACGCGCTGGCGCCCGCCTGGTCTCGATCGTCATGGCTCACGTCACGAGGACCTCTCGAGGTTTGCTTCGCCTTGATCTCTCCGCCCCTCGTGAGCCTGCCTGGCGAGGCCGCTCCCGAGGAGGTCTTGTGTCGTCCGCCTCGCGAGGCTTGGCCCCCCGCGAGGGTCTTGAGTACCTTGCTGGTGAAGATGGGCCGTAGAGGCCTGCTAACACAGCCACGCCGTGGGCCGCATGCAGGCAAGTCTGGGGACCCCCGTTCCTAGAACGCCGACAGTAGCCCCCGGGCCCAAGGCGTGCTCGGGCTTGGCTTCGAGGCGAAGCCAAAGGTCAAGTGCGGAGCACCGCGGGCCCTA